>CM034146.1:727240360-728440360 GCA_019776745.2 Taxus chinensis
TCATCACGATTATAGATCAGAATCGTCATCCCTTGTGGACCTTCAGGAACTTGTAAGACCGAGTTCGCAAATCAATTGCAGGGGAAACTGCCACAATTGCCTTCTCCGGCTTTCAAAATCATCTGCAGTCACAGCACCCATTTTGTAGTCTTTCGTATCTTCCCTATGATGATAGATTATTTGATGTTCTGTCAATAACTTCTTCAAGTCAAAGCAGGTTCTTGGCTTGAAGAATGCACAGTGAATAGGGACCAGTGCTCTTTTCTATGTTTCTGAGGCATCCAGAGCTGTTTTTGCATGGGTGAGTTTCAAAAAGAGACTGGGAAGTGCAAGCCAGAAATCCTCTTTTCGTCTGCAATTCTTTGCAACTTGTCTAGTTGCATGCATAGTTTCTATCAAGGCCATTTATCATTGCAGCACATGGGAACCATAGAGGAGTGCTTTTCAATAGCCAACACAACCTGATATAGGACAAATTTCCTGACTGGATGAAATAGGCTCCATACTGCGATGATCAGGTTTCCTGGCTTCACTGAAAACCTTCTAGCATAATCACCTTTCGAGGAAATCTGACCCGTAATGGTGAAAGCATCATTGCCTTCTGAATTCCGATTGCTGGTTTCCAGGGTGAACTGCGGTCAATAGGCAAAATACCTATCAATCTTGTGTGCATCTATTAGGAAAACCACACCACTCTTTGCCCCACCTGCCTTGATGCTGCTAGTGTAGACATCAGATATGAAGTCATATAGAACTCTTGGTTGGCTGAACGTTGGATAGCCTGCTTCCGCCAAAATTCCAATACTGCATGACCTGCCAGTTGATGTTTTGTGTTCCCTCGCACACCATGCTGATGAAGCGGGCACATCCCAGAACTGAAACTCATTGGTGGAGGGCAAACCCATACCCGAGCCAGGGATTATGAAGTCTGACAAGTCCTCATTGAAAATATGCTTCGGAAGAGGGTTTGGTTTAGGCGAGAAGCACCTTTCTTAGGGTTCTTCAACCAAGACTTCGCCACTCGCGCCTTGTCTTGTCGCTGTCTTGGTTCGAATAGGGTTTGTGCTTGATCCCGGGAGACGACTTATAGCATTGTCCAACTCCAGAATCCTCAGAGCAGCGCCAATGGCTGGCAGGTCCAGCTTGGTAATGAGTTCTCCATGTACATTTGTCAATTCACTCGAAGCGGGGTCGACAGTGAGCTCCGCCATGAAAGCACCCTATCAGCACACTGTACTGAGATTGGGAAACCACCAGCAAAAGCCAAACCGCTATCATGAATCGTTTGTGCTTATTGGTGTAGGGTTTGCATCTGCCATTCTTTTCCCAAAAATTGCCGAAAGTCGAGATTGACGAGCTTCGTGTCCCCAATATTGCTAACAACAGACTCAAGTGGAGAAATTTGCTCCTGTCCCTCTGAAACTTGATCTTCATATTGATAGTCTCGGAGCTGCAACCTAGACTCAGGAAGGAATTTGCAAAGGGAGGGGATATTTGCACAGGTTTTCAAATTGCAAGGGTTTGAGCAAAGATAGCATGGAAGCCAATGCGAAAAATGCAAAGGGGAAATGCTCGTTATATAGCTGCTTGGAAAGAGGAATGAATTTAATGCGCATTGAATACACAACCACCAATTTGAATAGCATCATACTCGGAGTGAGCGGGAAAAAACTAAGTGTGAATGACACTGGTACGCTTGGGACATGTGAGACGCGAATGCGCGAAACACGCGGCTCGGCCGATTGGGTGAAACAGGGAGAGAATGCACAAATGCTTTTTAGAACGATTGGGACGAAAATGCGCAGAGTACGCGGTTCGGGTGATTCGGCCGAAATTGGAACAGTGGGCCCGTTCGGACTTGGGACATTCGGGACAAAAAGTTCCGGAGTGCGCGTTTCGGGTGATTCGGGTGAAATGGGAACAACTTGCATTTTTCAATTTGGGACAAGGAGCTCTGAAGTACGCGACACAGGAGTTTTGGCCGAAAATTAGAAAGCTCGCACTTTTTAACTTTGGGACATTTGAGCATGCAAGTGCGTAGTACGCGGTCGGGTGTGTTCGTGCCGAAATTGGAACACTCGCACAAAAAGTTTAGGGACCACTTGGGACAAACTTTTCTGACGGGCCCGAAAATGGGACAGCTTCGAGGATTCCGGCGATCGGGGAACAGAGTGCACTTTCGTACTGGGACAGTTGGGACAAAAGTTCCGACAGGCCCTGAAAATGCACATCAAATGACCCAAAACACAGATTTTTTTCAATTTCACGACTTAGGCACTTCAGAGAAAACACTTAAACCTCAAAATTTTGAAATTTTACTCTTATCAGAGTGTGGGAAATTTTGAGTGGACAACAGCTGGCTCCTTATGGGGATGACTTGCATAATTCTCGGAATGAGACAAGGCAAGAACTTAGACAAACTCGGTGAAGCAGACCAGTGCCTTATCCATTGGGCAAAGGAGTCAAAAACAAACCATACAAGGGCAACACACACAACAACAGAAGGAAAACACACCAAAAGCAGAAAAAGCAAAAACACTGTACAAAATATACAAAGGGACTCCCTAGTCACCTATGACTTGAACAACTTCAAATACTGCCCACTATAAGGAAGTGGGAGGGGAGAACCATCCATGTAATCAAGATAGAAAGAGTTCTTACCAGCAAAGTGTCTTATCTTGAAAGGTCTGAGCCACAGGGAATCAAATTTTCCATGGCTGCCACGAGGTTCATGTCTTTTGTCCCATAACAGCACGGTATCTCTAACTTAAAACTCTCTGAACCTAGCTTTCTTGTCAAACAAAACCTTTACCTTCTGCTAGTGAGCAGATATCCTATCGGCTACCTCCAATCTGTCCTCGTTCAGTTTGTGCAGGTACATGATTCTTTTATCCAGAGCATCACTGAAACTAGTATCCTCAATGGCCTTCATCAGGTGCAAGGCTCGGTAGTTCCACTGTCACTGGCAATTGAGCTTCTACTCCATACACCACTTGAAAAGGAGACATTCCAATGGCTCTTTTAGGTGTGACCCTTCTGCCCAAAGAGCATCATAAAGCTTCTTATGCCAGTTTCGTTGAGACTCATTGACCAACTTCCTTATGATAGTCACCAGATTTTTGTGGTGGATTCTGCTTGTCCATTTCCCTGGGGATAATAATCTGAAGAATGGGCCAGAGAGATGCCATACCTGTAGCAGAAATCGTTATCTCAGTTGAGGAGAAGTTCGAAGCATTATTTGTTACAATCTTGTTAGGTACACCATACCTTACCAAGATGTTCTCTTTGATGAGTTGCATACCACTTCAAAGTAGTGCTCTGACTTGAATAGCTTCCACCCATTTGGTGAATGTAGTCAGTGGCGGTTTAGCACATGAGTGTGACCAGCACTAGAAACAGGGTTTGAGTGCACCAATGAAGTCCAGAACCCCACTGTTGAAATGGTTCCTCAATCACAACTGGCTTGAGAGGCAAAGAGGCCAATTTAGGTCTTCCCACAAAGGTCTGACAAGCCTCGCATTTATCCACCCACTTGGATGCATCTCTGAACAAGGAAGGCCAGTAATATCCTCCCCAGAGTATCTTGTGAGATGTGACTGTTGATGAATAGTGCCCTCCACATGTCTGATCATGAAAGCTGAGAGCAACTTTCTCTGTTGTTCGTTGTCCACACACTTCAGAAATCTCCCATCTAAACCACGCTTGAACAAGGCATTTTCCCACAGTACAATATTGCGCTGATCTCAATTTAACAGTCCCTCTTTTCCTTGGTAGTTAAATGAGAGGGGCATTCCCCATAGGTGAGAAAATGGGTGATGTCAGAATACCATTCATCGACTCAACTAAGGAACAGAACAGTAGGAATGTCAGCTTTCTCCTCCAGCAACTCATGTTTGGCTCCTTCAGCAATGAGCTCACAAAGACCTTTTCCACGAACCAGCTTGGTTGGTTTGATATCAATGTCATACTCCTGGACTTTAGCTACCCAGTTTCCTCTCTTGGACCCAAATTCTTGCTGTGTAAGAATTGACTTAACAGTCGTATCTGGAACCAGCACCATAGAGTGAGAGTTGAGGATATAGAAACGGAACTGCTTGATAGCCTTGACTACTGCAAACGTATGCTTCTCCATCATGGTGTATTTTAGCTCATGATTCTTCAGGATATAGCTCATGAAGGAAATTGGTAGCTCATGTTATCAGAGTCTTCTTGGGTTAAGACAGCAGCCAGGGTATTATCTATAGCATAGCAATAGATGATGAAATCTTTGCTGAAATCAGGACAGGCCAAAACTAGAGTTTTAGCAATAGCTTTCTTGATACCCTCAAAGGATTACTTTCCTTCAGAAGACCAACCAAATGTTTGCTTCCCTTTCATCATCTGAGAAATATTCAAAGTTAATTCAGCAAAATCAGGGATGAATCTTCTTAAAAATTGATCTTACCGAAGAAGGAATGCACGCCTTTTTTACTAGTTGGGAGAGGAATCTGCTGGATGGCTTGAACTCGTTCAGGATCAATCTTAATACCATCCCTGGAGACGATGTTCCCTAATAGTTTTCCTTCTGTAACACAGAAGACAGATTTTTTAGGATTTAAAGAAATCCCATGCTCTCGGCATCTCAGCAGAACCGTTTCCAGGTGGTCGAAGTGATCTGCTCTTGTCTTTGAAAACACTTTCAGGTCATCAAGGTATATGACAATACATTTCCCTTTCAAGCTTCCAAAATCCAGATACATAGCTCTCTGGAAAGTGGCACCAGCATTAATCAGCCCAAAAGGCATTCTCTTGTAGGCAAAGGTACCCCAAGGAGTGGTGAAGGCTGTCTTGTGTTGATCTGCAGTATCAACCTCTACCTGATTGTATCCCAAGAATCCATCAAGCATAGATAACATTTCAGATCCTGTTACTGCTTGCAATATTTGATCCATCATAGGCAAAGGGTAGTTATCTTTCAGAGAAGCCTGATTCAGGTTCCTGAAATCAACACAGATGCGGATCTCACCATTTTTCTTCCTAACAGGCACTATATTTGCGATCCGTGTGGAATGGTGAATGGGAAAAATAATTTTAGCCTTCAACAACTTCTGGATCTCCTGAAAGATGGTGTCAGCTATTTTTGGATTGTACTGCCTCTGCTTCTGCTTGAAAGGCTTAATTCCTGGTTTGAGGGGAATAGAATGCTGCATATCTTTTGGCTTGAAGGCTTTTAGATCCTCATAAGAATAAGCAAGAACATCCTTATACCTCCTTAGAAGATCAATTGCTTTTCTCCTCTCGTCGGTTGTGCAACATTTTCCAATATTTACTAGCTTGGGGTCAGTAGAACTCCCTATATCAATCTTATCATACTCAGCTGATTGCTGAGGTCCAGTAGAAGCTTTAGATTTCACATATCTGTCATGTTTATCAAACAACTCCTCCAAACTCACCAAACCTTTGGGAATCTTGTTTCCTTTGAGTTTAATGCACCCTTCCTGATCTGTTTCTTCTCCTTGGGTGACAGGATGGTCAGAGGACACACTCTCATGAGGCAGGTTGTCACTTCCTTCAAAATACAGTTGTTTGAAATTACCCTTGAGTTCCAGGAAGGAAAGCAAATGCTGGTCATCATTGAAAACTTGCCAGTTATTGGTATTGTCAGGTACACTAGGCCGATGAACCATTTCAATAGTGAACTTATCCTAAGAGAACTCAGGATGGGGAATCAGTAGTGATCCTGAGACAGCCAGTGAATCAGCCCTGCTGTTCTTTTCTCTAGGTATTGCTTCAATGGAGAAAGCATCAAGGAATTCAATTGAATCCCAAACCTGATTCCGGTAATGCTTCAGCCTCCCATTTTTTACCTGAAAAATGCTTCTGACTTGTTTCACAATCAGCTCTGCATCACCACGAGCCAGAAGATTTTTTACACCTCGTTCTTTGGCCACTTGCAGTCCAAGAATGAGAGCCTCATACTCTGCTGTATTGTTAGTGTTTTCGAACTGCAACTTAAATGAAAAAGGGTGTAGGCAGCCTTCAGGTGACACTAGCAGGACACCAGCTCCAGAACTAGCCGAGGAACAACTTCCATCAAATTCTAAAATCCAAACACCATTGGGGTCTTTGGGTGATACTTTGGAGGGTTGAATTTCATCAAGGGATAGAATCATGTAATTACCATGGCCTATATCTTCATAGAGTATTTGTGCCTTAGGATCATCCGTTTTCTGCACAATATACTCTGATTGTTTCTCAGGCATCAGCTTCTTCATGTGTCCATTGACAGGTATGAGTGCATGTGACCAATCCATTTGAATCTCTCCACCCACATCTTTACAGAAGTTCCTACTTAGCAACATTCCATAAGAAGGAGGAATGTCTGCTACTAGGATGGTAGCCAAGACTTTCTTTTCAGGTAAAGCAGCAAAAGCCACTTGTGCATCTTTAATCCTTCCAACTAAGGGCACTTCCTTACTTTCCATGGAGTAGCAAGATCCATAAGTGCGAGTAAGGGTCAAGCCTAAAGCATGAGCTACTTTAGCAGGCATCACGTTATCTGAGGCTCCGGAATCTATGACACAGTTACTGAGCCTATGGCCAGCTATAAGAAGTCTTACATAACAAGGCTTGATTTTGTCACCAGGCGAGGTGACAGCAGCTACCAAACTAGGCTGTGGTGCAGAAGGAGGAGTGGGCAAAAGGCCTTTAGAGGTGGTCTTGGAATGGGAATTAACAAATTGGATCATCTTGGCAAAAGCCTTGGGATGGGTTTGATAGTATTCAGCTTCTGAAATTTGAACCTTGGTCCTTTTTAGGTGATCAACAATATCAAAGGATCCAGAAGTAGATGGACCATCATCATTTGGAATTCTAGTCTTATCAACTTTAGGAGAAAAAGAAGGAACTTTGCTAGTAGGATTGGCAGGACTTACCTTTGGTGCAGATGAGGTAGGGATAGGAGATCCTCTTCTGGCAATTACAGGAATAGTTGCCGGCTGCTCCTTAGATTTCTTCATGGGCTGTGTTACTTTCTCCTTCTGCCTTGTCTGTTCTCGAGTCATGACAGCAAATGATTCACTGTTCATATCTACTACCACTTCATCATAGTCATCTCCATCATCAGTGCCTTCGGTGGTAAAGAAATTAACCCGAGATCCTTTGAGTTCTTCCGCCTCATCATCAAATTCCTCCAGGAACTCCTCACGAGATTCATCATCCACATCATCATCTGGCTCTTCAACTTCACAGGTTGCATTCACAGGAACCTTAACAGGAGGACCTTCAAGTGCTAGTCTTGTGTGAGGAGCAGGCAAATGATTTCTGGGCTGGAAATTTCTTCTTGGAACATCTGCATTCGGGGCATGCTGAGCCAATTGTTTCTTTATAGCTACTAGATCATTTGCAAGTTTCTGGACTAATGGATCAGTATTGGGTCCAGAGGTGGAGGAGGAAGAAGCAGCAGATTTAGATTTAGGGGGATCTCTTTTCAACTTCCCTGACAGGATCAGGTCATCCTCGACACTGACAGCCAGTTCTTGATCCAGAATTAACATTCCAAGATTAGCCCTTCTTAGAGCATAACTGACTTTGGGCGTTTGAGCATTTAGAAAGAAACATTTTTGAATTTGATCAACCGGTCGAGTATTTACAGGAATTTTGTTGATCAGTCTGTTGAACGAGCCACAAATTCTCTCATGGGTTTCTGATGGATCTTTCTTTATCTGAGAAATTTGGGCAAGCAGGGCATGCACATCTTCTACCGGCTTGAAACGGCTTTCGAACTGAGTTCTCATTGTATTCCAGTCGGTGATGGCACCAGCCGAAAGGTGATAGAACCAGTCAACAGCATTATCCTGTAACGTCTCAACGAACAGCCTTACTGAGACGTCTTCATGTTCAACTCCCAAGACTCCACATGCAACTATGAAGGCTTGCAATGTGTTCATCAGGGTGTACTTTTCCATCTCCTCTAAAATTGGGGAAGTTCTTTCGGTTACCTCTAGGTAACTCATGCAAAGGCTGAGTAAGGGCCAGGGGCCCGACACATTGACCCCATGGCAATTGTGCCGCCATTCTTGGAAATACGGCTTGGAAGGGAACTGTAGCACCAGCTAGGATCAAAGCTCGTAGATTGGGACTAGCAGGTTCTGAAGGAATACCACCCATAGGACTTCTATCTTGAACAGGAGGAGTGCTCGTCGAACAAGTTCTTCTATTTGAAGGGAAAGGAAAACCCTGTTGCTCCAAAAGCTGAAATTGAGAATCTTCGATACCAAGGGTCCTTCTCCCTCGAGTGAAATGCGGAGTCGCTAGATCAAAGGATGATCGAAAAATTGCAGTACTGGAATGCGATTTTCCCCAGCGGAGTCGCCAAAAACTGTTGGTCGTCAGATAGGACTTTTTAGAAGAGCAACAATCAGGGGACAAGAAGTCCCTCCTCTTTAATGGGAGAGGTTCCCTTATTTAGAAACGAACTTATTTACAAATGTACAGAACATTGTTTTTATGGTCAAACTTGGATTTTACGAAAGTGTTTTCCACAAGGATCATCAATTACACAAGGACTGAGGAAAGGGAATAAGAAGATCAGCAGAATAGCAACATTCAGAATTATAGATAGCAGAATAATTCCTCGTGTATGCGAAGCTTCAAAGAATTTAAGACAAGATCATTTGCGTTGGCTGAATGAGATTAAATTTAAAGACACAAAGTTCCATAAATAACCTTCTTCAGATTTATTAATCAAGGACACAAATTTCCTTCTTAGTTGTACAAGATCACTGTATTTGCAAAACTGAACAGTATGCAATCAGAGAGACTAATGAGTTAGGAACAAAATGATCTCCACAATATTAAAGGAAAACACAGAGATAACAAGATATTAGATAGACAAAGAATGGAAAGCCCTTTTGTATTGATTTCTTTAAGATCTATTTACACTTTCAACAAATATCCAAGTTCTTCCTTCCCTTCAAAATGGCGTGGAAAGGCCATTATATAGCTTACAAGTCAGTTACTCTCCGTAACCGTTTCTTTTAATTAAAGAATAGTTAAAGATCGCCCATTGCAATACCTTAACTAATTACAAGGAATACGAAAAGAATGGGAAGAAGAGAAAAGAAAGGAGAAGGAGACAGGTGGCCAGCTATTGGGAGGGACCCACTGTCTTCAGAATCCGCTGCCTGAATTTCTTCAATGCCTCAGCTATGTCTCTGCCACGTGGAACTGACGTGTTGGCTGCAGACTGAGTCCAAAATCCCAGACACTTCTCCATCTCTTTATCAAACTCGACGTGAGTATGCTAATCTTTATTTGCTTCTTCAATGGCAGATTGAAGAGAACAAATTTCCTTCATCTTTTCCTTAGAGATGGAGCTTTCCTTGAATAGATTATCTTTGACAAAAGCTCTGAACTAAGCTTTGATTTCTTATAAGGACAGGGAAACACCAGAGTTTTCATCCTGAAGATGACAATGTATATCCTTAAAAGCAGCAACAACCAGTGTCTTGAAAGCTTCTCCCTTCTGCCAGCTGTTCTTCATTTCTCCCACAGCTTCCTTCAAAACTTTGATCTTCCACTCCACACTGTAGACCTAGGATTTTGATAGATTGTCCTTAGCATCATCGAAAATCTTATTCGCCAGTAAGATGTTCTCATCTGTCTATCCCATAAGGCAAAGGTCTACTATACAACTGCTCCAGATTTTTAGTTCTTTATCCATAGTATTGATAGTGGAGGAGAGCTTCAGTTGCACACTACTCACCTTTTCGTGGAGTTTGAAAGCTTCATCGATGAAGTTTAATCCAGCAACAAGCATGTCATCCACAATGGCTTCAATAGCTCTGCCATAGACAGAATACTTGTGCATATATTTGATACTTTGCACTTCATCTTGGCTTAGAATGACAGGAGGTGGAAGAGTAGTCAATGGGGTAGGGTCCAAGACTTTATCCTTAGATAAAAGAGACTTGATGAAACCTGTGAGAATCTGGGCTTGCTCTTCCAACTGTTCAATAGTTTGCTGCCCTTTCTCTACCCTTCCAATGACTCTTGAGACTGTTTCCTGGAGGTTCTTAATTTCACCTTCAGGAGTAGACTCTCCCATAGGGATTCTTGAAAGCTCCAAGTCAGATGCCCGCAAGTTTGATTCTGATTTGTCTACTATAGGCTTAGCAACCTCCAAGAATTGCTGACCTTGGGCATCAGACACTATTCTGGAAGTAGTTCTGGCTTTCTTGGCACGAGAAGGAGTGGTGCCCAACAAGGCTGCAATAGCATCGAAATTTGGTCCCAAGCTTTGAGAGGAGGATTTTCTCTTCCTTTTGTCAACCAAAGGTTGCACCCAAGCGAAAGAGGAAGAAGAATCTGCGGGAGAAGCAAGGGGACCAAGAGACAGGGAGCTCATGACACTCAGGGTCTGCGCAGCTGTTGACTCAAGCTGAGATGTGAGTAGAGCACTGGAGGCAATGGCAGTAGAAGAATCAGTAACACCTGCAAGTTCAGTGCTCTGGACCTCCTTGTCCTTATCTGCTGGATCTTCAGGAACATTTGCAGGAGGTGGCATGTCACTTTCTTCACTTTCACTGAGAACAATGATGTTCTCTGGCCCTATAGGTAACTCTGCCTGTTTTCTTGGAGGGTCATTCTCTGCAGGTTCCTTCTTTACCTCTTTGAGTTTCTTCTTGTATACCTGGGTAGATGGAGAAGGAGTAGATTCTAGTAGGTCCCTGAGCTGTTGAGGCAGGAGGGGTTTTCACTGGTGTTCTCAGACTCTTGGAACTGATGCCTCTCTTATGTGGTGTCGAATCATCCTTGGAGCTGGATTCTCCCGAGTGCCTCTTGAATTCTCGGATCTTCTTGCTGAACCAGACCCTAGTCCTGACTAGGACTAGGAGCAAGAATCTCATCCAGATCATCCCTCTCTTTCTTGTTCCAATCAAGGTCCTCCAGAGGGGTGTGCTTGATCACATTTTCATACTCATACGAGTATAGGTCAGAATCGTCATCCTGGAGACCTTCAAGAACTTGGTACAGAACGAGTTCTTGAATCAATTGCAGGGAGAACCTGCCACAATTCCTTCTCCTGGCCTCAAAATCATCTGCACAGTCAGCCCAGTAGTCTTCTGTATCTGCCCTATGATGGTAGATTATCTTGATGTTCTGTTCAATAAACTTCTTCAAGTCAAAGCAGGTTCTTGGCTTGAAGAAATGAACAGTGATAGGGGACCAGGGCTCTTTCTATGTTCTGAGCATCCAGAGCTGTTTTGCATGTGTAGTTTCCCAGAGAGATGGGAAAGTGCAAACCAGAAATCTTCTTGTCTCTGCAAGTTCTGTGCAACTTGTCTAGTTGCCTGCATATTTCTATCAAAGCCATTTTATCATTGCAGAACATGGGAAGCCATAGAGGAGTGCTTTCATAGCCAGCAAGCCTGATATAGGAAAATTTCCTGAATTGAATGAAATAGGCTCCATACTGCGATATCAGGTTCATGGCTTCATCTGAAAACCTTCTAGCAGTATCACCTTCGAGTAATCTGACCAAGTACATGGTGATAAGCATCATTGACCCTTCTGAAATTCCGATTGCTGGTTTCCAGGGTGAACTGCGGGCAATAGGCATACACTAGATCATCTTTGTGTGCATCTATATAGGAGAAACCAAACCACTGCCTTGATGCTGCTAGGGTATACATCAGATATGAAGTCATATAGAACTTCTTTGTTTGCTGAACGTTGGATAGCTGCTCTGCCAAATTCATACTGATGATCTTTGCCCAGTTGATGTTTTGTGTTCCCTCGCACACCATGCTGATGAGCGGGCACATCCAGAAATGAAACTCATTGGTGGAGGGCAAACCCATAACCCGAGCCAGCAGGATTATGAAGTCCGACAATTCCTCATTGAAATCTGCTCGGAAGAGGGTTTTGGTTAGGCGAGAAGAACCTTTCTTAGGGTTCTTCAACCAAGACTTCGCCACTCGCGCCTTGTATTTATCACTGTCTTGGTCGAATAGGGTCTGTGCTTGATCCCGGGAGATGACTATAGCATTGTCCAACTCCGGAATCCTCAGAGCAGCGCCAATGGTGGCAGCGTCCAGCTTAGCAATGAGTTCTCCATGTACATTTGTCAATTCGCTCGAAGCGGGGGTCGAAGTGAGCTCCACATGAAAGCACCATATCAGCACACTGTACTGAGATTGGGAAACCACCGGCAAAATCCAAACCACCATCATGAATCATTTGTGCTATTGGTGTAGGGTTTGCATCTGACATTCTTGCCCAAAAATTGCCGAAGTCGAGATGACGAGCTTCGCTGTCCCCAATATTGCTAACAGCAGAATCAAGTGGAGAAATTTGATCCTGTCCCTGAAACTTGATCTTCATGTTGATAGTCTCGGAGCTGCAACCTAGACTCGGGAAGGAATTTGTAAAGGGAGGGGATATTTGTGCAGGTTTTCAAATTGTAAGGGTTTGAGCAAAGATAGCATGGAAGCAATGTGAAAAATGCAAAGGGGAAATGCTCGTTATATAGCCGCTTGGAGAGAGGAATGAATTTAATGCGCATTGAATACACAACCACCAATTTGAATAGCATCATACTCGGAGTGAGCGGGAAAAAACTAAGTGTGAATGACACTTGGTACACTTGGGACATGTGAGACGTGAATGGGCGAAACATGCGGCTCGGCCGATTCGGGGCGAAACAGGGAGAGAATGCACAAATGCTTTTTGGAACGATTGGGACGAAAATGCGCGGAGTACGCGGTTCGGGTGTTTTGGCCGAATTTGGAACAGCGGGCCCATTTGGACTTGGGACATTCGGGACAAAAAGTTCTGGAGTACGCGGTTCAGCCGTGATTCGGGCGAAATTGGAATAGCTTGCATTTTTCGATTTGGGACAAGGAGCTCTGAAGTACGCGACACGGGAGTTTCGGCCGAAAATTGGAAAGCTCGCACTTTTTAACTTTGGGACATTTGAGGCATGAAAGTGCGTAGTACGCGGTTCGGGTGTTTCGGCCGAAATTGGAACAACTCGCACAAAAAGTTTTGGGACACTTGGGACAAAATTTTCCAACGGGCCCGAAAATGGGATAGCTTCGGGGATTTCGGCCGATCGGGGAACAGAGTGCACTTTCGTACTTGGGACAGTTGGGACAAAAAGTTTCGACAGAGCCCGAAAATCACACAAAATGACCCAAAACACAGAGTTTTTCAATTTCACGACTTAGGCACTTCAGAGAAAAACACTCAAACTCAAAATTTTGAAATTTTACTCTTATCAGAGCGGGAAATTTTGAGTGGACAACACTGTACAGATAACAACATAGTTGAACAGCCTGCTTGTTGGAATTAGTTACTAGAGCTTACACATGACTGTCACAGTGAATATCTAAAATTGTAGCAATGCCTACAGACGTTTTAAACATTTTTCTTTTACAGTTTAGGACATTGCGAATGGTCTTAGCTTCACAAACATCAAGCTGTATGGCAGGTCTCGCCACTGCCCAAACAAATGTAAAGTTAGCTTCAAAATCAGACCAGTCAAACACCCTTAAATCGTGTCTAAGAGGATAACTGTTAATATGAAAAATAAAATAAAAATGATGATACGTTTCAGTAGATACGCCTGAACAGACAACTTTATGGCCGAGCTGTGTAGACGTCCCCTCTGTCTTCAATCGTTTGAGAAGAATTTACCAAAAGACAGAACCTATGATGAAGGGTGCAATCGATTCTGAGCAAATAACAACATAACTGGACAGCCTGCTCGCTGTTGAGCACTCCACGCCCCGCCCACACCATGCAGCACCCAATGAAAACGGAGGAATTCACCCTGACCATTTACAGTCTCCCTTTTGCTGTCCACGCGGCCGAGCTGTAATTGTTGATCAGGGTGACTTTGTTATTATTACTGTCCCAATAAAACTTGCAACTTACGCACTATCTCCTCCTTAATCGAACTGTTAAACGTCTCGTGCAGGAAGAATCCCGAATTTGATGGTGTATTCGATGATGAACAGATTACAAATATAGTTGGTCAACCAGAGTGGTTGAGGCGTTCAAAGAGATTAACCAACGGAGTGTTGAACCTCGCCGCGTTTGAAACAGCGTCCCTTCTGCTACACGCGCCTGGAGTTCTAACCCGCAACCACCATAATAACGTCCTTCTTAATGCGTGGACATGACAGTCTATGAGAGAGACGGCGGGCTGTCTGCTCAGATGTCGGTTTTCAAATCAAATCAAATTAAGGGTGAAATCGGCCAGTTGGAGTTTGTTTTTGTCTTGGTTGGAGAGACCACCGCCCCAACCGTAAACTTTTATATGTGTTATCCTATAAAGGAGTACGTGTAGCTCTATAGTCTAGGTCAGGTGTTAATAACTATATAAAATATCAGTGACACTTAATACAACCTTCTTTTAATAAACAAACTTAATATAAATAAGGTGCTAGGTACAATTAAATACATAAAGACATACAGTATAGTAATATAACGTTGAAGTATTTATCTTATCGTATGATTCCTTGATATATATATAACATAATGTATTAAATTTATGAGATAACGTAGTGTAAATGGATAATTAAACAAAAATAAAAATCGAGTGGATAGGTTATTCATTTCGTAACAAATTATACCCTACTCTAGGGTTAATATTGAAAAACACTGCTATTGCGGTATCACCAGACACTAGACAGAGCAACTCGAAAGACGACCCTCCTTTCTGTCTTGTGAAACGTCGAATGAGATGAATTTAAATATCCTTAACCTTGAATCACCTTCGTTCCCGAAGCATTACGGGACTGTTTTAGTTCGAACCTGTATGCAAACGCAACCGTCTCAAAAAAAAAAATTGTCGCATTTTCCGGTTGTTTGGCACCGTTGTGAGCGTGGCGTCATTTTTTTCGCGGCGTTACAGTATGTTTCAGTAGAATCCATTATATTGTTCTTAAAGATGTTGGTGAGGGATTTCAATAGCCAACATTTTTTTTGACAAATAAAAGTGGAAACAAAACCAAGAGGATACTTCCCAATTACCTTGAAATACATAATAATTCACCTCACTTTTTTTGACATTAAAGTTAAGTGTAGGAATCAAGTTAGATAAAATAGAGTAGTGAGTGGAAGGAGGACACTATCCACGTATTGTCTGATATTCTAAAATAAAAAATAAAAAATAGAATATTCTGAGAATTATTATTAGGAAAGTAAGTGGAATTAACCCTTAAGAGGTGTACATAGAGTATTATACCATCTTTCATAGATGTCAGTTATTAACATTATTGTCTTGTGGGTATTACATTTAATAATATAGAGTTAATTGAATGACGTGAGTGTACAAAATAGTTTGAAGCTGCGAGGTTTTTTCGGGAAGGAATTATAAGGTAGATGCTTCTTGGAAGAGGATTGTTTTACATTTTAAATTTTTTAATATATCATTTTTAAATGTTTGTAATAGGAATCTCAGATCAAATCCAACCGTTCGCTATGAGGTGTTTGGTTTGATGCATATTGTCATCCTCAATGAAATATTACAAATCATGGATATATTTTCATCGACTAATAAGGAAGGGCTCCGTGTTAGAGAAAGTGAGACGACACTTACAAAGACTAGAAAATCAAAGATAGCATATGTAACTACAGTCGGCCGTGTGGTGAACAGTGAGCATGCTCCCTCTACTACCTCCTCCATGGAAACGTACAAGAAATTCCCTTTTGAAATCTAGTGACTGGAGTATACTATACAAACAAAAACCTTCCCCGGTGGAGAGGAAAAATCGAATTCAAAGATTTAAATTGTATTGATTTTCTTGTACGATTAAGCAATCGTAAACATAGAAGAAAACGAAGTGTTTCGGACCTCCGGTTACGCAGAAAGAGTGGAAAATTTGACCCTAGAACTCTCTAAACATTCTGAATCTTTCATTTTCTGCGTTTTTCACTCGTCAGAGAGGGAAAGTTGTGAGGTAACCGCGTGTATGAAATTTCGTGGGAACACCCTGCTAATGGTTTTTACGAGCATGAAACGATCATATGATGCGAACGAGAAACTTTTGCACCAAAGACGGTTGAAATATACATCGCCTCTTCCATGTTTGTTTTGTTTTGCTGCTTTCCTATTAATTATGTCGACACACTGCGGTCTATATATATTGCTAGACCGGTATAATATCTATTGTATTTTATCACTGCAAGGTAATTATTCATCTTTCCTTAAATACAAATTTTAGATGGTGAAGACCGAGGCTGCATTTGCAGGGATCCGTATGTACGGAAATAGCATACAATATCTCCTGAGAAGGCATGTCTTTTTTTAGGATGCTTGGAACGCTGTCCAGTAGATAACAAGGTTCATATTCAATTTCTATTGTGTTATTCGAATTGAGTTTCTTGTTGTCAGAATTTTGAGTAACGTAGGGCCATGATCATGAGACTCGTGCAATTTCTAGGCTACCTCTGGAGCTGGACATGGCAAGAGGTTCTCCATGTTATGTTTGGAGAAAAATCCCTACCTCCATGTCAAGCTGCAGAGTTAGCCTTGAAACTGAATGAATATCATGTCTCGCAACCAGTTTCAGCTATGTGTCTACCTTGAACTCACCATTGAAATTCAGTAACGACCAGCATTTCGGCTTTTCGTAATTAAGATCAACCTTGTGATGGATAAGACATCTGTTCCTGCCCAAGCCCCATTTAATTAGAAGAGTGAGTTCGTCATAATTCAAATCAAATGATTCTCAAGTAACCTTAACTTCGTTGGTGTTACGCCATGACTATTTCTAAAGATAACGTAACGACACAACAATTGAAATCTATTTTCAAATGTTTGCAGCTTAGCTATTCTTTAAACGGAGAATAAGAAATGGATTTAGAAATCCACATCAGATGGTTTTAATATTTGCATTTGAAAGGTTTTTTTTTTTTTTTCCTCCAATATAGGTAAGATTGATGTTTTGGAGCCGTTTCATGTGTGTCACTAAACATCACGACATAAAATATACTTTCTACTTAATCGATCGAATTCCTAGAATGTATTGTTTTTTCAATACTTTAACTCAAAAAATTTCTTCTAAAATATTAACATGTAGTGGAGGCGCGAAAACAAGTAATTTACTTAATAAATTCTTCCTTATTGAATTGATACATAACAAGAAAAGGGGGAAAAAGTTTTATCGTACTTGAGAAAAGTTCTATAGGCGTAAATTTATGTGAAAGCAATCTATCTACATTATAATAGGAAAAGTCTCTATTTATAACCAAATAAAATTAAAAATAATAAATTACCTTTAAAATTTATAACAATTGCTAATTATAGTTATCATGAGTGCCCTTTTTTTAGAGATCATTGTGGGTATATTTATATTTACAAATATAAATACCAATCCGTCCATACCCAATCCATACCCAAAATGACTCCATAAGAGCCCAAAGGAAGTATACAGAGATCCGAGGTAGTGACAAAAGGTCCCAAATCTACCACACACTCCTTAACTAAGGAGTCTATAGAGATCTTGGCTCCAGAAGCCATTTCAACATCCCAACTATGACCTTGCCTAACTACCACATGCCTACATCACTCTACTAAAGATGGTGCAATGAAAGAATCAAAAGAACTAGAATCAAATAAGATACAGGTAGGAATACCACCAATGCTACCTGTAGTCTCAATAATTGTACTCTAACACTCTTCCTGATGGTTCTCGACCGCTGCATACATCCTATGACTGCACCCCATATCACCAACAGTAGGCTATGAGATCTGTGTCTTACCCTTGTTATTAGGGTTGTGTGGGAAATCTCTCCAAAAATGCCCAGTAACACCACAACCAAAACACCCTCCTGATCCTCTCCCCTGTGTAGCCCTCCAGTCGGTACTCTGGAGGTTTGTGGTGTGGATCCTGATGATCTGGCTGCGGTCTGCTGAGGTCTCTACTGGTGAGCTCCTGCTGAGTGAGCTCTCTGGGCACCCTGTGTCCTGATGGGACCCCTTGGAGGAGGCCCCATACTCCATCCTCTCTGTGCATCAAATCTTTGTGGAGGTCTATAAGGTGGGCGAGACTGCTATTACTGCTGCTACTGTTGTGGTCTAAAAGATGACTATGCTGAACCCTGTCCACCATGAGGAAGAGGTATTGACCCCCTCGATCTATTGTCCTGCATCTACTGTATGCGGCTCCAGACTCGGTCTCTAGCCTTTTGAGTCTTTCCCCGACTCTCCTCTGCTATATAGGCCTTCTCGATGACCTCAGCTAATTTCTATGGACAATGGATCCGCATTGCACCTCCAATGTCTAGATTCAGGCCCCATATGAACCTGTCAATCCGCACCTGCTCATTATGCATATAACCAACATACTTGAGTAGATCCAATATCTACTGTTATACTCAACCATTGTGAGTGATGCCTGATGGAGGTCATTAAACTCATCTATCCACTGTTGTATGAACCTCTATGACAAATATATGTTCCTGAAATGCTCCTCAAGCTCCCAGGTAACTGTCTCAAAATCAACATGGAGCTTCTACTCCTCTGTGCTCCACCAAACACCAGATCCATCCCTCAATAGATGGATCGTAACATGAGCTTTTGTGTTGCTAGAACAAGGACAGAGCTTGAAGCATCCGCTCAAGCTCACCAACCTGGCCTCTGACTAAAATCCACTTACGTCACCAGAATAATGTGATGGTCAAAGATTCAGGATCTCCCTGATGTGATCTGCAGCTGTGGTCTAATGGCCTCTAGGTCTCTCTGCATGCTCATCCTTAAGACTAGGGCTCTGAGAACTCTCTCTATGCTCTCAAATTCGGTCACCCTGTCCCCTTTGTGGTGACTCTGCCCTAGCTAACTCTGCATGGGAGTTCTCTCCTCTATACTCCTCGCTGGGTCGAGGAGATACCTGACCCTCAATGGAAGGGGCTCTGTCATGTCTTGATGTATGTCCTCCTACTGATTCTCTGCGTATAACGGCATTAACATCCTGAAGAGTCTGCAAAATCTGGGGTAGGATGGTTGCTACAACATGACTAGTGGTGGTAAGTCTAGGTCTATGTGAAAAGGCCTCTCATCCCATCTGCACCCCCTGCACAGACCAAGGAGAGAGTTAGTTCATTTTTCTAAGTTTTATTCAATTTCCATGTTTACTAAAATTATATAATTTCTAACTAAATTGTGTTCTAGATTTAAAAGTGTGCTAGGTTTAAGTTTCATGTCTCCATTTTTCTAGTGTGCCCAATGGTCCAAGATTTTGAACCACTGCTCTGATACCGAGTGTAACGCCCGCTAAAACAACCCACTAAAAACCCAAGAAACAACCTAGGGTTAGTTAGGGAAAAATTATGGAATAATTTTTTTTTATTAAAAGAATCTACAACCATGTTACAAGACAACAACTGTCACTAACAAGTTCCAGAACAATCTTAATCTACTAGAACATACTTTTCTTTTATTAACAATTACTAGAGGTCATAAGGTCCAAAATTTAGGGTTAGAAGTTTCAATTAGGTTCAGAGGTAAAAATTCCTCACCATACCCATTCTCTAATAGGCTTAAAGTTTCAACTTGATTTTTCTCACACTTAAGGCATTCAAAATTTTCCAATGATATAAAGAAGTCCTCCTAACTCCTCATATTTTTCAACTTATGGGCCGGTGGGCCTTGGGGTGAAAATTTTCCCCAAGGATGGGCCAGCAGACACAAGGGTGAAAATTTTCTCTTGCGCGGGTCAGTGGAGCGGGGAAGAGTTTTGGCATTTTTTCCCTTTTCAGGGTAAAAGCACAATTTGCCTCCACGCGCCCGTGGGTCCGAAGAGGACACGTGTCGGCATGAGAAAATTCTGGCTGGAAGTCAGGATGTTGGACAGATTTTTGACTTTAAGATTTTAAGGGTAAGAAGTTCAAAGCTATAAAATGTTTCGTGCCTCCGTTGTCACCTAAGACTGCTATACATCAGCCTTCCATTGGTTGCGGGGCGTGGGGCGCCAAGGAAACTCTGGGATTTTCACCAAACCAAAAAGTTAAAGTTTCAAAGTTACAAAATGTTCCATGCCTCCGCCGATGCCTAGGGCTACTACGTATCATCCTACCATTAGTTGTGGGCGGCGGAGGAAAAATAGAAAATTTTCCCAAAATTTTTCTAAAATGCTAAGGTCAAAACAGATTCCGCGCTTCCGCTGTTGCCTTGTAAGGCCACATGGCAGCTTCTGATTGGCTACGGGACGACAAAGCGGCAGGGAAAAGTTGGAAAATTTTCCCAAATTTTTAAAAAAAAGGTTAAGTTCGAATTTTCACCCTATAAAAGGCGACAAGGGGAAAAAGTGGGGCGGGGGGTCCATGGGGGAAAATGAAGTAAAAAGGCCATAACTTTTTATAAAAAGCTCAGTTTTGAGAAAACAAGGACTTTCTAGAAAGATCTCGACGTCCTCTTTGCACAGAAATCATTAATTTTAGATTTTGATAAATTTTAAGGGGTCAATTTTAAGGAAACGGCCTTCAAACTTATATTGTGCGAGCTTGTAAAATTTGACTTAAAGGATTTGTTAAAAATTTGATCCTTTCCTTCACTCATCATGTCCAACAGACATGGAGGATTGTTCTAGGATGTATTTAGGATGGAAAACCAGATTTGATTGGTTTTTGAGTTGTAAATCAATTTTACAACTTTTAACATCAAGAGGGACTGCAAATGGATTGAGCCCGATTTTGCAATGTTTGAAAGATTTCCTTAAGTTTTTTTAGCCTAAATTGAATTCATTTACATCATAGCATGTTCAATTTTAATGTTTCATTTTTATTTCTTGAATTGCAAGTTCAAATTGTTCATTTTAGATAAATTATTTGCCACGATGAAATACAAAACAAAGATCAATTTCTAAAGGATTTATTTATCATTTTTCACCTTCCAAGTATGGAGATTCATTTCCATTCTAGTCTAATACATTTAAGTGATTTAATCAAACCATTTAAGATCCAGAATACAAAGTCTGATTTCTAATTTTTTTCACATTTCAAAGATAGAGTTCTACACTATCCTTCATACATATTTTCTTCTTTTAAGCAGAGATTCCAATACATTGAAATAATTAGATTCAAATACAACAATGCAATTTGAAAAATTCAGTACATTCATTTATTGATTAAAAAAGACAACTTACAACTTCCTTTCCATTTGATTACAATATACATTATCCCAAGCACGTATGATTCTTTCTAAACTGAATACAAAGTATAACTTTTTACATTTCAAATTTCACTTGCAAATCTGTACAACATCTTTCCATTACAATATTTACAAGATCATCCACTTCAAGTGGGAAGGTTACAATGAAATTTTATTTCACAAGGGACTGTCAAACTATCTTTCCTCAGCTTCAGAACAACAACATACATTCTTCTCATTTTTCCAATTTTGATCACAACAAAGGCAGAGGAAAGGAAACGATCTCTACCCAAACAAAACATCCAATGAAAGGAGAAGCCATCCTTCTTCATTGGCCCCCGAACCCCAACCAAAAAGTAATAAGAAATGTATTTTAACCCATGGCAACAACAGGCTTCCACACCACAATACAATCTTTCAACATGCACATTTCAAAATAAAAACACAGTCAAAACCAGAATGTATTTTTGCAACTACATTAACACATAACAAAACAATACTAAGGCTTCATCAAGCAAGCCAAAGGAGTAAGAAACTATGGGGGATGTTACTTATGCCTCCTAAAGGGGAAATGGGTACAAACCCTGTCTTGCCCTTATGCCTCCCCAAGTACCCCTTATTCCTCACATTTCCTTATGCCTCCCAAACCTCTTATGGCACCCCATAACGAGTAAAGAAATGCAAGATATTTGTTTTTATAAGGTGGAACCCAATCGCACCTCCCTCCACACTTATACCCCCCAAAGCATTTATGCCTCCCTCAAGAGTACCCCATAGTCTTCTCATACACCATTCCTAGGCATTCTACCCAAAAAACTCACAAACATGCTAAAAAATTCACACAATAACATGTACATTCATAAATAAAAAGAGTATTTCAAGAGCCAAGCTCTTACCTCTCCATGATGGAGTTTTCTGAGTTCCAAAAGAGTAAGCTTTCCAATGCCAAAATACAGTCCAAAATCAACAACCAACAAGCATGCAAGGGTCTCCAATCTCCTTCCAAAAGTAAGAGCTTCACACAGCAAAAATTCACCCAAAAGGAAGTATGCAAAATATTCAACAACCCAAAACAAAGCAAGGAGTTCTAATTTTATAGAAGAGGGAAGAGAAGAGGATGGGGTGGATGTAAATCCGCAAAAACGACAATGGCGATGAGCCGAGAACTTGCTTCCATGAACATTCAACCCGAAAATGCGACTAATTTTTTTTTTTTTTTGGCAGGGTGAGTCCGCATACAGGCTCGAAACTACAACAGTCACGATAATGCTTCAAGGTCAATGATGTTTAATTTTATCTCATTCGACGTCTCACAAAAGATAAGAAGGGTCATCTTTCGAGTTAATTAGTCTAATGTCTGATAATATCGTAATAACAATATTTCTGAAAGTTAACCCTAGAGTATGATATAATTTATTTTGAAGTGAATACACTAACCACTCAATTTTTATTTTTATTTTATTATTCAGTTATATTACGTTATCTCCTGATTTAATACATTATAATATATATATATATATATATATATATATATATTTTTATAAATATATATGTATATATGTATATATGTATATATATAAAGGAATTACACATTACGATATATACTTGGCACTAATTTATTTTATTGCATTGTATGATTTTATATGTTTAGCTATACACAATTCCTTATTTATATCTAGTATGATATTATATGAAAATAATGTTTTACTATCATGCCACTATTATATTATATAGTATTTAATACTTAACTAACCTAGCTAGTTATCCATGTTTTCATTAACTTATAAAGTAAAGCATTTCAAACTTACGCTTTAATGTTATTGATAACACTAAAATTAAAATTGACTTAAATAATAAATGGCTTAGATATTCAATTAATATAGGGATGTATACTTTTTTTGAGTGAGGTATTAGGAGTATGACTTGCTTTTACACAACACGACACAAAATGTCGTAACATAGTTAGAAAACAATCACTAGGATACCACTCATTACGGGTCAACCATATATGTTAAAAAAGAATAGTTTTATTTCAGCACGCTATCAAGGATAATTTAACTCTGTCACAATTCATTGATAACCGAACAATATCATTGAATGTTACTCAATCTCAAATGATACGCATGCCTCTTCAAGTACTAGGTCATTGATGGAACCGTAAATGTCTCATAATATTAGTGAAAAATCTGAGATACTATGGTTGTTAAGCATCAGTTATGCATGTCAGCTTGAATGCCCTTATATATTACAAGTTCTTATCAAGACAATCATGTAACGACCCATAATCACACACATTCGGACAACACAGGAAATACAGATAACTTTCTTTTTTTTGGACTTGCTTGACACATAAACATGACGCAACATGTAAGTCACCAAGGATATAACTAACACTAGTGAACAACTTGATACAAGGATGGCCATAAGGTCCACGGAAACGTTCACACCTTCAAGGATTTTAGATACATTTTCCGTTTCTTACAAGACAACATAGAAGTCCAACTCAGAACACTCTGACACATAGGTTCAACGCAACTGAGATATTCTTGAGGGTTATTTAGGCTTAAAAGACATCCAATTCTTAGCTAAACGCTACCGAACTTAGGGTTCATGCCCATATGACAACATGGATTTAAGCATTCAATTTTGACATTGCTTAAGAGAAGTGATCAAAAGGTGACTTGGAAGGCAAGGGTTAGAGGGAGACAGGTCGAGATGAAACATTTAGCTTCAGGGTCTCATTGTTTACTATGCGAGTATTTAATCGAAGCTAAGGGCTCTTATCAAGAATTGGTCAATAACTGTTACATCTAGGCTTTACGTTCATTAAGTATTGACAAAGGAGTAAAAATTTACTTTCCACATGGCGATAGAGAAAGATGGTGAGGTCTCCAATAATTGTTTCCCTCCTACTTATTAAATCCTATCATCTTCTAACAATCTAACCAGTTCATTTCACCTTAGGGTCATTTTACAAATTTCACCGTAAAAGGAATAATGTTCACTAGAGGAGCTAGGGTTATCATGATATAAATTTTACTTGCAAGGAATAGTCCAGTGCGCTTGTAGTGCTTAAAGAATTTCTTGCTCTCAAGCCTTGGTGACCCCTACGTTACTTTATTTGAACTACAACATTTTAATTTAAGAGCAGAAGTATTAAACAATCCCATCGTTAGTGGAAACTTATGACAACTTTATTACTCAATTCATGGCAACATGGTTTACCACTCAAAATTTACTATCTCTAAGGAACCAAGACTAGGCAGCAAGAGACTCACTTACATGGGACATGCCAAGATTTCATAATTCTTAAGGATACTGATAGTCACAACAATAGTCACTTAACACAAGTGGTAACCATATTTTCTTATAATTTCACATGATGGTCAAACAAGCCAAGGTTTCCAACAGTTACAGATGACAAAGCTCCACAATACTTTATACTAAGGCATTAATCCTTCTTTTAGACTTTCCACTAGACGCCCTTAACCATAGTTGAACAACATAGTACAAAGGTTTCGTAGCAAAAGGATCTTCATCAACCAAGGTTGATGAAAAAAGTCTACAAATCTATCCCTCATCTACACGCACATAATCCATCTGCATACAAATTTTCTACAAGAGTCAGTTCACGAGAACTGAGCAAGATAAGGCTACACAAAACCACCATAACTATTATCTAACAATATCATGAAAAGGAAGCACCTTATTACAATAATTGGTTCAAACCTCTAAACACTACTAACACATCAAGTTATAATAAAGTCTTCATCATGCCAATCGAAGAAGGAGAAGACCTTGTACTTCAGTTAGGAGTAAAACAACGAAAGTAAGCAATCGTAAGAGAATGGGCCTTGGCCCTATAAGGAGATAAACAAATAATCTAGCAAAGAAAATAGAATTCCCATCAAGTAAGTAATTAAACCATAATCACAAGATTGAGATTTGATATAAATAGACCAACCATCTAGAAATTTATCAAAGGTACCAAACGCATAGGCTAAATTAATATATTTCTAAAATAACAAGAGTTGATCGACCCCAAAGAAATAGGGAAACACGGGTTTCAAAATTTAACACAAAAAGTCATGTATAAATCGAGTTTCAAACCGGAAAACAAACAAAGTATACACACAACATAAGTTTCGAGGTGAAAGCAAAGTATATCTAGTTTTGACCATTAACTACAAGGATTTTCTAAGCATAGTCAAAGTCTTACAGGCTAGTAGCAAACACACGAGAGAAGGAGGGGGTTCCGTCCAACAGGAGTATAGAATAAGGTCATCAACAAATTTTATAACACTAAGATTTTCAAACCTCCACAACAATTCTAGTCATATTTTAAGGCAACCCTTGGTAACACCATCAATAGATACAAACATAATTTCTAAGAAATTATCAAAACAAAACCTTCCGCTATGAATCCATGAGACTATCAAATGAAAGATGAGGAGGATTATTCATATTTAAGGAAATTTCCATCACAAAATATTAAGGTAATTACGTGTAAAAACTGGCCAATATTAATTAATAGCATTCATACAACGGAGAAAATAATGCAAGTTAGGAATAAAAGAAGAGCGCCATCAGAAATAATGCTGAGAGGGAAACAGACCAAAACTATTCCAGTGTCAACGAGGTACTGGATTCGCACAATAGAAACCCTGCAAGCTTAGTTGATCCGAAAAGCTAGTTATGGTTCAACATGATAGGGATAGTCGAGGTACTTCTTGAGGATGGCCTTAAAATCCTAGGAAACAAAATGAAGGATAGTATAGAGAGTCTAAACACGTGAGACGGAAAAATACATTGCACATACACCTTTTCATTCTACCAGTTTTTAATATCAAAACTCTAAGCTGGCTAGCCCACGCATTACTCACACGATCCTACAACCTTTCTTTCTCAATGCCAAAAGGTTATCAAAGGGACTTGCGAAGGAGCTAACAAAAATGCATCAAAGACAAACTTGGGTGCTAGGGAGGGGGCTTCATAGTTATTGTAAACTTACTTCCATGTTATCGAAAATACTAGTTTGATCAACATAAAAACTTGCAACTCAATCGTAGAGAAGAATTAATACATAAAAAAAACAGACGAAGGTCTATCACTCGAGAAAGAGAAACATAACACCTAGAGGAGAGGGCACATGCATCCTTTCGACCAAAATACTAACAATGATAAAATCTAAAAGAAAGGAGAAACAGGCAGAAAGGGGAAATCTCCCATCATGACATCAAACTGACAAATCAATGCAAGGAAAAAGTGGTTCGATTTCCCAATAATTGTAAATAAAAATAAAAGTGGAAAGGTGTACAAATATATTGCCTGTTTCTTCAGCTTCAACAGGTCATACAGACTCCGTACGGGTCAGCATAAGAACTGTAGGTATTGGAATCTAGGTGCATTAGTCTAAGTGGTCCACATTCACGATCCGCGTGACCATGCAATAGAAGAGGATTTTTGTCAAACAGTTCACGTGCCTTTGTATGCTTCCACATTTTGCATACATATCTACCAGAGCACTTGCAACAATAACATCTGATAAAAATCCACTTTTGATTATGCTTTGATGGATGTCCATACCATGCTCTAAAGCTCCCATTTTGGCATAGGCTGGGGAGGACGCTAGAAAAGGATGTGGAGTTTGGCTTTACACCTGACAATATGCATTTTCTTAGAAACGTCCACAGCCTTTTCAACAAACCCATTTTGTGCATATCCTGCAATCATTGCATTCCATGATACCACACCTCTTTGAGCCATTTTGTCAAACAGTTCCTGTGCCTTGTGTGTGCATCCACATTTTGCATACATGTCTATCAGGGCATTCACAACTATGATATCTGACAAAAATCCATATTCAATTATGCTCCTGATGGATATTCATACCCTGTTCCAAAGCTCCTATTTTGGCACAGGCTGTGAGGGATGCTGGCAAAGGTTGTGGAGTCTGGCTTTACACCTGCCAATTGCATTTGCTTAAAAGTTTGGAAGGATTTTTTCAACAAACCCGTTTTGTGCATACCCTGCAATCATTGCAGTCCATGAGATCACATCTCGTTCAGGCATTTTGTCAAATAGTTCATATGCTTTGTGTATCCTTCCACATTTTGCATACATATCTACCAGGGCATTTGCCACTACAGCATCTGACAAAAATCCTCTTTCCATTATGCTTTTATGGATGTCCATACCTTGTTCTAAAGCAGCTATTTTTGCACAGGCTGGGAGGACGCTAGCAAAGGTTGTGGAGTTTGGCTTTACACCTGCCAATTGCATTTGCTTAAAAAATTCCAAGGCATTTTCAACAAACGTATTCTGTGCATATCCTGCAATCATTGCGGTCCACGAGACCACATCTCTTTGACGCATTTTGTCAAACAGTCTGTGTGCTTTGTGTATGCTTCCACATTTTGCATACATATTTACCAGCGCATTTGCAACTACCAGACATCTGATAAAAATCCGCTTTCCATTATGCTTTGATGGATGTCCATACCTTGTTTTATAGCTCCCATTTTGGCACAGGCTGGGAGGATGCTGGCAAAGGTTGCAGAATTTGGTTTGACACCTGCCAATTGCATTTGTTTAAAAGTTTCTAAAGCCTTTTCAGCAAATCCATGTTGTGCGTATCCTGCAATCATTGCAGTCCATGAAACCACATCTCTCTCAGGCATTTCTTTGAAAAGCCTTGCAAAGCCTCATCGAGAACACCATTTTGTGCATAGAGTGCAGTCATTGCAGTCCATGAGAACACATTTTTGTGTGGTCATTTTCTCAAACAGTTCACGTGCCTTGTGTATGTTTCCACATTTTGCATACATATCTACCAGGGCATTGGCAACTACATCATCTGACGAAAGTCCCTTTTCCATTATGCTTTGGTGTATATTCATACCCTGTTCCAAAGCTCCTATTTTGGCACAGACTGGGAGTATGCTAGCAAAGGTAAATTGATCAGGTTGGATACATGTTCTTTGCATTTGGTGAAACAAAGTTAATGCCTCGTGAGTATACCCATGTCTTCTGTAAGCTGCAATTATGATGTTCCATGAGTAGAGGTCTCGTTCGGACATTTGGTCAAACACTTGGCGAGCATCTCAGTAAACATCCACAATTGTCATACATGCGTATCAGAGTATTTTGTAATAGTTTGTCTGAGGCAAACTTAAATTCCCTCTCGTTGATGTGGGAGTGGATTTTCTCACCCTCTGAAAGGGTTTTCAATGGAAATGCAGGTTTGTAATAGTTGAATCTAGGTCTGAATGTAAGAGTGCAGGTGGGTTGTGTGTAGTGAGCAGAATGTGTAGCGCTTCCTTCAACTGACCTTGTGTACATAATGCTGTGAGAGCGAGATTGAGATTGGCAGTGGATTGCATTGACATTGTATGATTCTAATTGAAGCGTTGGAAATATGCATGGTTGGAGCATTCAATTTACTTCTGCCACGCTGACAAAGCTTTCCGTTCAAATGGAGAAGAGGTTGCGGAATGGTTTTTCCCCAGAATTTTACAAAATGTTCTCAATTTACAATTTCTAAATTATTTTATCATGATAATGACTGTATCAGGATTGCCCTCATTGGGTACAAAAACCACACGCCCACCCTGCAACAAGTGCTATCAGACCTTCATTTCACCATCAAATCCAAACCAGGTTACATTCTGTAGCAAATCAAATACAGATTTGCTAATGGAACTCCATTCAATAAAATTTGTTCTTTTCAACATTCAGACCAGGCACATCTGTCGGCGACTAGAAGACTTCAAGCATCCCTTTGCAAAAGCAAACGAATGATGTTACATAAGCTTTCGGTTGCAAAGGGGGAGAAATGTAAGAATGAGATGAGCTGTTCTTGATTCACCCAGTCTCCAACAATGATTTTAAAAACTTCTTTTATGGTCACCCACACAACATAAATAAAGCAATTGTTGGCGTCTAGCAGTGAAGCATAATTAATGGGCCAACAGTTCATAAGTTTCGGTTACCTAAAATAGACAGGTAAGATTGACAGTGATGAGCTTTCTTTGTCATTAGTGGAATAACGAAAGGTGGTAAAATTAATAACTCCAGGGTCAACACTCACCCAACATCCATAATGTAGCATAACAATATTAGTCTATAAGTATTACATTACATTCTGGAATCTTAATTTTCCTTCATCTAGACACCGTCATTTATAGATGTCATTAGTTGACCGAGTAGCGAAGAGGCTGGGGCATTAATTTTATGGTTGGTAAACGGTGGGTGACTCAACAAATGCCTGGTAACCATTATGACTAACCTCCTTGCGTGCTGACCTCTCCTCAAGGGCCGCATCCAACATTTACTTCATTAAAAGGATACGGAGATCTTCTGCCCATCGCCGCCTTCCTGTTTGGTCTACCCAACTGACTTAACTCTTCCCTGGCTACGCGGTTGAAAAGGTGGTTGTTGGATGAAGACAACAGGCGAGTGAAGAATATGCATGTTCGACCTACGCCAACCTTTTATCACGTTCTGCGAGGTGAGTGTGGCAGGGATCCGGAGCCGCGGATCACACATGAAAGTGGCCAGGCAAAGGATGGAATGGCAGTAGGAGGGAACTCTTCGAAGCTTTATCCCAAGCAATGGTATGAATGGCAACCATTGTTATCAGATTGCTCAGTATCCTATGACACCTAATGCCCAACAATTCGAGGCCTACAAAACCCCTTCAAGATATACTTATCAAAACTGATCAAGGACTATGAAGACCTGTTGCCGAGCTCAGAGCTAAGCAAAAAAGATATTTGAGAAACTTTTCTATAAAGAACATACTCATTTGTACAAGGTTTGAGCAGATCACAACAAGAGGAGTCTCATAGAGGTGGATCTGTTTCATATCAGAACATTCATGAAGCACAGTCTGCCTGGCAATAATGTGAATGTTTCAGGGCCAATAGGAGAGCCTCTTTTCCACCATGTCAATAACATATTCAAAGGTAGCAGGGGTTTTCTTGGAATGCAAATGGGATACCCATAAATCGGAAGATCTTCACCATGTTGTATCCACTTTCATTAATACACGGTGGTCTAACCAAGAAGGCGGATCATCATCTAAGGATTATCCTATAACATTGGTCTATCCGCCATATGGATGCTCATGGTTTCAGAGTGCTAAACTAGCATAGTTTGTCAAGGCAATGCATAGCTTGATGATTATTATTCCATCCTTCAACTTGATAGAAAAGAATCATCAACAAAGTGGTCATCAATATGGTTTAGTAATAGTAAACCCATTAATCTTATTACTACTTTAAGAGTGAAATGCCTTATTTAAAATATTAGTATCATTGTTACAAGCATTAAGGAGTATTGGGTAATAAACTTACTAAGTTTAAAGTCTTTGCATTAAAATTTCCTTCTACACAATTTAATAACCATTGCATGGGACTTCAAATAGGTTGATTTCATTTCCTTTATTAATTTGCAAATGGATTTTCAATAATTTCTTAAATGAAGATAAACATAATAGAGCATAGGACACTATTTACTTTATTTGCATATTGGAAGCCATTTAAAATTTAAGTCTTTCCTCCATAATACAAGAAGAGAATATGCACTAGTGTTCTCACTTTTCAATACCTCTCTTTTAAGCAACAAAATGAAATCTAATATGTCCATATATATTTTTTTGTAAACTTTCCTAACATTCCAAAAGGAGTCCAACAATATTTCCATTAAGTTTTAAAGCAAGAACTACTAACATGTCAACAAAATCAACATCAATATATGAGGTTCTAAGCCAAGTTAAAGGAAAATAAATAAATTGTCTTTCCTTCAACTTTCAAATCCATCCACATTACAACCTTGCTAATGAAAATCAATACCACTTTCCTTCAACATCTTGTTACAATATATTCCACTTAGATGTGGGAACAAAATTACAATAATGGAAGCTAAAATACAAAGCAATATTACACTTTTCCTCCACTCAAGGAATGGGGTAAAAATACATGGTGGTTTCACATTGTGATCAACAAGGTTCCAATGCTCCAAATATCAACAAGGTGCTCCTCCATAGTTTGCTTGATTCACAACAAAGCAAGGGGAGTGGCAACGCTCTCCTAGCAACCAAGATACCCAATGGAGAAGAGAAGCTTATCCTCTCCATTGGCCCCCGAGCCCCAACCACATCACAATGGGAGAAAATCCAACTCATGGCAACTTTAGCTTCCACATAACTAAACTTAACATTTCACATGCATTCCATAATCCTTCAAAACAAGAGAATCAACAACTATCAACAAGAGGGAAACCATGAAAACAAAAAAGTCACAAGGCTTATCAAGAAAGCCATAAGAGTAAGACCTATGGGGAGGCCACTTATGCCTGCCCAATGGGAATGGGTGCCACCTAGAAGCCTCCAATGCAAAACACAATACCTCAAACAACTCTTATGCCTCCCTCAAGTACCCCTTATCCCTCCATCCACTCTTATGCCTCCCTCAACTCTTATGGCTCCCTCAAGGCAAAAAACAAGAATTCAAAATGCAAGCATTTCTCTTATTATTGTGGTAGAGTGAAGGACTGAATCAGCTCTTAAGCTTTAAGTCACCAAGTCCTGAACAAGATGTTACATTCCGTGGACTTCGGGAGATTAGAAACTTGTGTAAGAGTTTTTAGAGCTAGTTCATTACGTAATTTAGAGGTGTGTAGGTGTGCTTGAGTTATGCCATTTTTACGAAATTAAGAATAAAAAACAATTTTACATGTGGGATCGTGAAATTCCAATTCTTGGGATCTTACCTTGAACACAAATCACTTGTGGTTCATGTGTAGCTTATAATGTTTTCAATCTTATAATTCTTCAAGATGTTAGACAAATAATTTCGTATCTCCTTCTGTTTTAAAGCAATGCTAATAATGAAACCATATTGCAATTAGTTAAGAATAAAACGAGTTTTGTGATTAGGACCAAGGACACTCCTGGAGTCATTATAACTCAATTAAACATTTTCATGTGTTATAAAGATTATGAATTGCTGTTGGTGAGATCATTTTTCGAGAAAACAAAGTATGGATATATATATATATATATATATATATATATATATAATTTCTTGGTGAGGAAATGTTGAATGGATTCAACAAGAGATTGAATTATATTAATTATGGTAGGGAAATAAATATACCGTGATTGAAGAATATTGTGGGGAAAAGGTATCATGAACCTAAATCACCCTTAATCCTAAGATTTATTACTCGACATCAGGTCAGATTCACTTTTGTAGTAAGGGTAAAATTTAAACATTCGATAAATATTTGAGAAGCATAATCTTATCATAATAATGAGAGAATGGGGAACTTTGTATGCTTTTTGAATTATGGCAAGTACTTATGTTAATCACGAAGATTATCGTAAGGGATAAAGAGCTAACCTAAATGGTCGAACTGTAAGTTGATTGTGGAATGAATTTTGAACTGTTAAATGGAAAAAGTAAAAAATTATCCTTGCATAGTGAATATCTTGGATTGCTAATCCTAACTAAGATATATTTATGGAAATGTGTGTGTCGGGGATTTCCATCCCTTGGGTCCCTTCTTCTTGTGGTTGGGTCTTTTCTAGCTTTCGTTCATTTGGGAAAGTGTGGCATCGTCATGTATATGGTTTTGTCATGTGTTTATGTGAGTCGATGACTTAGGTAAGTGTCGTATGCATTGTTGAGTTTCTATACTTAGAGCCTTGTGGTGTTGTGTAGTAGCATCATAAGTCAAAAAAAATCATCCTGGTATTTGTATTGTTGTTTTGTGTGTTAAAAGTGGGTGTGACAGGGGGCCTGAATGATGAGAACCCTACAACACTGTTTTCAATAGGATATAAGGGAAAAGTAAAAAGGAAGAGTGATGAAAAATCTCATCCCTCTGAGTCCAATATTTCAAAGAATGGTAAAGACACAAAGGAGGAAAAAAATAAGGGAAATTTCTTTCATTGTGGAGCTCCTGGGAATTTTAAGAAACAATGTTGAAAGTGGTTAGCATGGGTAGAAGAGGTAAAGAAAAGGAATGATGCTGAAGCTAACATGACCTCAAGAAATAACCAAAAAAAATTGTTTTTGGTTGTCACAACCCCAATTTTTTATGTTTCAAATTGTTGGTATTTAGATTCAGGAGCAACTCAGCATATGACACGTAAGAGAGGTTTGTTTATGGCATATAAAGAAGCACTCAAAAGTAAGACTATCAATCTTGGAAATGATAGGAAATGTGAGATGATCAGAATTGGAGATATCCCATTACAAATGCCAGATGGTGGATATAAGAAAATCCAAAATGTATGGTATGTACATGCTCTAGTAAAAAGTATTTTATCAGTGAGCAAGATTATCGATGCTGGGATAATTGCATAGTTTGACAACAAGGAATGTGTCCTAAAGGATGTTGAAGGATTAATTATTTCTAAGGGAACCAGATATGGAAATATATACAAGTTATATGTAGTGGTACCTGATGTGGTTTTAACAACAAAAAATAATGAAAAAATCTGATATAGTTCTTTAGCATTATAGATTCGAACATGCAAATACTCACTCGTTTCGAATATTAAAATTAGAGCAAGTTGTGGAAGATTTTAATTTACATCTACTAGTTGAGTTGGGAGTGTGTGAAGGATGTTGTTTAGGAAAGCAACATAGATTCTCTTTCCCAAAGAAAGGATCAACACGAGCTAAAGAGAAAATGGAACTTGTACATTCAGATATTTATGGTGCAATGCAGATAATGTCACACAAAGGGACAAGGTATTTTATAACCTTTATTGATGATTATTATAGAATGAAATTTGTTTATTTTATCAAAAATAAATCATGTGACTTAGAAATGTTTAATATTTTTAAAGCACTTGGTGAGAAGTAGTCATGAAAACCTTTGAAACAACTTAGATGTGATAATGGGGGTGAATATACCTCAAGTGCTTTCAAAATTTTATGTACAAAAGTATATTGTTCCTTGCTCACCGCAACATAATAGTGCCACTGAAAGAAGGAATATGACTCTTATTGAAAGTGCTAGATGCATTCTTAAGAGTAGTGGATTATATAATGCCTTTTGGGATGAAACAATCTCTAGTGCAACATATATACAAAATAGGTTGCCAACTACTGCATTACATAAGAAGACACCTTATGAGGCATGGAATGGAAGCAGGCCAAGTGTCAATGATTTAAGAATTTCTGGCTGCTTAGCATATGCAGATATACCAGATGAAGAAAGAAAGAATCTAGATGAAAAAATTAAGAAGTGTACAATGGTTGGATACAATTTGAATTCAAAGGGATATCGATTTTATGATCCTATAACACATGAGATTCTAGTCAAAAGAGACGTCATTTTTGACAAAAATTTAGTTTCACACAAATCAATAGATATGGAAAATGCTAAGGATTTAGAAACATGGCCTTATTATCTTGGATCTAATGAATAATTTGATCATGAGAATTCTACTCCAGTAAGACCATTACAAGTTGTAACCTCACAACCATAAGAGATGTACAAGGAGAGAAACAACTTCATAGATCAACAAGACTATGAAAGACCACTCAAAAGGCATCTAAATCACATGCACTTAATGTAGAGGTTGATGAACCACTCAGTGTTCAAGAAGTAATTCAAAGTATTTATGCAGCAGATTAGAGGAAAGCAATGGATGTTGAATATGAATTGTTCATAAAAAATCAGACATGGAAACTCACAATTCTTCTACCTAGAAGGAAAGTGGTTGGGTGCAATTGGTTATTCAAACAAAAGTACAAGTCTAATGGGTCATTAATAGACAGCTATGAGGCTCGTTTGGTGGAAAAAGGTTATACCCAAATTGCAGGTTTGTATTATCATGACACTTTTTCTCTTGTACTCATGATAACATCATCATGATTATGTTAGCAATGGAAGTAGCCTTGGATCTTCATGTACGTCAGCTAGATATAAAAAACTACATTTTAAAATGGATTCTTAAAGGAATAAGTTTACATGGAACAACCAGAAGGATACATACAACAAGGAAAGGAGCAGTTAGTATCCAAGCTTTAGAAAACATTGTATGGAATAAAATAATCTTCAAGAGCATGGTATGAGCATATTGATGGGTTTCTCCAAAATGAAGGATATGTAAGTTGCAATGCTGATTCAAAAGTCTACATAAATCATATTGGTGAGTCTCTAGTAATTTTATCCTTAAATTTTGATGGCACCATCATTATGAGTAATGATTTTAAGATGTTAGGCTTGTTTAAGTCTCAATTAGCTACAAAATTTGGGATGACTGATCATGGTGAGATTCATTATTTCTTGGGCATTCAAATTTTAAGAGATATCGAGAAGAGGAAAATATATCTTATCCAAGAGAGGTACATTAGGAACATTCTCAAGAAATTTCTGTTGGAAAATTGCAAGCCAGTAAGTACTCCAATGGAAGTAGGAAATAAACTTTCATTGGAGATGTGTCCCAAAACACAAGAAGAAGAAAGTTATATGAGTATGGTTCCGTATCAGAATGTTGGTATGCAATGGTTTCTAGCAGAATTGATATTGCACATGCTGTAAGCATTGTGAGCTAATATTCTAGCAATCCTGGACCACAACATTGGGAAACAGTTAAAAGATTTTTTAGATATCTTAATGGAACAACTAAATATGGAATAAGATTCAATGGGAGTTCAGAAAAATCTTTGTAGCTTATAGGGTATTGTGATGCAGATTGGGCGGAGGACGTTGATAGTAAGAGATCAACTTCAGGGTTCTATTTTATCCTTAGTGGAGATGTCATTTCGTGGGAAAGTAACAAACAAAGAACTATTTCTCTCTCCAGTGTAGAAGCATAATATATAGCAACATGTTAAGATGAAAAAGAATTGATTTGGTTGAGAAGATTGTTGTAGGACATCGAGGTTACTCAGTCCCAAATGACAATATTAAAGTCTGATATCCAAATTTGCATAGCCATGACAAATAATTCAAAGTATCATGGGAGAGTTAAACATATAGGGATAGAATATCATTTCATCTGTGAACAAATTGAGAACAACACTATCAAAATGGAGTATGGTGAAACTGAAATGATGGTGGTGGATGCATTGACAAAGGCATTACTAAGAAATAAGTTAGAGTTTTGCAAATAAGGATTCAATGTGATGTAACTTGATTGAAAAATATTTGGCTAAGTGGGAGTGTCAGGCATTCAAAAATATTAGCCAAATATTCAGCGAGTTTGTAGTTAGCATTTAGGGAATTATGTTTTGTATGAGACATCACATTAGATGATATGTATATGTGTTGTTAATGTTGTCTATATGTAGGTCGAAGAGTAGAGATAGGGTACTTTAAGTTTGAGTTCGAATAAGAATTTGTTTACTGTTATTTTATAAATATTGTATTCTCTGATTTAATAGAGCCGAACAAGAAATAGACCAAAATAATATTTGTATTTCTGTGTTCTATTTAAGAGTGCTAATAATTTTCAAAGAGGACAGGAAATTTGTCCTGAAGGTCTTCAACGAGGTAATATTTCTAACTTTGAAACCCCTTTCCCTGATGTTAATCTCAAAGTACATGAATTTGATAAAGCATACATAATTGGATTGACTCTTTGACCTTGTTTAATTGGTTATATTTTTGGCTGAGTTCCCCTTGAAATATTCCTCAAATAATTGGCTTATAACCACTAGAAGTAACATGAATTCAAGCATTAGGGGTTTCGAAACATCGCCAAGGATATTTTCCTATTTCATGTTAATAACACTGAGCACCGTAAAACCATTGTTAACCATGGAACATCATGGTTCATACGCAACATTATGGTTACATTTTCCCATTGGATGAGATAATTTCATGTCTTCAAGCAAGCCAATATTAAAATCCCCTCATGTGTTGAGTTTTCTGGTCTCCCTATCCCCTTATGGGGATTTGTTTAATAACTAATGAACCATTGGAGACAGTCTAAATTTTACATGGCTCGACCCCAATAATGTGTTGTCTTCAAGGTTGACCTTGCCAAAGACCTTAAGGAAACCATTGACATTCAAATAAGAGAAGCTTGATTCTCTCAGTGTGTGATCTACATTAATCTTCAAAACAATTGATTTTAATGTCAAGCCTTAGATCACTCTGATGGCCAATTCTTGCCAAGTGTCACAAGATAAAATGAAACAAGATTCAAATGATGATTGGACCACTGTTACTAATGAGAAAAAATTTCATGTAGTTCTGCCAAACCTATTGTTACATCTTATCACCCCATTAGTGCCAATGAAGAAAGGTCTTCCACTACCTCTTCCAAATTACTTGTACCACCAACCAACAAGACACCAATGCTAATTTCTCACACTCCTCTTGTAGTGTCCTCCATTATTTCTGCACAAATCACCACTTGATTTGAATCTGCTTCACAACATAGCTGGATGTGAGATTCCCATATGACATAGTGGTCTCAATCAATCGAAAAACCTTGCTCTTTATTTATTTATTTAAAAGAGATTTTCATTTAGGATAAGAGGTCCCACATAAGGTTTTCGTGTTCCTCTTTTTGCCTTGGAATGTACCTTTTAAAATCTTTTTTGACTCATTCTCCTCTGTAGAAAATTGTAAGGTGATTGCCTCCTCTCCTCCATGCATTTCTCTTGGCTTTGTGATAACATTGAAGATTGTGATTTTCTTTGCATTTTATTTTGGGATTAAAATGCATCGCTCTTTGTATTGATGGTCCTCTGAGATTTAAGTTACTCTTTTTCCAATGCTTCAAACATTAATCATGTTAATAGGCATTTCCAAAAGTGAATCTTAATAATTATGCGTAGCATGCATTGTAGATATGAGATTTCAAGGATTTGTTTCAGAGTTCATTGAAATACAACATCATCAAGACCGCTGATGAGGGGAAACCCTAATCACTATTGAGAACCTCTAATAATAAATTCTCATGAAATCAATGATATAAGGAAATATAAACATTATGTTTCCTTATCTAACATATGTAGAGTTTAAGGGATTCAAACTTGTTAAGTTTCTCTTGGAAGCATTTATCAACCACATATGTTCCCTCCATAACGTACATACTGCAACCCCTTTCTCCTTCTAAGTATTAACAATCACGCACATGTTCCATATAGTTCTAGAATAAAAGGTTTTCGTGTTGGTTCCCACAACATTTTCCACATTCTTAGATTTATCCTCCCTCAATCTCTTTCTTCATCTCCCATGTTCCTCCTCCAATATTAATATTCATGAAATGTAAATTCTTCGATGTATCCCGTACAAATTTCCTTCATTTTTATTTTTCATGTTTGAAAACTATATTGGACCTTGTTGGAATGTCCACTTCCTATTTTGCAGAGAAACCCATAGACAATTTCCCTAAGAAATGGTTTAGCACCCTCTCAAAATGAACTAAGTGTACTAATGACATTGTTGCATCAAAAAAGAAAACTATAATTCTCTTAGGAACTATTGATTATTGCATCGCATCCATTTTATGTCCCTTTCTCATCGATTTCAAGTGGCACTTGTATACATGTTCCTTTGAAAATGGTGTGGGATTTGACAATCTACAAAGCTCAAGGTCTAACATTGCACACTACAACTTCAAAGATTAGACGTACAAAACGACAAGGCCTTACTTTCATGACAACATCCAAAGTCTAGCCCTGTAACGACCTACTCATTACAATACTTTTCTCATTCTAATGGTACTCAAATATGGCCATCGGTCTATAACTAAAAAAATAGAAGAGAAAACAACAAGAGCGCCTAGACTTCCCGCAAGCTCTACAATAACTACCCCTCTTTAGGTTTCCTTTCTACATCTTATTTTGCTTGGTGAAACATGTTATATACCCTATCAACATCTCTATTTCACCACTTCGGTGCGATTTCTAGTGTTACGATTAACCTTGGAGGGGACGTGTGGAAGCCAAACTCTTCCTCTCCTACTGACGTTCATTTTCAACGCTTCTCCAATCTCGATCATGCCTTTATCTATACATATTTTCGAAGATATTAAAAGAGGATGGAGAGTTTAATTTTGTTCAAAGTACCATATTCAAATCCAAATGTCGTACGAAATATAAAATTTGAGGTCAGTGCTTACATAATATTGACGTTCTTCACTTCAGCCAAGTTTGACGACTTGGTGGCTTATAAATATGCTTATAAATATAAAATTATGAGGTCAGTGCTTACATAATATTGACGTTCTTCCCTTGAGGTGCTTATATAAGGAAGATCACGCAACCATTGCATAACAACATCGTGTTTTGATCAAGCAAAAACTTTTAAAAAGAACGCCAAATAGAAAGAGAAATGGCGACAGAGCAGAAGAAAAGCGGCAGTTTGGAAGGGCGTGTAGCCATCGTGACAGGCGCCTCCAGAGGCATTGGGAGGGAAATTGCCCTTCACTTGGCTGCCAAGGGAGCTAAACTCGTCATCAACTACGTGGGAAATCAACAAAAAGCAGAAGAAGTGGCTTCCGTGATAAATAGCAATGGTACTAATGAAAAGAGAGCGATTACGTTCAGGGCCGATGTTTCCAACTCTTACGAGGTTACAAAACTGTTCGACACAGCCGAGCAAGCGTTCGGAGGTGTCCACATAATCGTGAACAACGCGGGCGTGCTCGATCTCAGCATTCCATTCATCGCAAATACACCAGAGCATGAGTGGGATCGAACCTTCAACATTAACTGCAAGGGGGTGTTTCTGTGCTCCAAGGAAGCCGCCAACAGGCTCATGCGTGGCGGCGGCGGTCGCATTATAAACCTCAGCAGCTCACTTGTCGGTACAGTCAAACCGGGATACGGAGCCTATGCCGCCACTAATGCTGCCGTGGAGACCATGACCAGAATTTTGGCCAAGGAATTAAGGGGAACCAAAATTACTGCTAATTGCATTGCCCCAGGTGGCATCGTGACGGAACCGTTTCTGGAGGGGAAGAGCCCGGAATTGCTTAAAGCCATTGCGATGGAATCCCCGTTTGAAAGGCTTGGGGAGAAGGAGGATGTTGCTGCAGTGGCGTCATTCCTCGCCACAGACGAGGCAGAGTGGATTAATGGCCAAGTTATTCGCCTCAATGGAGGCATCGTTTGATCTTAATTAACATAAATTTTCCATGTTGCTTGCACTCTCTGCACACATTGCCAAAGTGTATTACTTTTATGTTAGATGGATATTGAGGCATTATAAAAATAAAATTGCAACTACAACATCTAATAAAAATATGATTTCTATTATTTTTCCATGGATGGCCATTCCTTGTTATAAATTTAATAGTTTGGTTTTAATAGTTTGGTACTTGCTTTGAGAATTTTAGAAAAGATTGTGGAGACATACGTTACAGCTACAAATTGAAATTTAAAATAAAAAAATGAAGGTCTTTCATCTCGAAAAATCCGTTTTGTAATCATAGCATTCCAAGATCCCATGTCTCTTCAGGAATTTCGCAAAAAAAATCACATGTAGTGTATATACTTCCACATTGCAGCAGAAAAAAATGCCAAAAAAAATCCATTTCAAATTATGATTTTATGTATACTTTTAGATTATTTTTGAAAGCTCTCATTTTGATACAAACTAAAAGGATGTTGGTAAAGGTTATGATTTTGGTCTTATCCCTGGAAATTGTATTTGTTCGTAAATTTCTAAAACTTTATCAACAAACCCATTTGGTGAATATCTGCAATCAATTGCCACACTGATCATACAACTTATAAACAACCATTGAACCACAACACTTAAAATACATGTTGAATTATTACTTTTAAAATAAGGGACCTATATCAATACCTAATTATCAACCCATCCCTTTTCTTTCTATGTTTTAAAACCCCTAAGTTTTTAGATACATGGATAATGTTTGAGAGCATATGTACAAAAAAATAGACCATAATTCATGTTTATTATGACAATTTTTAAATTGATAAACACTAAAAAATCCACAATCTAATGTCTTTGTTTCACAAATTTCATTAAAATATATAAACATATAAATATATTTGTAACACAATCAAAATTCTTGAAGATCATTTAATTATAATAGTTGCAAAATTAGTACAAGTGAGTAAGTGAGAAGCTCCAAGTATGGAAATTGCAAACAACAATGACTATATCCAACTATTTTGAGGTGCGAATGGATATATTATTCCCTAAATTTTAAATTAATTTTTAAAAGTATTATAAACCTTTAACATTGGGAACTTGATTTTGAGGGGTAGTAACAACATCAATCATTGCTAGAATTAAAGGCTATTAGCGCCCTAAGCAATAATTGAATTGGGCTTCCTTGTTATATTTTTAATTAATAAATTTTTCCCATCAAATAAATAAATAAAATCTACGTACATTAAATTATGTTTTAAATTTTACGTAAGGATCAGTTTGAGAAGTACGATTAAGTTTTTCATAGGAAATACATAGAAGGATGTCAATATGGGAGGGATTATGTAATGCCCACTTCCCTTCGATACTAAATGAACCATGAGCGTTTTTTTATAAATTGTTACAATCATAAACATGACTGCTGTTTTCTAGTTAGCATGAAAATTAAAAGGTGTGGACACCAAGATTTATATGGTGTTTTGATTATTATTATTACCTTGACTTTATGTCATTACTATTGTTGTATTGCTTAGGCTCTGGTCACTCTTTATTGGATTCCTAGACCTTGATATCGGAATAACAATTAAACATTTCTAGATGGAAATTGATACACTCATTTTACTTATTGATAGACAGTATATACATGTTATACTTGCGACATGATGTGACTATTGCAGTAAATTTATATGCTTGATTCCTAAATCAGTATTCGATGTTCTAACTGTTACTACTGTATGGATGTATTAGACATAAATTATGGATATTTCTAGATGATTGTTGATGTTGTGATCTTAGCGCAAAGTGATGGATTGTTATAATCGAAATGATAGAAAATTAAACAATTGGTGAATTAATTGATTCTAGCATTGGTTTAATTAGGTTGTTCAATGGTGTAAATTGTTATGTATACGTGCATGTGTTTTATTATTTCGACGTCACTAATATGGTCACGAGGCCAGAAGGTATTGTTAGATTTTGCAGGAAATTGATCACAACCATGAGGGGGATTGGGAACCAAACACAACAGGATGTCGGGTGGTTACAGCATTTGGTCGTCAAGGCAACTAGTGAATTGTATTGTGTTACCCTTATTCTTTTATGTGTTAAGAAAATTTCCATGAGGGGGAAATTTTCTAATGTGACCAAGGGGGTAAGAATTTTAATTGTTTGTTTTAACTTGCTTTAGTAGGTGATTTCTTTTGTGATGTCTTTTTGTTAAATTACTTTTGTTAAGTATGTTTAGGATTAAATTAACATCTTGCTTTAAATTTTAAGTTTTGGAGGGAAGTCAAGTGGGTGTAATAAATTTTGATTGTTGGCTCCTTGAGCCTTGTGTGTCCTCTTGTATTGAATGCTTGGTTTTGAGTGTTGACCACTCCATGTTCTTTGAATCTCGAATTTGAGATTTAGGGCAATTTTAGGGGACTTGTGGGACAAGTTAAACTTGTCCCACACTTCCCAAAACCCCTTACCAACCATATCTATGGGTTGGGAATCCAAAAAGGGGATTATTTATTGTTTTGGGAAGGGAAATATGACTTTGGAGTGCACTTTTCCTCTTTTTGCATTTAATGGTGCCTTAAGGCACATGGGGAAGGGATGGTTTTGGATTGTGGATGTCATTCAACCCAACCACCCATTTATGGTGTTTTGGGATTTGAGTTGACTAAAGGGAGGTGGTCTTGAGGATGTGTGATGTGGCATCCTACAAGGAGCCACATCACCCTCACTTTTCCCTTGGTCTATTTATGGAAATTTCCTCTCATGTTGAGGGGGTTTTTTTTTTTGGAGTTTTGTTTTTGTTTTGTTGAAGAGTTCTCCTTTGTTATTTTTGAGAGAAAAGAATTGGGAGAAGAGAAAAAGAGAGTGCTTGGACTTGCATGCTTGGATTGATTTGGGAAGGAGCTTGGACAAGTTTCTTGGTTTAGGCTTCTCCAATGGAGAGGTAGGAAACCCTCTCCTTTGTTTTGCTTTCATATTATTGTTGCTTCTATGCTAAAATTGTGAAAAATGCATGTTTACTTTGGTGTATTGTGAAAAATGGATAGAATGCTTATTGTGTAGTATAGGAGAGGTCTATGGGAATACTCATGAGGGAGGCAAAAGAGTAGATTAGGATATTGTGGAGGGAGTTTGAGAGGGATGCCCATCTTGGGTAAGAATGTTTACATTCTACCTTGTCTTTGAGGGAGCCATAAGAGGAGGGAGGCATAAGAGTATGGGAGGAAAAAGGGGTACTTGAGGGAGGCATAAGAGTCATAGGGGCTTGCGTTTTATGGAGGGTTTTGGATGGGCATCTCATCTCAATTGGGCACTCCCATAGTTCCTTCTCTTGTTGGCTTGGTCTTGTTGTAATTTCTTATACACTGAAGAAAAACATTCCCATAGTTCCTTCTCTTGTTGGCTTGGATGAAAGCCTTGTTGTGCAAAGTATTGTGTTATTTGTGTTTCTTTGTTGTTTCCTCTTTTACCTTGAATGTTGTGAAGAAAATTGTATTGTGGAAGCAAGTATTGTTGCCTTGAGTTGGAGACCACCCTTCATTGTGTTGTGTTTGGGGCTCGGGGGTCAATGGAGGAGATTGCTTCTCTTCTCCATTGAGATTTGGTTGGGAGGAGAGTGTTGCCTCTCCCCCTATCTTGGTTGTGATTTGAAACACTTGGAACATGGAGCATGGATGAGAACACTTTGGAGCACAAGAACCTTGTTGTTGACAATGTTAAAACATCATGTAATCAACCACCTTGAGTGGGGAAATAAATGTAATTATTGCCTTGTTTTCACATGAAGCTTACATTAATGCAATTTGTTTCACATGAAGTAGGATGTGTTGTAAAAGAAATGGAAGGAAAAGTTGCATTGAGATGATAGTAATTCTTACTTTACAAACTTATTGAAAAGTTGTTGAATTCTTGGTGGAATATTGGAAAGGAATTACAAAAGAAAATGTATTAAAACTTTGTTAAACCCTGGAAAGATACTGCATTATTTCTCATTTTATATTTGATGGAAGGGCTTAAATTTTCAAATGGTTTTTAGTAAGACAATGAAATATTCTAAGCTCTAACTCTATTATGACCTTCTTCATCTATGTGCCCATTGTGAAATTATTGACAATTGATTAGAAGGAAATGAATCAAATTGCTTAAAATTCCATGCAAAGTCAATTAAAGTTGACTAGAAATAAATGCGAATGCAAATAATCTAAATTTATCAAGTTCATGCCCAACACCCCTTAATGTCTAGCAAAAGTACTAGTAGGTTTGAATATCATTCTTATCTAAGGAATACTAAAACAAATGAATTTATCAAAATAAACTATAATATGGTTGAACAGCAACATAAATACTTATTATGTATTAATCATGTGGACAAATTGTATAAGGAAAGGTAGAAAACTTCTACAATGCTTGTTGAACAACAACAGTAAGTGTACGTATATACAGATAATTATTCATGTGATACAGGATATGGGCACTACATGCTTATGGAGACAAGTTACTGCTATAACCGACTGTCTCCATCAAGTCTTAATGATTATATAGGGCCATTTTCATTACAAAGCTAGTCAATCACCCTTAAATCATGTCTAAAAGAATAACTGCAAAATATAAAAAAAAATGATGATACGTTTCAGTAGATATGTCTGATAGACAACTTGATACACAGAGGCTGACTGTCACAAAGAATGGGACTTAAATTGTTGCAATGTTTGCAAGTATTTTAAACGTCTTTTTTTTTTTTTCAGATTAGGATACTGCGAGTGGTCTTAGAGGGAAAAATATCAAACTGCATAGCAGGCCTCACATCTGCCCAAACAAATGTACAAGTTAGTCCCAAAATCAAGATCATAGCTATCAGGAAGGTCACCCTTAAATCGGGTCTAAGAAGAATAACTGTTAAGGGTAAATAAATGGAAATTAATTAAAAAAAAAAAAACAGAAGATGATACGTTTCAGTAAAAATGCCTGATAGATAACTCGATACACAAAACACTGACTGTCACAGAGAGCATTTCAAATTGTTGCAATGCTCGTCAAACGTTTTAAACGTTTTTTTTTACAGTTTATGGACACCTGCGAGTGGTTCTAGCTTCACAAATGTCAAGCTACATGATAGCTTGCTCGCAACTGCCCAACCAAATGTGAAGTTAGTCTCAAATCAAACCATGTCAATCACCCATAAATCGTGTCTAAGAGGATAACTGTTAACATCAAGAAATAAATGATGATACATTTCAGTAGACACGCCTGACAGACAACTTGATATACAAAGCACTGTCTGTCACAGAGAGTATTTAAATTGTGCAATGCTTGTAAAAAAATGACCTGAACAGATAACAAGCATAGTTGAATAGCCTGCTCTCCCCGCCGAGCACAGTTTGCAGCACTGGAGCTCCATCTTAATCCTTCACGCTCTGACACACGCCCTGGGACTGTAAATAGGAAAAACAAAAAAAAAAGAGGGTGAAACCAGACCCTTCCATTTAGCCTAGCTCCATACTGCATACCCTTCAGCCTCCCACGCACGCCTGTGACTATTTTTTTTAACCCTCCATGGAGATTCACGTGGCCAGAGGCGGTAGATCTATGACTGAACGCTTCCCTCATGCGAACTCAAGCTTCCCTTTGACCACCATCACTGGTGCTCCTACGTGGCCAGGGCCGAGACAGTCGGAACCCACGCCTGTAACAATGCTTATAACTCTTTTTTTTAATCACCATCTCCTTCACTTCAGGAAATTGGGACGGAATTGTGGGTAGGACAGATCCAAGGGGAGGCCAAGATTTGCAAATCTCGGTTAGTAGGTGCCATTTACGGCCTGTAGGAGTGATCTTCACGCCACTGACAGGGAGCCTTTATGAGGGACAGTAACATGCCACGGTTGTTGGCCACCCGCCGTCTCATCTCTAAAACGTGAGCTCAGTTTAAACGCCATTGTATTGGGTTAGATAATGTTATTACCCAAAGATGTGGGTCGACCAACTTTAGCCAAAGATGGCCATGGATGTTCCTTCTAATGTTTGACCAATGTTTTCTTTTGAAAGGACTCCTTGAATAAATTTTGTACTGTAAGAACATCATATTCCTCTCAACTTCTTGTTGATTAAATATATGTAGCTTTTTTTTAATTCATTATACCTATAGTTCACCCGTGGCAATAAGGTAGAGACATCTAAGTGTGAATTTTGATAATACATAGTATTCATTTTAATACTGCTCGTAAGTATATAACGATTTAACCCACTTCTCGGAAAAAGGAAGGAGTAAATTGTGCCCCACCTTGTTCAGGAAAAAGAGGTGATCCTTGACGATCGACAGGAACTTCTTAATGCACTAATGGAACAAAAAAAAGATGGTGTCTCCTATCGTGCATGCTTATCTTCAAGTGTATAAGTCAGTGAACCATTACCCTTTTGTAAAAAAAAAATTAGTCACATTTCGGGTTGTATGTTTGTGGCGCGCCGTCGTTGTCGGTTCGTCGAGCATACGTCGTGAGCGTCTCTATTTCGCGGCGTTACATTTTGGTATCAGAGCCGTGGGTTCAACACTTGGACCCTGGGCCAACTTCAAAACCCGAAAACCAATTAGTAAAATTTAATCTCCGTGATTTAAAATAAAAATAAAGTAATAAAATTCTTCAAATTGCTGAACTCGCCTAGTGGCGTTTTGTCGAACCTAGATAACTAAAAATGTTAAAATTAAATGGATACTCTTGTGAAATTCTGATGTAACAAGAACTTGTTTTCATTTAAAAATATGTTGTTGATGCATACTAACTTTTTCTTTAGTTGTATGATGTGATAAACCCCGTAAGATTCTACTTTGTTGGAATGATAAATCATATGCTGCGATTCTTGTGGTTTAACATTAGTGGTTGTGTTCTGGGGTCAGACATAGTAAATTAGAAGTTGTTTAGTCACCCAAAGCTTCCCTTTTTCTCTTAGTTGTTAGATGAGTTAGTTTTGGTCGCCACTATGGAAAACTAAATCCCCGTATGAGTAAGTGGATATTAGGCCTTGGTGTCGTTTTTGATCCAGCTTAGCGTATGCATTATTAAAATGGAGCTCGAGGCATAGTACCCCTATTAGCAGCCATAAAGGGCTGCAAAGTGATTGTGATGTTGACTTTCTGTATTTTATATATTTGTAAACTGGTTTTATTTTATCAAGGACCAGCGTTTTATTTTATGATTTGATTGAGAAGCTCTGAGGCTCTTTTAGTAATTATATTTTTGCGAGATTTCAGACTTTGCAATGCGGATGCTTATCCACTTTCCTTGATTGCCAATATTTCTTGGATTTTAAACTGGTGACTCAGAGCTCGTTTATCTGTTGGCTACTTAGCTAAACGTTACGTGATTCCTTCCTGCATGTTGTTGAGCTGGTTCTACACTGGTTGTATTGTGACATTTTGTCGTATGGGGGTACACCGTAGGAGCCTTGAATGTCATCTTAGATGCTTTAAGTTATGCCTCAGTTCTAGAAAGACGAAACCTTGAGTGTGTCTAGGATCCTGGAGAGTTCGTTGTGTAGTGTATTCTAGTTGGAAGCTTGATAGCGGTGAAAGTGACCCTCTTACAACCTAGTAAGAGATTTTATCCTCGTCAGAGTAGACGTGTTTAGTTATGGGCTTATGGATTGTGTTAGGATCGGATTGACTCTTGGTTGACTGTATATTTTAAGTGGATAAATGTTTGGTTGGTAGTGACATTCCATCGATGGCATGCTAATTTGGATCATGGTTTCCTTATTTCTTTATAGAAGGTATTGACTGATGGATTGTATGTATCTTGGTAATTATGATTAGACGTAAGCCCATCCGGGAAATGTGATTAATTAAGTGTGCTTGTTTTTTTTTCCTCTCATTAACCTATTAGTCTTTGGATTACGTGGAGACACTTATGGATGTTGTTGGGTCTTTTTGTCCTTGCTCTAAGAGATGTTAGTTTGGTGGATCTTAATATTTTAATCTCGGTGGTGTTTATATTGTGTTTCTTCTTTTAAAACTATAACTTTTGGTCATAGAGTCCGTGGTTGGATAAATTAGTCGATTGCCCTCTTACATTGATGATCTCTAATGGGAATGTGGAGTCCTTGGAGTAAGATTTGCATTGTCATCTTGTTTCTTGGTTGGTGGTATCTTGTGGAAATATAGGTGTTGATTTGAAAACTTTCCTTGTCTTATTATGCAAGTAAAATGTTTGAGCCTAAACAACAAACATTGTTAAACCTCATAAATTCGTAAAAGTAAATATGCCTCTTTAATGAGTCTTCCTTGTAAGTTCATTTGAAATTGGTAGAGACCCACTAGAAAGGTTTAATGATGCTTGTAATCCTTTGGAAAACCCTTGAAATATTGGCATGGTACATATTGAATTATGGATTCCTAGTGCTTAAGAAATTAAAAATGTGTTTGCTATGTTGATTGTCTCTTGTTCCTATAGAATTAATAATGTGATGTGTTGATTCATATCTCTCTCCCATAAAAATAATAATGTGATTTGTTTGACTTTTGCTTTCCATTAAAACTTTAACTGTTAAGATGACTCACCCAATTATTATAGAATTATAATTGAGAAGATTTGACCTTGAAACTTAAAAAAAATAAGTTGAGACATAGAAAAAGGAAAATGGTCCTTGATTTAGCCTCAGTAGATTTATAGAAGAAATATAAGCTAGGTAGAAGAATAGAAAGGAACTTTATCCATCTACCTTCCCTAGGAGTAAAAATAAATGTTGTTTCCACCTATTCGGAATGGCAAGATATCATGCCACCTTAGTGGCGCTCCTTATAACACAACTTGTGATATCATAATAAAAGGAAGTCTTAATTAAGAAAACTTGTAAGGATTATGTTTAACAAGCAAAACTATAACTTTGAACTTATTAAGTTAATTTATAAAACCAGTAAGATTTATGTATTGAGTGCAATGTATATTTGAACCTTTAGTTTTGTCTCCTACCTAGATTTGTGAAACATCTTGTTGATGGTTATGTGTTCTGGTTGTGTAGTACTACTCCCTTGATCGTAGACATATGTAATTTTCCCTTGTAGGAGTTTGGATCGTTGTACCCTTGTTGCCTCGTAGCTCGACGAATGTGAGTTGCGGCCTTCTAGGATTGGATCTTATATTTTTTTTTCTTTTAAGAAAAGCAACCTCCTTGTGTGTTTATTTAATCCTTAGTGACTTAGGTTATTGTAATTTTAAGGCAACATATGTTAAGGATATGACATAACTTTTTGAAGTCATCTTTTCTTCTTATTTTCTTGTGACACCTTGCTGATGTTGCCCTTTTTTTTTCCATTGGGAAGGAAAGTGCAAGTTGTTTTGTAAGATGTTGCTCGCTTTTGGTACGATGCACTTTGGATTGTAGTTGGACCCCCCTCTTGTTACCTATCCTTCTATTCTAGCTCACCTGAGTGCTCTTTGGTGTTACGACTTATGCATGTGTTTCTCCTCATGATTAATTTGAGCTTGAGAAGGATTTGAGATAAATAAATCCCATTGTGTTATGTAGAGTGAGTGGTGCCTCTTTTATTGGTATGTTAGTTTCTAGTAGAAATATTATCCAAATGTTTGACATTTCTAAATCAGGTTAGTGTTTTGTGTTCGATCTTGAATGTAAAATAAAGTTATAGAAACCTTATGGTCACGTTTTTCCTTAGTATTACATGAAAATTTGATTGTGCCCTCTTGATTTATATAAGTGCTTCCCATGAATAGTTTTCTTGATTGTAAATGTTTTGCTAATTCTGGTGTCTTCCTTGTTGTAAAACCTCACCACGTGTGATCTCCAAATTGTGATACCTTTGAGTACAAATGTTATTGTACTTGGTGGTTATTCTTGAGGCTCCTCTGACCTCTTCATGTTTTGATGCTATGTTTTGTAGCTTGGATGAGCACGTGGAGTTACTCTATAGAATTTCATGTTTGTAACCTTACCTGAAGAAAATTTAGAACTCATTTCTTGCAATCTTAATTCTTCTTGTTAAATTACATTGGACCAAACTCGAGTTCTGTAGATCCACACTTGTTTGAAGCAAATGAATTCCACAAAGGGTGTGATCCTATTTTCTTTTGTATTTTTTTTTTTTCTTTTCTTTTCTCCCTACCTCTTTCTCCTTGACTTCCAGGAGGAAGTCAAATCCAAGGGGAGGGGGATGTAATGCCCACTTCCCTTCGATACTAAATGAACCATGAGCGTTTTTTTATAAATTGTTACAATCATAAACATGACTGCTGTTTTCTAGTTAGCATGAAAATTAAAAGGTGTGGACACCAAGATTTATATGGTGTTTTGATTATTATTATTACCTTGACTTTATGTCATTACTATTGTTGTATTGCTTAGGCTCTGGTCACTCTTTATTGGATTCCTAGACCTTGATATCGGAATAAAAATTAAACATTTCTAGATGGAAATTGATACACTCATTTTACTTATTGATAGACAGTATATACATGTTATACTTGCGACATGATGTGACTATTGCAGTAAATTTATATGCTTGATTCCTAAATCAGTATTCGATGTTCTAACTGTTACTACTGTATGGATGTATTAGACATAAATTATGGATATTTCTAGATGATTGTTGATGTTGTGATCTTAGCGCAAAGTGATGGATTGTTATAATCGAAATGATAGAAAATTAAACAATTGGTGAATTAATTGATTCTAGCATTGGTTTAATTAGGTTGTTCAATGGTGTAAATTGTTATGTATACGTGCATGTGTTTTATTATTTCGACGTCACTAATATGGTCACGAGGCCAGAAGGTATTGTTAGATTTTGCAGGAAATTGATCACAACCATGAGGGGGATTGGGAACCAAACACAACAGGATGTCGGGTGGTTACAGCATTTGGTCGTCAAGGCAACTAGTGAATTGTATTGTGTTACCCTTATTCTTTTATGTGTTAAGAAAATTTCCATGAGGGGGAAATTTTCTAATGTGACCAAGGGGGTAAGAATTTTAATTGTTTGTTTTAACTTGCTTTAGTAGGTGATTTCTTTTGTGATGTCTTTTTGTTAAATTACTTTTGTTAAGTATGTTTAGGATTAAATTAACATCTTGCTTTAAATTTTAAGTTTTGGAGGGAAGTCAAGTGGGTGTAATAAATTTTGATTGTTGGCTCCTTGAGCCTTGTGTGTCCTCTTGTATTGAATGCTTGGTTTTGAGTGTTGACCACTCCATGTTCTTTGAATCTCGAATTTGAGATTTAGGGCAATTTTAGGGGACTTGTGGGACAAGTTAAACTTGTCCCACACTTCCCAAAACCCCTTACCAACCATATCTATGGGTTGGGAATCCAAAAAGGGGATTATTTATTGTTTTGGGAAGGGAAATATGACTTTGGAGTGCACTTTTCCTCTTTTTGCATTTAATGGTGCCTTAAGGCACATGGGGAAGGGATGGTTTTGGATTGTGGATGTCATTCAACCCAACCACCCATTTATGGTGTTTTGGGATTTGAGTTGACTAAAGGGAGGTGGTCTTGAGGATGTGTGATGTGGCATCCTACAAGGAGCCACATCACCCTCACTTTTCCCTTGGTCTATTTATGGAAATTTCCTCTCATGTTGAGGGGGTTTTTTTTTTTGGAGTTTTGTTTTTGTTTTGTTGAAGAGTTCTCCTTTGTTATTTTTGAGAGAAAAGAATTGGGAGAAGAGAAAAAGAGAGTGCTTGGACTTGCATGCTTGGATTGATTTGGGAAGGAGCTTGGACAAGTTTCTTGGTTTAGGCTTCTCCAATGGAGAGGTAGGAAACCCTCTCCTTTGTTTTGCTTTCATATTATTGTTGCTTCTATGCTAAAATTGTGAAAAATGCATGTTTACTTTGGTGTATTGTGAAAAATGGATAGAATGCTTATTGTGTAGTATAGGAGAGGTCTATGGGAATACTCATGAGGGAGGCAAAAGAGTAGATTAGGATATTGTGGAGGGAGTTTGAGAGGGATGCCCATCTTGGGTAAGAATGTTTACATTCTACCTTGTCTTTGAGGGAGCCATAAGAGGAGGGAGGCATAAGAGTATGGGAGGAAAAAGGGGTACTTGAGGGAGGCATAAGAGTCATAGGGGCTTGCGTTTTATTGTGGAGGGTTTTGGATGGGCATCTCATCTCAATTGGGAGGCATAAGGAAAACATTCCCATAGTTCCTTCTCTTGTTGGCTTGGATGAAAGCCTTGTTGTGCAAAGTATTGTGTTATTTGTGTTTCTTTGTTGTTTCCTCTTTTACCTTGAATGTTGTGAAGAAAATTGTATTGTGGAAGCAAGTATTGTTGCCTTGAGTTGGAGACCACCCTTCATTGTGTTGTGTTTGGGGCTCGGGGGTCAATGGAGGAGATTGCTTCTCTTCTCCATTGAGATTTGGTTGGGAGGAGAGTGTTGCCTCTCCCCCTATCTTGGTTGTGATTTGAAACACTTGGAACATGGAGCATGGATGAGAACACTTTGGAGCACAAGAACCTTGTTGTTGACAATGTTAAAACATCATGTAATCAACCACCTTGAGTGGGGAAAGAAATGTAATATTGCCTTGTTTTCTTTAGCTTACATTAATGCAATTTGTTTCACATGAAGTAGGATGTGTTGTAAAAGAAATGGAAGGAAAAGTTGCATTGAGATGATAGTATTTCTTACTTTAAAACTTATTGAAAAGTTGTTGAATTCTTGGTGGAATATTGGAAAGGAATTACAAAAGAAAATGTATTAAAACTTTGTTGGAAACCCTGGAAAGATAGAGCATTATTTCTCATTTTATATTTGATGGAAGGGCTTAAATTTTCAAATGGTTTTTAGTAAGACAATGAAATATTCTAAGCTCTAACTCTATTATGACCTTCTTCATCTATGTGCCCATTGTGAAATTATTGACAATTGTAGAAGGAAATGAATCAACTTGCTTAAAATTCCATGCAAAGTCAATTAAAGTTGACTAGAAATAAATGCGAATGCAATACTCTAAATTTATCAAGTTCGATGCCCAACACCCCTTAATGTCTAGCAAAAGTACTAGTAGGTTTGAATATCATTCTTATCTAAGGAATACTAAAACAAATGAATTTATCAAAATAAACTATAATATGGTTGAACAGCAACATAAATACTTATTATGTATTAATCATGTGGAAATTGTATAAGGAAAGGTAGAAAACTTCTACAATGCTTGTTGAACAACAACAGTAAGTGTACGTATATACAGATAATTATTCATGTGATACACATATGGGCGTACATGCTGTGGAGACAAGTTTGCTATAACCGACTGTCTCCATCAAGTCTTAATGATTATATATTTATTTTCATTACAAAGCCAGTCAATCACCCTTAAATCATGTCTGAAAGAATAACTGCTAATATAAAAACAAATGATGATACGTTTCAGTAGATATGTCTGATAGACAACTTGATACACAGAGGCTGACTGTCACAAAGAATACTTAAATTGTTGCAATGTTTGCAGGTATTTTAAACGTCTTTTTTTTTTCAAATTAGGATACTGCGAGTGGTCTTAGCTTCAAAAATATCAAACTGCATAGCAGGCCTCACATCTGCCCAAACAAATGTAAAGTTAGTCTCAAAATCAAGATCAGTCAATCACCCTTAAATCGGGTCTAAGAGAATAACTGTTAAATAAATAAATAAATTAATTAAAAAAAAAAACAGAAGATGATACGTTTCAGTAAAAATGCCTGATAGATAACTCGATACACAAAACACTGACTGTCACAGAGAGCATTTAAATTGTTGCAATGCTCACAAACGTTTTAAACGTTTTTTTTTACAGTTTAGGACACTGCGAGTGGTTCTAGCTTCACAAATATCAAGCTACATGGCAGGTCTCGCAACTGCCCAACCAAATGTGAAGTTAGTCTCAAATCAAGACCAGTCAATCACCCATAAATCGTGTCTAAGAGGATAACTGTTAATATAAAAAAAAATGATGATACATTTCAGTAGACACGCCTGACAGACAACTTGATATACAAAGCACTGTCTGTCACAGAGAGTATTTAAATTGTGCAATGCTTGTAAAAAAATGACCTGAACAGATAACAACATAGTTGAATAGCCTGCTCTCCCCGCCGAGCACACACCTTGCAGCACTGGAGCTCCATCTTAATCCTTCACGCTCTGACACGCGCCCAAGGAAAAACAAAAAAAAAAGAGGGTGAAACCAGACCCCTCGCGCGCCTAGCTCCATACTGCATACCCTTCAGCCTCCCACACGCCTGTGACTATTTTTTTTTACCCTCCACGGAGATTCACGCGGCCAGAGGCGGTAGATCTGTGACTGAACGCCTCCCTCATGCGCTCAAGCTTCCCTTTGACCACCATGTGGTCTCCTACGCGGCCAGGGCCGAGACAGTCGGAACCCACGCCTGTAACAATGCTTATAACTCTTTTTTTTAATCACCATCTCCTTCACGCGGCCCGGGGCAGAACAGTGGGTAGGACAGACCAAGGGGAGGCCAAGATTTGCAAATCTCGGTTAGTAGGTGTCTTTACGGCCTGTAGGAGTGATCTTCACGCCAGACAGGGAGCCTTTATGGGGACAGTTGGTTGTTGGCCACCCGCCGTCTCATCTCTAAAACGTGAGCTCAGTTTAAACGCCATTGTATTGGGTTAGATAATGTTATTACCCAAAGATGTGGGTCGACCAACTTTAGCCAAAGATGGCCTTGGATGTTCCTTCTAATGTTTGACCAATGTTTTCTTTTGAAAGGACTCCTTGAATAAATTTTGTACTGTAAGAACATCATATTCCTCTCAACTTCTTGTTGATTAAATATATGTAGCTTTTTTTTAATTCATTATACCTATAGTTCACCCGTGGCAGATAAGGTAGAGACATCTAAGTGTGAATTTTGATAATACATAGTATTCATTTTAATACTGCTCGTAAGTATATAACGATTTAACCCACTTCTCGGAAAAAGGAAGGAGCGTAAATGTGCCCCACCTTGTTCAGGAAAAAGAGGTGATCCTTGACGATCGACAGGAACTTCTTAATGCACTGATGGAACAAAAAAAAGATGGTGTCTCCTATCGTGCATGCTTATCTTCAAGTGGTATAAGTCAATGAACCATTACCCTTTTGTTTTTTAAAAAAAAAAATGTCACATTTCGGGTTGTATGTTTGTGGCGCGCCGTCGTTGTCGGTTCGTCGAGCGTAGCGTCGTCGTCTCTATTTCGCGGTGTTACAGATTATCTTGTAATAAATGCTCTATATGTCATGTCTAATCCTTAAGAAGGGCATGTGAACGATTTTAAGAGTTTCAACTTCAATCATCATTAAATGTGCTCCAAAGAGAAATTGTTTGTTGTCATGAAGAAGTCAATTGTAATAGATCATCGATATTCTTGGAGGTACTCTACAATTTGAAGTAACAAAAAATGTCAGATACATGACACATTGCAGGATGGATAGACATCCTTTCCATGGAGCTCATTTTCCATCTATTTACTAATTTCATTGCATCTGTGAATGTATAGAAGTGCATATCATTTTAAAAGTAAATACTGTTAGTAAACTAATAGCAGGATGCTTCCAATGTACTAAGATATTAGTGGCAATATGGTATGTTTTAGTAGAATCCATTATATTGTTCTTAAAGATGTTGGTGAGGGATTTCAATAGCCAACATTTTTTTTGACAAATAAAAGTGGAAACAAAACCAAGAGGATACTTCCCAATTACCTTGAAATACATAATAATTCACCTCACTTTTTTTGACATTAAAGTTAAGTGTAGGAATCAAGTTAGATAAAATAGAGTAGTGAGTGGAAGGAGGACACTATCCACGTATTGTCTGATATTCTAAAATAAAAAATAAAAAATAGAATATTCTGAGAATTATTATTAGGAAAGTAAGTGGAATTAACCCTTAAGAGGTGTACATAGAGTATTATACCATCTTTCATAGATGTCAGTTATTAACATTATTGTCTTGTGGGTATTACATTTAATAATATAGAGTTAATTGAATGACGTGAGTGTACAAAATAGTTTGAAGCTGCGAGGTTTTTTCGGGAAGGAATTATAAGGTAGATGCTTCTTGGAAGAGGATTGTTTTACATTTTAAATTTTTTAATATATCATTTTTAAATGTTTGTAATAGGAATCTCAGATCAAATCCAACCGTTCGCTATGAGGTGTTTGGTTTGATGCATATTGTCATCCTCAATGAAATATTACAAATCATGGATATATTTTCATCGACTAATAAGGAAGGGCTCCGTGTTAGAGAAAGTGAGACGACACTTACAAAGACTAGAAAATCAAAGATAGCATATGTAACTACAGTCGGCCTTGTGGTGAACAGTGAGCATGCTCCCTCTACTGCCTCCTCAATGGAAACGTACAAGAAATTCCCTTTTGAAATCTAGTGACTGGCGTATACTATACAAACAAAAACCTTCCCCGGTGGAGAGGAAAAATCGAATTCAAAGATTTAAATTGTATTGATTTTCTTGTACGATTAAGCAATCGTAAACATAGAAGAAAACGAAGTGTTTCGGACCTCCGGTTACGCAGAAAGAGTGGAAAATTTGACCCTAGAACTCTCTAAACATTCTGAATCTTTCATTTTCTGCGTTTTTCACTCGTCAGAGAGGGAAAGTTGTGAGGTAACCGCGTGTATGAAATTTCGTGGGAACACCCTGCTAATGGTTTTTACGAGCATGAAACGATCATATGATGCGAACGAGAAACTTTTGCACCAAAGACGGTTGAAATATACATCGCCTCTTCCATGTTTGTTTTGTTTTGCTGCTTTCCTATTAATTATGTCGACACACTGCGGTCTATATATATTGCTAGACCGGTATAATATCTATTGTATTTTATCACTGCAAGGTAATTATTCATCTTTCCTTAAATACAAATTTTAGATGGTGAAGACCGAGGCTGCATTTGCAGGGATCCGTATGTACGGAAATAGCATACAATATCTCCTGAGAAGGCATGTCTTTTTTTAGGATGCTTGGAACGCTGTCCAGTAGATAACAAGGTTCATATTCAATTTCTATTGTGTTATTCGAATTGAGTTTCTTGTTGTCAGAATTTTGAGTAACGTAGGGCCATGATCATGAGACTCGTGCAATTTCTAGGCTACCTCTGGAGCTGGACATGGCAAGAGGTTCTCCATGTTATGTTTGGAGAAAAATCCCTACCTCCATGTCAAGCTGCAGAGTTAGCCTTGAAACTGAATGAATATCATGTCTCGCAACCAGTTTCAGCTATGTGTCTACCTTGAACTCACCATTGAAATTCAGTAACGACCAGCATTTCGGCTTTTCGTAATTAAGATCAACCTTGTGATGGATAAGACATCTGTTCCTGCCCAAGCCCCATTTAATTAGAAGAGTGAGTTCGTCATAATTCAAATCAAATGATTCTCAAGTAACCTTAACTTCGTTGGTGTTACGCCATGACTATTTCTAAAGATAACGTAACGACACAACAATTGAAATCTATTTTCAAATGTTTGCAGCTTAGCTATTCTTTAAACGGAGAATAAGAAATGGATTTAGAAATCCACATCAGATGGTTTTAATATTTGCATTTGAAAGGTTTTTTTTTTTTTTTCCTCCAATATAGGTAAGATTGATGTTTTGGAGCCGTTTCATGTGTGTCACTAAACATCACGACATAAAATATACTTTCTACTTAATCGATCGAATTCCTAGAATGTATTGTTTTTTCAATACTTTAACTCAAAAAATTTCTTCTAAAATATTAACATGTAGTGGAGGCGCGAAAACAAGTAATTTACTTAATAAATTCTTCCTTATTGAATTGATACATAACAAGAAAAGGGGGAAAAAGTTTTATCGTACTTGAGAAAAGTTCTATAGGCGTAAATTTATGTGAAAGCAATCTATCTACATTATAATAGGAAAAGTCTCTATTTATAACCAAATAAAATTAAAAATAATAAATTACCTTTAAAATTTATAACAATTGCTAATTATAGTTATCATGAGTGCCCTTTTTTTAGAGATCATTGTGGGTATATTTATATTTACAAATATAAATACCAATCCCTCCATACCCAATCCATACCCAAAATGACTCCATAAGAGCCCAAAGGAAGTATACAGAGATCCGAGGTAGTGACAAAAGGTCCCAAATCTACCACACACTCCTTAACTAAGGAGTCTATAGAGATCTTGGCTCCAGAAGCCATATCAACATCCCAACTATGACCTTGCCTAACTACCACATGCCTACATCACTCTACTAAAGATGGTGCAATGAAAGAATCAGAAGAACTAGAATCAAATAAGATACAGGTAGGAATACCACCAATGCTACCTGTAGTCTCAATAATTGTACTCTAACACTCTTCCTGATGGTTCTCGACTGCTGCATACATCCTATGACTGCACCCCATATCACCAACAGTAGGCTATGAGATCTGTGTCTTACCCTTGTTATTAGGGTTGTGTGGGAAATCTCTCCAAAAATGCCCAGTAACACCACAACCAAAACACCCTCCTGATCCTCTCCCCTGTGTAGCCCTCCAATCGGTACTCTGGAGGTTTGTGGTGTGGATCCTGATGATCTGGCTGCGGTCTGCTGAGGTCTCTACTGGTGAGCTCCTGCTGAGTGAGCTCTCTGGGAACCCTGTGTCCTGATGGGACCCCTTGGAGGAGGCCCCATACTCCATCCTCTCTGTGCATCAAATCTTTGTGGAGGTCTATAAGGTGGGCGAGACTGCTATTACTGCTGCTACTGTTGTGGTCTAAAAGATGACTATGCTGAACCCTGTCCACCATGAGGAAGAGGTATTGACCCCCTCGATCTATTGTCCTGCATCTACTGTATGCGGCTCCAGACTCGGTCTCTAGCCTTTTGAGTCTTTCCCCGACTCTCCTCTGCTATATAGGCCTTCTCGATGACCTCAGCTAATTTCTATGGACAATGGATCCGCATTGCACCTCCAATGTCTAGATTCAGGCCCCATATGAACCTGTCAATCCGCACCTGCTCATTATGCATATAACCAACATTCTTGAGTAGATCCAATATCTACTGTTATACTCAACCATTGTGAGTGATGCCTGATGGAGGTCATTAAACTCATCTATCCACTATTGTATGAACCTCTATGACAAATATATGTTCCTGAAATGCTCCTCAAGCTCCCAGGTAACTGTCTCAAAATCAACATGGAGGTTCTACTCCTCTGTGCTCCACCAAACTGCTACCACATCCACTTAGCTTGTTCCATATCAAGGGAAGCTTGGAATAAAACAATAACACATAGAAAACAAAATAAATGAGGAATGTTGCCAAATGTTACAGTTCAAGGGCCTAATAGACAGTTATGCATATTCAGAAGCTTATATCAGGCATGATAATTACTACCTACTTGATTTTTATGCTAGAATGTTCAATGTCATGTAATGAATCGTTATTTTCCTCTTAAATGACATCTGAAGTTGGATTTTGTGGTTTTTGGTTATTCATTTTCTACCTGGAGGGTTATTCCCTGATCATTCCCAGACTTTGTGATTTTGGGTTATTGTGGATGGGTATATCTCTAAGAATTTCTTTCTGGGTAATTTTTCCTTGAAGATATATTATGGGTTTAGTCACTTTTATGTGAAACCTCTCCTTTTCCCTCAATTTTTCATGTTATAACAATGAAATTTTGTTGAGAGTTAATGGTGTAGGATGGTTGTAGTTGTTTGTGTTAAGTTGAAATTTTGGGAGATTGTAAGTTGTTTTTGTGAAAGAAAATTTATGGCTGACTGTAATATGGCGCATGTTGTATAATGTTAATTTTGGTTCGATTAATCAAACCCTTCTTCTTGGATTTCATGGTCTCTAATAATTATAATAACCATATTATATCTACGTATCTAGAAATTTTATGTTATAGAACTACTGGCTTATTTACAGGATTTAATGGTCTTTTGAAAGTTTCATTGACCTAATAATATCTTAAGGAAGGTGTGGATATGCACCTCATAAATAGGGAATAGTAATTCCCGGCTTCATCATTGACTCCTCACTTTTGTGACAAGGTTAAAACCGAGTCCGTAAATGCAATCCTTGTTGGATTAGGAAGATGTAGGGTTTTGATAGAATAAAGGTAAATACAATTTACTCTATTAATTTTGATCTAGTATGTGATTTGTTTGGGATATCGAACTTACCAGTGTGGCTTAATAGCCTTCCCTTGATGGGATGCAATATTTTATTATCTTACAGAAGCGTGAATGATGTGTCTTCAATAGTTATCGTGAAAAAGGGTTTCCCATTTCAGGTAGTTGAAGGACTATTTATTTGGATAAGGTAAATGTAATTTACCTTAGAATAGTCAAATTCTCTTTGTATTCATCCAAAATGGTTGATGTGACCTTAGAATATGATACACCATAACTGTTATAATAGATTCAGACCATTACTTTCATTAGTGAACCTTGGTGAGTTTGATTATTTGTTGAGGCTCAAATAGGGAGTAAGGATCAAACATTGTTATTGCGTCTAGGTTGTTGAAACTCTCTAATCACTAGTGAATAGCAGTTTTAATTGCCTTTATGATTAATGTATGGTTATTGTGTTGTTATATTATGAATTAAGTGTTGGTAACTTGATTATGAATCTTGCAATATGATGGCTTGTTGATGATTATCTCAGAAACCTCTATTAATATGATTAGGTTTGGTATGTGGTTGTCTCGATATTTATTAATGACATTTGGTGGTATATATATTGCTGATTTATGATGGAAATTGTTGTTAAGATTATTAATGGCATTTGTGGGTACATATAAATGTATATATAAGAGTGGCATTGATTATGGTAACGATGATTACTTTAAAAGAACTTGTGATGAGAAAGTGGTGTTCCTTTTTATTTAAATCGAAATCATTGATTAAATATGGTGGATTATGAATTAAAAGTACTATGAATATTTGATGGATGTTTAGAATAATAACTTGCAAGAATGACTTGGGTAGTTTTGGAGACTTGTCATTGTTCCGTACTTGTTAGAAAAGCTTTTGGATATATCAAGTAACTTGGCTGCTAGGAAATGACTATTTCTGACATTTTGTTAGCGTTCATTTTTTATCATTATTAATTGTGGAGTCACTTGTTAATTAAGGAAATTTTGATGGATGGTGGGAGTATTATACTACAATCATATAATCTATATGATTACATGATTGAAATCCTAATGCACTCGACAACCCGTGTTTGAATTATAAGGCCATTGGCCCTACTTGGTTGATTGTAAAACTTTTGTTGTTTCAGAGACATTGTTCATAACTGAAGCATATGAATTCTTTTTTATTTGACATGGTGGAAATTTTATCATGACCAAGAATTTGTTAGTGTTTATATCTTAGATCCATTTCATTAAATATAAGGTTTCCTTTCATGATATTGTTAATAATATCATACTATTTCCAATGTGTAGTCCTTATCATGCTCAGTTCTCACGAAATGACTTAGGCTAAAATGTACAGAGGATTTCGTGAGTAGAAAAAGACAATGAATTGTATAAAGTATCTTTGATTTTTCTAATGAAGTTCTTTTTCTCGAATGCTTAAATGTGTTGAAAGGCCCTGGAATAGTAATTGTTGGGAGAGTTAGAAGGGCACAATGCCTTAGTATTTTGTACTTGTGGAGTAGCGTGTTATAACTGACTGAAACCAAAAATTATAAAATATTATTGTAAATGATATAAAATGATCACGACATTGTTATGTGTATGTTATTGTATAATTGTAATTTTGAAGATAGTTTATCTTTTCTTACCAATATTGTTTACCTATTTGTTTCTAAGTCAAAGTACATTAGAATATTTCTGCCACCTTTAGTTTGTGTGTCATGATGGATAGGAAACAATGTATCCATGGCTATTTTTCATAAAGAATAATGGTAAGGAAACTGGGTTTTAACTTTAAGTTAGTAAATCTTGCTAGATTTTGACAATAATGTAATCAAGGTATAACAGAATGTTATTACAATCCTTATAATGGTTATATATATATATATATATATATATATATATATATATATATATCTGTGTGTGTGTGATGTTGTAAACATATTGATGAAGTAAAGAGTTGTTAAGTGAAAAAAAAGAATTTATCTTCTTGTGTCAAAAAGATATACCTTATTTCTCTCAACCTATACTGGTAGTTTTATCTTTAGAGTTGTTGGGATATAAAATTGTATTAATTTATAAACTAAGATAGATGTTTGAGTTAATTATTTTTGCAAAGTATTGCAAATAATGTAATTGATTTTTCTCACACAAAGGGGAATAATTGTTGCATGTGCATCCAAGGAGGAAAGTAGATCAGAGTTGCAGATGTCACATCAAGCACAAAAGGACAAATTTGCATGCACCAAGAAGAAGACTTACTCATCAAACAAGATTTATTATTAGCAAATTATTCACCCATGATTTTATTAAAAATAGAACAATCAACTGCAATTTGACTGAGATGTAACCCAAGGCTATTAATGCCTCTTTGTATTGACTTCTTTATTTTATTCCTTTATTTATTAAATAAAGGATAAAACTAGAATGCATGGGCAAGTACAACCTTAGTCTATTTTTTAGGAAGGGTGGGTGAATCAATTTACTTATATATTGTGTGCCTTGGCAAAGCACAAAGGGGGACTTTTAGATACAAGAGTACTGAAACAATTTCTGCTAGTTTTTCCCTCTGAATGTGAAGTATTGTCTACCTTTCCAATTATTTGCAGTCTTGTGTATGTTCCATTAATCTTGTGAATGTCAATTCCCTGATTAATCGTCTTACCATATTGCAAATTCGGTAACTTTTGCATGATATTAATGTGTATGTGACTTAGAAATATTGCTGTGATTTTATCCCTTAATACATCGAAGTGTTTTCCTTTAATTATCTTTAGAAAACCGTTAGCCTGTGTATCAGAAATTCATTCCGTGTCAATTGTGCATATACTCAGTCAAAGACCTTATAAAAATTTGGTGTATCACCTCAGTTTTAAATGATTTTACCATCATCTTTTACCCTTAAACCCCAGAAAATCAGTTTAGGATACATCAATAAGGAACCGACTTTGATACTAGAGACTCACCTCAAAATAGGTATATCCATAGACCTGAGGTGTTTCCATTGTATCTACAAAAGAGAGATAAATTTTGCAAGCTTGGAACACCTGCAGCTATCTCTCTATAGGGTGCACTTTCAAGAGATAATAGATCCTCCACCCTTGATCAATTTAATTGTGGCCACTAGATCCTAGGGTTCCAAACTAGCCCTAAAATTCCTTATGAATTCTTATTAAAACCTTTCTTTTAGTCTATTCTCCTAATTTGGTCTATTTTCTCTTATTTAATTTGCAGGTTGGAGCAAAGGAAGCCATGGGAAAGAGGAAGAATTATGGGGGGGTCTACAAAGAAATCAAGATTAGATTAGTTTAGATTGTAGGTTTATTATTGTAATGTATTTCATTTAAGGATTGAAGGGATTTCCTTTTCAAATATGATTTTATTACAAACTATTTGTATTTGGAGTTCTCCATTTAGGGAAAACCCTACTCTTCTTTATAAATACAAGTTTGAGTACTTTGAATCCACCATTTAAATATTTTATTGCTTTAAACAATGAGATTTCACCATTATTTGATTGCTGAAGGTTTCCTTGTAAATTTTACATGCTTAAAATTTAGTTATTACACGTTAGAATTTACACAAGTGTGGATCCGATTTTCTGTTGTAAGTGATAAAACCACCACCTAGAGTATGTTGGAGGTCATGGGACATCCGCCCCACCTAGGTGATGATTCACGAACCACCGCCTTGCTGAAGCGGTGGTTCCAAGACCGCCGCCTTGCCTAAGCGGCAGTTGTGAGACCACCGCTCTGCACAAGGTGGCAGTCCTGTTTCTTAGAAACAGAACCTTTAAATATGAGATTTCTCATAACAAAAGTTACTAAAGTGTTCTAAAATTAATTCTGAGCTTAAAATTTATGTTCCTAAAATGTCTAGTTGTAAGATTTAACTCATCTATTCATTCCATAGTACATTTACTCATTTTTAAAGAATTTTCTATTTTAGTAGTAAGAATAATAACTACAAGATTATTTTCATTTTGTTCAATAAATTTTCTTTCAAACCCAATAGAAAAAGGAACTAAATCTACTCCTAATATTGTTATTTTTCCTTACTACAAAATGCAACATTTCAATTTAACAATATACTTTAAATTTGTCGCCTCTTTCCATTTTCACTACAACTTATATGTTCAAAATAACTATAATAACTTTGTTCTACATTCAAGTTTACTATGTATACACTATTTGCATCTTACAACTTCTATATTTATTCTTTTTCATTCACAATAATACAATTTCAAATAAAGATAATAAACTTTCTTTTCTATTTCACAAGACTAGCTTTACAACACAAATATTTCTTTCTATTTTTCAATATACAATACAACTTTTATATCCAATAATTGAATGTAAATTTTCTTCGAAATATTATTACAATGTCTCCCACTTAAAGCAGGTAAAATTTTACAAGAATGAAACTAAGATGAACTACAATATTACAAGTCCTCCACCCTAAGTGGGAAAAACAAAAAGGCTTCTCATACGAAGGGATTTCTTAAGGACTCCAATAAAAGATCCAAGCTTGACATCATCAATAAGAGAGCTCCTTCATGATTTTCTTGATCCGCAACAAAAATGGGAGGAGAGGCAACACTCTCCACCCAATAAAAATATCTAATGAGGAGGAGAATCCATCCTCCTTATTGGCCCCCGAGCCACAACCACATTGCAATGAAAGGTTGATCCATCACATGGTAATAAACAAGCTTCCACATCACAAAACCAAGTACTTCACAACCATTACAAAACACAACCAACTCAAACTACAAACACAATGAGGAAAACAACAAAATATACATGGGTTCAAAATTAAAAGCCAAAGGAACAAGAACCTATGGGGAGGTCATTTATGCCTGCCAATGGGAAATGGGCCCACCTTAAAACCTCCAACACATATCTCAAAACCCCTACACACTCTTCTGACTCCCTCAAGTACCTCTTATGCCTCCCACATACTCTTATGCCTCCCTCATTCTCTTATTCCTCCCTCATAAAATGAACAAGTAAGAAATACAAGCATTCCTTATTCCAGATGGGCACCCAACCCAAACTCCCTCTAAAACATGAAATAAACTCTTATGCATCCTTACATGAATTCTCCCCATAGTCTGCTCCTATACCACACTTAGGAAATATACGCAAGCACCCAACAAGCATATCAAAACATTAAAAACACGCACATATACACAAAATAAAAGAAGAACATTAAGCAAGAGTATAGCTCCTACCTTGCCATGGTAGAGCTTGTTCTAAGAGTCAATGTCCTAGCTCCTTCAAACCCAAGAAATCACCAATAATCTCCAAAAAATACCACAAGCACTCCCAAAATCCTCTAACTCCAAAAGAATTCAAGAGCACAAAAGAATTAAGTAACCCCCAAACAAGAAAAAGAACTTGTATAAATAGAAAAGGGGGAGAGGAGAGTGAGGTGGCTCCATGTAGGATGCCACATCACTCATCCCAATCTTGTGAATGTACGAATGTTGCTTTACAATATATTATGTTTAGACCAACATATTTGTTTAATGTGTGATAGGGAGCATAGGTTATTGCATCATATTATTATTGTGGTAGAGTGAAGGACTGAATCAGCTCTTAAGCTTTAAGTCACCAAGTCCTGAACAAGATGTTACATTCCGTGGACTTCGGGAGATTAGAAACTTGTGTAAGAGTTTTAGAGCTAGTTCATTATGTAATTTAGAGGTGTGTAGGTGTGCTTGAGTTATGCCATTTTTACGAAATTAAGAATAAAATTTTTTTTTACATGTGGGATCGTGAAATTCCAATTCTTGGGATCTTACCTTGAACACAAATCACTTGTGGTTCATGTGTAGCTTATAATGTTTTCAATCTTATAATTCTTCAAGATGTTAGACAAATAATTTCATATCTCCTTTTGTTTTAAAGCAATGCTAATAATGAAACCATATTGCAATTAGTTAAGAATAAAACGAGTTTTGTGATTAGGACCAAGGACACTCCAGGAGTCATTATAACTCAATTAAACATTTTCATGTGTTATAAAGATTATGAATTGCTGTTGGTGAGATCATTTTTCGAGAAAACAAAGTATGGTATATATATATATATATATATATATATATATATATATATATATATATATATATATATATATAATTTCTTGGTGAGGAAATGTTGAATGGATTCAACAAGAGATTGAATTATATTAATTATGGTAGGGAAATAAAGATACCGTGATTGAAGAATATTGTGGGAAAAAGGTATCATGAACCTAAATCATCCTTAATCCTAAGATTTATTACTCGACATCAGGTCAGATTCACTTTTGTAGTAAGGGTAAAATTTAAACATTCGATAAATATTTGAGAAGCATAATCTTATCATAATAATGAGAGAATGGGGAACTTTGTATGCTTTTTGAATTATGGCAAGTACTTATGTTAATCACGAAGATTATCGTAAGGGATAAAGAGCTAACCTAAATGGTCGAACTGTAAGTTGATTGTGGAATGAATTTTGAACTGTTAAATGGAAAAAGTAAAAAATTATCCTTGCATAGTGAATATCTTGGATTGCTAATCCTAACTAAGATATATTTATGGAAATGTGTGTGTCGGGGATTTCCATCCCTTGGGTCCCTTCTTCTTGTGGTTGGGTCTTTTCTAGCTTTCGTTCATTTGGGAAAGTGTGGCATCGTCATGTATATGGTTTTGTCATGTGTTTATGTGAGTCGATGACTTAGGTAAGTGTCGTATGCATTGTTGAGTTTCTATACTTAGAGCCTTGTGGTGTTGTGTAGTAGCATCATAAGTAAAAAAAAATCATCCTGGTATTTGTATTGTTGTTTTGTGTGTTAAAAGTGGGTGTGACAGGGGGCCTGAATGATGAGAACCCTACAACACTGTTTTCAATAGGATATAAGGGAAAAGTAAAAAGGAAGAGTGATGAAAAATCTCATCCCTCTGAGTCCAATATTTCAAAGAATGGTAAAGACACAAAGGAGGAAAAAAATAAGGGAAATTTCTTTCATTGTGGAGCTCCTGGGAATTTTAAGAAACAATGTTGAAAGTGGTTAGCATGGGTAGAAGAGGTAAAGAAAAGGAATGATGCTGAAGCTAACATGACCTCAAGAAATAACCAAAAAAATTGTTTTTGGTTGTCACAACCCCAATTTTTTATGTTTCAAATTGTTGGTATTTAGATTCAGGAGCAACTCAGCATATGACACGTAAGAGAGGTTTGTTTATGGCATATAAAGAAGCACTCAAAAGTAAGACTATCAATCTTGGAAATGATAGGAAATGTGAGATGATCAGAATTGGAGATATCCCATTACAAATGCCAGATGGTGGATATAAGAAAATCCAAAATGTATGGTATGTACATGCTCTAGTAAAAAGTATTTTATCAGTGAGCAAGATTATCGATGCTGGGATAATTGCATAGTTTGACAACAAGGAATGTGTCCTAAAGGATGTTGAAGGATTAATTATTTCTAAGGGAACTAGATATGGAAATATATACAAGTTATATGTAGTGGTACCTGATGTGGTTTTAACAACAAAAAATAATGAAAAAATCTGATATAGTTCTTTAGCATTATAGATTCGAACATGCAAATACTCACTCGTTTCGAATATTAAAATTAGAGCAAGTTGTGGAAGATTTTAATTTACATCTACTAGTTGAGTTGGGAGTGTGTGAAGGATGTTGTTTAGGAAAGCAACATAGATTCTCTTTCCCAAAGAAAGGATCAACACGAGCTAAAGAGAAAATGGAACTTGTACATTCAGATATTTATGGTGCAATGCAGATAATGTCACACAAAGGGACAAGGTATTTTATAACCTTTATTGATGATTATTCTAGAATGAAATTTGTTTATTTTATCAAAAATAAATCATGTGACTTAGAAATGTTTAATATTTTTAAAGCACTTGGTGAGAAGTAGTCATGAAAACCTTTGAAACAACTTAGATGTGATAATGGGGGTGAATATACCTCAAGTGCTTTCAAAATTTTATGTACAAAAGTATATTGTTCCTTGCTCACCGCAACATAATAGTGCCACTGAAAGAAGGAATATGACTCTTATTGAAAGTGCTAGATGCATTCTTAAGAGTAGTGGATTATATAATGCCTTTTGGGATGAAACAATCTCTAGTGCAACATATATACAAAATAGGTTGCCAACTACTGCATTACATAAGAAGACACCTTATGAGGCATGGAATGGAAGCAGGCCAAGTGTCAATGATTTAAGAATTTCTGGCTGCTTAGCATATGCAGATATACCAGATGAAGAAAGAAAGAATCTAGATGAAAAAATTAAGAAGTGTACAATGGTTGGATACAATTTGAATTCAAAGGGATATCGATTTTATGATCCTATAACACATGAGATTCTAGTCAAAAGAGACGTCATTTTTGACAAAAATTTAGTTTCACACAAATCAATAGATATGGAAAATGCTAAGGATTTAGAAACATGGCCTTATTATCTTGGATCTAATGAATAATTTGATCATGAGAATTCTACTCCAGTAAGACCATTACAAGTTGTAACCTCACAACCATAAGAGATGTACAAGGAGAGAAACAACTTCATAGATCAACAAGACTATGAAAGACCACTCAAAAGGCATCTAAATCACATGCACTTAATGTAGAGGTTGATGAACCACTCAGTGTTCAAGAAGTAATTCAAAGTATTTATGCAGCAGATTAGAGGAAAGCAATGGATGTTGAATATGAATTGTTCATAAAAAATCAGACATGGAAACTCACAATTCTTCTACCTAGAAGGAAAGTGGTTGGGTGCAATTGGTTATTCAAACAAAAGTACAAGTCTAATGGGTCATTAATAGACAGCTATGAGGCTCGTTTGGTGGAAAAAGGTTATACCCAAATTGCAGGTTTGTATTATCATGACACTTTTTCTCTTGTACTCATGATAACATCATCATGATTATGTTAGCAATGGAAGTAGCCTTGGATCTTCATGTACGTCAGCTAGATATAAAAAAACTACATTTTAAAATGGATTCTTAAAGGAATAAGTTTACATGGAACAACCAGAAGGATACATACAACAAGGAAAGGAGCAGTTAGTATCCAAGCTTTAGAAAACATTGTATGGAATAAAATAATCTTCAAGAGCATGGTATGAGCATATTGATGGGTTTCTCCAAAATGAAGGATATGTAAGTTGCAATGCTGATTCAAAAGTCTACATAAATCATATTGGTGAGTCTCTAGTAATTTTATCCTTAAATTTTGATGGCACCATCATTATGAGTAATGATTTTAAGATGTTAGGCTTGTTTAAGTCTCAATTAGCTACAAAATTTGGGATGACTGATCATGGTGAGATTCATTATTTCTTGGGCATTCAAATTTTAAGAGATATCGAGAAGAGGAAAATATATCTTATCCAAGAGAGGTACATTAGGAACATTCTCAAGAAATTTCTGTTGGAAAATTGCAAGCCAGTAAGTACTCCAATGGAAGTAGGAAATAAACTTTCATTGGAGATGTGTCCCAAAACACAAGAAGAAGAAAGTTATATGAGTATGGTTCCATATCAGAATGTTGGTATGCAATGGTTTCTAGCAGAATTGATATTGCACATGTTGTAAGCATTGTGAGCTAATATTCTAGCAATCCTGGACCACAACATTGGGAAACAGTTAAAATATTTTTTAGATATCTTAATGGAACAACTAAATATGGAATAAGATTCAATGGGAGTTCAGAAAAATCTTTGTAGCTTATAGGGTATTGTGATGCAGATTGGGCGGAGGACGTTGATAGTAAGAGATCAACTTCAGGGTTCTATTTTATCCTTAGTGGAGATGTCATTTCGTGGGAAAGTAACAAACAACGAACTGTTTCTCTCTCCAGTGTAGAAGCATAATATATAGCAACATGTTAAGATGAAAAAGAATTGATTTGGTTGAGAAGATTGTTGTAGGACATCGAGGTTACTCAGTCCCAAATGACAATATTAAAGTCTGATAGCCAAATTTGCATAGCCATGACAAATAATTCAAAGTATCATGGGAGAGTTAAACATATAGGGATAGAATATCATTTCATCTGTGAACAAATTGAGAACAACACTATCAAAATGGAGTATGGTGAAACTGAAATGATGGTGGTGGATGCATTGACAAAGGCATTACTAAGAAATAAGTTAGAGTTTTGCAAATAAGGATTCAATGTGATATAACTTGATTGAACAAATATTTGGCTAAGTGGGAGTGTCAGGCATTCAAAAATATTAGCCAAATATTCAGCGAGTTTGTAGTTAGCATTTAGGGAATTATGTTTTGTATGAGACATCACATTAGATGATATGTATATGTGTTGTTAATGTTGTCTATATGTAGGTCGAAGAGTAGAGATAGGGTACTTTAAGTTTGAGTTCGAATAAGAATTTGTTTACTGTTATTTTATAAATATTGTATTCTCTGATTTAATAGAGCCGAACAAGAAATAGACCAAAATAATATTTGTATTTCTGTGTTCTATTTAAGAGTGCTAATAATTTTCAAAGAGGATAGGAAATTTGTCCTGAAGGTCTTCAACGAGGTAATATTTCTAACTTTGAAACCCCTTTCCCTGATGTTAATCTCAAAGTACATGAATTTGATAAAGCATACATAATTGGATTGACTCTTTGACCTTGTTTAATTGGTTATATTTTTGGCTGAGTTCCCCTTGAAATATTCCTCAAATAATTGGCTTATAACCACTAGAAGTAACATGAATTCAAGCATTAGGGGTTTCGAAACATCGCCAAGGATATTTTCCTATTTCATGTTAATAACACTGAGCACCGTAAAACCATTGTTAACCATGGAACATCATGGTTCATACGCAACATTATGGTTACATTTTCCCATTGGATGAGATAATTTCATGTCTTCAAGCAAGCCAATATTAAAATCCCCTCATGTGTTGAGTTTTCTGGTCTCCCTATCCCCTTATGGGGATTTGTTTAATAACTAATGAACCATTGGAGACAGTCTAAATTTTACATGGCTCGACCCCAATAATGTGTTGTCTTCAAGGTTGACCTTGCCAAAGACCTTAAGGAAACCATTGACATTCAAATAAGAGAAGCTTGATTCTCTCAGTGTGTGATCTACATTAATCTTCAAAACAATTGATTTTAATGTCAAGCCTTAGATCACTCTGATGGCCAATTCTTGCCAAGTGTCACACGATAAAATGAAACAAGATTCAAATGATGATTGGACCACTGTTACTAATGAGAAAAAATTTCATGTAGTTCTGCCAAACCTATTGTTACATCTTATCACCCCATTAGTGCCAATGAAGAAAGGTCTTCCACTACCTCTTCCAAATTACTTGTACCACCAACCAACAAGACACCAATGCTAATTTCTCACACTCCTCTTGTAGTGTCCTCCATTATTTCTGCACAAATCACCACTTGATCTGAATCTGCTTCACAACATAGCTGGATGTGAGATTCCCATATGACATAGTGGTCTCAATCAATCGAAAAACCTTGCTCTTTATTTATTTATTTAAAAGAGATTTTCATTTAGGATAAGAGGTCCCACATAAGGTTTTCGTGTTCCTCTTTATGCCTTGGAATGTACCTTTTAAAATCTTTTTTGACTCATTCTCCTCTGTAGAAAATTGTAAGGTGATTGCCTTCCTCTCCTCCATGCATTTCTCTTGGCTTTGTGATAACATTGAAGATTGTGATTTTCTTTGCATTTTATTTTGGGATTAAAATGCATCGCTCTTTGTATTGATGGTCCTCTGAGATTTAAGTTACTCTTTTTCCAATGCTTCAAACATTAATCATGTTAATAGGCATTTCCAAAAGTGAATCTTAATAATTATGCGTAGCATGCATTGTAGATATGAGATTTCAAGGTTTTGTTTCAGAGTTCATTGAAATACAACATCATCAAGACCGCTGATGAGGGGAAACCCTAATCACTATTGAGAACCTCTAATAATAAATTCTCATGAAATCAATGATATAAGGAAATATAAACATTATGTTTCCTTATCTAACATATGTAGAGTTTTAAGGGATTCAAACTTGTTAAGTTTCTCTTGGAAGAATTTATCAACCACATATGTTCCCTCCATAACGTACATACTGCAACCCCCTTTCTCCTTCTAAGTATTAACAATCACGCACATGTTCCATATAGTTCTAGAATAAAAGGTTTTCGTGTTGGTTCCCACAACATTTTCCACATTCTTAGATTTATCCTCCCTCAATCTCTTTCTTCATCTCCCATGTTCCTCCTCCAATATTAATATTCATGAAATGTAAATTCTTCGATGCATCCCATACAAATTTCCTTCATTTTTATTTTTCATGTTTGAAAACTATATTGGACCTTGTTGGAATGTCCACTTCCTATTTTGCAGAGAAACCCATAGACAATTTCCCTAAGAAATGGTTTAGCACCCTCTCAAAATGAACTAAGTGTACTAATGACATTGTTGCATCAAAAAAGAAAACTATAATTCTCTTAGGAACTATTGATTATTGCGTCACATCCATTTTATGTCCCTTTCTCATCGATTTCAAGTGGCACTTGTATACATGTTCCTTTGAAAATGGTGTGGGATTTGACAATCTACAAAGCTCAAGGTCTAACATTGCACACTACAACTTCAAAGATTAGACGTACAAAACGACAAGGCCTTACTTTCATGACAACATCCAAAGTCTAGCCCTGTAACGACCTACTCATTACAATACTTTTCTCATTCTAATGGTACTCAAATATGGCCATCGGTCTATAACTAAAAAAATAGAAGAGAAAACAACAAGAGCGCCTAGACTTCCCGCAAGCTCTTCAATAACTACCCCTCTTTAGGTTTCCTTTCTACATCTTATTTTGCTTGGTGAAACATGTTATATACCCTATCAACATCTCTATTTCACCACTTCGGTGCGATTTCTAGTGTTACGATTAACCTTGGAGGGGACGTGTGGAAGCCAAACTCTTCCTCTCCTACTGACGTTCATTTTCAACGCTTCTCCAATCTCGATCATGCCTTTATCTATACATATTTTCGAAGATATTAAAAGAGGATGGAGAGTTTAATTTTGTTCAAAGTACCATATTCAAATCCAAATGTCGTACGAAATATAAAATTTGAGGTCAGTGCTTACATAATATTGACGTTCTTCACTTCAGCCAAGTTTGACGACTTGGTGGCTTATAAATATGCTTATAAATATAAAATTATGAGGTCAGTGCTTACATAATATTGACGTTCTTCCCTTGAGGTGCTTATATAAGGAAGATCACGCAACCATTGCATAACAACATCGTGTTTTGATCAAGCAAAAACTTTTAAAAAGAACGCCAAATAGAAAGAGAAATGGCGACAGAGCAGAAGAAAAGCGGCAGTTTGGAAGGGCGTGTAGCCATCGTGACAGGCGCCTCCAGAGGCATTGGGAGGGAAATTGCCCTTCACTTGGCTGCCAAGGGAGCTAAACTCGTCATCAACTACGTGGGAAATCAACAAAAAGCAGAAGAAGTGGCTTCCGTGATAAATAGCAATGGTACTAATGAAAAGAGAGCGATTACGTTCAGGGCCGATGTTTCCAACTCTTACGAGGTTACAAAACTGTTCGACACAGCCGAGCAAGCGTTCGGAGGTGTCCACATAATCGTGAACAACGCGGGCGTGCTCGATCTCAGCATTCCATTCATCGCAAATACACCAGAGCATGAGTGGGATCGAACCTTCAACATTAACTGCAAGGGGGTGTTTCTGTGCTCCAAGGAAGCCGCCAACAGGCTCATGCGTGGCGGCGGCGGTCGCATTATAAACCTCAGCAGCTCACTTGTCGGTACAGTCAAACCGGGATACGGAGCCTATGCCGCCACTAATGCTGCCGTGGAGACCATGACCAGAATTTTGGCCAAGGAATTAAGGGGAACCAAAATTACTGCTAATTGCATTGCCCCAGGTGGCATCGTGACGGAACCGTTTCTGGGGGGAAGGAAGGGAAGAACGGACCCTCGCTGAGATTGGACTTGTCTAACCGTGTCGTCCGTATAGTGCCCGTTCCCTCTAGTCTTCACTGCTGGTTTGTCACTGTGTCGCTGTCTACTTTTACGCATCCGCTCTTCTTGCTCCCGTTTGCCCGCTTCCTGTCTTCTAATCCTTCTGTTTCTATTATCCTCCCATCTATTTTTACTCCTTGTTTTCTTTTATCTAGATGTTTCGCATATTCCCCCCGGTAGGCCTCGTCCCCGCTACGACACTTATTTCACTTCTAGTCTAGTAAAGCTGGTTACGAAGGGGTGTCGATTAAGCCGAAGAAATAAATACAACAAGTATACTGAAGATGCGAACTACGGCCAGTAAACGTGGAGGGGTGCTCAATGGAAACAAACATCAGATAAGGAGCGACGAAGAGCGCCAGGGAATTGCTTAAAGCGATTGCGAGTGTAAACCCCCGTCGGTTGAATCAAAATCTGCTAGGGGAGAAAGGGCATCTGAGGGGGAATGTTGCGTGCAGGGGGGAGTGGCGTCATCCGTAACGCGCACCAGCGGGGGATCGAGGCAGAGCATGGATGTAATGGGGCCAGAGAAATTATTCAGCCCTCAATAGGAAGGCGTAACGATAAGTGATAATCTTAAAAATTAAGCGATAAATTTTACCCAATGTATGTGCTTGTGCGCAGCTCATCATAGCAACGGCGTTGCCAAGAAGTAGGGTTAACTATATTAAGGGATGTACTATGGTATGGTTACGAAAAATGAGTAAATTGCGAGGACATTATGAGAAGATAAAGAATGGTGCCAACATACAAATACAGTCTAATTGAAATATGATTCACGTCACATATATGATTTTTCATGGATTGCCATTCCTTGTATAATTTATAGTTTATTGGTTTTTAAATAGTTTGTAACTTGCTTTTGTGAGATTTTAGAAAAGATGGATGGAGACAAATACGGTTAACATGCGACAATTGAATTTAAAATAAAAAACTGAAGGTCTTTCTCTCGAAAACAATCCGTTGTGTAAAATACATACAGCATAATCTCAAGCCTCCCATGTCGCTTTCAACGAATTTGGTGCAAAAAAAAATCTAACATGTAGTGTATATACTTCCACATTGCAATAGAAAAGAAATGCTAAACAAGATCTTTCAAAATTATGATTTTCTGGATAAGCTTATTCTTAGATTATTTTTGAAAGTCTCTCATTTTGATACAGCAACTTAAAAGTGTGTTATGTGATAAGTTAGAACAAAATTTTTTGTGGAATCTTAAACCTAAAGGGGATAGCCTGCGGAGACTCTTTCTATATTTGTTTCGTATTTTTAAAACTTTGTCAACAAAGGCCGCTTTGGTGAATCTCTGCAATCAATTGCCACACTGATCATCACAACTTATGAGCAACCATTAACCACAACACTTTAATACATGTGAATTATACTTTTGAAAAAAGGGACCAATATAGCATACACGTCCGGGAGGTGAATTATCAACACATCCCTTTTCTTCTTTCTATTATTTTAAAACCCGGGCTAAGTTTTTAGATACACTGAATATGTTTCAGAGCATATGTACAAAAAATAGACCCTAACTCACTGTTTTAATAATAATGTGAAATTGGTTTAGCAATTAGATAAACCTAAAAATTCCCACAATCTAAATGTCTTTGTTTCACCAACTTTCATTAAATTATATTTGGAACGACAATCAAACATCTTGAAGTCATTGAATTAATATAGTTACAAAATTGGAGTATCAAGTGATAGTGGAAGCACCACAACATATTGAGAATGTGTAACACCGTAGAGGGAGACAACGAAAAAAAAAAAGGACCAGCAATACTAAGTTATAAAGAGAGATCCAGAAACTAGTGATTAGCGTGTACTGGTGAATCTCAGTGTGTACAGTATATTATAGGTGTAAACACAAAAAAAACGGGCCCTAAATATTTTAAATTATTTTTAAAGTATGTTAAACCTTTAACTTGGGACTTGATTTGGAGTGGAGGAACACTCACATCAGTGTGCATGAAGGAGTATAAAATCGCTGTAATACCAGACCACACCCCTAAGCAATAATTGAATTGGGCTTTCCTTGTTTATAATTTTAAGTTATAAATTTTTAGCACCATCCATTAAAGGTAAATAGAAATCTCCGTACATTAATTATTTTTTAAAAATTTACATAAGAAGTTCGATGCAAGAAATCACTATGGTTATAGCAAATTGGTATACAAACTTGAATAAAAATATCGCTGTAACATTATACAATAAAGTCAGTATAATCCATGGATGGAGAGAAAATATAATCACATGAGGTGCTCAAAATTTCCAACTACTTTTGTTATATCACAAAGTTTGGTTACAAGTTTTTATTTTAACGCGGGAGGGGGATAAGGTAACTCAAAACTCGAACAAGCAAACCATTTTTTGTAAATAACAAAAATATTAGGAAACTCCCATGGTTTGGTTTGTGAAGAGTGGTATTGGGGGGATCAGCCTACAGAAGTGAAGAGGATACCTTCAAATAAAAAGTATATTTCTCACAAACAAAGCATTAGGAATAGACTCCGGATGCCATCTATATTATTCCTTTAATGATACTAACTTTCTCTACTAGAGCAATACACAGGAGGGGAAGAACAATAATAGGTGATAGAATCAACATTACACACATCGTAACACCTTTTCTACGCTAATAATTCGAACCTAGGCATTTAGCTAGCAGTATACATAACAGTAATAGGAGTTTAGAAGCAATAGATCGCAAAAAAAATATCATATTATCATTAAGAAAGAATGGGGAAAAAAAAAATCTTTATTTTTATTGACAACTAACTTCTTGATACGTTGCGCCCTTTAATATGTTTGTGAATGATGTCTAGAGATTATGATGTTCGTTTATCCTAAACAATCATCAATAACGGGTCATACAAATGATATTTATCCTCGCACAAAATGTTATGTTATCTTGTTAGGTTCTAATGTAGTACCAAAAAATATTAATCAAACTTACTATTTAGGCACGTCCGAATTGTTGTGACCTTAAGAAGGGGGTTGTCTAGTTTTTCGCACGAGGATACTCCCCCATTTCAGTGCAGGAGCCCATTTCTCCCCTTAAAGGTGGGAATAAATAGTCTTTAAAGCAACATAATGAGCACACCTATCGTTCTCATCTTCAAAGTACACCATATTGATTAATTTTCATGAGGAAAGAACGCGAATCTAATCATCCATGATTTTACAAGCCGCACAAAAAAAGTGTCAATCATTTTAGAGGTAAGAATGACTTTTCCCGAACGATTGTACAACCATTCCCATCCGACACGGGATGTAACTCTGGTGCTAGGGTGCGACACATGAGTGAATAAACTCAACTCAATATATCGCCTGACCACCATCTATGTACAAAAACAATAACCAACAAAATACAATCTCAATACATATAAACTGGAATGGGTAGAGATACAATAAGGTAATTTGCACGACACAAATAGAATGACAAGTACGTGGATATATGTGTTGGTTGCACGCCGTACATGTGTAATAAATCGGAGCACGTTATATATAATAAATAGATAAATTAAAAATTATTTAAATGATTGTAACTAAAGATAAGAAGCTTCAATAAGATTACAATAGATAAATTGTGAAGACACAAAGTCCACGAGGTGGCCTGGATATTAGCATTAATAACTTAAGATAAGAGTCGCTTTTTTGTGTAAAACGGAGTGTAAGGTGGTAAAATCCTACTTAACTATGGTGTTACAGTGTTACGGAACAGAAACAGAAAGGGGGGAGATGAGAACAAGAAAAAGTAAAACACTCATGTTTACACAGACCATATTTTATAAAATGGGTACATTACGTGATAACTGTTTCAAATTTGCTTGATGGTTCCACTATCTACATGTAAAATGTACCAACCCACTAGTTTAGATTATCTTACCCCAGAAAGTTACCATTGCATAGAGATTGATTTATTATGTAGTGGATGAAACTTTCATAAGACAAGACTGAAGGAGTTTCGGCACAAAGTATCTGAATATAAATAACAATATAGCGTATCAGTATTTGTGGATTAACGAAAATAGTCTAGGGGGCACCTATTTTATGGATCTATTAAGACCAAAAGTAGAAGACAAACCAGATATTCACATCGATATTATGTCACAAAACTGATACTAGGGTAGAACTGGTGTAAAAGGGCTACATTTTTATAGCATCACAATCCAATGTTGATCATAATAAGAAGGGAGAGGTATATGGTTCGGACATGTAATAATTAGGTAGAACTTTCGAAGTATAATATAAACCGTTGTTAGTGTCATGATTAAGAAGTGGGTCACTTAAATATTTTACTATTTTGATTGTGATTAGAACTTTGAATGATTCCTTAATCTCAACCGCATTCCCAAATTTTTGCATTTTACAGTACTGGAAGAGATCTGTATAACATGTTTTGGATCTTAATACAATCGTTTTTTTGAAGTGAAATTAACTACCTATTGATAGTTGTAATAAGAATTGGGAACAAATCAATATTAAATAACAGATTTCTTTTCATTAAACTCAATTGGTAGAGGGAGAGACCCAAGATTCCATGAAGTAGTTTCTTTAGGATATGGAAACAACACCTAGTATATACGTAAGTTTACACCTTTTGTAGGTTGTGTGGGTGTTTTACCTAGTTGTTGGGATATGACATTGGAAGATTGGGTAGTTTATGTATTAGGCGCTTATTTCAAACGGGGTGAAATCCTGACTTTTAGATATAAGGTTGTTCCTGGAATTAAATTAAGGTGTCTGTTAAAACTAGAGAGACTAGACAAACATACTTGAGTTATATTCATATGTAGTAACTTGGTCTCATGCTCTGAATTTAGAGGATACCTAGATGATCAGAATGAGGTGTGAATAATGAATCAAATGTGGTCTTCCCAAGGGAGTAAGAAAGATTGTGTGAAGATATCTGTGAGTTTTCAATTAGCTAGAAATGTTAATGTATGGTTTAGTAAGTCATATTGCTTATAGCGTAAACTAGTCCCTTTGATGTGCTTATTGATCCTTCACATACTTATAAATTCAGCATAGATAAACTTTATCCACTATGTTTTATAGAGAATTATACAGAACCTGATTTTTCCAAAATGAAAGATTCAAACCGAATGTGTGGGTAGGTCATAAACCTTGCCAAAGAAATTCTTGAGACTGGGTTTGGGCGGATGGAAAATATTCGTGGACGATAAGGGATGTTATGGAATGCATACTCAAAGAAGAGCCACATGAGAATGACCGAATTTAAATGTGGGATCAATCTGGCCTCGTGACTACAAAGCTTAGGCGAGAACAAAAAAGAGAAACATAGGGACAGGGAATACGAGCCACTTCTAGATGAATTAACAGGTTAATTGACGCAATAAGTAGATATCTGATTTAGGAGAGTAGCGGATTAACTTGTTGTATCTGACATATTTGAGAGTTCTAGAGTGGTGAATAGGGTTTCAAGGACAATGTTCTAGAAAACTAAATACCATGTGAAGCACTCTGATTCGGCGAGTCCAGGAACAACAAAAAAGTTGATCGTAGGAAATAGAATATAATACATGATCAAATTGGGACAGACACATGGATAGTGGAAGTAGGAATAATAGGGAAATGACTCTATCTCAGTTTGAGAAGTATTATTTAAGTTGTTCTTTGGAAATACAAGAAGGTGTGAATATGGGAGGGGATTACATGTAATAAATGCTTCCTTATATATTTCACGTCGCATCTTTAGGAAGGGCATGTGACGAATTTAAGGTTTCACAACTTCAGTCATCATTAAATGTGCCTCAAAGAGAAAAGTTGTTTTCTATCATGAAGAATCATCCGTCCATATCATCGATCTTCTTGGAGGTACTCTACAATTTGAAGTAACAAAGTCAAATCCCAGACGACAAGACCAAACGAACAATTGCAGGATGATAGCATCCTTTCTAATGGAGCTCCTTTCCCATCTATTTTACTAATTTATTGCTCTGTGAAGTATAGAAGTGTATATATTTTTTGGGTAAATGTTGTTAGTAAACTAATAATAGGATGCTTCCAATACCCTAAGATATTATGCAATATGTATGTTTTCATTAAATTCCATTATCTTGTTCTTAAGATGTTGGTGAGGGATTTCAATAGCCACAATGTGTTTTTGACAAATAAAATGGAAACAAAACCAAGAGGATACTTCCAATGTACCTTGAATACATAATAATTCTAAAAAAGAAGTCCATTTCAAATTATGATTTTAATGGATATTTTTAAGATTATTTTGAAAGCTCTCATTTGATACAAACTATAAAAGGATGTTGGTAAGGTTATATTTTTGGTCTTATCCCGGGAATTGTATTTTGTTTCGTAATTTTAAAACTTTGTCAACAAACCCATTTGGTGAATATCTGCAATCAATTGCCACACTGATCATACAACTTATAAGCAACCATTGAACCACAACACTTTAAATACATGTTGAATTATTACTTTGAAAAAAAGGGACCTATATCAATACCTAATTATCAACCCATCCCTTTTCTTTCTATGTTTTAAAACCCCCTAAGTTTTTAGATACACTGATAATGTTTCAGAGCATATGTACAAAAAAATAGACCATAAATCATGTTTATTATGAAATTTATTAAATTGATAAACACTAAAAAATCCACAATCTAATGTCTTTGTTTCACAACTTTCATTAAAATATATTTGTAACACAATCAAAACTCTTGAAGATCATTGAATTATAATAGTTACAAAATTAGTACAAGTGAGTAAGTGAGAAGCTCCAAGTATAGAAATTGCAAACAACAATGACTATATCCAACTAATTTGAGGTGTGAATGGATATATTATTACCTAAATTTTAAATTAATTTTTAAAAGTATTATAAACCTTTAACATTGGGAACTTGATTTTGAGTGGTAGTAACAACATCAATCATTGCTAGAGTTAAAGGCTATTAGCACCCTAAGCAATAATTGAATTGGGCTTCCTTGTTATATTTTTAATTAATAAATTTTTCCCATCAATTAAATAAATAAAATCTACGTACATTAAATTATGTTTTAAAATTTACATAAGGATCATAATAAATCACTAATTTAGAGAAATTGGTATACAAAACTTGAATAAAAATATCCTGTAATATTATCAAATAAAGATAATTAAATATCCATGGATGGAGAGAATTAATCACATGAGGTGCTCAAAATTCAAAAACTACATTTTGTTATACAAGTTTGGTTACTAGTTTTATTTTACCAAGGGATAGGACTCAAAACTGAACAAAGCACCATTTTTTGTAAATAAACAAAAAATATTAGGAAACTCCCATGGTTTTGTGAAGAGTGGTATTGGGATCAAGCCTACTAATTCCTTCAATAAAAAGATATATTTCTCCCAAATCATTAGGAATAGAGGATTAAATAATTATTTCCTTTAATTATACTACTTGTCTCTACTAGCTACACAAGAGAAATTATAAAAAGTACATGAACCTTTTCTACGAAAATATTTCGAACCTGAATTAGCTAGAGTTACATTACATAATGGTTAACAATACCAAAAAAAATCATATTATCTTAAAAATATGAATCTTTATTTTTACTTGAAAAAATCTTATAGTGCCCTTTTATGTGTATGTATAGAATTTATGTTACTTTATAATAATATCAATAACGGGGTCAATTAATATTTACCTCACACAAATTTATTTACTTTTAGGTTCTAATAGTAGCCAAAAATAATTAAACAATTAGATTTAGGCACGCCCTAATTGTTGGTGACCTAAGAAGTTGTCTAGTTTGCCTAGGGATTAATCCCCCCTTGTCATTGCACATTTTCTCCCCTTAAAATTGGAAATAAATAGTCTTATAAGATGGAGACCTTCGTTCTCATCTTTCAAAGTAAAACATATTGATTAATTTCTTAGGATAGATAAATCATCCATTTTTTAACAAGCCCACCTAGTCTCATTTTAAAGAGGGAATGACATTTTCCAACTTGTAAAACCAATTCCATCCTAAGTGTTCTTCTATGCACAATGGTGTATACTCAATTATACCACACCAATACTATGAAAACATAAAAATACATCAAATATTGAATGTGGAAATACAATAATAATTTGAATAGAAAAAATAAAATGACATACAATATTTGTTGGTCACCTCACATTATAGAAATAACAACATTATATCAATAAGTAAATAAATAAATTAAAATTTTAAATGATTTATAAAGAATAATAAGGATAAATAGATTATAACTAAATTGTGACACAAATATCCATTTACTATTACTTAAGATAAATTGCTTTTGTGTAAAACAATGTAAGTAAAACTACTTAACTATATTTAAAGTTAGAAGAAGGTAAAACACTCATGTTTACAGACATATTTTGTATAAAATGTAATATAGTGATAAATGTTAGTATTCTAATGTAAAAATGTACACCCAATAGTTAGATTAATCTTACCCAGAAAGTTAACATTGAATAGAGATTGATTTATTATGAGTGAGTGAAATGTTCCTAGAAAATACAAAGGAGTTTCGGCAATAAGTATCTGAATATAAATAAACATATACTATCAGTATTATGTGGATTAACGAAAAAAATATATATAGGGACCTGATTGATGGATCTATTAATACAAAAAGTATAAGAAAAACAAGATATTATCGATATTAATGTCATCAAAACTGATAACTAGTGTAGAAACTGGTGTAGGGCTAAAATTTTTAGTCATCACATCCAATGGGTGATCATAAGAAGGGAGAGGTAGTATGGTTAGTACATGGTAATAATTATGCACTTTCGAAGTATATTTGTTAGTGTCATGATTAAGAAGTGGGTCACTAAATATTTTAATATTTTGATTGTGATTAGTAGACTTTGAAGATTCATTAATCTCATCCCATTCAGTTGCATTTACATTACTAAGAGATCTTGTATAACATGTTTGATCTTAATACATCGTTTTTTGAAGTGAAAATTACGTCTATGATAGTTGTAATAAGAATTAACATCAAAAATATTAAAATACAGATTTCTTGCATTAACCTCAAGTGGTAGAGGGAGAGACACAAGATTACATGAAGTAGTTTCTTTAGGATAATGTGAACAACACATAGTATATACGTAAGTTACCTTTTTGTAGGTTGTGGTTGTAGCTTAGTAGGTTGGGATATGACATTAAGATTGTAGTTATTATTAGCCTTATTTTCAACAATCCTGCTTTTGAATATAGGTTTTCCTGGAAATTAAAATTAGGTGTCGTATAACTAGAACTACCAACATACTTGAGTTTATTCATATGTAGTAACTTGGTCTCATGCTCTGAATTTAGAGTATGACATAGATGATCAAATGAGTGGAACTAATGAAATACAAATGTGTCTTCCAAGGGAGTAAGAAAGATTTGTGTGAAGATATCTTGAAGTTTTCAATTAGCTAGAATGTTATTAATTTTAGTAAGTATATTCTTATAGCGTAAAACATAGTCATTGATGTGCTTATTAGATCCTTCACATACTTTAGAAATTCAAGCATAATAAACTTTATCCACGATGTTGATAGAGAATTATACAAGAAACTGATTTTCCAAAGAAGTGAAAGATTACACAGAATGTGTGGGTAGGTCATAAAACCATTCCAAAGAAAATTCCTTGAGACTTCGATGGAAAATATTCGTAAGTAAGATGTTATGAGATGCATAATCAAAGAAAGCCACATGGAATGACCGAATATAATATGTGGGATCAATCTTGCCATCGTGAATAAAAAGCTTAGGAGAGAAAAAGAAAATAGGCAAGGGATAAGAGGCCACTTCTAGAGAAATTAGGTTATGACGCAATTAAGTAGAATCTATTGTATGAGAAGTAGCGGATGTAACTTGTTGTAATTGAAATATTTGAAGTTCTAGAGTGTGAATAAGGGTTTCAAGAGACAATGTTCTAGAACAATATCCATGTGAAGCACTATGATTGCGAGTAGGAACAACAGTTGATGTAGGAATAGATATAAATACATGATCAATTGGGACAAGACACATGGATAGTGGAAGTAGGAATAATAGATGACTCTATATCAGTTTGAGAAGTATGATTAAGTTGTTCTTTGGAAATACATAGAAGGATGTGAATATGGGAGGGATTATCATGTAATAAATGCTCTATATGTCATGTCTAATCCTTAAGAAGGGCATGTGAACGATTTTAAGAGTTTCAACTTCAGTCATCATTAAATGTGCTCCAAAGAGAAATTGTTTGTTGTCATGAAGAAGTCAACTGTAATAGATCATCGATATTCTTGGAGGTACTCTACAATTTGAAGTAACAAAAAATGTCAGATACATGACACATTGCAGGATGGATAGGCATCCTTTCCATGGAGCTCATTTTCCATCTATTTACTAATTTCATTGCATCTGTGAATGTATAGAAGTGCATATCATTTTAGAAGTAAATACTGTTAGTAAACTAATAGCAGGATGCTTCCAATGTACTAAGATATTAGTGGCAATATGGTATGTTTCAGTAGAATCCATTATATTGTTCTTAAAGATGTTGGTGAGGGATTTCAATAGCCAACAATTGTTTTTGACAAATAAAAATGGAAACAAAACCAAGAGGATACTTCCAAATTACCTTGAAATACATAATAATTCACCTCACTTTTTTTTGACATTAAAGTTAAGTGTAGGAATCAAGTTAAGTGTAGGAATCAAGTTAGATAAAAAAGAGTAGTGAGTGGAAGGAGGACACTATCCACGTATTGTCTAATATTCTAAAATAAAAAATAAAAAATAGAATATTCTGAGAATTATTATTAGGAAAGTAAGTGAAATTAAGCCTCAAGGTGTACATAGAGTATTATACCATCTTTCATAGATGTCAGTTATTTCAGAGTTAATTGAATGACGTGAGTGTACAAAATAGTTTGAAACTGCGAGGTTTTTTCAGGAAGGAATCATAAGGTAGATGCCTCTTGGAAGAGGATTGTTTTACATTTAAATTTTTTTAATATATCATTTTTAAATGTTTGTAATAGGAATCCCAGATCAAATCCAACCGTTCGCTACGAGGTGTTTGGTTTGATGCATATTGTCGTCCTCAATGAAATATTACAAATCATGGATATATTTTCATCGACTAATAAGGAAGGGCTCCGTGTTAGAGTAAGTGAGACGACACTTACAAAGACTAGAAAATCAAAGATAGCAAATATAACTACAGTCGGCCGTGTGGTTAACAGTGAGCATGCTCCCTCTACTACGTCCTTCATGGAAACGTACAAGAAATTCCCTTTTGAAATCTAGTGACTGGAGTATACTATACAAACAAAAACCTTCCCCGGTGGAGAGGAAAAATCGAATTCTCATCCTATACAAAGATTTAAATTGTATTGATTTTCTTGTACGATTAAGCAATCGTAAACATAGAAGGAAACGAACTGTTCCGGACCTCCGGTTACGCAGAAAGAGTGGAAAATTTGACCCTAGAACTCTCTAAACTTTCTGAATCTTTCATTTTCTGCGTTTTTCACTCGTCAGAGAGGGAAAGTTGTGAGGTTAACCACGTGTATGAAATTTCGTGGAAACACCCTGCTAATGGCTTTTACGAGAATGAAACGATCGTATGATGCGAATGAGAAACTTGTGCACCAAAGACGGTTGAAATTTACATCGCCTCTTCCATGTTTGTTTTGTTTTGCTGCTTTGCTATTAATTCTGTCCACACACTGCGGTCTATATATATTGCTAGACCGGTATAATATCTATTGTATTTTATCACTGCAAGGTAATTATTCATCTTTGCTTAAATACAAATTTTAGATGGTGAAGACCGAGGCTGCATTTGCAGGGATCCGTATGTATGGAAATAGCATACAATATCTCATGAGAAGGCATGTCTCTTTTAGGATGCTTAGAACGCTGTCCAGTAGATAACAAGGTTCATATTCAATTTCTATTGTGTTTTTCGAATTGAGTTTCTCGTTGTCGGAATTTTGAGTAACGTAGGGGCATGATCATGAGACTCGTGCAATTTCTAGGCTACCTCTAGAGCTGGACATGGCAAGAGCTTCTCCCTGTTATGTTTGGAGAAAAATCCCTACCTCCATGTCAAGCTGCAGAGTTAGCCTTGAAACTGAATGAATATCATGTCTCGCAACCAGTTTCGGCTATGTGTCTACCTTGAACTCACATGGCAATTTCTAGGCTACCTCTGGAGCTGGACATGGCAAGAGGTTCTCCATGTTATGTTTGGAGAAAAATCCCTACCTCCATGTCAAGCTGCAGAGTTAGCCTTGAAACTGAATGAATATCATGTCTCGCAACCAGTTTCAGCTATGTGTCTACCTTGAACTCACCATTGAAATTCAGTAACGACCAGCATTTCGGCTTTTCGTAAATAAGATCAACCTTGTGATGGATAAGACATCTGTTCCTGCCCAAACCCCATTTAATTAGAAGAGTGAGTTCGTCATAATTCAAATCAAATGATTCTCAAGTAACGTTAACTTCGTTGGTGTTACGCCATGACTATTTCTAAAGATAACGTAACGACACAACAATTGAAATCTATTTTCAAATGTTTGCAGCTTAGCTATTCTTTAAGCGGAGAATAAGAAATGGATTTAGAATTCCACATCAGATGGTTTTAATATTTGCATTTGCAAGTTTTTTTTTTTTTTTTTTCTTCCAATATAGGTAAGATTGATGTTTTGGAGCCGTTTCATGTGTGTCACTAAACAGCACGACATAAAATACACTTTCTACTTAATAGATTGAATTCCTAGAATGTATTATTTTTTCAATACTTTAACTCAAAAAAAATCTTCTAAAATAGTAACATGTAGTGGAGGCGCGATAACAAGTAATTTACTTAATAAATTCTTCCTTATTGAATTGATACATAACAACAAGAATAGGGGGAAAAAGTTTTATCATACTTGAGAAAAGTTCTATAGGCGTAAATTTATGTGAAAGCAATCTATCTAAATTATAATAGGAAAAGTCTCTATTTATAACCAGATAAAATTAAAACTAATAAATTACCTTTAAAATTTATAACAATTGCTAATTATAGTTATCACGAGTGCCCTTTTTCTAGAGATCATTGTGGGTATATTTATATTTACAAATATAAATATTAATCCATCCACACCCAATCCATACCGAAAATGACTCCATAAGAGCCCAAAGGAAGGATACGGAGATCCGAGGTAGTGAAAAAAGGTCCCAAATCTACCACACACTCCTTAACTAAGGAGTCTACAGAGATCTTGGCTCCAGAAGCCATCTCAACATCCCAACTATGACCTTGCCTAACTGCCACATGCCTACATCACTCTACTAAAGATGGTGCAATGAAAGAATTAGAAGAACTAGAATCAAATAAGATACAGGTAGGAATACCACCAATGCTACCTGTAGTCTCAATAATTGTACTCTGACGCTCTTCCTGATGGTTCTCGACCGCTACATACATCCTATGACTATGCCCCATATCACCAACAATAGGCTATGAGATCTGTGTCTTACCCTTGTTATTAGGGTTATGTGGGAAATCTCTCCAAAAATGCCAAGTAACACCACAACCAAAACACCCTCATGATCCTCTCCCCTGTGTATCCCTCTAGTCGATACTCTGGAGGTTTGTGGTGTGGATCCTGATGATCTGGCTATGGTCTGTTGAGGTCTCTACTGGTGAGCTCCTACTGAGTGAGCTCTCTGGGCACCCTGTGTCCTGATGGGACCCCTTGGAGGAGGCCCCATACTCCGTCCTCTCTGTGCATCAAATCTCTGTGGAGGTCTATAAGGTGGGCGAGACTGCTACTACTACTGCTGCTATTGTGGTCTAGAAGATGACTGTGCTGAACCTTGTCCACCATGAGGAAGAGGTTTTGACCCCCTCAATCTGTTGTCCTGCATCTACTGTATGCGGCTCGGGACTTAGTCTCTAGCATTTTGAGTCTTTCCCTAACTCTCTTCTGCTATATAGGCCTTCTCGATGACCTTAGCTAATGTCTATGGACAATGGATCCACATTGCACCTCCAATGTCTAGACTCGGGCCCCGAATGAACCTGTCAATCCGCACCTGCTCATCATGCATATAACCAACATACTTGAGTAGATCCAATATATACTGTCATACTCAGCCATTGTGAGTGATGCCTATCGGAGGTCATGAAACTCATCTATCCACTGCTGTATGAAACTCTATGACAAATATATGTTCCTAAAACGCTCCTCAAGCTCCCAGGTAACTGTCTCAAAATCAACATGGAGCTTGTGCTCCTCTATCCTCCACAAAACACTAGCTCCATCCCTCAGTAGATGGATCGCAACACGAGCTTTTGTGTTGCTAGAACAAGGATAGAGCTTGAAGAATCCGCTCAAGCTCACTAACCTAGCCTATGACTGAAATCCACCTATGTCACCACAATAATGTGATGGTCAAAGCTTTAGGATCTCCCTGATGTGATCTGCAGTTGTGGTCTAATGGCCTCTAGGTCTCTCTGCATGCTCATCCTTAAGACTAGGGCTCCAAGAACTCTCTCTATGTTTTGAAACTCGGTCACCCTGTCCCCTTTGTGGTGACTCTTCCCTAGCTAACTCTGCATGGGAGTTCTTGTAACACCCGTAGAACTACTCGCATGAGGCCCAAACGAAACAGGTTTAGAGAGAGAAGAATTATGAAATATTTTTTTTTTATTAGATTCAGGTTACAAGAGGAATTAATTTAGGACCCTTATAATGATTAAAACCCCCTTTTCTTTTATTTAAAACAAAATTATAATAATATGATACTCACACCTTGTAATTCAAGGTCATAAGCATATAATGGTTAATTGCTTGCTAGGAGGGGGTCAAGTACACACTATTTTTGCCAAATTCTTTACCCCCCTTCTATTTCTATTTTTTTTCTTTTAATTCCCACCAAAAGAGCCCATCACATAAGTGGTGTAGGATATAACCTCCACCATTGGATCAAATCTCTCCCCACCCTTAGATCTGGGTTGGGCAAAGAAACCCTAGAAATCCTTATGGATTTCCTTATGTATTTTTTTTTTATCCCTTTTTGTTTTATTTCCCTCTTACACTCAAGCTCTCATTTTTTTCTTCTTCTTTATTTTTGCTTGCAGGTTAAGGGAGGAAGAGAAAGAAGCTCCATCTATGGAGCCATTTCAACTATGGAAACTCTTCTCAACAAAACTTCTTTGGCTCAAGCTTTCATAGAGGAGTATTTCATTGTGGATCTGGCCTGGTTAGGGTTGTTTGGTTGCCCAAAACCCTATACTCATGAATTCAGAGTATATATGTAAATATATATATATATATATACATATCTATATATGTAAATATATATATATATATATATATATATATATATATATATATATATATATATATATATATATATATATATATATCTATATATATATATATATATTTAAAAATGCATTTGAGGCCGAGGAAGGCGGACTGGTACAGGCTGCGTTTTATTTGCATGGCCGCGCTTTTTTTTTTGCTTAGATTTCCGCGACAGCATAGTGCGGGGGACAGTGAAAATGGGGGGGGAGGGGCACCGCCCCCATCCCCACCCCATATGGTATGGGGTGGAGATGGGGGCGGTGCCCGTTCCCCCCACCCCCAATCCGTAGAAAACAAAGAATAGGCCGCGGCCTGTACAAAGGCCGCCGCCCCCATTTTTTTTTTTTAATTTCAATGCATATTACAATCGAGCATTATTTCTTTTGTTATCCTTTTTTTTTTTGTATATACAAATGTAACGCCACGAAAAGCCGACGCCACACTCATGTCAACGACGACGACGATGATGCAACAACGATGACGCAATCACCAAGTGACCCGAAAATGCAACAATTTTTTTTTTAAAAAGGTAATGGCTCTTGTTTGATTTGATTTATCTGCAAGTTTTGAGACCTGCTTGACCTTGGGAATAGACAAGCTTCAGTCTATTACTTTGCATTCCGCTCGCAAGACCAAAACTACATGATTGTCACATTTCCATCTACTCGAGATTCACTTCAATATTCGTTGTATTCGCCTCTAACCTTAGCAGATAAATTTCGAGTTTTAAGAATGGGGATACAAGACTGCATAGGGGTAGTTGACTGCTGACCCCGTTTTCACTTTATGAGCCAATGTATAATAGGATGAGGGTGACCAGGGTAATATATGCATTATAATTTTATTGATTTTTTTTTATATATTTTAATATATATTTGCAGAGATATATTATCAGGATAACACAAATATCGCTACTTCGTTGACGCTTAGAAATCTTTTAAGATAGATTCTTAGATATCCCTTAAAAGGGATTAGATACTTTTAATTAAGTGGTATATATATAGATATATTATCTAGTTTATTCTCAAATGAACCTACGTTCCTATAAATTAAAAAAAATAAAGGAATAAGAGTCCATTCAACCGACATCTTAAATATGTGTATTTTCAAGATTTGCACTTAAAGGAATCTACATTGCCTTGCAAGGTGAACAATAGGTTTAATGAATTAAAAACTACATATATTTAGACAACAAGAAGTTGATGGTAATATGATTTTTTTTTATTTACAATATTGAAATTCTTTCAAACGCCCCTTCGAAATCGGTGGTCAAGCATTGGAGGGATTAGGTTGGAAAACAACTATGTTTGATGGGGCGACTCAACAACCAACCGTCTCAATTCATTATTCCCTGTCTGGCGTGCATTCATTCAAACCGGCCGCATAAGCATTTACTCTCAAGGATTTTGCAAATCGAAATCTATAAGGTCAGCCTACCGTTGGGATTTGACCTGAGCCGTGTGAAGAACTGGCAGCGTATAGGGACAGGAAGAGGGGGGCGCCCAAACCCACGGCCTTCTTAATTATGCTGCTCCCTATACAGGTCGTTTTTACAAGCGCTCTAAGATGAACGTCCACAAAACTCACCTTTGCAAGCACTGTAGCACTTAAGTATACTCTGTGACAGTCGGTGCTTGGTGTATCCGCTGTCTAACGGGCATACCTACTGAAACGGATCATCTTCCCCTTTTTGACAGTTATTCCCCTAGAGGTGGATCTGTTTCATATCAGAACATTCATGACGCGCGGAATTAGGGGTGTGGAAGAAGATAGATGGAGCTACCCGGCGCATCAGGAAGGCAACAAGGAAGAAAAATGACAGGCGAGTTAAACAGTGGTTCGGTTGGATTCCTTTCTTTAATTTCTTTTGTTTTTTTTTTTGTGTATCTGTACTCGAATTCTATTTTCTTGCTGCTATTATGTAGGGTGATCATTGTTGCATTCATTCTTTTGATAAAAAAAATCCAGTGAAGGCCATGATTTTCCCAGTGCGTAACTGAAGGATACCGAAGGCATGAGAGACCGAGAGGAGGTGGTTGCAGGCGCGAGTAGTTGGTAACAGGCGGCGTGGAAGGAGGCGTGGAGTTGTTTGCTATCCCAGGCGCGAGAAAAAGACTTGTTTCTCTCCCATTTTCTGTCCCTGGCGCGTGGACAGAGGACGAGTTACCTCCATTTCCATTGGGTACAGCAGGATGTGTGAGGCAGGCCGTCCACTATGTTGTTATCTGTACAGTATCGAATGCATCTTCCCAACGTGGTCCGCCTCCCAGATTGACATAGCGGACAGAGAAGGCATACAACAAGCAACAAAGTCGATTGGGGCAGTGAGGAAGTCGCCCCGGGAGGAAATCCGACAGAGGTGGATCAGTTTCATACCAGAATATACAGGGCGTAATATGCTTTAAGACTATAAGTATGGAGAGCACGTATTTTAAATATGTAATTCATTGACATTGTTAAACGGGATGGTGGTTTATTGCATATGTGTTAGTGATAGCGTGTTTTAGTGGATATATCACAAAATAATGATTAATAGCACCTTAATAGTGTTAAAATTTATTATTAATAGATTCATTAGTTTTAGTATTACTTAGATAAGAAAGACATTCAAACCTATTAATACTTTTGCTGGATACTAATGGGTGTTGGGCATTGAACTTGATGAGTTTAGAATTTTGTATTACAATCTCCTTCCACACAATTCAATAGACATAGCAGGGGTATTTTAAAAGATTCGAATTCATTTTTCTTGTTCATTCGCAATGGGTTTTACAATAAATTCAAGGATGAATAAAACATAAAGGAACTAGAGCTTGAGAGTGTTTTATTGGCATAATACAAATCATTAACAACTTAAGTCTTTCCAACAAGTATAGAAGAGGGAATAAAGCACTATTTTTTTCCATCCTTTCAACACATCTCCTTCAAGTAATAAGATGAAATTTAATATATATTTTTGTACCAATTTCCAACACCCTTCAAGAGGGTTCCAAAATTACTTCCATTAATTTCAAAGCAAGGTCTACTAACATGTAAACAAAATTGACATACTCATGAGAGGTTCCCAATTCAAGTAAGAAGGAGAATAGATAGATTGTCATTCTCTCAACTTTTGATTCTATCTATTTTACATGCTTAGTTTGGACTTCAAAAGAACAACTTTCATTCATTATTTGTCACAACACTTTCTACTTCATGTGGAAATAAATTTGCAATAATGTAAGCTAAAGGAAACAAGGCAATATTACATTTTTCCTCCACTCAAGGTGGGTAAATACATGATGTCTTCACATTGTCAACAAAAAGGTTCATGTGCTCAAAAGAGTTATTTCTTCCATGCTCAAAGTTCCATGAAGTTCAGTCACAACCAAGAAAGGGGGAGAGGCAACACTCTCCTCCCAACCAAATCTCAATGGAGAAGAGAAGCAATCTCCTCCATTGACCCCCGAGCCCCAAACACAACACAATGAAAGGGTGGTCTCCAACTCAAGGCAACAATACATGCTTCCACAATACAATTTCTTCACAACATTCAAGCTAAAATAGAAGAACAAAGAGACACACAATAACATCAAACATTACACAACAAGGCTTGCATCCAAGCCAACAAGAGAAGGAACTATGGGAATGTTTTCCCTTATGCCTCCCAAATGAGATGAGATGCCCATCCAAAACCCTCCACAATAAAACACAAGCCCCTATGACTCTTATGCCTCCCTCAAGTACCCCTTTTTCCTCCCATACTCTTATGCCTCCCTCCTCTTATGGCTCCCTCAAAGACAAGGTAGAATGTAAACATTCTTACCCAAGATGGGCATCCCTCTCAAACTCCATCCACAATATCCTAATCTACTCTTTTGCCTCCCTCATGAGTATTCCCATAGACCTCTCCTATACTACACAATAAGCATTCTACCCAGTTTTCACAATACACCAAAGTAAACATGCATTTTTCACAATTTTAGCATAGAAGCAACAATAATATGAAAGCAAAACAAAGGAAAGGGTCTCCTACCTCTCCATTGGAGAAGCATAAACCAAGGAATTTGTCCAAGCTCCTTCCCAAATCAATCCAAGCATGCAAGTCCAAGCACTCTTTTTTTTTTCTTTCTCCCAATTCTTTTCTCTCCCAAAAATAGCAAAAGAGAACTCTTCAACCAAACAAAAACAAAACTCCAACCCCCTCAACAAGAGAGGACGTTTCAATAAATAGACCAAAGGAAACGGTGACGGTGATGTGGCTCCATGTAGGATGCCACATCACACATCCTCAAACCATCTCCCAAGGTCAACTCAAATCCCAAAACACCATAAATGGGTGGTTGGGTTGAATGACATCCACAATCCAAAACCATCCCTTCCCCATGTGCCTTAAGGAACCATTAAATGCAAAATGAGGAAAAATGCACTCCAAAGTCATATTTCCCTTCCTAAAACAATAAATAACCCCCTTTTTAGATTCCCAACCCATAGATATGGTTGGTAAGGGGTTTTGGGAAGTGTGGGACAAGTTTCAACTTGTCCCACAAGTCCCCCAAAATTGTCCTAAATCTCAAATTCGAGATTCAAAGAACATGGAGTGGTCAACACTCAAAACCAAGCATTCAATACAAGAGGACACACAAGGCTCAAGGAGCCAACAATCAAAATTTATTACACCCACTTAACTTCCCTTCAAAACTTAAAATTTAAAGCAAGATGTTAATTTAATCCTAAACATACTTAACAAAAGTAATTTAATAACAAGACATCACAAAAGAAATCACCTACTAAAGCAAGTTAGAACACACAATTAAAAATTCTTACCCCCCCTTGGTCACATTAGAAAATTTCCCCCTCATGGAAATTTTCTTAACACATACAAGAATAAAAGTAACACAACACAATTTACTAGTTGCCTTGACGACCAAATGTTGTAACCACCCGACATACTGTTGTGTTTGGTTCCCAATCCCCCTCATGGTTGTGATCAGGCTGTGCTTCCTACAAAAATGCAAAATACCTCCTTCGGCCTTGCGGCCATGTCAAAATATCCAAATAATCATATGCATGAAATTTATTAACATCTATACGTAATTCAATTATCCATTATTCTAGGTCTAAATCACAACTTAATTATGCATTCCATCATTATCCAAAATCATAGTAATGTAAATTCAACAACTACATTCTACTCATCATGGCGAAGAAATCCAATGTTAGAACACATGCAATATATCCATATAAAAATAATATCAGTATCCAATAGTTTGTCCATGAGTCAGTGTAGATCATACTAAAAACAAAATCCAACCATAATCCAAATGCATCTAGTCAAAAAACATCATGCTAATCAACATAAGTATAAGCCATGTCCATATCTAAAGTCTGCATAACTCAAAATGATAATCAACTAAGTGTCATAGGGATGTGGGCATTACATCCCCCTCCCCTTAGACTAGACTTCCTCCTAGAAGTCACTGAAATAAGTGTGGAAATTGAGCTCGCAATGATGTAGCATCCTCCCAAGCAGCAGCAGTCTCATCTTACCTGTCCCATTGGACCCGAACCTGATCAATCTCTCTGCCGTGAAGGTCCCAGGGTCCTGCAATCTAAAATGCGCACGAGCTCCACCATCACCTGCCCCTTATCCTGCACCTGCAATGTAGTCCAATATAGCACATGAGAAGGATCAGAAACATATCTCCTAAGCACAGAAATGTGAAATACATCATGGATGCGCGAAAAGCTAGGTGGCAGTGCTAGACGATAGGCTAAGGGGCCGAGGCGCTCCAAGATCTCAAAGGGACCCACAAATCTAGGAGCAAGCTTAGAACCTTTTCCATAACGGATAGGGCTCTTATGCGGTCTTACACGAAGGAACACCTTCGTGCCTACCTCGAAACTGTGATTTTTCCTATGTTGGTCTGCATACTTCTTCTGTCTATCCTGTGCCTCCTGCAATCTCTATCTGATCAAGGTAACCTGCTGCTCCATGTCCTGTAATAAAGGTGGCCCAAGGGAAACCCTGTCCTCAATCCTGTCCCAACTGAGAGGTGTCCTACATTCTCTACCATATAATGCCTGAAAAGGAGCCATGCCTATAGAACTCTAAAAACTATTATTGTAGGCAAACTCCACCAAATATAGATACTCCTCCCATCTCGACTGATGATCCATCACGTACATCCTGAGCATGTCCTCCGAAATCTGATTCACCCTCTCTGTCTGTCCATCGGTCTCAGGGTGATAAGCTATGCTGAAATTTATCCTCGTCCCGAGGGCATACTGCATGGTGGTCCAAAAATGGGAAGTGTACAAAGGGTCGCGGTCACATATGATCTTCCACAGAATCCCATGTAATCTAACAATCTCATCAAGGTATACTCGTGCCACCACACTCGCTGTATAGGTGGTCTTCACTGGAGAAAAATGAGCTACCTTCGTCAATTTATCCACTGTGACCATGATGGCGTCATGGTGGTATCTCGACGTCGGCAACCCAACAATAAAATCCATAGAAATGGTGTCCCACTTCCACTCCGGTACGTCGTGAGGATAGAGAAGGCCAGCTGGATGCTGATGCTTGGCCTTCACCCTCTGACACTCTAAACAATAGGATACAAAAGAAGCTATGTCTCTCCAAAGTCCCCTCCAAAAGTACAACTGTCTCAAGGTGGCGTGCATTTTCTTCACCCCGGGATGGGCTGAATACGGTGCACGATGAGCCTCTGTCAAAATGTCATGTCTCAAGCCTCCATCTCTGGGAACATATATCCAACCTCTGTGTCTGAGAAGACCATCTGCCTCTAGTGAAAATCCATCAAACCTCCCCTCAAGAGGTCTCTGAGACTCAATCTCTACTGTGGCTGCGAGGTAGAAGCTGTCATGAGGAAGTTGCTGCAAGATCCTACTCCGTAAATCTGTGCCCACTAAGGTGGCCATAGCCACATGTCTCCGTCTACCCAAGGCATCTGCCACCACGTTCTCCTTCCCCTTCACATGCTCTATATCCATGTCATACTCATAGAGTAACTCCATCCAACGCCGCTGATGAGCGTTGAGATTGGGCTGCATGAAGAGGTGGCGAAGACTCAAGTGATCTGTCCTGAGTGTAAATCTCCGGCCAAGAAGAAAATGTCTCCACCGTACTAAGGCATGTACTACTGCTGCAAGCTCAAGGTCATGGGTCAGATAATTGAGCTCATAATCTTTGAGTTTGTTAGACTCAAAGGCAACTACTGTACCCTCCTGCATTAGCACTCCTCCAAGTCCTCCCAAGGAAGCATCTGTGCATACAAAAGAACTCTCCATGAGGATCCGGCACTACAAGGATAGGTGCTCTCGTAAGGCATTCCTTCAGTGTACTGAAGGCCTGCTCACATTTATCTGTCCATACAAACTTCTTCCCTTTCCGCTGAAGAGAAGTGATGGGGTGCGCAATCCGAGAGAAGTCCTAAACAAACCTCCTGTAGTATCCTGCTAGTCCCATGAAACTACGCACCTCAGTCACACTAGTGGGTGCTGTTCAATCCATGATGGCTCGAATCTTGGAAGGATCGACTGCGATACCTTCCCCAGAAAAAACTTGGCCCAAATACTGCACCTCAGGCTGAAAGAATGCACACTTCTCCAAGTTCCCGTAAAGGCGCTGCTCGCGAAGACACTGAAGAACTTGGCGAAGGTGCCCCTCGTGCTCCTCACGTGTGCGTGAGTAAATTAGAATGTCATCAAGGAAGATGAGCACGAAGTGATCGAGGAAGGTCCTGAATACCCCATTCATCAAACTCATAAATACTGCGGGGGCATTCGTCAAACCAAAAGGTACCACTCTGAACTCGTAGTGGCCATATCTCGTGCGGAAGGTTGTCTTGTGAATATCTGTCTCCACAATCCTGAGCTGATGGTATCCTGACTTAAGATCTATCTTGGAGAAAACGGTAGCCCCCTTCATCTGATCAAACAAATCGTCAATGCGTGGAAGGGGTAACGATTCTTGATCGTTACTTTATTCAGCTGACGGTAATCAATGCATAACCGAAGAGATCCATACTTCTTCTTTACGAAGATAACTGGTGCACCCCAAGGGGAAACACTAGGATGAATTATGGCCTTTCTCCAGAAGGCCCTCAAGCTGTAACTTGAGCTCACATAACTCAGGTGTAGTCATCTAATAGGGTGCTCGTGAGAGAGGCTCTGCGCCTGGAACTAGATCTATATGGAAGTCGATCTCACGTGGGGGAGGTAATCCCGGTAGCTCCCCTGGAAACACATCAGTGAACTCAGATAAGGTGGGATGATCATCGAGGGAAGGTCCCCCCGACTCATCCTCTGATCTGTCACTAACTGTAACAGCATATAACTGGCAACCCCGTCGCATACACCGCTTAAGCTGCTTAGCGGAGATGGTGCGAATGGAAATGGGTCTCTTAACCCCTGATATCACTGACTCTACCCCAAGATCATCTATGCAAGCAATAGTCTTGTGGTAACAATCCACTCTAGCTCTGTGAGCGGACAACCAATCCATGCCTAAAATGATGCCATAAGATCCTAATGGAAGGATCCGAAGATCAGAAGTAGTGGTGAAGGGTCCCAGATCCACTACACACTCCTTGACTAAGGAGTCTACAGAAATCTTGGCTCCAGAAGCCATCTCAACGTCCCATCTACGGCCCTTCCTAACTGCCACCAGCCTACAACGCTCCACCAAAGATGGTGCAATGAAAGAATCAGAGGAACTAGAATCAAATAATATAGAGGTGAAAATACCACCAATACTACTTGTCATCTCAATCACAGTACTCTGATGCTCAGCCTGGCGGTTCTCGACCGCTGCGTAGATCCGATGACTCCATGCCATATCTCCAACAGTAGGCTCTGAGCTCTATGTCTTACCCTTGGTATGGTTATGTGGGCAATCTCTCCAAATATGCCCAACGACTCCGCAACCATAACAGCCGCCTGGTCCTCTCCAGTGAGAAGTAGCTCCAGCTGGTACCCTAGAGGACTGAGATACAGATCCTGATGATCCAGCTATGGACTGCTGAGGTCTTTGCTGACGAGCTCCTACTCACTGAGCTCTCGGTGCTCCCTGTGTCCTAATGGGACCCCTAGGAGGAGGCCCCATACTACATCCTCTCTGTGCAATCGAATCTCTGAGGAGGTCGGTAAGGTGGGCGGGTTTCTGCTGCTGCTGCTGCTGTGGTGGCCTAAAAGAATCTTTCCCTGAACTTAGTCCACCCCGTGGTGGAGGAACTGACCCCTTCGACCTACTATCCTGCATCTACTGGATACGGCTCTGAACTCTGTCTCTAACCTGCTGTGTCTTCCCCCGTGTCTCCTCTGCAATATATGCCTTCTCCACGGCCCTCTGCTAATGTTTGTGGGCAGTGAATGCACACTGTACCAGCTAAATCCAAGTTCAGGCCCCGGATGAACCTGTGAATCCGTACCTGCTCATCCTGCATATAGTCGACATACTGAAGTAGGTCCAGAAATCGACTCTCATACTCAGCTACTGTAATCGATCCCTGACAGAGGTCATGAAACTCATCTATCCGCTGCTGAATAAACCTCCTGGGTAAATACCTGCTCCTGAACCGCTCCTCAAATAACTCCTAGGTAACCATCTATGAGTCAACATGGAGCTTCTGCTCCTCGGTCCTCCACCAGACTCCTGCTCCATCCCTCAGAAGGTGGATCGCAACACGAGCTTTCGTGTTGCTACTACAAGGACAGAGCTTGAAGCATCCGCTCAAGCTCACCAACTAGACCTCTGCCTGGAAACCGCCTATATCTCTTAAATACTGAGATGGTCACAGCTTCAGGATCTCCCTGATATGGTCTGCAGCTGATGACTGACGAATCCTAGGTCTCTCTGTATGCTCCTCACTCTGTCTAGGGCTCGAGACCTGTCCCTATGTCCTGAAATCCTGTCCCCATGTCCTCTCTGTGGTGACTCTGCCCTAGTCGACTCTGCACGGAAATTCTCTACTCTGTGCTTTGCGCTGTGTCGAGGGGATGCCTGGGCATCTACTGATGGCTCCAAACTATGTCTAGAAAGTCATCCTCCTAAGGGCTCTCTGCGTATAGCGGCATTGACATCCTGGAGTGTCTGCAAAATCTGAGGCAGAAGGGCTCCTACGGCCTGCTCTGGCAGTGGTATGTCTAGGTCTATGTGAAGAGACCCCTCGCCCAATCAGCGCCCCCTGCACAGATCAAGGCGAGAGTTAGTTCACTGTACTAGGTCTTGTGCTAGTTTTCAAAATTTACTATATTACTACAATTATTCAGACATTATGATTGTTTTCTAGATCTAAAAGAATATAGTATCTATGCGTTAGGTTAAATGTTCACTGTCTTCACGTTTTCTAGCGTGTGCCCAACGGTCCAAGCTTTGAACCCGCTGGCTCAGAAACCAAAGTGTAACGCCCGCTAAAATTACGACTGCACAAAACCCAAGAACAACGACTAGGACGAAGATGCAATAAAAATTATGGAATCACCAAGCGACCCGAAACACATGCCAGCCAAAAGGTTTTCGAAATAACAGTAATGTCACATTGTTTGATTTGATCTAGTCGGTTAGTAATTAATAAGAAATATTTTCTCCATTATAAAAAAATATTACAAACTTTCAGTACATTTACTTTGACATTCCGATCGCAAGGCTAAAACTATATGATTGTCACATTTCCCATCTACTCGAGATTCATTTTGATAAACAATTAAATTCGCACTCATAACCTTAGCAAATTCGCACATTTCGAGTTCTCAAGGGTAAAGGGGCCTATTTAAAATAATTACATAAAGTTATTTTAATGCTGACAAGGTGTCTAAGTTCAAAACAAATAAGAAGGTCCAATGTACAATAACACAAGGGTTAGACCCAGAATAAACACATCCCCATTAACCAAATAAAGTGACCCCTTAAATATTCAACCCATGCATTTTAGAATATAAAATTGCAGAAATTCAAATTCAAATTCAGGATTCCTCTCACCCACTCCCTACCTAATTTTTGTAGGGATAGAATCTCATCCCTTGTCCAGATGGATTCATTTGATATCCCTTAGATGAGGGATTAGAAACTTTTAACTAAGTGGTATATATATCCTCCAGATATATGGGGGGAGGCATAAGTTTATTCTCAAATGAACCCACGTTCCTATAAATTCTCCAAAACAAATACCAACCCATAAGAGTCTCTTATGCCTCCCAACCAACAACTTAAACTATGTCTCTTATGCAAGATCCCTGCACTATTATGCATCCCTACATCTGCCTTGCATGGCTCCCACAATAGGTTTAATGAATTAATAACTACATATATTTAGACAACAAGAAGTTCATGGCATATCATTTTTTTTTTATTTACCATATTGAAATTCTGTCAAACGCCCGCTTTAAAATTACGATGGTCAAGCATTGGAGGGATTAGGTTGGAAGAACAACCTATGTTTGATGGGGCGACTCAAAAACCAACTGTATGGAATTCATTATTCCCTGTTTGAAACGTGCATGCCAGCCAAACCGGTTTTCGAAATAAGCAGTTGCTCACATTATTGATTTTGCTAGTCGGTTATAATCTAATAAAAATATTTTCTGCCATTGGGATAAAAAAATGAGCCGTGTGAAGAACTTTCAGCGTACATTTACATGACTTGAGGGGGCGCCTAAACCCATAGCCTTCTTAACTATGCTGCCCCCTATACAGGTTATTTTCGCATAGCGCTCTAAGATAAATGTCCACAAAACTAGCCTTTGCAAGCACTGTACGCACATTAAGTCATACTCTGTCACAGTCGGTGCTTGTTGTATCCTATGTCTAACGGGCATAATTACTGAACGGATCATCTTCCCCTTTTGACAGTTATTCCACTAGAGGTGGATCTAAGTTTCATATCACAACATTCAAGACACGCGGTAGGGGTGTGGACATTAACACAGATGGAGTTACCGAAGAATCAGGAAGGCACATCCCCATAAAAAAATGAAAGGTGACCCCTTAAACAATTCAACCCATGAATTCCTTAGAATTCAAATTTCAAATTGCAAATTCCTCTCACCCACTCCCTACTCTAATTCTATTGTAGGGATGCTATCTCATCCCTTGGATGGATTCATTTGGTGTGTTCATTCTTTAGATGAGGGAGAAACAACTGAAGGCCATGAAATTCTCCAGTGCTTAAATGAAGGATACCGGAGGCATGAGAGACCGGGAGGAGGTGGATGCCCAGGCTCTACAATTCTTGGTAACAGGTGGCGTGGGACCAACCCAAAATCTCTTATGCTGTCCCAGGCGCGAGAAAAAGACTTGTGTCTCCCTTTTTATGTATCTGGAGCCTGGACAGAGGACGTATTACCTGCATTTCCATTGGGTGCAGCAGGATGTATGAGGCAGGCCGTCCACTATGTTGTTATATGTATAGTATCGAATGCATAATCCCAAAGATAGCGGACAAGAGTCAGGCGTATAGCAAGCAACAGAGTCGATTGGGGCAGTGAGGAAGTCACCTCCGGGAGGAAATCCAACCAGAGGAAAATCGGTTCAATGCCAAAATATACAGGGCGTAATATTTCATCCCCATCTCCAAATATCAACGCAAGTGTCGTAGGGATGTGGGCATTACATCCCCCTCCCCTTAGACTAGACTCCCTCCTGGAAGTCACTGAAATAAGTGTAGAAACTGAGCTCGCAATGATGTAGCATCCTCCCAAGAAGCAGCAGTCTCATCATACATATCCCATTGTACCCGAACCTGATCAATCTCTCTGCCGTGAAGGCCCAGGGTCCTGCAATCTAAAATGCACACGGGCTCCACCATCACCTGCCCCTGATCCTACACCTGCAATGCAGTCCAATCTAGCACATGAGAAGGATCAGAAACATATCTCCTAAGCACATAAAATGTGAAATACATCATGGACGCGCGATAAGCTAGGTGGCAGTGCTAGACGATAGGCTAAGGGGCCGAGTCGCTCCAAGATCTCAAAGGGACCCACAAATCTAGGAGCAAGCTTAGAACCTTTTCCATAACGGATAGGGCTCTTATGCGGTCTGACATGAAGGAACACCTTCGTGCCTACCTCAAAACTGGGATCTGTCCTATGTTGGTCTGCATACTTCTTCTGTCTATCCTGCGCCTCCTGCAATCTCTGTCTGATCAAGGAAACCTGCTGCTCCATGTCCTGTAATAAAGACTGGTCCAAGAGAAACCCTGTCCTCAATCCTATCCCAACTCCCAGCTAAGAGGTGTCCTACACTCTCTACCATATAATGCCTGAAAAGGAGCCATGCCTATAGAACTCTGAAAACTATTATTGTAGGCAAACTCCACCAAATATAGATACTCCTCCCATCTCGACTGATGATCCATCACGTACATCTTGAGCATGTCCTCCAAAATCTGATTCACCCTCTCTGTCTGTCCATCTGTCTCAGGGTGATAAGCTGTGCTGAAATTAATCCTCGTCCCGAGGGCATACTGCATGGTGGTCAAAAATGGGAAGTGTACAAAGGGTCGCGGTCACAAATGATCTTCCACAGAATCCCATGTAATCTGACAATCTCATCAAGGTATACTCGTGCCACCGCACTCGCTGTATAGGTGGTCTTCACTGGAGAAAAGTGAGCTACCTTCGTCAATTTATCCACTGTGACCATGATGGCGTCGTGATGGTATCTCGACGTCGGCAACCCAACAATGAAATCCATAGAAATGGTGTCCCACTTCCACTCCGGTATGGCGTGAGGATAGAGAAGGCCAGCTGGATGCTGATGCTCGGCCTTCACCCTTTGACACTCTAAACAACAGGATACAAAAGAAGCTATGTCTCTCCGAAGTCCCCTCCAAAAGTACAACTGTCTCAAGGTGGTGTGCATCTTCTTCACCCCGGGATGGGCTGAATACGGTGCACGATGAGCCTCTGTCAAAATGTCATGTCTCAAGCCTCCATCTCTAGGAACATATATCCGACCTCTGTGTCTGAGAAGACCATCTGCCTCTAAATGAAAATCCATCAAATCTCCCCTCAAGAGGTCTCTGAGAACTCAATCTCTACTCTGGCTGCAAGGTAGAAGCTATCCTGAGGAAGCTGCTGCAAGATCCTACTCCGTAAATCTGTGCCCACTGAGGTGGCCATAGCCACATGTCTCCGTCTACTCAAGGCATCTGCAACCACATTCTCCTTCCCCTTCACATGCTCTATCTCCATGTCATACTCACAGAGTAACTCCATCCAACGTCGCTGATGAGCGTTGAGATTGGGCTACGTGAAGAGGTGGCGAAGACTCAAGTGATCAGTCCTGAGTGTAAATCTCCGGCCAAGGAGAAAATGTCTCCACCGTACTAAGGCATGTACTACTGCTGCAAGCTCAAGGTCATGGGTCGGATAATTGAGCTCATAATATTTGAGTTTGCGAGACTCAAAGGCAACTACTCTACCCTCCTGCATTAGCACTCCTCCAATTCCTGCCAAGGAAGCATCTGTGCACACGAAAAACTCTCCATGAGGATCTGGCACTACAAGGATAGTTGCTCTCGTAAGGTATTCCTTCAGTGTACTGAAGGCCTGCTCACATCTATCTGACCATAAAAACTTCTTCCCTTTCCGCTGAAGAGAAGTGATGGGGTGCGCAATCCGAGAAAAGTCCTGAACAAACCTCCTGTAGTATCCTACTAGACCCATGAAACTACGCACCTCAGTCACACTAGTGGGTCCTGGCCAATCCATGATGGCTCAAATCTTGGAAGGATCAACTGCGATACCTTCCCCAGAAATGATATGGCCCAAATACTGCACCTCAGGCTGAAAGAACACACACTTCTCCAAGTTCCCGTAAAGGCACTGCTCGCGAAGACACTGAAGAACTTGGCGAAGGTGCTCCTCGTGCTCCTCACATGTGCATGAGTAAATCAGAATTTCATCAAGGAAAATGAGCATGAAGCGATCAAGGAAGGTCCTGAATACCCCATTCATCAAACTCATGAACACTGCGGGGGCATTCGTCAAACCAAAAGGTACCACTGTGAACTCGTAGTGGCCATATCTCGTGCGGAAGGTTGTCTTGTGAATATCTGTCTCTGCAATCCTGAGCTGATGGTATCCTGACTTAAGATCTATCTTGGAGAAAATGGTAGCCCCCTTCATCTGATCAAACAAATCATCAATGCGTGGAAGGGGGTAACGATTCTTGATCGTTACTTTATTCAGCTGACGGTAATCAATGCATAACAGCTGAAGAGATCCATCCTTCTTCTTTACGAAGATCACTGGTGCACCCCAAGGGGATACACTAGGACGAATTAGGCCTTTCTCCAGAAGGCCCTCAAGCTGCAACTTGAGCTCACATAACTCAGGAGTAGTCATCCGATAAGGTGCTCGTGAGATAGGCTCTGCACCTGGAACTAGATCTATATTGAAGTCGATCTCACGTGGGGGCGGTAATCCTGGTAGCTCCCCTGGGAACACATCGGAAAACTCTGGACAAGATAGGATGATCATCGAGGGAAGGTCCCCTCGACTCATCCTCTGATCTGTCACTAACTGTAACAGCATACATCTGAAAACCCGTCGCATACACCGCTTAAGCTGCATAGCAGAGATGGTGCGAATAGAAACGGCCCCTCCTAACTCCTGATATCACTGACTCTACTCCAAGATCATCTATGCAAGCAATAGTCTTGTGGTAACAATCCACTCTAGCTCTATGACCGGACAACCAATCCATGCCTAAAATGATGCCATAAGATCCTAATGGAAGGATCCTGAAGATCAGAAGTAGTGGTGAAGGGTCCCAAATCCACTACACACTCCTTGACTAAGGAGTCTACAAAAATCTTGGCTCCAGAAGCCATCTCAACGTCCCAATCTACGGCCCTACCTAACTGCCACCAGCCTACAACGCTCTACTAAAAGATGGTGCAATGAAAGAATCAGAAGAACCAGAATCAAATAATATAGAGGTGGAAATACCACCAATACTACCTGTCGTCTCAATCACAGTACTCTGATGCTCAGCCTGGCGGTTCTCGACCGCTGCATAGATCCGATGACTCCGTGCCATATCTCCAATAGTAGGCTCTAAGCTCTGTGTCTTACCCTTGGTAGGGTTATGTGGGCAATCTCTCCAAATATGTCCAACAACTCCGCAACCATAACAGCTGCCTGGTCCTCTCCAGTGAGAAGCAGCTCCAGCTGGTACTCTAGATGACTGAGATACAGATCTTGATGATCCGGCTATGGACTGCTGAGGTCTCTGCTGACGAGCTCCTACTGACTGAGCTCTCGGTGCACCCTATGTCCTGATGGGACCCCTAGGAGGAGGCCCCATACTACGTCCTCTCCGTGCATCAAATCTCTGAGGAGGTCGGTAAGGTGGGCAGCTGCTGCTGGCTGTGGTGGCCTAAAAGAAGCTCTACATCCAAAATTCTCTTCATCCAAAATGCTCTTCATCCATGCTCCAAGTTCCAAGTAGTTCAATCACAACCAAGATAGGGGGAGAGGCAACACTCTCCTCCCAACCAAAACTCAATGGAGAAGAGAAGCAATCTCCTCCATTGACCCCCAAGCCCCAAACACAACACAATGAAAGGGTGGTCTCCAACTCAAGACAACAAAACATGCTTCCACAATACAATTTCTTCACAACATACAAGCTAAAATAGAAGAACAAAAAGACACACAAATAACACCAAACATTTCAGAACAAGGATTGCATCCAAGCCAACAAGAGAAGGAACTATGGGAATGTTTTCCTTATGCCTCCCAATTGAGATGAGATGCCCATCCAATACCCTCCAAAAAAAAAATTCAATCCCCTATGACTCTTATGCCTCCCTCATGAGTACCCCTTTTCCTCCCCACACTCTTATGACTCTCTCCTCTTATGGCTCCCACAAGAACAAGGTAAGAATGTAAACATTCTTACCCAAGATCGGCATCCCTCTCAAGCTCCCTCCACAATATCCTAATCTACTCTTATGCCTCCCTCATGAGTATTCCCATAGACCTCTCCTATACTACACAATAAGCATTCTAGCCATTTTTCCACAATACACAGAAGCAACATGCATTTTCTACAATTTTATGCACAAAAGCAACAACAAAAGAAAGCACAAAGAGAGAAGTTTTCCTACCTCTCCATTGGAGAAGCCTTAACCAAGAAAATTTGTCCAAGCTCCCTCCAAAACAATCCAAGCATGCAAGTGCAAGCACTCTCTTCTTTTCTCTTTCTCCCAATTCTTTTCTCTCCCAAAATAACAAATAGAACTCTTCCACAAAACAAAAACAAAACTCCAACCCCCTCAACAAGAGAGGAAGTTTCAATAAATAAAAAAAAGGAAGGAGTGAGGGTGATGTGGCTCCATGTAGGATGCCACATCACACATCCTCAAGACCACCTCCCTTTAGTCAACTCAAATCCCAAAACACCATAAATGGGTGGTTGGGTTGATTGACATCTCTTTTCCACATCCATCCCTTCCCATGTGTCATTAAGGCACAATTTAATGCAAAATGAAGGCAAGTGCACTCCAAAGTCACATTTCCCTTCCCAAAACAATAAATAATCCCCTTTTTGGATTCCCAACCCATAAATATGGTTGGTAAGGGGTTTTGGGAAGTGTGGGACAAGTTCAACTTGTTCCACAAGTCCCCTAAAATTGCCCAAAATTTCAAATTCGAGATTCAAAGGATTTGGAGTGGTCAACACTCAAAACCAAGCATTCAATACATGAGGCCAACACAAGGCTCAAGGAGCCAACCATCAAAATTAATTACACCCACTTGACTTCCCTCCAAAACTTAAAAATTAAATCAAGATATTACATTAATCTAAACACACTGAGCAAAAGTAAATTTTAAGAAAGATATCACAAATAAAAAAACCTACTAAAGTAAGTTAAAACAAGTAATTAAAATTCTTACCCCCCTTGGTCACATTAGAACAATTCCCCCTCATGGAAATTTTTCTTAACACATAAGAAGAACAAAGGTAACACAATACAATTCACTAGTTGCCTTGATGACCAAAAGTTGTAACCACCCGACATCCTGTTGTGTTTGGTTCCCAATCCCCCTCATGGTTGTGATCATGTTGTGTTTCCTGTAAAATGCAAAATACCTCCTTCGGCCTTGCGGCCATGTCAAAATATCCAAAATGACCATATGCATGAAATTTATTAACATCTATACGTAATTTAATCAATCATTATTTCTAGGTCTAAATCACAACTTAATTATGCATTTCATCATTATCCAAAATTATAGTGAGTGTAAATTCAACAACTACATTCTACTCATCATGGCGAAGAAATCTAATGTTAGAACACATGCAATATATCCATATAAAAATAATATCGGTATCCAATAGTCTGTCCATGAGTTAGTGTAGGTCATACTGAAAACAAAATCCAATCATAATCCAAATGCATCTAGTCACAAAACATCATGCTAATCAATCATAAGTATAAGTCATGTCCATATCCAAAGTCTGCATAACTCAAAATGGTAATCATCTAAGTGTCATAGGGAAGTGGGCATTACATCCCCTTCCCCTTAGACTAGACTCCCTCTTGGAAGTCACTGAAATAAGTGTGGAAACTGAGCTCGCAATGATGTAGCATCCTCCCAAGTAGCAGCAGTCTCATCGTACATGTCCCATTGGACCCGAACCTGATCAATCTCTCTGCCGTGAAGGCCCAGGGTCTTGCGATCTAAAATGCACACAGGCTCCACCATCACCTGCCCCTGATCCTGCACCTGCAATGCAGTCCAATCTAGCACATGAGAAGGATCAGAAATATATCTCCTAAGCACAGAAACATGAAATACATCATGGACGCGCGATAAGCTAGGTGGCAGTGCTAGACGATAGGCTAAGGGGCCGAGGCGCTCCAAGATCTCAAAGGGACCCACAAATCTAGGAGCAAGCTTAGAACCTTTTCCATAACAGATAGGGCTCTTATGCGGTCTGACACAAAGGAACACCTTCGTGCCTACCTCAAAACTGTGCAATCTGTCCTATGCTAGTGTGCATACTTCTTCTGTCTATCCTGCACCTCCTGTAATCTCTATCTGATCAAGGCAACCTACTGCTCCATGTCCTGTAATAATGTTGGTCCAAGAGAAACCCTGTCCTCAATCCTATCCCAGCTAAGAGGTGTCCTGCACTCTCTACCATATAATGCCTGAAAAGGATCCATGCCTATAGAACTCTGGAAACTATTATTGTAGGAAAACTCTACCAAATATAGATACTCCTCCCATCTCGACTAATGATCCATCACGTACATCCTGAGCATATCCTCCAAAATCTGATTCACCCTCTCTCTCTGTCCATCTGTCTCAGGGTGATAAGCTGTGCTGAAATTAATCCTCGTCCCGAGGGCATACTGCATGGTGGTCCAGAAATGGGAGGTGTACAAAGGGTCGCGGTCGCAAATGATCTTCCGCGGAATCCCATGTAGTCTGACAATCTCATCAAGGTATACTCATGCCACCGCACTCGCTGTATAGGTGGTCTTCACCTGGAGAAAAGTGTGCTACCTTCGTCAATTTATCCACTGTGACCATGATGGAATCGTGATGGTATCTTGACGTCGGCAACCCAACAATGAAATCCATAGAAATGGTGTCCCACTTCCACTCTGGTATGGCATGAGGATAGAGAAGGCCAGTTGGATGCTGATGCTCGGCCTTCACCCTCTGACACTCTAAATAGTGGGATACAAAAGAAGTTATGTCTCTCCGAATTCCTCTCCAAAATTACAACTGTCTCAAGGTGGCGTGCATCTTCTTCACCCTCGGGATGGGCTGAATACGGTGCACGATGGGCCTCTGTCAAAATGTCATGTCTCAAGCCTCCATCTCTAGGAACATATATCTGACCTCTATGTCTAAGAAGGCCATCTGCCTCTAAAGAAAATCCATCAAATCTCCCCTCAAGGGGTCTCTCAGACTCAATCTCTGCTCTGGCTGCAAGGTAGAAACTATCCTGAGGAAGCTGCTGCAAGAACCTACTCCGCAAATCTGTGCCCACTGAGGTGGCCATAGCCACATGTCTCCACCTACTCAAGGCATCTGCAACCACATTCTCCTTCCCTTTCACATGCTCTATCTCCATTTCATACTCACAGAGTAACTCCATCCAATGTTGCTGACAAGCATTGAGATTGGGCTGCGTGAAGAGGTGGCGAAGGCTCAAGTGATCAGTCCTGAGTGTAAATCTCCAGCCAAGGAGAAAATGTCTCCACTGTACTAAGGCATGTACTACTGCTGCAAGCTCAAGGCCATGGGTCGGATAATTTATCTCATAATCTTTGAGATTGCGAGACTCAAAGGAAACTACTCTACCCTCCTGCATTAGCACTCCTCCTAATTCCTGCCAAGGAAGCATCTGTGCACACGAAAAACTCTCCATGAGGATCTGGCACTACAAGGATAGGTGCTCTTGTAAGGCATTCCTTGAGTGTACTGAAGGCCTGCTCACATCTATCTGACCATAAAAACTTCTTCCCTTTCCGCTGAAGAGAAGTGATAGGGTGCGCAATCCGAGAAAAGTCCTGAACAAACCTCCTGTAGTATCGCTACTAGACACATGAAACTACACACCTCAGTCACACTAGTGGGTGCTGGCCAATCCATGATGGGTCAAATCTTGGAAGGATCGACTGCGACACCTTCCCCTGAAATGATACGTGGCCCAAATACTACACCTCAGGCTAAAAGAACGCACACTTCTCCAAGTTCCTATAAAGGCGCTGCTCGCGAAGACACTAAAGATCTTGGCAAAGGTGCTCCTCATGCTCCTCACATGTGCTGTGAGTAAATCTAGAATTTCATCAAGAAAAATGAGCACGGAAGTGATCAAGGAAAGTCCTGAATACCCCATTCATCAAACTCATGAACACTGCGGGGGCATTTGTCAAACCGAAGGGTACCACTGTGAACTCGTAGTGGCCATATCTCATGCGGAAAGCCGTCTTGTGAATATCTGTCTCCGCAATCCTGAGCTGATGTTACCCTGACTTAAGATCTATCTTGGAGAAAACTGGTAGCCCCCTTCATCTGATCAAACAAATCATCAATGCGTGGAAGGGGGTAACGATTCTTGATCGTTACTTTATTCAGCTGATGGTAATCAATGCAAACAGCCGAAGAGATCCATCTTTCTTCTTCATGAAAGATCACTGGTGCACCCCAAGGGGATACACTAGGGATGGATGAGGCCTTTCTCCAGAAGGTCCGTCAATCTGCAACTTGAGATCACATTATCTCAGGAGTAGTCATCCGATAAGGTTCTCGTGAGATAGGCTCTGCACCCGGAACTAGATCTATATGGAAGTCGATCTCACGTGGGGGAGGTAATCCTGGTAGCTCCCCTGGGAACACATCGGAAAACTCTGACAAGATAGGATGATCATCAAGGGAAGGTCCTCTCTGACTCATCCTCTGATCTGTCACTGACTCTAATAGCAAACATCTGACAACCCTGTTGTGCATACACCGCTTAAGCTGCATAGCGGAGATGGTGCGAATGGATACGGCCCTCCTAACTCCTGATAGCACTGACTCTACTCCAAGATCATCTATGCAAGCAATAGTCTTATGGTAACAATCCACTCTAGCTCTGTGAGTGGACAACCAATGCATACCCAAAATGACGCCATAAGATCCTAATGGAAGGATCCGAAGATCAGAAGTAGTGGTGAAGGGTCCCAAATCCACTACACACTCCTTAACTAAGGAGTCTACAGAAATCTTGGCTCCAGAAGCCATCTCAACATCCCAACTACGGCCCTTCCTAACTGCCACCAGCCTACAACGCTCTACTAAGGATGGTGCAATGAAAGAATCAGAAGAACCAGAGTCAAATAATATAGAGGTGGAAATACCACCAATACTACCTGTCATCTCAATCACAGTACTCTGATGCTCAACCTGGCGGTTCTCGACCGCTGCGTAGATCCGATGACTCCGTGCCATATCTCCAACGGTAGGCTCTGAGCTCTGTGTCTTACCCTTAGTAGGGTTATGCGGGAAATCTCTCTAAATATGTCCAACAAACTCCGCAACCATAACAGCTGCGTGGTCCTCTCCAGTGGGAAGCAGCTCCAGTCTGGTACTCTAGATGACTGAGATACAGATCCTAATGATCCGGCTATGGACTGCTGAGGTCTCTGTTGACGAGCTCCTACTGACTGAGCTCTCGGTGCACCCTATGTCCTGATGGGACCCCTAGGAGGAGGCCCCATACTACGTCCTCTCTGTGCATCAAATCTCTGAGGAGGTTGGTAAGGTGGGCGGGTCTGCTGCTGCTGCTTGCTGCTGTGGTGGCCTAAATGAAGCTTGCCCTAAACTCTATCCACCCCATGGAGGAGGAACTGACCCCTTCGACCTACTATCCTGCATCTGCTAGAATATGGCTCCGAACTCTGTCTCGTAGCCTACTGTGTCTTCCCCTGTGTCTCATCTGCAATATAGGCCTTCTCCACGGCCTCTGCTAATGTCTGTGGGCAGTGAATGCACATTGCGCCACCTAAATCCATGTTCAGGCCCTGGATGAACCTGTGAATCCATACCTGCTCATCCTGCATATAGTCAACGTACTGGAGTAGGTCCAGAAATCAACTCTCATACTCAGCTACTGTCATCGATCCCTGACGGAGGTCATGAAACTCGTCTATCCGCTGCTGAATAAACCTCCTGGGTAAATACCTACTCCTAAAACGCTCCTCAAATAACTCCCAGGTAATTGTCTCTGAGTCAACATGGAGCTTTCTGCTCCTCGGTCCTCCACCAGACTCCTGCTCCATCCCTCAGAAGGTGAATCTCTACATGAGCTTTCGTGTTGCTACTACAAGGACAGAGCTTGAAGCATCCGCTCAAGCTCACCAACCAGGCCTCTGCCTGAAAACCACCTGTATCACCAGAATACTGAGAGGGTCGCAGCTTCAGGATCTCCCTGATATGGTCTGCAGCTGATGTAGTACGAATCCTAGGTCTCTCTGTCTGCTCCTCCCTCTGTCTAGGGCTCCGAGACCTGTCCCTATGTCCTGAGATCCTGTCCCCATATCCCCTCTGTGGTGACTCTGCCCTAACCGACTCTGCACGGAAATTTTCTGCTCTGTGCTCCTCGCTGTGTTGAGGGGATGCCTGGGCATCTACTGATGGCTCCAGACTACGTCTAGCAAGTCGTCCTCCCAAGGGCTCTCCGCGTATAGCGGCATTGACATCCTGGAGTGTCTGCAAGATCTGAGGTAGGAGAGCTGCTACGGCCTGCTTTGGTGGTGGTATGTCCAGGTCTATATGAAGAGACCCCTCACCCAATCCGCGCCTCCTGCACAGATCAAGGCGAGAGTTAGTTCATTGTTCTAGGTCTTGTGTCAGTTTTCTAAATTTGTTGTTTTCTATAATTATCAACATTGTGGTTTTATATTTTAAAAGGATCAGCTCTGTACTAAGTTAAATGTTTCTGTTTCTTTGTGTTCTGCGTGTGCCCAAGGGTCCAAGCTTTGAACAACCTGGCTCTGATACCAAAATGTAACGCCCGTAGAACTACTCGCATGAGGCCCAAACGAAACAGGTTTAGAGAGAGAAAAATTAGGAAATAATTTTTTTTTTTATTAGATTCAGGTTACAATAGGAATTAATTTAGGACCCTTATAATGATTAAAACCCCCTTTTCTTTTATTTAAAACAAAATTATAATAATATAATACTCACACCTTGTAATTCAAGGTCATAAGCATATAATGGTTAATTGCTTGCTAGGAGGTTGTCAAGTACACACTATTTTTGCCAAATTCTTTCCCCCCCTTCTATTTCTATTTTTTTTCTTTCAATTCCCACCAAAAGAGCCCATCACTTAAGTGGTGTAGGATATAACCTCCACCATTGGATCAAATCTCTCCCCACCCTTAGATCTGGGTTGGGCAAAGAAACCCTAGAAATCCTTATGGATTTCTTTATGTATTTTTTTTTAATCCATTTTTGTTTTATTTCCCTCTTACACTCAAGCTCTCTTTTTTTTCTCTTTATTTTTGCTTGCAGGTTAAGGGAGGAAGAGAAAGAAGCTCCATATATGGAGCCATTTCAACTATGGAAACTCTTCTCAACAAAATTTCTTTGGCTCAAGCTTTCATAGAGGAGTATTTCATTGTGGATCTGACCTGGTTAGGGTTGTTTGGTTGCCCAAAACCCTATACTCACGAATTTAGAGTATATATATATATCTATGTATATATACATATATATATGTAAATATATATATATATATATATATATATATATATATGTATATATTTAAAAACGCATTTGAGGCTAAGGAAGGCCGACTGGTACAGGCCGCGTTTTATTTGCATGGCCGCGCATTTTATTTTTTTCTTAGATTTCCGCGACAGCATAGTGCCGGGGACAGTGAAAATGGGGGGGGGGAGGGGCGCCGCCCCCATCCCCACCCCATATGGTATGGGGTGGGGATGGGGGCGGCGCCCCTTCCCCCCACCCCCAATCCGTAGAAAACAAAGAACAGGCCGTGGCCCCCATTTTTTTTTTCTTTTTTTTAATTTCAACGCATATTACAATCGAGCATTATACTCAACTTTATTTCTTTTGTATTATTATTATATATTGTTTTTAAATTTCGGAAATACATATATATATATATATATATATATATATATATGTGGAAATGGTACAATGTGATTTTTTTTAAAAAAAAAAGATATATAAAACTAACTTCACAATGCTGAAACCGGTAACTCTATTCAACAAAAGCACCCATTGTTGGTTCCCTCACATCGACATTAGCAATCACAATGGAAGCCCATTAACAATCACAACAAAATAATTAAACTGAATATAAAGGGAAAATTGTCAGTCGTAGACTAATTTTAATCACAGCCTTTCGTCTTAGGGAATGAAAATTGTCATATAAGTCGAAACAATAAATTTACACGACGTCCTTTATAAATAATAAAATAAAAGTGGGAAACGTGGAATTTTCCAGAAAAAGTTAATCTCAGGAATGTAAGTCGATTTACTTTATTTGTACACATTTTTTTAATATTACTCAAATTTCCAAGTGAGCCAATGTGAAACTAACTTGTATGTAACTATATAATTTATTAGGACTGTAATGTAATACTTACCGTTCACAAGATGCATATCCACACTTTTTTAAACATTACCGTTTAGTATAATCACAAGAATTTCAGAAGCCTTCGTGATACATGTAAACTGGTGTATGTCCTATATAATTTAAGGCAAGACTGTAATTTATTTAAGAGGCCATACAAGAAAAACTTGCAGGTTTAACCATGTAACTTTCGTTTACAATATGGATTACAACCGTCAAAACAATAAGTTTTGAAGGCAGTTGTGATTATGGATACTTTGGAATGTTTGCTTTCTGCATCTGACAAATTTACATGGAGCTCAATTCAGATTGTCTGCAGGTAAATGGAAAGATCTTATAAAAGAAAGGATCCAAGGTGAATGCCTCATGCATGCTACCAAGTTCCAAGTAGTTCAATCACAACCAAGATAGGGGGAGAGGCAACACTCTCCTCCCAACCAAAACTCAATGGAGATCTTCTCAGAGAAGCAATCTCCTCCATTGACCCCCGAGCCCCAAACACAACACAATGAAAGGGTGGTCTCCAACTCAAGGCAACAATCCACTTGCTTCCACAATACAATTTCTTCACAACATTCAATCTAAAATCAGAAGAACAAACAGAACACAAATAACAGCAAACATTTCACAACAAGGCTTTCATCCAAGCCAACAAGAGAAGGAACTATGGGAATGTTTTCCTTAGGAGCCTCCCAATTGAGATGAGATGCCCATCCAAAACCCTCCATCAATAAAATTCAATCCCCTATGACTCTTATGCCTCCCTCAAGTACCCCTTTTTCCTCCCATACTCTTATGCCTCCCTCCTTTTATGGCTCCCTCAAAACAAGGTAAGAATGTAAACATTCTTACCCAAGATGGGCATCCCTCTCAAGCTCCCTCCACAATATCCTAATCTACTCTTATGCCTCCCTCATGAGTATTCCCATAGACCTCTCCTATACTACACAATAAGCATTCTATCCATTTTTCCACAATACACAAAATACAACATGCATTTTCTACAATTTTAAGCACAAAAGCAACAACAAAAGAAAGCACAAAGAGAGAACTTTTGCCTACCTCTCCATTGGAGAAGCCTAAACCAAGAAGCTTTGTCCAAGCTCCCTCCAAAACAATCCAAGCATGCAAGTCCAAGCTCTTTCTTTACATCTTTCTCCCAATTCTTTCTCCCAAAATAACAAAATAACCCTTCAACAAAAAACCTCCAACCCCCTCAACAAGAGAGGAAGTTTCAATAAATAGACAAGTGGGAAGAGTGAGGGTGATGTGGCTCCTTGTAGGATGCCACATCACACATCCTCAAGACCACCTCCCTTTAGTCAACTCCATTCCCAAAATACCATAAATGGGTGGTTGGGTTGAATGACAACTCTCTTCCACATCCATCCCTTCCCATGTGTCAAAAGGCACAAATAAATGCAAAATGAAGAAAAATGCACTCCAAAGTCATATTTCTCTTCCCAAAACAATAAATAACCCCCTTTTTGGCTTCCCAACCCATAGATATGGTTGGTAAGGGGTTTTGGGAAGTGTGGGACAAGTTTAACTTGTCCCACAAGTCCCCTAAAATTGCCCTAAATCCCAAATTCGAGTTTCAAAGGGTTTGGAGTGGTCAACACTCAAAACAAGCATTCAATACAAGAGGCCAACACAAGGCTCAAGGAGCCAACCATCAAAATTAATTACACCCACTTGACTTCCCTCCAAAACTTAAAAATTAAAACAAGATATTAAATTAATCTAAACATACTTAGCAAAAGTAATAACAAGAAAGACATCACAAATGAAATCACCTACTAAAGTAAATAAAAACAATTAAATAAAATTCTTAACCCCATGGTCACATTAGAACATTTCCCCCTCATGGGAAAATTTTCTCAACACTTTTAAAAAAAAACAAAGGTAACACAATACAATTTACTAGTTGCCTTGACGACCAATTGTTGTAACCACCCGACATTCTGTTGTGTTTGGTTCCCAATCCCCCTCATGGTTGTGATCATGCTGTGTTTCCTGCAAAATACAAAATACCTCCTTCGGCCTTGCGGCCATGTCAAAATATCCAAAATAACCATATGCATGAAATTTATTAACATCTATACGTAATTCAATCAATCATATTTCTAGGCCTAAATCACAACTTAATTATGCATTTCATCATTATCCAAAATTATAGTAATGTAAATTCAACAACTACATTCTACTCATCATGGCGAAGAAATCCAATGTTAGAACACATGCAATATATCCATATAAAAATAATATCGGTATCCAATAGTCTGTCCATGAGTCATTTGTAGATCATACTGAAAACAAAATCCAATCCTAATCCAAATGCATCTAGTCACAAAACATCATGCTAATCAATCATAAGTATAAGTCATGTCCATATCCAAAGTCTGCATAACTCAAAATGATAAACAACTAAGTGTCGTAGGGAAGTGGGCATTACAAATATCTCCTCTATACTCCTTGCTAGGTCGAGGAGATACCTGACCCTCAATGGAAGGGACTCTATTATGTCTGGCTGTACATCCTCCTACTGATCCTCTGTGTAGAGTGGCATTAACATCCTGAAGAGTCTAAAAAATCTGGGGTAGGATGGCTGCTACAACATGACTAGTGGTGGTAAGTCTAGGTCTATGTGAAAAGACCTCTCATCCCATCTGTGCCCCCTACACAGACCAAGGAGAGAGTTAGTTCATTTTTCTAAGTTTTATTCAATTTCCATGTTTACTAAAATTATATAATTTCTAACTAAATTGTGTTCTAGATTTAAAAGTGTGGTAGGTTAAACTTTCATGTCTCTATTTTTCCAGTGTGCCCAATGGTCCAAGCTTTTGAACCACTGCTCTGATACCAAGTTTAACACTCGCTAAAACAACCCACTAGAAACCCAAGAAACAACCTAGGATTAGTTAGGGAAAAATTATGGAATATTTTTTTTTTTTATTAAAAGAATCTACAACCATGTTACAAGACAACAATTGTCACTAACAAGTTCTGGAACAATCTTAATCTACTAGAACATACTTTTCTTTTATTAACAATTACTAGAGGTCATAAGGTCCAAAATTTAGGGTTAGAAGTTTCAATTAGGTTAAAAGGGAGAAATTCCTCACCATACCCATTCTCTAACAGGCTTAAAGTTTCAACTTGATTTTTCTCACACTTAATACATTCAAAATTTTCCAATGATATAAAGAAGTCCTCCTAACTCCTCTTATTTTTCAAGTTATGGGTTGGTGGGCCTTGGGGTGAAAATTTTCCCCAAGGACGAGCCAATAGGCACAGGGGTGAAATTTTCTCTTGCGTGGGTCGGTGGAGCAGGGAAGAGTTTTGGCATTTTTTCCCTTTTTGGTGTAAAAGTGCGATTTGCCTCCACACACCTGTGGGTCCGAAGAGGACACGTGTCGGCCTGAGAAAATTCTGGGGAATTCAGGCCGTTGGAGAGATTTTCAAATTTAATTTATTTTAAGGGTAAAAAGTTCAAAGGTACAAAATGTTCTGCACCTTCGCTACATGCCTAAGACTGCCATGCATCAGCCTTCCATTGGTTGCAGGCTGCGGGGCAGTGAGGAAACTTTGGGATTTTCACCAAACCAAAAAGTTAAAGTTTCAAAGTTACAAAATGTTCCACGCCTCCGCCGATGCCTAGGGCTACCAAGTGTCATCCTACCATTAGCTGTGGGCGGCGGAGGAAAACTAGGAAAATTTTTCCCAAAATTTTTCTAAAACGCTAAGGTCAAAATGGATTCTGCGCCTCCGCCGTTGCCTTGTAAGGCCACGTGGCAGCTTCTGATTAGCTGCAGGATGATAGAGTGGTGGGGAAAAGTTGGAAAATTTTCCCAATTTTTTTTAAAAAGGTTAAGTAGAAATTTTCACCCCGCAAAAGGTGACAAGGGTAAAAAGCGGGGCACGGGGGTTTTTGCAGGGAAAAATGAAGTAAAACTTCAAAAGGCCATAACTTTTTATAAAAAGCTTGGTTTTGGGAAAACGAGGACTTTCTAGAAATATCTCGACGTCCTCTTTACACAAAAATCATTAATTTTAGATTTTGATAAAGTTTAAGGGGTCAATTTTAAGGAAATGGCCTGTACACTTATATAGTGCAAGCTAGTAAATTTTGACTTAAAGGATTTGTTAAAAATTTGATCCTTTCCTTCACTCATCATGTCCAATAGACATGGAGGATTGTTCTAGGATGTATTTAGGATGGAAAACCATATTTGATTGGTTTGATTGAGATGCAAATCAATTTTACAACTTTTAACATCAAGAGGGACTGCAAATGGATTGAGCCCGATTTTTCAATGTTTGAAAGATTTCCTTAAGTTTTTTAGCCAAAATTGAATTCATTTACATCATAGCATGTTCAATTTTAATGTTTCATTTTTATTTCTTGAATTGCAGGTTCAAACTGTTCGTTTTAGATAAATTATTTGCCACGATGAAATACAAAACAAAGATCAATTTCTAAAGGATTTATTTATCATTTTTCACCTTCCAAGTATGGAGATTCATTTCCATTCTAGTCTAATACATTTAAGTGATTTAATCAAACCATTTAAGAGCCAAAATACAAAGTCTGATTTCTAATTTTTTTCACATTTCAAAGATAGAGTTCTACACTATCCTTCATACATATTTTCTTCTTTCAAGCAGAGATTCCAATACATTGAAATAATCAGATTCAAATACAACAATGTAATTTGAGAAAAGCAATACATTCATTTATTGACAAAAAAAGACAACTTACAACTTCCTTTCCATTTGATTACAAAATACATTATACCAATCACGTATGATTCTTTCTAAACTGAATACAGAGTATAACTTTTTACATTTTAAATTTCACTTGCAAATCTGTACAACATCTTTCCATTACAGTATTTACAAGATCATCCACTTCAAGTGGGAAGGTTACAATGAAATTTATTTTCACAAGGGACTATCAAACTGTCTTTCCTTAGCTTTAGAACAACAACATACATTCTTCTCATTTTTCCAATTTTGATCACAACAAAGGCAGGGAAAAGGAAATGATCTCTACCCAAACAAAACATCCAATGAAAGGAGAAGCCATCCTTCTTCATTGGCCCCCGAGCCCCAACCACAAAGCAATAAGAAATGTATTTTAACCCATGGCAACAACAGGCTTCCACATCACAATGCAATCTTTCAACATGCACATTTCAAAATAAAAACACAGTCCAAAACAAAATGTATTTTTACAACTACATTAACACATGACAAAACAATACTAAGGCTTCATCAAGCAAGCCAAAGGAGCAAGAAACTATGGGGGATGCTACTTATGCCTCCTAAAGGGGAAATGGGTAAAAACCCTGTCATGCCCTTTTGCCTCCCCAAGTACCCCTTATTCCTCACATTTCCTTATGCCTCCCAAACCTCTTATGGCACCCCATAACGAGTAAAGAAATGTAAGCTATTTCTTTTTATAAGGTGGAACCCAATCGCACCTCCCTCCACACTTATACCTCCCCAAAGCACTTATGCCTCCCTCAAGAGTACCCCATAGTCTTCTCATACACCATTCCTAGGCATTCTACCCAAAAAACCCACAAACATGCTAAAACATTCACACAATAACATGTACATTCATAAACAAAAAAGATTATTTCAAGAGCCAAGCTCTTACCTCTCCATGATGGAGTTGTCTGAGTTCAAAAGAGTAAGCTTTCCAATGCCAAAATACAGTCCAAAATCAACAACCAACAAGCATGCAAGGGTCTCCAATCTCCTTCCAAAAGCAAGAGCTCCACATAGCAAAAATTCACCCAAAAGGAAGTATGCAAAATGTTCAACAACCCAAAACAAGCAAAGAGTTCTAATTTTATAGAAGAGGGAAGAGAAGAGGATGGGGTGGATCCATGTAGGATGCCACATCACACATCCTCAACTCCAACACAAAAGTCAAATTCATTCTCCAATGCACAATAAAGAGGTGGGTGAATAATATGACAATAAAATTACACACTCCAAAAAGCCCACACCCCCTAAGGACTGAAATTAAAACATGTAAGAAAAGTGCAATTAAAATCTATAATTTGTCTTCCCAAATTGCATTATAAAAGTCTAAATTTAACTCTCCAACCATAGGCAAGGTTGGTATGTAAATTTAAGAGGTATGGGACAAGTTTAACTTGTCCCACAAGCCTCCAAAAATAGCCCCAAGGACAAATTCGAATTTCCAAGAAGGTGGAGTGTTTCATACTCCAAAATTTAACTTACACAACTCTTACACATACTTACACATCACTTACCACATTTAATACAAGAGCCAACAACTTCTATAATTAATTTCTTATATCCCAAATTTGATTAATTTATTTATTTAACAATATGATTACTCACATTAATTCCACAATTAAAATAATAATGAAAGGGGTAAATGCATCACAAAATAAACACATGCAAACAATAATAAAAAGGACCAAAAATAAAATAAATACATACAATCCCTTTGTCACATTTAAAGGTGATCCCCCCCATGGGAATCCCTAACACTAACAAACACACATAGAAACAAAACCTGTTACCATGGCGACCTTGTTGATTTCATCTAGAATTCTAATGTGGTTGGTCTCTAATCCCCTGATGTTTGTTGTGATAGTTTAACCTGCAAAACACAAATACCTCCTTCAGCCTCGTGGCCATATTGGAACATCCAACATGATATAAATATAATCAAAAAATTATCTATTCATATGTATCACAACAACATCAAGGCAATCAACAATATCACTTACCATTTATATCAACAACTATATCATCATCATATAATGTCAATTTTCTAGGTCTACTCACAATATCCAAAAATCATATGTCTGAACAACATTCATAATATATCCGTGTCAAATAGTATATCATCATCCACATATGAAGTGTCTCTAATAATCATCATGCATCATAACTAAATCAAGATCAACAATAATCCATGGTCCAACATCTAACATCATACTAAATCAAAACCATAATAATGTCCATAATGTAATCAACAATATCAAGATCACTATCAAAAGGTGTGAAATGGAAGTGGGCACTACATTTATAGTTTAGAAATTTTGTATAGGGGGTATAGGGTTTAGCGATAATGGAGAACATTTATTGTTTGTGTCAATAGTTTAGGGTTTACAGTTTACATTTTGGTTGTCTGTTTGGTTTAAAATGTGCTTTAAATCTAATTTTAGCTCACATTTATCCATTAGTTTTCAGGGTTTGGGGTTTAGTGTGTACAACTAAAATTTATGGTTCATATTTAAAATGTTTGACATTTAGTATTTTCTCTCATAAACTTCATGTTCAACATTTTCCATTTAGAGTTTAAACGTGTTTTATGTCTAATTTCTACTCACATTTATGCATTAGGTTTTAGGGTTTCAAGTTTAGTGTGTACAGTTAAGATTTATGCGAAAACATTATTATATAAAAATTCTATTAAACATATACCATAGTAATTCAATAGTCACAAATGAATAATTACTAAATAAATAAATACATTATTATCATAATATCATAGGAATTATCTTATTTTGTAACAATAATTAATAAATATTCGAATATCGCAATAATTAACAAAGTTTGTACCAATAAATGGATTTTTGTTCTGGTCTGATTCGAAGTAGTGGGGGTGGATTAGTGGCCATCCTAGGAAAGGCTGATATGAGTATCAATTCTTATAAGAACAATATGAGCAGGAAATCATTCATTTATCTTCGGAATGGGTCAAAGAGGTCCCTTCAGTGTCTGAAACAATCAAAGAGGTCCCTTCAGTGTCTAACACGTAAGATTTTGTGCATAAATCTCAGAGGCAATATAGATCGTCGCTTGTAGGCATTTTTACAGGGATAAGCCAAAATATAGACTCTATTACGGTTTGGGAAAAAAGAAAATGGACTGCAACGAGACCAATGGAGGTTGTGGCTCTGTCAAATGGTGCCTTCCTCCTTATTCTATTTCTTGATGGAAGAATATCTCCTTAATATGCTTAGGGGAGGGCCATGGTTCATTACCAAGACTATTCTACACCTTACATAATGGAGGGCTAATATGTCTCAAAAGTTCTCTACAGCTAGAGCCTACCCTATTTGGGTGAGGTTTCTTGCCTTACCTCTGTAATTCTGGGAGAAAGATATGTTATTGAGGATCTTTAAATCCTTGAGGAATATCCTAGCCTTCATTTATGCCACTTTGGCCTAGTCTAGAATGGTATATGCGAGTTTGTGTGTCAACATCAAGTCGGGATGCTACTTGCATCTATATGCCTCGTTTCAAAACAAGGGGTTTGTGTGAAAAAAAATGTGAATATGAAGGCTCCCACATTTTTTGTATAAATTTAAGATTTATCGGCAATGGGCTTGGGGGTTGCAAGACACTGAAGAAAACATGGACAAAGAAGGAGACTCTTGATGAACAAGTGGATGAGAGTCCCACTCAGTCTCAGAAGGATTCTATAGCGCTGGTTGAATTTTCCACTAGTTACGGTGCTTCGGCTATAGTTGAGGAAATGGGCCCAATGGCCATTCCCAATTGAACGTTGTGTGCTATAGGGTCTCCTTTAGTGAGCCATGTAGCTTAGAAATTTGGTCACAACAAAAGTAGATAAAAAGAATATTTTTTGCATTGAGGATCTTGAGTAGGAGGAGGAATGATGCCCAAAAGCCAGGATTTTGGATGAGAAGGTTGTGACGGCTAAAGGAAAAAAGGAAAAGTAATTCCAAAAAAAAGAGGGGAAGCATCTTCCAAGTGCGTAAATAATAATAGCGGAACAGGGGAAGCAAACAACAATAAGATATCATACTCGATATTCCTCCACTATTTGAAACAAGTCCATGGATGGCGACTGTCATGTACAAAAGACAGAAGAGAAGAGAGGAAGGAAGATTGAGGTGACTAAAAAAGGTTTGGAACATTCGAGATGGCAAAGAATCGGAAACTAAGAATCTAGGATTACTGGGAAGGAAACGGGTATAATAAATTGCTAGGACTAATGGAGGAAAGCAGAGATGTTGGAAAAATGGAAGATAGGGTGGATGGCTGGAGCTTGGTTTAGAATAGAAAACCGAAAAGAAAATCTTTAACCAAATGTCAGGTTACTAGAAGCATGAGAGCCTAGAAGATATGGTTTAGGTTATGGGTTTCTAAATATCAAATTAGACCTATCTTTGTGCTTGGCTATTTCTTTTGTTGGTATTCTGTTGTAGATAGGTTGTTCTTTTGTCATTTTTGTGCTGCAGGTCAACTATTCCGTTTCATTATATTTTTTGCTATGCTTATGGCTGTTTTCGGGCATCGTGGCCTAGTCATCTCCATGTAAGGGTTGGGCACCTACTAATTTCCACCTTTTTACCAATAACTAAAAAATTAATTTGGTACCAACATTAAATTTTTATGAACTAACAAAAATATTTGATGATATTTAGTTTTCAAAGATAGAGCCTAGCAATAAAAATCATAGTAATACTTACACTTATTCTCTTATATGATAATATATTATATTCAAAAATAAAAATATAAAAATACTTTATATTTAAAAAAGTATTTTCTATTGTCTATTTTAGACTCTTCTAGAATTACTAGTATTTTCTATTGTCTATTTTATACTCTTCTAGAATTTACTAATATGGCATGTATTGAACGAAATCAAGTATAATTATATTTTTTAATTACAACAGTTATTCTAATTAAAAAATATTTCATTTTTTTAAATAACAAAAAACATTTACAAATATTGTTAGTATTGTATTTATTAAATATGATTAAACATGTTGAATTTCAATTACAATATTATGTAAAGGACAAAGCTACTATCACCTGTTATGTGCAATTGTATTCGAAGAAGTAAAATATTTGTTCTTTAACACCACTAATAAGTCAAAAATGCGGATAAGAAGACACGTCTTCCTCGTTTTCTAAGATATGATTAAGACCCAATAAATTAAATAATTTATATTGGCAGCGAAAGCCTTCAATTATAACACATACGCCTAATAATTGAATGGGAAAATACTACCGCGAATCTCCCAAAACCGGCAGTTGTCGATATTGCGGGCACTTTACCTTGAAACAAAATTTTTCAACTGGTAGCAAATTCCGCTTTGTTCGGAATACAATTTTAATTTTTTATTACACGTGCTTGGTGAAGGAGAGATGATAAATGCGATTCAAGAGTCTTTGGGTGTGCAGGGAATTTCTTATCCATTTTAGAATAAGTTTTCAAGTTCGTTCATAACCTTCAGATTTCTGATCTGATGTCATGGTGGTGCTGGTAATGGCGTTGTACCTCATCCGGAGGCAGATTCTAATTATGATGTGTAGCAGGAGATTAATTAGGTTAAAAGCAAGATCGAAAGTTTGTAGCGTATGTGCTCATCGTAATTAGGATCGGCCTCCCGATGGGAAAACTGCATGCAAGTTTCACTTTCGTTTCGTAAACATTCAGAAACAGCAATATATTTTGAAGATATATAGACATTGCAATATATTCATAATCAAGTTTGAGATTTCATTAATTGCATATGATTGAGTGTTCTCAACGTAGATGTTGTAAAACTAACTTTACATTTTTCAACTGATCAGAATAGTGCGAACGGGATTCTTCTCTATTTAACTGGGAATATGTTTGTGTGGATGTATGCAGGTTGCCTTAATTACAGTCCTATGTTTTTTTGTTTTTCGCAAATATAGTCTCTGTGAAAAGATTGGTTCCGTGCATAATTTTCTTGAGGATATTTGCAGTCTATTCGGAGGAGAGTGGTGATTGTATAATATTTTGTAACGTATTCGTTATTTTTTGCCCTTAATTCAGAGCATGTAGCATATTTTTATGATCCTTTGATGCTACTGTATGTTGTAAGTAGTTTTGGATTTTTGCATTAGGGTATCTGTTTTTGTAGCTCATATTGGATTATAGGGAAAGTTGAAGGTGCTGTGGATTTGGCTATGTGGTCTCCAACAGTAAGTAGTGGGTGATATGCCATGAATGACAGAGTTGACCACTTGGGACCATGCTAAAACCAGAACTGGTGGCAGCAATGGAAGTCTCGAATGATCTGACCGCGTTTATGGTGGTTGTGGCCATTGAGATGGAGACTATTGAGGTGGAAACAGTGGATATGGCCTTGGATTTGGGTTTTCAACATTATTATGTGTTTTTCAATAGATTATGTGCCATGAATAGGACAGAGTTTACCACTGTGACTAATGACAAAGTCAGAACAGGTGGCTGCAGTGGAGACCTCGATTGATATGACCTCCCTTGAGATGGATATGGGCGTGCAGTTTGGTTTTCAATATGTTTTGGTGTTTAGCAATAGATTATATGTCATAAATAATACAGAATTGACCACTGTGACTCACGATAAACTCAGAACAGGTGGCTGCAATGGAGGCTTCGATTGATCTGAGCTCCAATGACGTGGATATGGCCTCGGAATTGGATTTTCACTTTTCAACATGTTTTTTGTGTTTTGTAGTAGAGTTTGGAGAGGTGGATTGAATTCATCCCTATACGTGCTGAATGGAATCCTGTGCAGGACTTGTTATCCGTCTTTGTTTCTTTCGTTATTTGTGCTTTAAATCTTTACGTCATGCAGATTTAACTTTATATATATATAAAAGAGTAAATAGAGATCAATTTTAATATGAATTCAACTTTCGCCAAGTGACAAAATGAATTTAATTTAAATTTAGATATTGATGTTTATTACATATTAAATAATGGTGGATGGACTAAAGAAATATTACATCTCTCCAATATTCAAAAGGAGTGTAAAATGTGTGTAAAAGATATATATAAAAATAAATAAAAGAATTATGAGAATAATTTAATGAGAAGCAACAATTATATTATTCAAATGTCACTTATCTTTAAAACAATAAGTAGTACATTGTTTTATAGATCTAGATCATATTGTCTGGGTATTTCGATTTTTGTTATTGTAATTCAATATTATGAAATAAGTTAGTTATTTATCTCTCGATTGAACGATAAGGAGGTGAATTATTTAGTCTAGTGGGGGTCTGACCTTGACTGGAAGAGTGACTCGATACCTTTTGTTCTGGTAGATATATATACGCGGGGACCACCGAGGCCCACTAGCCCAAAATTCCGCACTCGAGCTATTGTGCTAAGCTGGATAAAGGCCCCTACATCTATTCTCATAACCCCAACTAGACTAGATATAGTCCAAGCTGATAATGCTTCTATATATATCTAGTTTCCCTATATACTCCATATATATGTCTTGGGGGCAATAGTTTCTATTCGAGCCTGAATCCCCCAAACTCATAGTCTCATTCAAATCTGGGGGCATACGTCGTATCACGTATATGATAGATAAATGATTCCCATGTACAGTTCAGATCTAGTTGTTGGCCATCTATCTATATCTGCTCAGATCCGAGGGTGAGGTCGTCATGCTATCCAACAACTAACACTAGGGGCCATATTTGGCAGCGCATTACCGAAACCGTCCAACTTCGCCCTTACAGCCCAAATTGGATCTTTCTTGTCCATCCTATGAAAAGGAAAAGGAGTTGACCATACATCATATATATCATATCGTGGAGAGGAGAGGACTCACTCCACCCGACCCCACCCTGTGTGTGTGTGTGTGTGTGTGTGTGTGTGTGTGTGTGTGTGTGTGTGTGTGTGTGTGTGTGTGTGTGTGTGTGTGTGTGTGTAATGCTCAAAATTACAAGAGCTGAAAAATGAGGATTGTTTTTAACACATAAACATAATAACAAATTACACAGCTGTAAATCATACAAATTTATTTAATCCAATTCATTAATCAATTTTTCTCTTTTGATCTATCTGTTAACATCCAGGTAAGCCATGTGCAGTTGAGAAGGGTGTATCTGTAGTGCCCACTTCCCTTTGACACCTTTTGATAGTAATCATGATACTGTTGATTATATTATAGACATGATTATGGACCTTATTATAGTATGATGATAGATGTAGATAATAGATTATTGTTGACTTAATACAGTTATGATGCATGACGATTATTAGAGGCATTCTGGATAGTGATGATGGTATACTGTTTGACATGGTTATATTATGGATGTTGTGCAGACTTGTGATATTTGGATATGGTGAGTAGACCTAGAAATGAAAATTATTGGATGATGATGTAATTGTTGAGTAAAATTGCAAATGATATTGCTAGATTGCTTGATGTTGTTGTGATTCGTATATCTAGATGATTTTGATAATTATATTTATATTATTTTGGATGTTCTGATATGGCCATGAGGCTGAAGGAGGTATTTGTGTTTTGCAGATTAAAAGATCACAAAAAACATCGGGGGATTGGAGACCAACCACATTGGAATTCTAGATGAATTCAACAAGGTCACCATGGCAACTAGTATTTGTTTGTGCATGGTTGTGTGTGTTAGGGTTTCCCATGGGGGGGATCACCTTTAATTGTAACTAAGGAGTTTTATGTATTTATTTTATTTTGGTCCCTTTGTTTATGTTTGCATGTGTTTACTTTGTGATGCATTTACCCATTTCATGAGTTACTAAATGGTGTGTAAATTTTGTGAGTAATCATATTGTTAAAATAAATAAATCAAATATGTCATAAGAAGGAAATTAATGAGAGTTGTTGGCCATGTTTTAAAGTGACATAAGTAATGTGTAAGAGACAAGTTAAACTTAGAAATTCGAATCTGTCCTTGGAGGCTGATTTTGGAGGCTTGAGGGACAAGTTAAACTTGTCCCATACCTCTTAAATTTAATTACCAACCATACCTATGGTTGGAGAGTTGAGATTAGACTTTTATAATGCTTTTTGAGAAGGTAAATTGTAGGTTTTAATTACACTTTTCTTAGTTGAATTAATTTCAGTCCTTTGGGGTGTGGGTTGGATTTGAGTGCGTAAGTAAACTAACATATTATTCAACCACCTATTTATTATGCTTTGGAGAATGAAGTTGACTTTGGGAGTTGGGGTTGAGGATGTGTGATGTGACATCCTACTTTGACCCACCTCATCCTCTTTCCTTCTCTCTTCTATTAAATTCGAATTCCTTGCCTTGTTTTGGGGTTGCTTCATTTTTATGGAGACTGCATTCCTGGGTGAATTCTTTTTTTTTTTTGGAGCTCTTGCTTTGAGGAAGTTTTGGGAAGATTGTTGCATGCTTGCACTTGGCTGTTTTGGATTGCTTCCATTAGGATAAAGCCTGTTGTTTTGGAACTTGGAACGACTCCATCATGGAGAAGTAAGAGCTTGGCTCTAGAAATGATTCTCTTTTGTTTATAAAGATGTTCATGTGTGAATGTTTTGGCTTGTTTGTGGGTTGTTGGGTAGATGGCCTAGGAATGGTGTAGGAGAAGACTATGGGGTTATTTTGTGGGAGGCACAAGTGTGCTCAGGGAGGTATAAGGGTGGAGGGAGTTGGGATTTGGGTTCCACCTTACAAAGAAATAACTTGCATTTCTTTATGCGTTATGAGGTTCCATAAGAGGTTGGGGAGACATAAGGAAATGTGAGGAATAAGGGGTACTTGGGGGAGGCATAAGGTCATGTCAGGGATTTGTAATGATATATATACAAATTTTGGTGGTTTTCTCCAAGGTGGTGATACCCATTTCCCTTTGGGAGGAATAAGTTCAACATCCCCCATAGTTTCTTTCTCCTTTGGCTTGCTTGATGAAGCCTTTGTATTGTTTGTCATGTTTGTCATGTAGTTGTGAACTACATTCTATTTTGGACTGTGTTTTATTGTGAAAGTGTTGATTGTGTGTTTGTGGAAGTATCTTGTTGCCATGAGTTGGATCACATCTTTTATTGCATTGTGGTTGGGGCTCGGGGGCCAATGAAGAAGGATGGCTTCACCTCTTCATTGGATGTCTTGGTTGGGTGGAGAGTGTTGTCTTTCCCATGTGTAGTGCCCACTTCCCTTTGATACCTTTTGATACTGATCTTGATATTGTTGATTACATTATGGACATTATTATGGTTTTGATTTAGTACGATGTTAGATGTGGGACCATGGATTATTGTTGATCTTGATTTAGTTATGATGCATTATGATCATTAGAGACACTTCATATGTGGATGATGATATACTATTTGACATGGATATATTATGAATGTTGTTCAAACATGTGATTTTTGGATATGGTGAGTAGACCTAGAAACTGGACATTATATGATGATGATAGAGTTGTTGATATAAATTGTAAGTGATATTGTTGATTGCCTTGATGTTGTTGTGATTCATATGTATAGATGATTTTGTAATTATATTTATATCATGTTGGATGTTCTAATATGGCCACGAGGCCGAAGGAGGTATTTATGATTTATAAGTTAAACTATCACAACAAACATTGGGGGATTGGAGACCAACCACATTGGAATTCTAGATGAATTCAACAAGGTCACCATGGCAACATGTTTTGTGTCTGTTATTTTTTATTAGGGATTCCCATAGGGGGGATTACCTTTGAATGTGACCAACAGGATTTGTGTATTTTATTAATGTGGTTCCTTTTTATTATTGTTTGCATGTGTTTATTTTGTGATGCATTTACCCCTTTCGTTATTATTTTAATTGTGGAGAATTAATGTGAGTAATCATATTGTTAAAATAAATAAATAAATCAAATTTGGGATATAAGAAAGTGATTATAGAAGTTGTTGGCTCTTGTATTAAATGTGGTAAGTGATGTGTAAGTATGTGTAAGTCATATTTTCGAGTATTAAACACTCCACCTCCTTGGAAATTCGAATTTATCTTTGGAGGCTGATTTTGGAGGCTTGTGAGACAAGTAAAACTTGTCACATACCTCTTAATTTTATTTACCAACCATACCTATGGTTGGAGGGTTGATTTTAGACCTTTTTAATGAATTTTTATAATTCAAGTTACATGTTTTAATTGCACTCTCTTCATGTTTTAAATTTGCAGTCATTATGGGGTGTGGGCTTGGTTGGATTGTGTAAGTAATTTGTCATATTTTCACCCACCCATTTATTATGCTTGGGGGAATGAATTTTACTTTTTGTTGGAGTTGAGGATGTGTGATGTGTTATCCTACATGGATCCACCTCATCCTCTTCTCTTCTTTCTTCTATAAAATTGGAACTCCTTGCTTTGTTTTGGGTTGTTGAACTTTTGGAATGCTTCCTTGAGGTGAATTTTCCTTCGCTGTGTGGAGCTCTTGTTGATTTTGGAGGAGATTGGATAACATTTCATACTTGGGCATTGCTAATTTTGGGACTGTATTTTGACATTTAAAGCTTTTTGTATTGAAACAAAATCTACCATGGAGAGGTAGGAACTTAGCTCTTTATATATGCTTTTATTTCTTTTTATGTTGTGTGAATGGTGAATGTTTTGTGTGTTTGTTGGCTTGTTGGGTAGACTGCCTAGGAATGGTGTAGGAGAAGGCTATGGGGAATCCATGTGGGGGGGCATAAGGGAATGCCAGTGGCATCAGATTTATTGTGGAGGGAGTTTGGGATTGGGATCAACCCTGGAAAAGAAATAGCTTACATTTCTTACTTTGTGGGTGCATAAGGAAATTTTTGCGGGGCATAAGGAGGGATTGTGGGAGGCAAAAGGATATATGGAAGATGATTTAAATTGGTGGTTTGTTACAGGTGGATACCCATTTCCCATTGGGAGGCATAAGTACCTTACCCCATAGTTCCTTGCTCCTTTAGCTTGCTCGATGAAGCCTTAGTCTTGTTTGTATGTTTTAAATGTAGTTGTAAACTACATGCTATTTTAAATTGTATTTTTATTGTGAAATTTACATGTGTGTGTGTGAGGAAGCCTGTTGTTGCCATGATTTGAATCACACCTTCTATTGCTTTGTGGTTAGGGTTTGACAACCAATGAAGAAGGATGGCTTATCCTTTTCATTGGATGTCTTGGTTAGGGGGAGAGTGTTGCCTTTCCCCTACATCTGTTGTGATCAAATTGGATGAATGAGAAGAAATTTATGTTGTTGTTCTGCAGCAGAGGAGAAAGGCTATTTTACTATTCCATGTGAAATAAAATCTCATTGTAACCCTTCCCACTTTGAAGTGGATGAATTTTTAAATGTTTGAAATGGAAGGATGTTGTATGGATTATGAAATTTGTAAAGTGAAATGAAAAATAAATAGACTCTATTTTTGCTTTGAAACAATGTGAAGGAAATGTAATTTGTATGATTAATTTTGGGAATGAATAAAAGAAAGAAGTTGTAAAAATTTACTTTGGAAATCAATGAATGAATGAAATGATTTTCCCAAATTGAATTGTTAATATTGAAACTAATTATATTGATGTTTTTGAATCTCTGTTTGAAAGGAAGAAATGTGTGTGAGAAAAATACAAAATTTTGTTTCTTTTGGAAATGCGTAAAATTAGAAATTAGAATTTGCACTTTGGGTTTAGAATGGTTTGATTTGAATCCACTAAATGTATTAGACTAGAATAGAAATGAATCTCCATACTTGGAAGGTGAAAAATGATAAATAAATCCTTTAGAAATTAATCTTTTTTTTTGTATTTCATCTTGGCAAATAATTTATCTAAAATGAACAGTTCGAACCTGCAAGCAAGAAATAACAATGAAAAATTAAAATCTAACATGTTATGACATAAATGAACTCAATTGGACTAAAATACTTAAGGAAAAATCCTTCAAACATTGCAAAATCGGGCCCAAACCTTTCACAGTTTTTTTGCTGTCAAAAGTTGTAAAAATTCGAATTGGAAATCAATTAAGAAAAATTACCTTCCAAATCCATCCTAAATCATTCTTAGAACAATCCTCCATGTATATTTGACATTTTGAGAGAGGAGAAATATCAGATTGAACAAATTTTACAAGATAAAATTTACCAGTTTGCTTTTAAAAATATTGCAGGCCTTTTTCTTAAAATTTACCCTACTTAAACTTTATCAAAATCTAAAATTAATGATCTCTATGCAAAGAGGATGTGAAGAGATTTCCAGAAAGTCCCTATTTTCCCAAAACTGAGCTTTCTATCAAAAGTTATGGCCTTCTGAAGTTTTCCTTCCTTGACGAAAAATTTTGTGAAAAATTTCCTTGGTGTGCCTGCGGCCCGAATTTTTCCCTTAAAACACTTAGGAAATTTTTTGGGAAAATTTTCAAAATTTTCTCTGCCACCCCGCATCCAATCAGATGCTACCATGTGGCACTATGAGGTGAAAACAGAGGGGCAGAACCCTTGCAACTTAATCATTTCTAAAAAAAAAATTTGGAATTTTTTTTATAATTTTCCCCACATCCCCGCCAACCCGCAGTGAATAGGGTGCTGCCACATGGCTTGGCGGAGGCACGAGAGTATTTTGGAACTTAACCTTTTTACCCCCTTTCAGCAATTTTTCTTAAATCTCTCTGCCGACCTTATATCCCGCAGCCAATGAAAGGCTGACATGTGGCAGCCTTAGGCGTCGGTGGAGGCGTGTGTAAATTTAACCCCTTGCACTTTTTGAAGAAAAAGTCTAAAATTTGTATGTTTCCCTGCATGTCTGATTTTCCCCACGCCAATTTGAGATTGACATGTGTCCTCTTCAGGCACGCGGGGGAAAATCATGCTTTTTCCTTGAAGAAGGCAAAAGTGCTAAAACTCTTCCCTGCTCCACCGACCCGTGCAAGGGAAAATTTTCACCCCTAGGTTCGCAGACCTGCCCTTAGGGAAAATTTTCACCCCAAGGCCTATCGGCCCATAACTTGAGTTTTATGAGGAGTTAGAAGGACTTCTTTATATCAATGGAAATGATTTAGGGAAATTTTGAATGTGTTAAGTGTGAGAAAAATCAATTTGAATCTTTAATCCTGTTAGAGAGTGGGTATGGTGAGGAATTTACCCTCTGAACGTTATTGAACCTTCTAACCCTTAGTTTTGGACCTTGTGACCTCTAATAATTATTAATAAAAGAAAATTATGTTCTAGTGGATGTGAATTGTTCTGGAACTTGTTAGTGGTATTTGTTACCTTATAACATGGTTGTAGATTCTTTTAATAAAAAAAATTATTCCATAATTCTCCTAACTAATCCTAGGTTGTTCTTGGATCTCAAGTGGGTTGTTTTTAACGGATGTTACACTTGGTATCAGAGTAGTGGTTCAAAATCTTGGACCCTTAGGCACACTAGAAAACTTGAGACATGAACTGTGAACCTAGCACACTTTTGAATCTTAGAAAACAAACTTGTTTGAAAATTGAAAAAGAAATGCGTATGAAGAAATATTACATTAGTCTATTCATTTGAACTACTAGAATTAAAATGATAATAAAATAATAAGTTGTTTGAGTTGTTGTGTTTGCTTAGTGGCATTTTTTCTTAACCCGGGTAACTAAGAATGTTAAATTAAATTGATTTTTGTGAGAGGAAACTTGGTTCCCCTTAAAAAATGTGTTGTTTTACAAGTCCTAAAACTTGATTTAATTGTATGATGCATTAAGCCCTTTATTGAGACCCTTTCTTATTGGATTTGTTGGAATGATAAATTGTACGGTGTGAATCTTGTGGTTGGACAATAGTGGTTGTGTCCTGGGGTCGGGAAGAGTTAATTAGAAGCTACTTAGAGCTTCCTTCCTTCACTAGTTAGGAAAGTAGGTTTGGTTTTCAGTTTTTCATTTTGTTACCCATATGGGAGAGTGGACATTGAGTCTAGGTGTCGTTTAGGACCCAATATTGTGTATGTGTCCTAGAACTGACCTCGAGGCAGAGTACCCCTATTGGTGGCCATGAAGGGCTGCGGAGTGAATGTGGTGTTAACTTTTATGTTTTACATTCGTAATCTTGTGTTATTTTATCTAGGACCAACATTATTTTATGATTGGATTGAGAAGCTCTGAGGCTCTTTTAGTTATTTATATTTTTTGTGAGAATTTTCAGACTTTGCGATGTGGTTACTTAGACACTTTCCTTGATTGTAGTCATTTCTTGGATTTTATTTTGATTGGGGACTCGGAGCTCATTATATTGTTGGCTATTTAGCTAAATGTTACGTGGTTCCTTCTTGCATGATGATGAGTTGGTTCTATGCTTCTTGTATTGTGACATTTCATTGTATGGGGGTACACCCTTGGTGTCTTGAATGTCTTCTTAGGTTCTTAAAGTTATGCCTTGTTTTTGAATGCACAGAACCTTGAGTGTTTCTATGATCTTAGAGTGAATTTTCAGTGCTCAACCTTGCTAGATAGAAAGTTCATTATGTTGTGTGTTCTAGTTGGCAGTCTATTAGCGGTGGTGGTGATTCTCTTACAATCCGGTAAGAGCTTTCATCCTTGTTAGAGTAGAAGTGTGTAATTATGGGCTTTTGGATTGTGTTAGGATCAGATTGCTTTTTGACTATAGATGTTAGTGGAGAAGTGGTTGTGTGGTAGTGACCTTTCATCGATGGCATGCTAAGTTTTATCATGGTTTCTGCGTTTCATTATAAAAAGTATTGATTTGTGGATTGTATGCATCTTGGTAATTATGGTTATAATTAATCCCATTCAATTATTGTGTGTAAATTAAGTGTGTTTGTTTGTCCCTCTTGACCTATAAATAAGTCTACCCTCTCCTTAACTTTTTAAGTTACTATGAATAACACTCTATGACCTATTAATTTTGGATTACGTGGAGACACTTATGGATGCTTGAGACTTTTGGATCATGCCACTGGTGATGTTAGTGTAATTGGACCTTGATGATTTAATCTCGGTGGTATTTTATAATGTGATTCTTCTTGTGAAGCTATAACTCTTCTGGTCGTAAAGCCATGTTGAATAGATAGCTGATTGGCTACTTACATTTGATACTTTCTAGTGAGTATGTGGTGTTCTTATAGTTAAAATATTTCCTTGTCATTCTGATTGATTGGTTGGATGGTATCTTATGGTAATATGGGTGTAGATTTGGAAACTTTCCTTTTCTTATCATGTGAGTAAAGTGTTTTTGCTGAAACAACAAACATTGTTAAACCCTAGTAGATCAGTAAAAGTAATTATGCTTCTTAAATGGGCCTTCCTTGTAACTTCTTTTGATAAACTTGTAGAACACACTAGGAATGTTTTAAGGTACTTGTAATTTGTGGGAAAATATCAAAATATTTTTGTGATCCATGTTGATTGATTGTTTCCTAGTTCTTACAAAATTAATAATGTGTTGCTATGTTTAATGCCTCTTATTCCTTTAGAATTAAAAACATGATGTGTTGTTTTCCATAAAAGTAATAGTGTGATATGTTTACCCTTCCTTCTCATTAAATTTTAATTGAAAAGCTGACTCACCCAAACATCATAAAACTATAATTGAGGAGTTTTGACCTGGAAGCTTAACAAATAAACTCGAACATAGAAAGAGAAAATGGTCCTTGCTTTAACCTTAGTAGATTAATAGAAGTAATAAAAACCATGTAGAAGAACAGAAAAGGAAAAAATTTGTCCATCTATCTTCCCTAGAAGTAGAATAAATATTTTGTTTGTTTTCCTATACAGAATGGCGAGATATCATGGCCACCTTAGTGGTGATCCTTATAACGCGAACATGTGATATCAAAATAAAAAGAAATATTTTTTAATTAAGAAAACTCATAAAGGAATGTGCTAGAAAAAAAAATGAAACTACAAATTTTGACTTAATTATTTGAGTTATAAAATAAGTAAGATTTATGTGTATTGAGTGCAATGTATAGTTGAACCTGTAGTTTTGTCGCCTACCTGAAATTGTGAAATGCCTGGTGGATAGTAATGTGTTCTAGTTGCTTAGTACTTCTTGTTCATAGAAGTATGTGCCTTTCTTGTGGGAGCTTTGGGTCATCATACCCTTATCGTCCATAGCTCGACAAATTTGAGTTTTGGTCCTTTTGGATTGAGACTTATCTGTTGTTTAAGAAGCAACCTCCTTGCATGTTGTCTTGTCTTTGGAGACCTAAGTTATTGTAATTTTAAGGCAACATATGTTAAGGATATAAAATAACTTTGGGAAGTGTTCTTTTCTTCATATTTTCTTGGGTCACCTTGTTGTTTTTGCCTCTTTTCCATTAGGATGGAAAGTGCAAGATGATGTTATTCACTTTTGATATGATGCACCCTTGGATTGTAATTGGACCCCGTGTTACTTGTTCTTCTCCCTAATGACCTTGAGTGGTCCTTAGTGTTTCTTGTGCTCTCTTTATGGTTATTCTGAGCTTGAGTAGGAAATAAGATAAATAAATCCCATTGTGCTATAATGTATGGTACTTGTATTGATATGTTAGTTGCTAGGGGATATATATATATATATATATATATATATATATATATATATATATTCTTTTGCTAAATAGTTGACTTCTTTAGATTTGGTTGGTATGGTGTGTTCAATTATTAAAACAAAAGTGTAAAAAAATAAGACTATAGGAAAACTTGTGGTCTTGACTTCACTTTTATTACCATGAAAAGTTAATTGTACCCTCTCGAGTTATAGAAGTGCTTTTCTGGAATAGTTCCTTGATTTTAAATGTTATGCTGATTTAGGTGTCCTTGTTGATTCACCTCATCCTATGTGATCCTCAAATTGTGAGACCTTTAGTAGACTTGTTCCTCATGAAAAAGTGGTCATAGTTGATTTTTACTAGTCTTGTCTAGACAATTAACCTTGAAATCATGGCTTAAATGTGTAGAAACCTTAAATTTTATTAATGTAGTATGTTGTATTCCTTGGGAAACTATGTGGTCATTCTCAAACTCATGGAATTCTCCTTATTATTCCTCTACTTGGTGGTTACTCTTAAGACTCTTTTGAACTCTGTATGTTATATTTTTATGTGTGGTATCTTGGTTGATAGCATAAATTTACTCTCTAGATTTAAGTGTTCATAGCCTTACATGCAGAAAGTTTAGAAATCATCCCTTGCAATCTCCCTTCTTCTTGTTGAATTGCATTGGACCGAACTTAGGTTCTGTGACCCACACTAGTTTGAAGCAAGCAATCCCATAATGGAGTGATCCTTTTTCTATTGCATTTTTTCCGATCTCTCTTTCCAGTGACTTCCAGGAGGAAGTCGAGTCTAAGGGGAGGGGGATGTAGTGCCCACTTCCCTTTGACACATTTTGATATTGATCTTGATACTGTTGATTACATTATGGACATTATTATAGTTTTGATTTAGTATGATGTTAGATGTGGGACCATGGATTATTGTTGATCTTGATTTAGTTATGATGCATGATGATTATTAGAGTCACTTCGTATGTGGATGATGATATACTATTTGACATGGATATATTATAAATGTTGTTCAGACATGTGATTTTTGGATATGGTGAGTAGACCTATAAAATGGACATTATATGATGATGATATAGTCGTTGATATAAATTGTAAGTGATGATTGTTGATTGCCTTGATGTTGTTGTGATTCATATGTATACATGATTTTGTGATTATATTTATATCATGTTGGATGTTCTGATATAGCCACGAGGCTGAAGGAGGTATTTGTGTTTTGTAGGTTAAACTATCACAACAAAATCGGGGGATTGAAGACCAACCACATTGGAATTCTAGATGAATTCAACAAGGTCACCATGGCAACATGTTTTGTGTGTGTGTGTGTTGTTTTTTGTTAGGGATTCCCATGGGGGGATTACCTTTGAATGTGACCAAGGGGCTTTGTGTATTTTATTAATTGGTTCCTTTTTATTATTGTTTGCATCTATTTATTTTGTGATGCATTTACCCCTTTCATTATTATTTTAATTGTGGAGAATTAATGTGAGTAATCATATTGTTAAAATAAATAAATCAATCAAATTTGGGATATAAGAAAGTAATTATAGAAGTTGTTGGATCTTGTATTAAATGTGGTAAATGATGTGTAAGTATGTGTAAGAGTTGTGTAATTCAGATTTTGGAGTATGAAACACTCCACCTCCTTAGAAATTCGAATTTGTCCTTGGAGGCTGATTTTGGAGGCTTGTGGGACAAGTAAAACTCATCCCATACCTCTTAATGTTATTTACCAACCATACCAATGGTTGGAGGGTTGATTTTAGACCTTTTTAATGCATTTTTAAGTCAAGTTGTATGTTTTAATTGCACTTTCTTCATGTTTTAAATTTTCAGTCCTTATGGGGTGTGGGCTTGGTTGGAGTGTGTAAGTAATTTTTCATATTTTCACCCACCATTTATTATGCTTGGGGGAATGAATTTGACTTTTGTGTTGGAGTTGAGGATGTGAGATGTGGCATCCTACATGGATCCACCTCATCCTCTTCTCTTCCCTCTTCTATAAAATTGGAACTCCTTGCTTTGTTTTGGGTTGTTGAACTTTTGGAATGCTTCCTTGGGGTAAATTTTCCTTGGATATTTGGAGCTCTTGTTGATTTTGGATGAGATTGGAGAGCATTTCATACTTGGGCATTGTTGATTTTGGGACTGTATTTTGACATTGAAAGCTTGTTGTATTGGAAAAAAATCTACCATGGAGAGGAAGGAGTTTAGCTAATTATATATGCTTTTATTTCTTTTTATGTTGTGTGAATGGTGAATGTTTTATTTATTTATTGGCTGGTTGGGTAGACTACCTAGGAATGGTGTAGGAGAAGGCTATGGGGAATCCATGTGGGTTGGCATAAGGGAATGCCAGTGGCATCAGATTTATTATGGAGGGAGTTTGGGATTGGGATCCACCCTGGAAAAGAAATAGCTTGCATTTCTTACTTTATGGGGGGCATAAGGAGGGATTGTTGGGGGGAAAATAATATATGGGAGATGATTTAAATTGGTGGTTTATTACAGGTTGATACCCATTTCCCATTAGGAGGAAAAAGTAGCTTACCCCATAGTTCCTTGCTCCTTTGGCTTGCTTGATGAAGCCTTAGTCTTGTTTGTATGTTTTAAATGTAGTTCTAAACTACATTCTGTTTTGAACTATATTTTTATTTTGAAATTTGCATGTGTGTGTGAGGAAGCCTGTTGTTGCCATGAGTTGAATCACACCTTCTATTACTTTGTGGTTGGGGCTCAAGGGCCAATGAAGAAGGATGGATTATCATTTTCATTAGATGTCTTGGTTAGGGTGGAGAGTGTTGCCTTTCCCCTACTCCTGTTGTGATCAAATTGAATTAATGAGAAGAAATTTATGTTTCTATTCTGGAGCAGAGGAGAAAGACTATTTTACAGTTCCATGTGAAATAAAATCTCATTGTAACCCTTACCACTTTGAAGTGGATGAATTTGTAAATTTTTGAAATGGAAGGATGTTGTATGGATTATGAAAATTGTAAAGTGAAATGAAAAAGAAATAGACTCTATTTTTTCTTTGAAAGAATGTGAAGGAAATGTAATCTGTATGATGAATTTTGGGAAGGAATAAAAGAAAGAAGTTGTAAAAATTTACTTTGGAAATCAATGAATGATTGAAATGATTTTCCCAAATTGCATTGTTAAATTGAAAATAATTATATCGATGTTTTGGAATCTCTGTTTGAGAGGAGGAAATGTGTGTGAGAACAATACAGTATTTTGTCTCTTTTGGAAATGTGTAAAATTAGAAATCAAAATTTGCACTTTGGGTTTAGAATGGTTTGATTTGAATCCACTAAATGTATTAGTACTAGAATAGAAATGAATCTCTATACTTGGAAGGTGAAAAATGATAAATAAATCCTTTAGAAATTAATCTTTGTTTTGTATTTCATCCTGGCAAATAATTTATCTAAAATGAATAGTTCGAACCTGAAAGCAAGAAATAACAATGAAACATTAAAATCTAACATGTTATGACATAAATGAACTCAATTGGACTAAAATACTTAAGGAAAAATCCTTCAAACATTGCAAAATCCGGTCCAAACCTTTCACAATCTTTTTGTTGTTAGAAGTTGTAAAAATTCGAATTGGAAATCAATAAAGCAAAATTACCTTCCAAATGCATCCTAAATTCTTCTTAGAAAAATCCTCCATGTCTATTTGAAATGTTGAGAGAGGAGGAAGATCAGATTGAACAAATTTTACAAGTTAAAATTTACGAGTTTACTTTTAAAAATCTTGCAGGCCGTTTTCCTAAAATTGACCCCTTAAAATTTATCAAAATATAAAATTAATAAGCTCTATCCAAATAGGATGTCGAGAGCTTTACAGAAAGTCCTTGTTTTCCCAAAACTGAGCTCTCTATAAAACGTTATGGCCTTCTAAAGTTTTCCTTCCTTGGCAGAAACTTTTGGGAAATTTTTCCTTGGCGGGCCCGCGGCCCGAATTTTTCCCTTAAAACACTTAGGAAAATTTTTGGGAAAATTTTCAAAATTTTCTTCACCGCCCCGCCAGCCCACAGCCAATCAGAGGCTACCACATGGCACCATGAGGTGACAATGAATGGATGGAACCCTTGAAACTTAATCATTTTGAAAAAAAAAATGGAATTCTTTTATAATTTTTCCCATAGCCCCACCAACCTGCAGCTAATAGGGTGCCGCAATATGGCTCGGCGGAGGTACAGGTGTATTTTAGAACTTAACCTTTTTAAGCCCCTTTTGGTAATTTTTCTTAAATCTCTCTGCCGACCCACTTGCCTGTAGCTAATGAAAGGATGACACGTGGCAGACTTAGGCTTCAGGCGGAGGCACGTGTAAAATTTAACCCCTTGCACTTTTTGAAGCAAAAGTCTAAAATTTGTATGTTTCCCCGCATGTCTGGTTTTCCCCGCGCAAATCTAAGCTTGACACGTGTCCTCTTCAGGCCCACACAAGAGGCAAATCATGCTTTTTCCCTGAAGAAAGTAAAAGTGCTAAAACTCTTCCCTGCTCCGCTGACCCGTGCAATAGAAAATTTTCACCCCTAGGCCCACAGGCCCGCCCTTGGGGAAAATTTTCACCCCAAGGCCCGCCGGACCATAACTTGAGTTTTATGAGGAGTTAGGAGGACTTCTTTATATCAATGGAAAGGTGATGAAATTTCCTATCTAATGGGAATGATTTAGGGAAATCTTGAATGCATTAAGTGTAAGAAACATCAAGTTGAATCTTTAAGCCTCTTAGAGAGTGGGTATGGTGAGGAATTTACCCTATGAGCCTTATTGAACCTTCTAACCCTTAGTTTTGGACCATATGACCTCTAATAATTATTAATAAAATAAAAGTATGTTCTATTAGATTTGAATTGTTCTAGAACCTGTTAGTGGCAGTTATTTCCTTGTAACATTTGTTGTAGATTCTTTTAATCAAAAAAATTATTCCATAATTTTCCTAACTAATCCTAGGTTGTTCTTGGATCTCAAGTGGGTTGTTTTTAACGGGCATTACACCCTACCTTTCTTGTGATAAAAATTGGAGTATGATGGATCTGCATGTTGTTGTTCTGGAGTAAAGGAAAAAGGTAGTTTTGACAATCGCTAGTGAGATTTCTTTTTGTAAACCCTTTTTCCCACTTGAAGTGGATGATAACATAATATATTCATGATGGAAATATGGTTTGTATTGGTTATGAAAGTTGTAATTCGAAGTGTGAAAGCGATGCACTTTGTTCTCAGTTTTTGAATAAAATAAAAGAAAGGTTATATCCTTGTAAGTTGTATTTGATCATTGTAAATGAAGAAGTTGTGAAATAAATCATTCTAACTAAATATATATGTTGTTTTGCATTTACAAAAGAAGTTACTATTGTTTGAAATCTATTTTGAAATGTATTTGAAATCTCTGTTTGAAAGGAAGAAATGTGTGTGAGAAAAATATAGAACTCTTTCTTTTAAAATGTATAAAATTGGAAATCAGAGTTGCATTGGGTTTTGAATAGTTTGATTTGAATCAAATAAACATAGTAGATTTGATTTGGAATGAATTATAATAATTGGAAGATGAAAGTGGCAAATAAATCCTTTAAAATTTGATCTTTGTTTTGCATTTTCAAAACTGGCAAATGCTTTATTCAAAATGCACAGTTCAAACCTGCAACAAGGAAATAAAAAATGAAATGATAAAATTAAAGGAGTAAGCCCTAAATGAATTCAATTGGACTTTAACATTTAAGGAGAAATCCTTCAAAATCTAGCAAAATCGGGTTCAAACCGTTTTGCAGTCATTTTGCTGTCAAGAAATGTAAATGTTCAAATTTCAAATCAACTAGACAAATTGAATCTTGAAATATTCCTAAATCCATCTAGAATCAATCCTCCATGTCTAATTGACAAGTTGAGAGAGGAAGAAGATCAAATTGAACAAACCTTATAAGTTAAAATTTAGCAGTTTGTACTGTAAAAACCTGCAGATCATTTTCTTTAAATTGACCCCTTAAACTTTATTAAAATTAAAAAAATAATTAATTCCTGAGTAAAGAGGATGTTGAGAGATTTCCAGAAATTCCTTTTTTGCAAAACTGAGCTCTCTATCAAAATTTATGGCCTTCTGAAGTTTTTCTTCCTTGGCATGCCAAAAAAAAATTGGGGAAAATTTTCCTTAACAGGCCCATGGGCCCGAATTTTTCCCTTAGCACTTAGGAAAAATTTTGGAAAAATTTTTATAATTTTCCTTTCTACCCCTTTAGCCTATAGCCAGTTAGGGGCTACTACATGTCACCATGAGACGTTGGCAGAGGGGCTTTTTCGACTTAGCAACTTCTGAATTTTTTTTGGGAAAATTTTCCAAATTTTCTCCGCCGCCCCACTGGCCCACAGCCAATCAGGTGATGCCACGTGGCATCATGAGGCATCGGCGGAGGAGTGGGTCCCCTTTTTTCTTTTTGCATTTTAAAAATTTTTGGGAAAATTTCCTAAATTTTCCCACTGGCCCACTGAACCTGCAGCCAATCAGGAGGCTGACCATGTGGCATCGCGAGGTGTCTGTGGAGGCGTGGGTGAATGCAATCCTTTAGCCCTTCAAGGGTGTTAACCTAATTTTCTCCTGCCACCTAAAATTCCTATGTGTTGGCTTAGGAGATGCCACATGTCCCTAAGGGAATCATGGGAGCACAGGTGCAAAGTTGAATTTTCACCCCGCATGCGAGATTATTTTTCAAAATGTCTCCCGCCACCCTAAATCTCCCCGTGCTGGCTTGGGAGGGGCTACGTGTCCCTTATAGACTTTTGGACTCAGCCAGGTGCGTGGGTGCAAATTCAATCTTTTCCCCCCGTGTGGGAAATTATCCAAGAAAAATTTCTCCTCACGGCCCGTAGGACTCACCCTTGGGGAAAATTTTCCTACCACCCGCTGGGCCCACTCTTGGGGAAAATTTTCACCCCAAGGCCCTGTCGGCCCATAACTTGAAAAATATGAGGAGTTAGGAGGACTTCTTTATATCACTGGAAAGGTGAGGAAATTTCCTATCCAATGGGAATGATTTAGGGAAATTTTGAATGCGTTAATTTTGAGAAAAACCAAGTTGAATCTTTAAGCCTGTTAGAGAGTGGGTATGGTGAGGAATTACCCTCTGAACCTAATTGAACCTTATCTAACCCTAAATTTTGGACCTTGTGACCTCTAATAATTGTTAATAAAAGAAAATTATGTTCTAGTGGATTTGAATTGTTCTAGAACTTGTTAGTGATAGTTGTTTCCTGTAACCTGGTTGTAGACTCTTTTAAACAAAAAAAAATTATTCCATAATTTTCCTAACTAATCCTAGGTTGTTCTTGGGTCTCAAGAGGGTTGTTTTAGTGGGCGTTACACTTGGTATCAGAGTAGTGGTTCAGAAGCTTGAGCCATTGGGCACAATAGAAAACTTGAGATATGAACCTTAAACCTAGCACACTTTTAAATCTAGAAGCAATTTAGTTTAGAAATTGCATATTTTAGTAAACATGGAAATTGAATAAAACTTAGAAAGGTGAACTAACTCTCACCTTGGTCTGTGCAGGAGGTGCAGATGGGATGAGGGTATTTTCACATAGACCTAGACTTAACACCACTAGATCATACTGTAGTAGCCATCCTACCATATATTTTATAGACTCTTCAGAATGTTAATGTCTCTCTATGCAGAGGATCAATATGAGGACTTGCAGCTAGACATCATAGAGTCCCTTCAATTGAGGGTAAGGTATCTCCTCGACCCAGCGAGGAGCATGGAGGAGAAAAATCTCATGTAGAGTTAGCCAGAGCTGATTCACCATAGAGGGGATAGGGTGACCGAGTTTTAGGACATAGAGAGAGGTCTCATAGCCCTAGGCTTAGGGATGAGCATACAGAGAGAACTAGAGGCCGTTAGACCATAGCTACAAATCACATCAAGGAGATCCTAAAGCTTCGACCATCACATTATTTTGGTGACATAGGTGGATTTACGAAAGAGGCCTAGTTGGTGAGCTTGAGCGGATGCTTCAAGCTCTATTCCTTGTTCTAGTAACACGAAAGCTCATGTTGCAATCCATCTACTGAGGGATGGAGCTGGTGTCTGGTGGAGGACAGAGGAGCAGAAGCTCCATGTTGATTTTGAGATAGTTACGTTGGAGCTCTTTGACGAGTGTTTCAGGAACAAATACTTGTCACGGAGGTTCATATAGTAGTGGATAGATGAGTTCCATGACCTTCAACAGACATCTCTCACAGTGGCTGAGTATGAGAGTAAATTTATGGATCTACTCCAGTATGTTGGTTACATGCAGGATGAGCTGGTGTGGATCCATAGGTTCATCCAGGGCCTGAATCTAGACATTAGAAGTGCAGTGTGGATCTATTGTCTATAGACATTAGCTGAGGCCATCGAGAAGGCCTATATAGTAAAGGAGACTCAGGGAAAGACCCAGCAAGCTAGAGATCAAGTCCAGAGCCACATACAACAGATGTAGGATAGTAGATCGATGGGGTTAGTACCTTTTCCTCATGGTGGAAAGGGTTCAACATAGTCATCTTTTAGACCACATCAGCAACAACAGTCCTGCCCACCTTATAGACCTCCACAGAAATTTGATGCACAAAGAGGTCAGAGTATGGGGCCTCATCATAGGGGTCCCATCAGGACATAGGGTGCCCAAAGAGCTCACTCAGCAGGAGCTTGCCAGTAGAGACCTCAGCAGACTACAGCTGGATCATCAGGATCCACACCATTGACCTCTAGAGTATTGGTCAGACCTTCTACATAGGGGAGAGGATCAGGCAGTTTTTTTGGTTGTGGTGTTACTAGATATTTTTGGAGAGACTACCCACAGAACTCTAATAACAAGGGTAAGACACAAATCTCAGATCCTATTGTTGGTGATATGGGGCATAGTCATAGGATGTATGCAGTGGTCGATGACCGCCAGGAAAAGCATCAGAGTATAGTTATTGAGACTATAGGTAACATTGGTGGTATTCCTACCTCCATTCTATTTGATTCTGGTTCTTCTGATTATTTTATTTCACCATCTTTAGTAGAGCGATGCAAGCTGGTGGCCGTTAGGCAATGTCATAGTTGGGATGTTGAGATGGCTTCTGGAGCCAAGCTCTCTATAGAATCCTTAGTTAAGGAGTGTGTGGTGGATTTGGGATCTTTCACCACTACCTCAGATCTTTGTATCCTTTCTTTGGGCTCTTATGGAATCATCTTGACTGTGGATTGGTTGTCTACACACAAGGATAGAGTGGATTGTTACCACAAGATTATATCTTGTGTAGATGATTCAAGAGTTGATTCAGTGATTTTAGGGGTTAGGAGACCCATTTCTATTCGCACCATCTCTGCTATGTAGCTTAAGTGGTGTGTGTGATAAGGTTATTAGATGTATGCTATTATAGTCAGTGACTGATCAGAGGATGGGTCTAGTGGACCATCGCTAGATGATCACCCCATCTTCAGAGAAGTTTGCTGATGTCTTTCCAAGGGAGCTATTGGGGTTACCACCCCCACGTGAGATTGATTTTCATATAGATCTGGTTCAAGGAGCAGAGCCTATCTCATGATCACCTTATCAGATGACCATACCAGAGCTCTGTGAGCTCAAGTTACAACTTGAGGGCCTTTTGGAGAAGGTCCTTATCCATCATAGTGTATCCCCTTGGGGATGCACCAGTGTTTTTTGTGAAGAAGAAGGATGGATCCTTGCGGTTGTGTATTGATTACCAACAGCTTTGAATAAGGTAATGATCAAGAATATTTATCCCCTTCCATGCATCAATGATTTGTTTGATCAGATGAAGGGAGCCACAAATTTCTCTAAGATAGACCTTAAGTCAAGTTACCATTAGCTGAGGATTTTGGAGGCATACATTCATAAGACCGCATTCCGTATGAGATATGGCCACTATGAGTTCATTGTGGTGCCTTTTGGTTTGACTAATGCCCCCAAAGTGTTTATAAGTTTGATGAATGGGGTATTTAGGACCTTCTTAGATCGCTTCGTGCTCATATTCCTTGAATTTTTTTTATTTACTCACATACACGTGAGGAGCATTAGGGGCACCTTCGCTAGGTTCTTCAATGTCTTCATGAGCATTAGCTTTACGGGAACCTAGAGAAGTGTGCATTCTTTCAGACGGAAGTGTAGTATTTGGGTCATATCATTTCTAGGGAAGGTATCACTGTTGATCCTTCCAATATTAGAGCTATTATGGATTGGCCAACACCCACTACTATGACTGAAGTGCGTAGCTTTAAATGGGATTAGCAGGTTACTACTAGAGATTTGTTCAGGACTTCTCTCAGATTGCACACCCCATCACTTCCCTTCAAAGGAAAGGGAAGAAGTTTTTTTTGTCAAATAGGTGCGAGCAAGCCTTCAATACATTGAAGGAATGTTTCACTACAACACTTATCCTTGTAGTACCGGATCCATAGGGTGAGTTTTTCATTTGCACGAATGCTTCTTTAGCAGGGCTTGGAGGTGTGATGATGCAAGATGGCAGAGTAGTGGCGTTTGAATCTCGCAAACTCAAATATTATGAGATTAATTATCCAACTCATGATCTTGAGCTTGCGGCAGTTGTGAACGCTTTGGCTTGATGGAGGAACTTTCTGCTTGGTTATAGATTCACACTCAGGAAAGATCACTTGAGTCTTCGCCACCTCTTCACACAGCCCAATCTCAATGCTTGCCAGTGGCATTGGATGGAGTTGTTTTGTGAGTATGATATTGAGATAGAACATGTGAAAGGAAAGGAGAATGTTGTGACAGACGCTCTCAGCAGATGGAGACATGTGGCTATGGGCACCTCAGTGAGCACAAATTTACGGAGTAGGATTCTTTAGCAGCTTCCTCTTGACAACTTCTACATTGTAATTCGAGTAGAGATCGAGTCTCAGAGACCCCTCGAGGGGAAGTTTGATGGTTTCTTACTAGAGGAAGATAGCCTTTTTAGGCACAGAGGTTAGATTTATGTTCCCAGAGATGAAGGATTGAGGTAGGACATATTGACAGAGGCACATCGTGTACCCTATTTAGCCCATCCCTATGGTGAAGAAGATACACACCACCTTGAGAAAGTTGTATCATTGGAGAGGACTTCGTAGAGACGTGGCCCTGTTCATGTCATGATGTTTAGAGTGCCAGAAAGTAAAGGCTGAGCATCAACATCTAGCTAGCCTTCTCTTTCCTCATGCTATACTGGAGTGGAAATGGGACACCATTTCCATGGACTTCATTGTTGGGCTACCGATGTCGAGATATCACCATGATGTTATCATGGTCACGGTTGATAAATTGATAAAAGTGGCTCACTTTTCTCTGGTGAAGACCACTTATATAGCTAGTGTGGTGGCACAGGTATATTTGGATGAGATTATCAGGTTGCACAGGATTCCACGGAAGATCATTAGTGACCACGATCCTTTGTACACTTCCCATTTTTGGACTACAATGCAGCATGCCCTCAGGATGAAGATAAATTTCAGCACAACATATCACCATGAGACAGATGGAAAGACTGAGCGGTGAATCAAATTTTAGAGGACATGCTCAGGATGTATATGATGGATCAGCAGTCAAGATGGGAGGAGTACCTATACTTGTTGGAGTTCACCTACAATAATAGTTTTCAGAGTTCTATAGGCATTGTTCCTTTTCAGGCTTTGTAGGGTAGAGAGTGCAAGACACCTCTTAACTGGGACAAGCTAGAGGACAAGGTTTCATTTGGACCAACTTTGTTACAGAACATGGAGCAACAGGTGATTTTGATTAGATAAAGACTGTAGGAGGCTCAGGACAGGTAGAAGAAGTATGCAGATCAGCATAGGACATACCATATTTTTGATGTGGGCATGAAGGTTTTCATTCGTGTCAGGCCACACAAGAGCCCTAACTATTATGGAAAAGGTTCTAAGTTAGCCTATAAATTTGTGGGTCCTTTTGAGATCTTGGAGCATATCGGCCCTTTCGCTTACCGTCTAGCATTGCCACCTAGCTTGTCTCACATACATGATGTGTTTCATGTTTCAGTTCTTAGGAGATATGTTATAGATCCTTCTCATGTGTTAGATTGGACATCATTATAGGTGCAGGATCAGGGGTAGGTGATGGTGGAGCCCATTCGTATCCTAGATCATAGGACCCTGGGCCTTCGAGGTAGAGAGGTTGATTAGGTCTAGGTGTAGTGGGACAGATATGATGAGACTGCAACTATATGGGAGGATGCTACTTTTCTACGAGTTCAGTTTCCACATTTGTTCCAGTAACTTCCAGGAGGAATTCGAGTCTAAGGGGAGGGGGATGTAGTGCCCACTTCCCTTTGACACCTTTTGATACTAATCATGATACTGCTGATTATATTATAGACATGATTATGGACCATATTATAGTATGATGATAGATGTAGATCATGGATTATTGTTGACTTGATACAGTTATGATGCATGACAATTATTAGAGGCATTTTGGATATTGATGATGGTATACTGTTTGACATGGTTATATTATGGATGTTGTACAGACTTGTGATATTTGGATATGGTGAGTAGACTTAGAAATGGAAATTATTGGATGATGATCTATACTTGTTGAGTAAAATTACAAATGATATTGCTAGATTGCTTGATGTTGTTATGATTAATATATCTAGATAATTTTGATAATTATATTTATATTATTTTGGATGTTCTAATATGGCCACGAGGCCAAAGGAGGTATTTTTGTTTTGTAGGTTAAAATATCACAATAAACATCGGGCGATTAGAGACCAACCACATTAGAATTCTAGATGAATTCAACAAGGTCACCATGGCAACTAGTATTTGTTTTTGCATGGTTGTGTGTGTTATGGATTCCCATGGGGGGGATCACCTTTAATTGTGACCAAGGGGTTTTATGTATTTCTTTTATTTTGATCCCTTTTTTTATGTTTGCATGTGTTTATTTTGTGATGCTTTTACCCCTTTCATGAGTTATTAAATGGTGTGTAAATTTTGTGAGTAATCATATTGTTAAAATAAATAAATCAAATATGTCATAAGAAAGGAAATTAATGAGAGTTTTTGGCCATGTTTTAACGTGATGTAAGTAATGTGTAAGATATATGTAAGTGATGTGTGAATTTAATTTTGAGTGTGAAACACTCCATTTTCTTGGAAATTTGAATTTATCCTTGGAAGCTGATTTTGGAGGCTTGAGGGACAAGTTAAAATTGTCCCATACCTCTTAAATTTAAGTACCAACCATACCTACAGTTGGAGAGTTTAGATTGGACTTTTTATAAAACTTTTTGAGAAGGAAAATTGTAGGTTTTAATTGCACTTTTCTTACTTGATTTAATTTCAGTCCTTTGGGGTGTGGGTTGGATTTGAGTGTGTAAGTAAATTGTCATATTATTTACCCACCTATTTATTATGCTTTGGAGAATGAAGTTGACTTTGGAGGTCGGGGTTGAGGATGTGTGATGTGACATCCTACTTGGACCAACCTCATTTTCTTTCCTTCTCTCTTCTATTAAATTTTGAATTCCTTGCCTTGTTTTGGGGTTGCTTCATTTTTGTGGAGATTGCATTATTGGAAAAATTATTTTGTTGTTTTGGAGCTCTTGCTTTGAAGAAGTTTTGGGAAGATTATTGCATGCTTGTGCTTGGAAACTTTTGGAACATGGAACAACTCCATCATGGAGAGGTAAGATCTTGGCTCTTGAAATGCTTCTCTTTTGTTTATAAAGATGTTAATGTGTGAATGTTTTGGCTTGTTTGTGGACTGTTTGGTAGATGGCCTAGGAATGGTGTAGGAGAAGACTATGGGGTTATTTTGTGGGAGGCACAAGTGTGTTCATGGAGGTATAAGGGTGGAGGGAGTTGGGATTTGGGTTCCACCTTATAAAGAAATAGCTTGCATTTCTTTAGTCGTTATGGGGTGCCATAAGAAGTTGGGGAGACATAAGGAAATGTGAGGAATGTGGGGGTACTTGGCGAGGCATAAAGGCATGCTAGGGATTTTGGTGGTTTGTTTCAGGTGGTGATACACATTTCACTATGGGAGGCATAAGCAACATTCCCCATAGTCTCTTTCTCTTTGGATTTCTTGATAAAGCCTTTGTATTGTTTTTCATGTTTTAATGTAGTTGTGAAATACATTCTGTTTTGGACTGTGTTTTATTGTGAAAGTGTTTCTTGTGTGTTTGTGGAATCATGTTGTTTCCATGAGTTGGATCACATCTTTTATTGCATTGTCGTTGGGGTTCGGGGGCCAATGAAGAAGGATGGATTCTCCTCTTCATTGGATGTCTTGGTTGGGTGGAGAGTGTTTCCTTTCTCCTGCCTTTGTTGTGATCAAAATTGGAGTATGATGGATCTGCATGTTCCTATTCTAGAGCAAAGGAAAAAGAGAGTTTTGATAGTCCCTTGTGAGAGTTCTTTCTGTAAATATTTTTTTCCACTTGAAGTGGATGATAATGTAATATATTTGAGATGGAAAGATGGTTTGTATTGGTTATGAAATTTGTAATTTGAAGTGTGAAAGTGATGTGCTTTGTTCTCATTTTTTGAATGAAAGAAAAGAAAGATTATATCCTTGTAAGTTGTATTTAATCATTGTAAATGAAGAAGTTGTGAAATAAATCATTCTAACTGAATATATATGTTGTTTCTGTATTTTTCTTTTACCAAAGAAGTTACTATTGTTTGAGATCTTTTTTGAAATGTATTTGAAATATTTGTTTGAAAGGAAGAAATGCATGTGAGAAAAATACAAAACTCTGTCTTTTGAAATGTGTAAAATTAGAAATCAGAGTTGCATTTGGTTTTGCATAGTTTGATTTGAATCAAATAAATGTATTAGATTTGAATTGGAATGAATTCTAATACTTGGAAGATGAAAGTGGCAAATAGATCCTTTAAAATTTGATCTCTGTTTTGCATTTTCAAAACTGGCAAATGCTTTATCCAAAATACACAGTTCGAACCTACAACAAGGAAATAAAAAATTAAAAAATTAAATTTAAGTAGTAATCCCTAAATGAATTCAATTGGAATTTAACATTTAAGGATAAATCCTTCAAAATATAGCAAAATCGGGCTCAACCGTTTTGCAGTCATTCTGCTGTCAAGAAACGTAAATGTTCAAATTACAAATCAAATAGACAAATTGAATCTTGATATCTTCTTAAATCCATCTATTAACAATCCTCCATGTCTAATTGACATGTTGAGAGAGGAATAAGATGAAATTGAACAAAAATTATAAGTTAAAATTTACCAGTTCATACTGTAAAAGCTTGCAAATCATTTTCTTGAAATTGATCCCTTAAAATTTATCAAAACCTAAAATTAATGATCCTTGAGTAAAAAGGAAGTTGAGAGATTTTTAGAAAGTCTTTTTTTCCCCAAAACTGAGCTCTCTATCAAACGTTATGGCCTTCTGAAGTTGTTCTTCCTTGGTGTCCAAAAAAAAATTGGGGAAAAATTTCATTGGCGGGCCCACGGGCCAAAATTTTTCCCTTAGTACTTAGGATAAATTTTGGGAATTTTTTTTTAAATTTTCCCCACAGCTCTGCTGGCTTGAAGCCAATTAGAGGCTGCCACATGTCACCACAAGATGTTGGCGGAGGGGATTTTAGACTTAGCACTTCCGAAAATGTTTTGGGAAAATTTTTAAAATTTTCTCTGCCGCCCCCGCAACCAATTAGGTGATGCCGCTTGGCATCATGAGGCATCGGAATGAGGAGTGGGTCCCCTTTTTGATTTTTACATTTCAAAATTTTTTGGGAAAATTTTCCAAAGTTTCCCCACCGCCCCGCCGAATTGTAGCCAATCAAGAGCAACCACGTGGCATCGCGAGGTGTCGGTGGAGGCGCGGGTGAATGAAATCCTCTTAGCCCTTCAGGGCATTAACCTAATTTTCTCCCTGCCACCCTATCTTCCCCGCATTGGCTTAGGAGATGCCACGTGTCCCTAAAAGACTCACGAGAAGCATGCGGTGCAAAGTTTACTTTTCGCTCTACGTGGGATGATTTTTCAAAACATCTCCCGCTACCCCCGCTCTCCACACGCTGGCTTGGGAGGTGAAATTTTTTTTTTCTTTCCCCGCATGGGAAATTATCTAGCACTCTCCCCATGGGCTACCGACCCACCCTTCGGGAAAATTATCACCCCTAGTCCCGCAGGCCCGCTCTTGGGGAAAATTTTCACCCCAAGGCCCGCCGACCCATAACTCGAAAAATATGAGGAGTTAGGAGGAATTTTTTATATCACTGGAATGGTGAAGAAATTTCCTATCCAATGGGAATAATTTAAGAAATTTTTGAATGTGTTAATTTTGAGAAAAACCAAGTTGAATCTCTAAGCCTGTCAGAGAGTGGGTATGATGAGGAGTTATCCTCTGAACCTAATGCAACCTTCTAACCCTAAAATTTTGACCTTATAACCTCTAATAGTTGTTAATAAAATAAAATTATGTTCTAGTGGATTAGAGTTGTTTTAGAACTTGTTAGTGATAGTTTTTGCCTTGTAACCTGGTTGTAGACTCTTTTAAATAAAAAAAACAATTCCATATTTTTCCTAACTAATCCTAGGTTGTTCTTAGGTATCAAGAGAGTTGTTCAAGAGGGCATTATAGTATCCAAATCTCCATGATATCCCATCGTCACTACTTCGAGTGACAATACTTACTAACATTTCAGCTCAACCTTTTAAAGGTCATGGGAATTATGTGAAAGTCCTTGGGTCTACCACGAAGCTAGTTTCTTGACTTTGTATTCTAGTATCCAAACATTGTCTTCCTCATGTTCAATTTTTTAAATTCCCGTGATCAGGTTATAGAGAATTTTTTTTTATTTAATTGGAGGACTAGATGATCAGACAATGCACAACCATCAATCCATTACTTTGGCTAAAGTTATCCACTGTGCAAGTTATGGCTAAACTCAAGACAACACACTAGCCTTATGACTTTTAAGTCTTCCACCACCTCAAAACTATCCCTTTCAAAGTTATTTAGATCTTTATAGTTTGTTTTTATTTTATTTCCAATTAAACCTATCTTGTAAGAGTTTATATTGAGATAGATGCCAAAAGCCAAATAGGATCTTTATGAGATAAGTACACTCATTCTGCTGAAATGTAATTATATCAGCATTCCACATGTACTTATCCCTTAATATGCCTAATGGATTTTTCATCTATTTACCATTTGATTTAGTCTCTTTTTCCTGATGTTTGATTCTTTAACCTTAAATTACCTTTTACAACGATACTCTTCCATTCTCTATACAACTGAATTTACAATCTTATCATATTAATACCAAGTTTACCGAAAGGATGAATTATATATATATATATATATATATATATATATATATATATATATTAAATATATATATAAAACATGTCTATTTAATTATTCCTTCAATTAGCTACGCCACTAAATAGCTTATTTAATTTAGAAATTAAAGACAATTGATTGTTTCAATAATTTCCCAATTATCGGTTTCATACATTGATAACTATCAAATAAATGTATTCAACAATTTGTGAAAAGTAAGACTTCACAACTCAAGTATTCATCATTTACTCATATTGAGATATTATTACAAACAAAGTAATCATCTCTTTATTAAAATCATATATTACATATGTCGTTAAGGCGAAATATATAACCGGTATAATAATTCTCACATAGTGAGGTTTGAATATTTACAATGGGTTGAAGATCCCAATAATTCAGCCAAAAATTCAAGGATATCATCCTTTCACTAGATGAAATCCAAGTATCTCATTTAGATCCATGCTACGATAAAACTTCACAAGATATGAGTTTCCGAACATCCGAATGTAACGGCTAATGGTCCTGCAAGATTGGAGTAGTGGTATGATGTCAGTTCAAAATGAACCGGGATGAATATTAACTCCATTTTCTGATGCAATTAATTAATAAAATATGAAAGGATATACATGTTGTTTTATAAACAAGCACATGGTAATACAACTGAAAATGTATTACTACCTAGTTTTAATAAAGATATAGCTATGGATGCACACAAATAGAACAACCAATTTCTATTTTAGTGATCATGTTTCCCTCTAATCACAAAGGTCAATACATTCATATTCCAGCTTCAATCAATATGCATTTGACATTTAAAATTTCTACATAACTTCATAAAAACAATATGATTAAGATGATTATTTTTTTCAATCAATGAGCAGCTCTACAAATTAGCACAAATATCACCATATTTACATCACTTTAACATGTTCTATCTGGTAAACAAACATCCCAACCAAAAATATAGTAGCACCATGGTTACATCATTTAAACATACTCTTTTTATTAAAATAACAACTAATAATTTCTTTCATAAGATATCATTATTTTAAACCCAATCATGCCTCCAATTACTCCTTGGTGCATCTTGGTCAAGCTAACTTGGCTTTCGTGCCCTTACAAAGACAAGCAATTTATTTTTCACAGTCTTATAAGAATCCAAGTCATATTTCTAGGCTGGAAGTTACGGGCTAAATGCCATTTTTTTTAATTATTCACACATAACAAGACACCATCATTTATACATGAACCGATTTAATGGTCCATAATAATAAAATTTCTAGAAAATGCAGCCCCATGCCAGACTTTGACACCAAAAAATTATCATTTGAAAGATCTCAATAAATTAAAAATCACACCTACATATAACAACCAAGAAGAAAAATACAAAACCCCAACCAATTGCATACCCATATTGATTGGGTTACCCAAATCGATTCCTTTATGCAAATTGATTTATATACCCAAATCGATTTGTTTACAAAAAACACACAATGAAATTTCGGTTTAATAAAATGAAAACCCACAAGCATAAATCGATTTTAAACATGCAAATTCACAAAATGTTTTCCTTCTTCCTGTATGGGAAAAACCCAACTCTTTTGCTTTTGGGTATAATTTATTATAATGTAGAGAAGGAATTTTTAACCTTTCTTTTACTTTATTTTTGCTAATCAAAACCCAAAACCCCATCTGCGTATTTTTCTGGGTTAGGTTAAAACCACACAAAGAAAACTAAAAAGAATACAAAATCCATCAATTTCCTTTTCATACTTCATCTCCAAACAATTAAATCAAAAGATGTCTACAATTTCTTTGATTTCCGTTAAAAACAAAATGTGTATTTCCTCTTTTTTTAACAAATAATGCAACAAAGAAAGGAGAAGATATTTGTGGCTTAAGTAAACCCAGAATCAGAAACCTTCTACTCTTCCCACTCCAACAAGTTGAATCCTTCTTTCCTCCAAAGCTCACGCAAGTATTCCAAAAGGGGAGAATGAAAATAGACGAAGGAAAAATAACATAAAAATATAATGAAAGAACTATAGTTGGGTAGCATATTGAAGAATTTTTGGGCTTCCCAGTGCTGGTACGTGTTTTAGTGCATGCCACACACTTGTGTCATGTGAAGGTGTTTCACTTTATGAAACCCATAAATTTTAATAACTACATAAAACTTTTGGCTTACATGCCAAATCCCTCTAACACACACACACACACACACACACACACACACACACACACACACACACACACACACACACACACACAAATTAATATTTCACACATTTTTTACTTTGGTTGTTACCCAACTTAATAGTTAAGTTAAAATTAACGTTCATAATACAAGTCAACATATTTCCAACAATAAATTACCATAAAAGTTAGTTGAATTTCCAGGTTTATATAAAACATTCCAATATGAAAATCACCAAGTTCGTAAATAATAATTCAAATATTCTCATAAAGTTGGCTTGATATAGCATGGTATATTTAAATAGAGACAATTATCATCGTGGTCATGCAAAATTCAAAAAAAACAAAAGACGACCAAACCGATTAAAATAAACTAACCAGAATACAAATAACCAAAAGATTCACTATCATTTATGAACCATTTTACCTATGATTAAGGCCTAATAATGTTTTAGGAAGAATCATCAAGGTGGGTGTAGGGTTATTTGTTCCCCAATGTCATGCCCCACAATAGAAACTGTGGGTCATGATACGATGAACCAAATGAACTTTACATCTAATGATGATCTCGTCTAATCCTGTTTAGAATTTACCGTAGTTAATTTAACCTACAAGAAATTTTGGCATGTTACATAATCCACCCCTTAGAATAATCATCGTCTCGATATTTTCAAGATAAATAGATAAACTAACCCACTATTCATTTGCTACATAAATATATTTCAAATCAGCTTAAAATTTGTAGCAATATTATTTCAGCTGAATCATAAAGGTCACAACAACTCTTGTACATATAGAAAATCAGTCATATAATCTATAGACATAATACATTACTACCTAAATGATAGATTTTCTGGGTTCATTAAGAAAATATTCAACAATTACTATTAATCAAAAAGTATCTTAGTCCCAATATTCAGTTGTACGCTTATCTCCAGAATTTTCTTAGCTACCATTTTTATAGAAAAATTGAATTTAGTACTTTAACAAAACATGTTCATAAAAATCAGTCAAACAGATGTGGAAAAGTAGTTTGGATATCTTCCAGATTCTCCCAAGTGGCACTTTCTTCAAAATATTGGTCCCACTAGACCCTACTTTGTGAAACCTCATGGTTTCTCAAGTGTAACTTCCAGGTTTCTGTTATCTCGTTTTAGTGATTTCAGCTAAAAATGAGATAACCATAGAATTTTTTTGGACATATCTTATAAAATTCCCTTATAAAAGAGATATTTTCGGGTTTTCAGGTTCTCGTTACATGAAAGCATGTTTCTTACATGTTACATGTCTGATGTTCCCCAAAACTTGAAACCTGATTGTCTTGGCAGTGTGTTGGGTTTTTGGAACCCCCAAGCATCGGAACATACTTTATCCAATGCATGTTTCATGTCATGTGATTCCTGAAATCCGAAACCCGAATGAAGCCTTTGTGTCAGGATTTTAGGACTTAGGAGCATCTCAACATCTCATGCATCATGCTTCATGTTTTCCAAAACCTGAAACCTGAATTAAACCAAACCCTTTGAGTTAGGTTTTCAGACACTCCATGCATGATGACATGTCATTAATTTCCAGTTGTCTGGTAGTTTGCACACGTGTCAAATGATGTGTAATTAATGTTAGGGCTTTATAAATAGGTGGTTTTCCATGTCATTTGTTACCTGGTATAGTTTTGATGCATTGGATTTATGTGCATGCTTCTTCCACCTCTAGACCTGACTGAGCTTCCCATTAGATTTAACCATCCATTCTTGATCATTTTTCGATCTTGTTGAAGGTATTTTTCTCCTCTTTCCATTTTGAAGCTTTTTGGGGTTATTTTTGAGGTGTTTTGTTTGGCTTCCATTTCTATTTTAGGGTTTTGGATTTTTTTCCCTTTGTTCTTTTCCTTTTCCCAGTAGGGTTTTTGTTTGAAATCCACTCCTTGGTTATTTACTTATATTTACATAAGTTGTAGATTTCAAAAGAATCTAAAAATCAATGAGTGAACAAAGTGAGAAATTTTTCATGTTCTGATAGGACAGAGACCTGATATCCTTGATTTCAGGTTTTGCAGGGTGCTTGACATCATCCAGTTTACACCTTGTTTCGGGCTTTGCTAGTTTCTAAACCCAATCGGTGTGTCGGGCCTGTGCACTTTTCTGACAAACTTTCACACCTGACTATTCTTCTAGAAGTCATCAAGTCATTTTCAAGACTCCTCATGTCAGACCCTAGCCCATCTAAGGATAAGTCAGACAAGTCAGGGAAGATGAAGTATAAGTATCAGAAGATGGAGTCTTCTTCTTATGTAAGCTGCAATTATGACATCTGGGACATAGAGCTCGGCAATATAGATATGGAAGACTTATGGAAAATAATTGAGAATTCTTCTCAGAATTCATGGATGAAGTTAATAGCTGGTAGCATTCTCCCTCTTGCAGTAGGATTTCCAATATCATCTCAATGCCCTAAATTCATCCTGGCTTGCGCTTCCCACTATGACTTAGCCTCTCCCTCAGTAAGAAATCAAGCAGGGGAGTCTATAATAAAATTGGATGGAGATTATTTTGACCAACTCCTAAAGTTGCCCAACTTTATGGAATATGTTGATTTAGACTTTAAATTAGCACAAAAGGCCTGGGAAAAAGATTAGAAAGACTATATCAAGCATGTAAATAATAAGTTCTTGATCAAGGCTAAACCAATTGTTTCTAGGATTCCTAAGTCGGTCCCTAGAAGTGATTTTATTCTTGCAGTCAATGATATCATCACCCTGCTGAGCCGATTATTTGGACTCCTAGATTCAAAATAATTCCAATGGTGGATGTACTAGTTCATGGTTGTCTTAAAGAAAAATGACCAAGGGATTGATTGGGGTAGCCTAATAAGTAATGAGATAGACTCCTAAATGAAAACAGTCTTGTCTACTGACAAGTTCTATATGATGTCATACGTCGTGTATGTGGCAGCAGGCATGAGGAACTATCCAAGGATGGATACAAAGAGAAACTGAGCAATGGAACACATTATTGGTACTTCCCATAGCTAACAATAAAAGGGTCTGAAGACCAATTTAGAAGAGTGAATGATGCCTTCTTCTATGAAAACATTTATAGATTGGATCCTGATCTGAGGAAGAGAAGGGTTTCTGATGAAGCATGGACCGAAGTGTCAAAATGGGGTTGCGTCTTCTTGTAATTCAAGAAGTTTACTTATCTTCAAGGGGTAAGGTTCCATGGTAATCCCTTCCATTTACCCAAGTTCATAGGTGACAAACTGATCCTTATGGAGTTGGTCAGATAATTGTTGGATTTTCACAAATTCCAACAAAGCAGGCACAAAGCCACCATCTCCTTCCCCATTTCCATTGGAAGGTATACATGTTCCACCGTGGTTAAGTCCAAGAACATGGTGCATGAACTTTAGGAAAAATTTAAGAAGGACATGAAGATGAGGGAGGGATTTGACATCTGAGGAGTCCTCAATTCATATGCAACATTATACCTACATGTACCCACTGTGGAAGATATCTGGGTTGATCTTCTTGATGAAGTTTCCATCCGAAGAAAACACAACAGAAGACTGACACTTAAATAAATTCAGATATTAGATCTAGATGATATCCCTAAAGGCACCATAGATAAAGAAAGTGTTCTGGAACCTAGGTACGAATAGTCAGATGGAGACAAACTTGGATTCCTAGCCATTGATTAGTCTATTGCTGAAAAAGCTTCTATCACTGAAAGATCTGCTCAGACTCTTGTCCACACTAAGGCATGGCTCATTTCTTGGGGAATGAGTTATAAGGAAAATATATTTACAAAATAACTACTTTAGAAGCGGTACCCTCAAAGGGAGAGAAGGAAAAGGATAAAATACCTAGCAAGAGGAAAATAAAGTTTAAGTTTGTTAGAATAGGAGAAAAGTAAGGGGCCAAATCATCTACTACACCTACACAAATAGTTGAGATATTGGATTCAGCTCCTTCACCAGAACAAGGAGAAATTATTTTAGAAATCGAGGTTAGTCAACCTCTTGTTTCTCCTTTTGTTGATTTCTCATCCGAGGTAAGCCTTTCTCTTGCTTCTCAAGCTTTGGCTTTAAAATCTTTACCCCGTCTCTCCCTATCTTCCTCATCTCATATTTCGACACCACTCTCATCAGCCATGGCCAATATTTTCTCCGATCTCTCACCTCTCTCTGCTGGACCTACAATGGCCATAGAAATGCCTCCTTTCACACCTTCATTCCCTGATTCCATTCCCATAGTCACCACAGTTGCAGTCATCACGACTCCGCAAGTAAATCTTCCTCCACCTACAGATACAACCATAACACCTATAATAAGAGTAACTTCTTCCATTGTACCTCAATGGTTGGTTGATCAGACTCTGAGGAAGAGGAAGGTGGTAGTTCCCCTACCAGCCTTTGATTTTAGTTCACTCAAGGCTTCTCCTTCCAAATCTCCCAAGAAACCCAAAACGGTTTCAAGGGTTTAAGTGGATTCCTCAGGGCATAAGTTTGTAGAGATTACTAGTCCCGTGGCTGACAAAACAAAGGAGGATATAGCAGTGACTGATTATCAGATTACAAGGGTTGATCTGGGAAAAGTAACAATAGAAGGAGCACAACTGGATGCGTAGGATGCCATGAATGTGCTTTGCCAAAAGTTGAAAGAAACAAAGGTAAGCAGGGATGAGCTAAAAGAGAAAGTTGAACAGTTGACAGAGGTATTGCTCAATATTTCAAAGCCTTCCCAGTCAACACCGTCATCTTCTACCCCTACTCCTATAAGGTTCGATATCTCATCAGTGCCTATGATTGAAAAGATCAATGAGAAGGGGAGAACGGTTGAAGAATGGATAAAGAGGTTACTCCTACAAGGAAGAGAGGTCATAGATGACATAGTGGAAGTTTATAAATCCTTGGAGGAAATAAAGAAAGATGGTGACAATATGAATGATGAATTTTTATAGGAAGTAGGCAACCTTGAATTAACTTTGGAAGCTCTCAATGCACTAAAACAGGTTTCATCCCGGATCTTAATGGAAGAAGGAATCATTCCACATGGAGATAATCATTTCCAGCTAGCCAAAGCCATCAGGTTCAGGATAAATATTCTCAGTGAAGCTTGCAACAAGTTGAGGGAATCTAGAGATCAACTAATTGATGCCACCAATGACATAGAAGAGGAGTTGTCTATAATCTTTGCCAAGGTGTTGGATGAGAGCTCGAATATTCTACCTGCTGACGATCTCTACAAATAAATTTAGGAGTTAATTTAGCACGAACCATCTTCTGTCTTTGATCTATCAATCATCGATAAGTTCATAAGGATCAAAAATGTTTTGGAATCACTAAGGAAACTCAACAAGAAATTAAAGAAACTTCCTGGTAACGCAAGTGACACTTAGGAAAATTGTGAGGTCCTAAGTGATTATTCTAGTGCGTTAGATGAAGATGAGATGTAGGGCATAATCTGGAAGTTCCAAGAATTTCAAGACAAACAGGATTCGCTAGAAGAAGACAAGGATGACAAAGCAGAATAAACATAATGTTTCATGTCATTTCTATCAAGAAATTGTCATGTCTTTTTCATTTTCCTTTCGTCACATAGGAAGCAAATTTTGACTTGTTCTCTTGCGTGAGAGTCAAGCAAAATAGGACTCTCGTTAACAGACTATTTTCTAGGATTTATCATATTTTCTCTCTGCTCTCTCTATTATAAATAAGGGATACTTATGCATTCCAAAGAGAGACTTTTTTTGAATATTAAGAGCTATTGTGAAGAATAAGAAAAACTTTTTATTTTCTTTTTAATCATTGAAGAATAGAAACAAGTGTTATTTTACAAACTTTGTGTTGTGGGATTCATCTATCTTGAGAAATTGTTCTTACGTCCAAAATCTTGAGCTATTCTTTGTTTAGTATTCTTGATCATTTTAATCATTTCAGAATATTACACTCATTATCTAAAACTCGTATATTTATTTTTTGATCTGTGTTTTCTTGAATGAAAATATGTTCCTCTCATTCCCTTCCCACTTTGTTTCATTCATAATATTTTCCCTTCTAATTCTTCCTAATCCAAAGTTGTAACATCTCCATTTCATGTTGATGTGGATTTCAGGATTGTATCCCAACCCCAATGGTTAGAATAGTGTGGATACTGTATATATAATTTCTTCTATGTTTTAGATTAGTAATAAGTAGGCAGCCTCACCTGTCTTTGAGGAGGGATTTGATCCCTTGCATTGTGATTGAACCTCGTATTTTGTCCTGACAAAATATCTAACCAACAGTTTTTGGACTCTACTGGGGAATATGGATTGATAAGACTAAATTTATCCTATTGGTGTCTGACGACTCTGTATTTGCCTTATTTTCAAAAGATCCATTTTCCAGTTCAATGTGGCCAGAAAGATCTTCACTCAGTCAAGCTGACCCAGGGGTGAAACTGATCTGTTCTTTGATATGCTTCAACAACATAATTTTAGACTTTCCCCCAACAGTGTTGCATCTAGCCGAGCAAGAAGGTATTCACCCATCCGAAGAACTCAGGTTCTTCAAGAACAAGAAGTTTTTATAACCTACCATGCATTATTCTTGTCTGATACTTAGATCCCTGTACACACTTCCTTCAGAAGGATGGTAGCACAACCTGTGCCTTGGGGTGCAGCTATTGGTCCTCTTTCCCTAACTCCACCATTGCATAAGCTACCTCATGGATCTAGTAAGAGTATTCCTAAGTTCAACGGTGATGGGAAATAACACCCTGATGAACACATCACTTCATTCTTTGTTGCATGTGGCGTCCTTGGGGTTTCTCATGAAAATGTCTCGGTTTGAATCTTCGTTGAAACATTTCATGGTGTAGCAACAGAATGGTTCTATCATCTTTTGAGTGCATGCATTACCAACTGGGCTACCATGAGATCCATATTTGAAGCAAGGTTCAAACCAGTTGAAGATTCTCATGCCTTGTTAGCACAACTTACACATATGAAGAAGGAGTCTTATGAACCCATGCGGGACTTCATAGACAAATTCAACAAGCTGATTCGTAAGATCCCAAATTTATACATTCCTACTCTTGAAAATCAAAAGTGTTTCTTCATCAACACTCAACCCCCTGATGTGAGCTTCTTATTAAGAAGGCTGTTATCCCCGATTTGGCCACTACTCAAGCTACAACCACTGAAATAGAATATGATCTCATTCTGGCTAGAAAGATCAGAAGAGAGTCATCTAAGCCTAAAAATTAGAGTTCTTATCAGAGTACTACTGATCCTATGATTCAGAGGATGGCCAATGACTTAATCACTTCGAAGAAACAAATGTATCAACAAGTGATCAATGTTCCTTATTGGGATATTCCTAGACAGAATTTCAATAATACCAATAGCACTCCTATAAGAGATAGGAATTGGTTGATTATTAATCCCACCAGGCTCACCATTGAAGCTCCTCTTGTCAATGCAGCAGTTAAAATAGTTGAGGAAGATGAAGAACTAGAAGATCAAGATTCTCATGAAGCTTTTGAAGCTTCAGGATATGCTGATGAGTCTTTTGATGATTCAGCTGGTGACTCCGACATTGGGTATTTGGAATACGAGGAAGATGGATGTGAGCATGATGGTTAATCATTTGCAGTCTTCACTCGATATTAATCCCAGAACCCTAGAAAGCTGATTGAAGGCTCTAATGAGAAAATTAAATAAGCTTCCGTAGTTATGGCTAAAAGAGGCTCTCCTATCTCAACACAAACTGAAAAGGAGACAACTAAAAAGATAACTTCATCTTCTAACTCTTTTTCTCATACCCCCAAGGCCAGTACCTCATCTCAGACCAGCGTAACTAGAACTGAGCCCACCATCATTCCTTCATATACCACTTTTGACATTATTGATCATGCAAAGAAAACTAAAATCCAAATGTCAGAAGCCGAGTACCTTCAATCAAATCCTGAGAAATTTAAGAAAATTAGAAAATTCATTCAAAGAAAGGCTGCTATCCCTTCATCTTCAAATGGCATTTTACCTAGCCCCACTCAGCCTTTACTTCAGATTAATATGACCTCTACTGCTTCTTTGGGAAAGATTTAACCATTTTATTTGTCCTTACTTATAAACGGTTTTAAACTCAACAATTGCATAATTGAATCACGGGCCTCTGATAACGTAATTCCCGCAAAAGTAGCCCATGCCCTTGGACTTACCTTGACTAAATCTTATGGGTGGTGTTACTCCATGGAAACTAAACAAGTCCCCTTGATTGGCCAAATCAAGGATGCACAGTTTGCATTTTTTGCCTTCCCTGAAAAAGAGAGTAAAAATGACTATCCTGGTTGCTGATATCCCAACTACTTATGGTATTCTCTTAGGAAGAGGTTTTTGCAAATATGTTGGAGGAGAAATACATATGGACTAGACCAAATCTAAAATTCTAGTAAATGGAGTTCCTCATGTCCTCCACCTCGAAGCACAGGTGAAGTACCTAGTCACTAAATCAGATGATCCCAAGGCTCAAATTCTCTTCAAAGATGCAAGCTAGGGTAATTATTTCATGACATCTGAGGTGCCTTCTATATAAGTAAAGGAAGAAGATCCTAATGTTGTTTGGACCCTCGAGTTCGACGGGAGTTTTTCAACTACTGGGTCGGGCACTGGTGTGGTTCTTATATCTCCATATTTTGAGATTTTTCCCTTCACTTTCAAGCTGCAGTTTGACAATAATAATAACATGGCTGAGTACAAAGCTTTGTTATTAGGATTAGAAATGGAAAGGAAAAAAGGGATCCAAAATCTCAAAGTGCAGGGAGATGCCAACTTGATTGTAAATCAAGTAAGGGGGATCTATCAGGTAAAAATGATCGCCTAAGGAATTACAGGAACAAGGTGTGGGACAACATATAATGCTTTGATGCTTTTTCCATTAAGGCAGTTTTGAGAGATCACAACAATAAAGCTTATTCTTTAGCCGTGTCTGCATCTCTTCTCCTTCCTCACCCAAAGTTCAAATAGGACAAGTATACCATTGAGATTGTGTATCGTCCAAGTTTTCTAGATAATTCAGCACATTGGCAAGTGTTTAATGATGATCAAATTATTGTCTTTTCTTGAAAAAGATGATAATTTTAGTGAGCTTTATTTTGAAAGATCAGAATCAGTTTTTCATGAGTCCATTTCGAATTCATATCAAGATATTGATGGTGAATTCATCCAGCTCAAAGGCAATAAGATTCCAAAGGGGTTAGTTTCTCTGGAAGGTCTATTTGACAAGCATGAATGTTTCATTCAGGATAAAAGGCAAGCTGAAGGTACTTCCTCATCAGAGGTAGATCAAATTAATCTGGGATCTTCTGACCAACCACGGATGGTAAACATCAGGAAATGCTATTCTCCAGAGGACAAAGAAAGATTAACTTCACTCCTGAAGAGATATATGGACGTCCTATCCTAGTCATATACAGATCTGAAGTCTTTCAAGCCCAAATATGTGTAACATAACATCCCTTTGAAGCTTGAAGTTAAACCCTATAGGTGGAAGAAAAGGCATTACAACCCAAATATCTCAAGGACTATCCTTGCAGAAATTCAGAAGATGCTAGATGCCAAGATTATCTTTCTAATCAATCATTCCACCTGGGTTGCTAACATTGTCCCAGTCAGAAAGAAGAATGGTGAGATCCGGATTTGTGTTGACTTCTGGAACCTTACTTAGTTATCATTGAAAGACAATTACCCATTTCCTATCATGGACCAAGTATTACAGAATGTCACTGGATCATAAATGTTATCCATGCTTGACAGATTTTTGGGGTATAATCAGGTCGAGGTAGCCACTGAGGATCAACATAAAACATCATTTACCACCCCATGGGGGACCTTCGCTTACAGGAGGATACCTTTTGGTTTGATTAATGCCAGAAGCCACATTTCAAAGAGCTATGGACTTAGCTTTTAGAGATTTGATGGGAAAATTCATAGTTGTATATTTGGATGACTTGATGGTTTTCTCTAAGAAGCGAAGTGATCATTATGATCACCTGGAGCAGGTAATCTTAAGGTGCAGGTGTCATGTGATTTCATTAAATCCTAAAAATCCATGTTCGGAGTAACAAAAGGAAAGTTTTTGGGTCATATCATGACTAAAGAAGGAACCAAGATTGACCCAGAGTGGGTGAAGGCCATCCAAAGCCTTACCCTACCTATAAGAAAAATTGGGGTGGATTCCTTTTTTGGAAAGGTCAATTTCCTAAGAAGATTTGTACCTAATTTTACTGATAAAACCAAGGATATCCTTGGGATGATGAAAGGGAAAACTCCATTTCAATGGAGCACTGAGGGGAAGCTTTATTTCTAAGAATTCAAAAGACCAATTGCTCATGCTCTTATTTTGGTATTCTCAGACTTCAAGAAAGATTTCATCATGTACAGTTACGCTTCCGCACATACAGTATCATCTATCCTTATGCAAGAAAATGAAGAAGGAATCGAAGCTCCCATTGCTTTCATGAGTTTCCCACTAAAGGAACATGAATTGAAAATGTCAAAAATTGAAAAGCATGCTTATGTAGTGGTGAGAGTGGTGAATCATTTCAGGTACTATGTGTTGAGTTCTCACACTCTCATTCTCGTTCCTGATACTACAGTTAAGTCCATTTTGACTCAACAAGAGTTGGGTAGTCAACAGGGTAACTGGATAGCCAAAGTACAAGAATATGACTTGGACATCAGACCTACCAAGTTGGTACGAGGAAGATGACTGTGCCAATTGATTGTAGAAAACAAGTCTAAGACAGAATGCAAAGAAACTAAAGATACTTCTTTAGAATTTCCCATGGTGCTTTGTGTAAGCACAACCGATGAATGGTATGCGGACATCACTTTCTTTTTAACTTATGGAGAATGTCCCCCACATTTGAGCCAAAACGAAAAGAGGACATTTAAATTAAGGTCTGTAAGATACGTCCTATGGGATAATGGTATATACAAGAAGGACATTGATGGTGTATTCCTGCGTTGTGTTGATAAGTCTCAGCAGATAAGGTTGCTAGAATCCTTTCACAATCTAGCATGTGGAGGAGATTTCTCTTCCTCCATGATGGCTTACAAAATATTACAGGCCAGGTACTATTGGCCTACTCTCTTTCAAGATTCAATAGAATGGGTGGCCAAATGTGAAGCTTGTCAACATTTCGTTGGTTGCCCTAAGCTGGCTGCTCTTCCCTTGAAGCCTGTGGTAATTGAAGAACCTTTTCACCAATGGGGAATTGATTTCATTGGAGTATTGAATCCTACCTCCAGTGTCAGTCATAATTATGTGCTCACCACCATATATTATTTCACCAAGTGGGTGGAAGTTGCGCCAATCAAGCAGGAAACCTCCCAGGTTGTGTGTAATTTTCTCAAGGAGAATATAATTGTTAGATTCGGCATTCCTCACAAGATTATTGCTGACAATGCTTCCAATTTCTCATCACATGAGTTGACTGAATTTTGTTATGGATTTGGGATCACATTGGCTCATTCATTCGATTATTACCCCGAAGGCAATGGTCAGGCTGAATCAAGCAATAAGAACCTGGTGACCATAATCAGAAAGATGGTTGATGAGAATCAGAGGACATGGCATAAATCATTGTATGATGCATTATGGGCAGATCAGATTACTCCTAAGTGAGCTATTGGAATGTCCCCATTCTAGGTGTTGTATGGAATTGATGTTGAGATTCCTATCTCTGTAGAATTGCTAGCCTTAAGGTTGGCTAAAAAAATTGAGGATGAAACTTTTCAAAGTTCTATTGAGAAAAGGATAATGTACCTAGTCAGGACTAGAAGAAGAATGGAGCAAGGTGGAGGATCACATTGTAGATCATCAGAGAAAAGTCAAAAAGATATTTGACAAGAAATCAAAGCAACATGATTTCCAAATTGGAGATCTAGTACTTCTCTAAGATAAGAGAAGGGAACAGAAAGGGATGCATGGCAAGTTCGATTCTTTATGGAAAGGTCCTTTCAAAATCCATCAGCTGAATGGTGAAAATAGCTTCTGTCTATCATATCTTGATGGAGAGTTTCTCCCTCTACCTTTCAGTGGTCAACATCTAAAGTTTTTCCATCAGTAATGCAAGATGCTCTCTTGCACTGTATTATAATTTATTTCCTGTTGTGTGTTTTCTTTGCTTCTTTCTTTCTTTCTTTCTTTCTTTGTTTTTGGTTTTTCTTCTCCCAACTCCGTAGCCCAATGGATAAAGCTTTTTGATTCTAAGTTCTCTTCCTTTGATGTCTCAAAGAAAGTCCCCAACTAGAGCCAGTTGTTATCTCGTTTTAGTGATTCCAACTAAAAATGAGATAACCATAGAAATTTTTTGGACATATCTCTTAAAATTCCCCTTTAAAGGAGATTTTCAGGTTTTTGGGTTCTCGTTGCATGAAATCATGTTTCTTACATGTTACATGTCTGATGTTCCCCAAAACCTGAAACCTGATTGTCTTGGTAGTGTGTTAGGTTTTCAGAACCCCCAAGCATCAGAACATGCTTTATCCAATGCATGTTTCATGTCATGTGATTCCTAAAACCGGAAACCCAAATGAAGCCTTTGTGTTGGGATTTCGGGACTTAGGAGCATCTCAACATCTCATGCATCATGCTTCGTGTTTTCTGAAACCCACAACCTGAATTTAAACCAAACCCTTTGTGTTAGGTTTTCAGACAATCCACGCATGATGACATGTCATTAATGTCCAGTTGTCTGGTAGTTGGCACACGCGTCAAATGATGTGTAATTAATGTTAGGGTTTTATAAATAGGTGGTTTTCCACGTCATTTGTTACCTGGTACATTTTTCATGTATTGGATTTTTGTGCATGCTTCTTCCACCTCCAGACCCGACTAAGCTTCCCAGTCGATTTCACCATTCATTCTTGATCATTTTTCAATCTTGTTGAAGGTATTTTTCTCCTCTTTCCATTTTGAAACTTTTTGGGGTTATTTTTGAGGTGTTTTGTTTGGCTTCCATTTCTTTTCCTCTTCCTTTTCTATTTTAGAATTTTGGGGTTTTTTCCCCCTTTGTTCTTGTCTTTTTCCCAGTAGGGTTTTTGTTATAAATCCACTCCTTGGTTATTTACTTATATTTACACAAGTTGTAGATTTCAAAAGAATCTAAAAACCAATGAGTGAACAAATAGGGAAATTTTTCATGTTTAGACAGGACAGAGACCCAATATCCTTGATTTCAGGTTTTATAGAGTGCTCAACATCATCCATTTTCAGCCTTGTTTCAGGATTTGCTAGTTACTCGACATCTTGCTTCCTCTACCTTGTGTCAGGTCTTGACAGGCGTTCAACATCCTCTGAGTTTCGTAGTGTGTTAGGTATTTCTACTTGCTCGACATCATCTCACTTCCACCTTGTGTTAGGTTTTTGTTGATGCGTCGCATGCCCTAATTTCCAACATACACTGCACCTAGTGTTTTGGGTTTCTAAAAGTGTCTGACATCCTCCAAAATCCGTTGGTGCCAGTGTTTCAGGTTTTTGAAGGTGTTTTGCAAGTTTCTAAACCCGATCGGTGTGTCGGGTCTGTGCACTTGTCCGACAAACTTTCACACCTGAATCTTCTTCCAGAAGTCATCAAGTCATTTTCAAGACTCCTCATGTCAGACCCTGGCCCATCTAAGGATAAGTCAGACTAGTCAGGGAAGATGAAGTATAAGTATCAGAAGATGGAGTCTTCTTCTTATGTAAGCTGTAATTATGACATCTGGGACATAGAGCTCAGCAATATAGATATGGAAGACTTCTGGAAAATAATTGAGAATTCTTCTCAGAATTCATGGATGAAGTCAATAGCTGGCAGTAGTCTCCCTCTCACAGCAGGATTTCCAATATCATCTCAATGCCCTGAATTCATCCTGGCTTGTGCTTCCCACTATGACTTAGCCTCTCCCTCAGTAAGAAATCAAGCAGGGGAGTCTATAGTAAAATTGGACAGAGATTATTTTAACCAACTCCTAAATCTACCCAACTTTACAGAATATGTTGATTTAGACTTTAAATCAGCACAAAAGGCCTGGGACAAAGATTAGGAAGAATGCATCAAGCACATAAATAAGAAGTTCTTGATCAAGGCTAAAGAAGTTGTTTCTAGGTTTCCTAAGTCGGTCCCTAGAAGTGATTTTATTCTTGAAGTCAACGATATCATCACCCTGCTGAGCTGGTTATTTGGACTCCCAGATTCAAAAGAATTCGAAGGGTGGATGTACCAAATTCATGGTTGTCATAAAGATAAATGACCAAGGGATTGATTGGGGTAGCCTAATAAGTAATGAGATAGACTCCCAAATGAAAATGGTCTTGTCTACCAGAAATTTCTATAGGATGTCATACGTCACATATGCGGCAACAGGCATGAGGAACTATTCAGGTTTGGATGCAAATGGAAACTGAGCAATAGAACACATATATAAGTACTTCCCACAGCTGACAATAAAAGGGTTTGAAGACCAATTTAGAAGAGTGAATGATGCCTTCTTCTATGAAAACATTTGTAGATTGATCCTAATATGAGGAAGAGAAAGGTTTCCGAAGAAGCATGGTACGAAGTGTCGAAATGGGGTTGCATCTTCTTGTAATTCAAGAAGTTTACTTATCTTTGGGTGGTAAGGTTCCATGGTAATCCCTTCCATTTTCCAAGTTTCCCAAGTGACAAACTAATCCTTATGGAGTTGGTCAGACAATTGTTGGATTTTCATGAATTCCAATAGAGCAGGCATAAAGTAGCCATCTCCTTCCCCATTTCCATTGGAAGGTATACATGTTCCAACGTGGTTAAGGCCAGGAACGTGGTGTAAGAAATTTAGGAAAAATTGAAGAAACACATGAAGATGAGGGAGGGATTCGACATCTAAGGAGTCCTCAAGTCATATGGAACATTGTACCTACATGTACCCACTGTGGAAGATATCTGGGTTGATATTCGTGATGAAGTTGGCATCGAAGAAAACACAACAACACACTGACACTTGAAGAAATTCAGATGTTAGATCTAGCTGATATCCCTTAATGCACCATAGGCAATGAAAGTGTTCTGGAACCTAGGTACGAATAGTCATATGGAGACCAACTTGGATTCCTAGCCATTGATTGGTTTATTGCTGAAAAATATTCTATCGCTGAAAGAGCTGCTCAAACTCTTGTCCACACTAAGGTATGGCTCATTTCTTGGGGAATGAGTTATAAGGAAAAGATCTTTTCAAAAATAAATACTTTAGAAGTGGGACCCTCCAAGGGAGAGAAGGAAAAGGATAAAATCCCTACCAAGAGACAAATAAAATTTAAGTTTGTCAGAAAAGGATAAAAGCAAGGGCCGAATCATCTACTACTCCTACACAAATAGTTGAGATATTGGATTCACCTACTCCACCAGAACAAGGAGAAATTCTTTTAGAAATTGAGGTTAGTCAACCTCTTGTTTCTCCTTTTTATGATTTCTCATCGGAGGTAAGCCTTTCTCTTACTTCTCAAGCTTTGGCTTTAGAATATTTACGCCCTCTCTCCCAATCTTCCTCAACTCATATTTCAATGCCACTCTCATCAGTCATGGACAACATTTTCTTTGATCTCTAACCTCTCTCTGCTAGACCTACAATGGCCATAGAAATGCCTCCTCCTTTTGCACCTTAATTCCCTAAATCCATTCCTACAGTCACCACACTTACAGTCATCACGAATCCGCAAGTAAATCTTCCTCCACCTGCATATAAAACCATAACACCTCTAATAGAAGAAACTTATTTCGTTGTACCTCAATGGTTGGTTGATCAGAATTTGAGGAAGAGGAAGGTGGTAGTTCCCCTACCAACCTTCGATTTTAGTTCACTCAAGGCTTCTCCTTCCAAATTTTCTAAGAAACAAAAAATGGTTTCAAGGGTTTCAGTGGATGCCTCGGGGCATAATTTTGCAGAGATTGCAAGTCTCGTGGCTGAAAAAACAAAGGAGGATATAGTAGTGACTGATTATTAGATTACAAGGGTAGATTTGGGAAAAGTAACAACAGAAGGAGCACAATAGGATGTGCAGGATGCCATTAATGTGCTTTGTAAAAAGCTAAAAGAAAAAAAGGAAGCAGGGATGAGATAAAGGAGAAAGTTGAACAATTGACGAAGGTATTGCTCAAGCTTTCAAATCCTTCCTAGTCATCACCATCATCTTCTACCCCTACTGTTATAAGGTTTGATTTATCATCGATGCCTATGATTGAAAAGATCAACGAGAAGGGGAGAATGATTGAAGAATGGATAAAGAGGATACTCCTATAAGGAAGAGAGGTCATAGATGACACAGTGGAAGTTTATAAATCCTTGGAGGAAATAAAGAAAGATGGTGACAAGATGGATGATGAATTTTCATAGGAAGTCAGGAACCTTGAACTAAATTTTGAAGTTCTCAATGCACTGAAACAAGTTTCATCCTAGATCTTAATGGAAGAAGGAATCATTACACATGGAGATAAGCATTTCCAGCTAGCCAAATCCATTAGGTTCAGGATAAATATTCTCAGTGAAGCTTGTAGCAAGTTGAGGGAATCTAGAGATCAGTTGATCGATGCCACCAATGACATAGAAGAGGAGCTATCCAGGATATTTTCCAAGGTGTTGGATGAGAGCTCAAATAATCTACCTACTGACAATCTCTACAAATAAATTCAGGAGTTAAGTCAGCACAAACCAGATTTTGTCTTTGATATGTCAATCATCGATAAGTTCATAAGGATCAAAAATGTTTTGGAATCACTAATTAAAATCAACAAGAAATTGAAGAAACTTCCTGGTAACGCAAGTGACTCTTAGCAAACTTGTGAGGTCCTAAGTGATTATTCTAATGTGCTAGATGAAGATGAGATGCAGGGAATAATCTGGAAGTTCTAAGAATTTTGAGACAAGGATGATGAAGTGGAATAAACATAATGTTTCATGTCATTTCTATCAAGAAATTTTCATGTTTTTTTCATTTTCGTTTCATCACATAGGAAGCAAATTTTGACTTGTTATCTTGCGTGAGAGTCAAGAAAATTAGGACTCTCATTAAAAGACTACTTTCTAGGATTTATCCTATTTTCTATCTGCTCTCTCTATTATAAATAAGGGATTCTTATGCATTCCAAAGAGAGACTTTTTTTTAATATTAAGAGCTATTGTGAAGAAGAAGAAAAACTTTGTATTTTCTTTTTAATCATTGAAGAATAGAAACATGTGTTATTTTACAAACTTTGTGTTGTGGGATTCATCTATCTTGACAGATTGTTCTTACATCTAAAATATTGAGCTATTCTTTGTTTAGTATTCTTGATCATTTTAATCATTTTAGAATATTACACTCATTATCTAAAACTCATATAAGTATTTTTTGATCTGCGTTTTCTTGATCGAAAATACGTTCCTCTCATTCTCTTCCTGCTTTGTTTCATCCATAATATTTCCCTTCTAATTCTTCCTAATCCAAAGTTGTAACATCTCCATTTCATGCTGATGTGGATTTTGGGATTGTATCCCAACCCTAATGGTTAGAATAGTGTGGATACTGTATATATAATTTTTGTTGTGTTTTAGATTAGTAATAAACAGGAAGCCTCACCTATCTTTGAGGAGGGATTTGATCCCTTGCACTATGGTTAAACCTCATATTTTATCCTAACAAAATATCCAACCAACATTTTCTAGTATCCTTATAGGATCAACCGTGATTACCCCTAGATCCAGAACCTACAATGAAATCCAATTAAGTACATGTGTTAAATCAGGTACATATTTCTTAAGCAAGGATACATGAAATACATTGTGCAACCTGGATAGAGCAGGAGGGAGTGCTAGCTTGTAGGCTACTGGTCCAATGACCTCTAGGACTTCAAATGGTTCTATAAACCTAGGAGATAGTTTTGTTGACTTTCCAAACGATATGGAACTCTTTTTAGGTTTTTCCTTAAGAAAAAATTTATCTCCCACGTTAAAATTTATGTCAATTCTTTTTAAATATGCATAACTTTTCTACCTATTTGCTGCTTTTTCAATCTTTCTTAGATTAATTTAACCTATTTTTCCATTTCTGAAAGCATTTCTAGTCCAATCAGTACCCTATCTTCAGGATTATCTCAACTTATAGGTGTTCTACACCTACGACCATATAAGGCCTCAAAAGGATCGATCTGAATGGATGAATGGTAAGTGTTATTATAGGTCAACCAAGGGAAGATACTCTTCCCATTTGTATTGCTGATCCATGAAATAAATTCTTAGTAAATATTCTAACACTTTATTTACTCTTTCGGTTTGACCATCAGTTTCAGGATGGTACGCAGAACTTATGTTTAGTTTTGTCCCAAAGGTGGCGTACAAAGGCTGCCAAAATCTTGAAGTCATCCTAGAGTCCCTGTCTAAAATTATTACTTCCGGAACTCCATGTAATCAGAAAACTTCTTGTACAAACATTTTTTCGAGTATGGGTGAATTATCCGTTAAATTACCTACTATAAAATGTGCCACTTTAGTTAACTTGTCTACAAATACAAGTATAACATAATGTTTATTTTGGGACATAGGTACACCTTGGATAAAATCCATAATTATAAGTTACCACTTATATTCTGGAAGGTTGTGAGGATATAATAGTCCTGTTGGATGTAAATGTTCAGCCTTTACTTGCTAACATTCCAGGCATTGTGAGACATAAAGAATCACATCATTTTTCATCTTTTTCTAGAGGTATTTCTTTTTTATGTCCGCATTCATCTTTGTTACTCCTGGATGTCCCGAATAGGGAGGATCATGAAATTCTCTTATGACTTTATTTTGGAGTTCTTTACCTTCTAGTACATATATCCTACTATTATAACGCAGAATCCCATCTGTTTCCACCTTGAAACCATCATACCTTTAGTCCCTTAGATCTTTTTCTAGAGATTTTTTAACATGATTGTAGTAGGGGTCATTAGTTAACTCATTTTTAACTTCATCTTTGAACTAGGTTCTTAATGTAATTATAGCAGTAATATGATTTCTGTGACTTAAGGCATCAGCCACCCTATTCTCTTTTCCCTTAATGTAATTTATATCAAAGTCATAATTTTCTAGGAACTCCAACCATCTTCACTACCTTGCATTTAGATTTCGGTTGTGTGAAAATGTACTCAAGCCCAAGATGATCTATTTTGAGTTCAAAAGGTTTTCCTAGCAAATACTGCCTCCATACTTGCAGCGCATGAACAATCGCAACAAGCTCAAGATCATGTGGTGCATAATTTACTTCATGCACCCTCAACTTCCTACTTTCAAAAGCTACCACATGCCCATCTTGTATTAGTACTCCACCCAAACCTTACCCTGAAGCATCGGTTACCACTAAGAAGTTCTCGTTTGGATATGGAATCTTCAACACCAGAGCACTTGTGAGTCTACCTTTTAAATCATTAAAGGCTTCTTCAAACTTATTGTCCCAAACAAATTTCTTACCCTTCTTTTGTAAAGAAGTGATAGGTCCTGCTAACCTAGAGAATTCCTTTACAAACTTTCAATAGTAGCCTGCTAGACCTAGAAAACTTCTCACTTCATGCACATCCTTTGGTGTTGGCCATTCCATGATGGCACTGATCTTTGAAGGGTCCATCGAGATTCCTTCTTTACTTAATAAGTGGCCTAAGTATTGTACTCCATATCAATAGAAAGCACACTTAGATAATTTTCCATATAATTTATGTTTTTTAAGAATTCCCAGCCAAATCCTTAAATGTTCATCATGTTCTTCCTCATTCTTGGAGTATATTAATATATCATCGAGAAAGATAAGTACAAATTGGTCTAGGTATTCTCTCAACACGTTGTTCATCAAGTTCATGAAAGCGGCAGGTGCATTTGTTAGACCAAAGGGTAAAACCGTAAACTCGCAATGCCCATACATTGTTCTAAAAGTAGTTTTATGGATATCTTCATCCTTGATTCACAGTTTATGATAACAGGATCTAATATCAATCTTGGAAAACACTTTTGCACCCCCCATTTGACCAAATAGATCATCGATTCAGGGCAGCGGGTATCGATTCTTCACTGTTACCTTGTTTAGAATTCAGTAATCAATACAAAGTCTAAGGGTCTAATCCTTGCTTTTTTACGAAGATAACTGGTGCACCCCATGGTGATATACTTGGTCTAATCAGACCCAAGGACAAAAATTCATGTAATTGAGCTTTCAACTCAGATAATTCAGTTGTTGTCATTCTGTATGGTGCCTTGGAGATTGGTGTTGTTGTTGGTTTGACCTCTATTGTGAAGTTAAATTCATGCTTAGGTGGAGGTACGGGAAACACATTTGGAAACACATATCTAAATTACCTTAGGATGGGAAATGCTTCAATTTTAGGCTCAATTTCCAGTCCTGAATTTGTTATTTTTATAGCCCTTACGCTTTTCCTTTTTTAGCTACATGGCAGAAATCTGCCCAGTGACAAACTCTCTTTTAACACCCTGATCACTTGTTTTCTACTAATCATTGCAACAGGTTACACTTTTCCCTAAGAAATCCAAGGTTTCATTATGTTGACTTAACCAATTTATACCTATGACAAAATCGTAGGATCTAAGAGGTGCGACATACAAGTTTAATCTTGTCATGAACTCAGGTAATTCTATTGGTTCCTCAAACAAACATTGATTCACTCTATGTACAACATTATTTCCATATTGTACATTCCAAGCATGTTCCATGTACCCAGCTCTTATTTTTAGTTTATTAGGGACTTTAGATGAAACAAAACATTATGTTGAACCGGAATCAAATAAAACAGAAACAGGTTCTCTAAAAATCTAACATGAAGTTTCTATTAGAGTCTCTTGCTTTTCCGCTTGCTTATTATGGACTGCAACATAAATATTATGTTGTTTCCCCTCTTTATATACTGTAGTAAATCCCCTCTGTTGATTATCCCATTGTCCTCTTTGCAGACAATTATTAGTGAAATGATCACCACCACACTTAAAACATCCTCCCAATGGTATTTTTCTTTCAATCTTGTTCTAGCTGAAAGTTTTTCCTTGTTGCCCATTTTTATTATTACTTATAACAGTTCTACCCACTATTCCTTTTTCATTGAGAGACATGAACTTGTTGTTTCCCTTTTTCCATGTTGGTTTACTTGCAGTTGATGTTTGGAAATTTCTATTTTTCCTTCTGTTTTCCTCTTTAGAGGCATAAAGACTTCGTAACTTAGTTCTTGCTTGATAGCTTTTTCAAAAACCATTTCCATCGAGGTAGGTCCATGAACATATACCTCACCATCAATACTAGGATTCAATCCCATTATAATTTTTCTCACTCTAAACTTCTCATCCTTTTGATACAAAGGAACATATTTCAGCAATCGAGTGAAACATTCCCAATATTCTGTAACTGAGTACTTTCCTTGAGTTAGATTTTGGAATTCTGCCATCTTTTGGTCAAAGTTATATAACTAAGGTAACCATTTTTGAAGGAAGTAGGCCTTGAACTGCTCCCACGTGATCATACTAGAATCAATTCCTAGTTCCATTTTACGGTTATCCCACCAAGAAGATGCTTCACGGGACAATTAGTAGGCTCCCCATACTAATTTTGTCTCCTCTAGAAAGTCCCTAATCTCAAAATATTTTTCCATTTCAGAGAGCTAATTTTTAGCACCATCTCCAAGAGTTGTACCATCAAATTTAGGTGGGGATATTCTTTTAATGTCACTTGCTAACTCAACAACCAGCCTTGATTTCTTATTTCCCTTTCATTTAGGTGCTCAGGTTAATCATCATATTGCTCACCACTTTGATTCTCATCCCTACGATCCTCATTATCTTCACCACCCTGACCTTGTTGTTCTAAGGCAACAACTTGGTTTCTGGTGTCATTCAAAAGTTTGAGGATTTCTTCTAACTTAGCAACCGTATTATCCATCACATCATCAATATTTACCCCACTGTCACTTTCCATAGTAGCTCTTATTACCAGCCTAGCCATAGTTTCCTATTTTATAAAAGAGGATATTGTTATTAGAACGTGTGTCCCATTAATGTCTAAGTGTCTGAGCCTCTGGCTTTGCTACCAAAATGTAACGCTCAAAATTACAAGAGCTGAAAAATGAGGATTTTTTTTTACACATAAACATAATAACAAATTACATAGCTGCAATCATACAGATTTATTTAATCAAATAAATTAATCAATTTTACTCTTTTGATATATCCGATAACATCCACGATCTCCCTTTTTCAGTACTTCCAATGGCAATGCTAACTAACATTTTGGCTCAACCTTTTAAAGGTCTTGGGAACTATGTGAAAGTCCTTATGTCTACCAAAAAGCTAGTTTCTCGACTTCGTATTCTGGTATCCGACCATTTTCTACCTCATGTTCAGTTTTTCAAATTCCCATGATCAGGTTACATACAAATTTTTTTATTTAATTGAAGGACTAGGTGATCAGATAATGCACAACCATCAATGCATTACTTTGACCAAAGTAATCCGCCATGCAGGTCATGGCTAAACTCAAGACAACACACTAGTCTTATGAGTTTTAAGTCTTCCGGCACCTCATAACTATCCCTTTCACAGTTATCTAGATATTTATAGTTTTTTTAATTTTATTTCCAATTAAACCTATCTTGTAAGAGTTTATATTGAGATATATGCCAAAGGCCAACTAAGATCTTTATGAGATAAGTACATTCATTTTGCTGAAATGTAACTATATCAACATTCCACATGTACTTATCCCTTAATATGCCTAATGGATCTTTTCATCTATTTACCATACCATTTAGTCTCTTTTTCCTGATGTTTGATTCTTTAACCTTAAATTACCTTTTACAACGATACTCTTCCATTCTCTATACAACAAGATTTACAATCTTATCATATTAATACCAAGTTTATCGAAAGGCTGAATTAAATATATATTAGAACATGTATATTTAATTATTCCTTCGATTAGCTACGCCACTGAATAGCTTATTTAATTTAAAAATTATAGACAATTGATTGTTACAATAATTTCCCAATTATCGGCTTCATACATTGATAACTATCAAATAAATGTATTCAATAATTTGTGAAAAGTAAGATTTCACAACTCAAGTATTCATCATTTACTCATATTGAGATATCATTACACACAAAGTAATCATCTCTTTATTAAAATCATATATTACATATGTCGTTAAGGTGAAATATATAACTGGTATAATAATTCTCACATAATGAGGTTTGAATATTTACAATGGGTCCAAGATCCCAATAATTCAGCCAAAAATTCAAGGATATGATCCTTTCACCAATTGAAATCCAAGTATCTCATTTAGATCCATGCTACGATAAAACTTCATAAGACACGAGTTTCCACACATCTGAATGTAATGGCTAATGGTCCTATAAGACTGGAGTAGTGGTATGATGTCAATTCAAAATGAACTAGCATGAATATTAACTCCATTTTATGATACAATTAATTAATAAAATATGAAAGGATATACATGTTGTTTTATCAACAAGCACAGGGTAATACAACTAAAAATGTCTTACTACATGGTTTCTATAAATAAACAGCTATGGATGCACACAAATAGAATAACCAATTTCTATTTCAGTGATCATGTTTCCCTCTAATAACAAGGGTTAAAACATCCGTATTCCAGCTTCAATCAATAAGCATTTGACATTTAACATTTATACATAACTTCGTAAATACAATATGATTAAGAAGAGTATTTTTTTCAGTCAATGAGAAGCTCTACAAATTAGCACAAATATCACCATATTTACATCACTTTAACATGTTCTATTTGGTAAACAAGCATCCCAACCAACAATATAGTAGCACCATGGTTACATCATTTAAACATACTCATTTTAGTAAAAGAACAACTAATCATTTCTTTCATAAGATGTAATTATTCTAAACCCAATCATTCTTCCAATTACTCCTTGGTGCATCTTGGTCACGTTGTCTTGGCTTTCATTCCCTTACCAAGACAAGCAATTTTTTTTTCACAGTCTTACAAGAATCCAAGTCATATTGTCAGGCTGGAAGTTACGGGCTAAATGCCAGTTTTTATTAATTATTCACACATAACAAGACACCTTAATTTATACATGAACCGATTTAGTGGTCCATAATAATAAAATTTCTAGAAAATGCAGCCCCATGCAAGAGCTTTGACACCCACAAATTATCATTCAAAATATTTCAATAAATTAAAAATCAGACCTACATATAACAACCAAGAAGAAAAATACAAAAATCTAACCGGTTGCATACCCATATTGATTAGGTTACCCAAATTGATTCCTTTATGTAAATTGATTTATATACCCAAATCGATTTGTTTACAAAAAACACATATCCAAATTTCAGTTTTAAAAAATGAAAACCTACAAACATAATTTGATTTTAAACACAAAAATTCAGAAAAAAAATTTCCTTCTTCCTATATAGGAAAAACCCAACTCTTTTCCTTTTGGGTATAATTTATTATAATGTAGAGAAGAAATGTTAAACCTTTCTTTTACTTTATTTTTGCTGACCAAAACCCAAAACCCCATCTACGTATTTTTCTGGGTTAGGTTAAAACCACACAAAGAAAACTAAAAAGAATACAAAATCCATCAATTTCCTTTTCATACTTCATCTCCAAACAATTAAATCAAAAGCTGTCCACAATTTCCTTGATTGCCATTAAAACCAGAATGTGTATTTCCTCTTTTTTTTTCAAATAATGCAGCAGAGAAAGGAGAAGATATTCATGTTTGAAGTAAACCTAGAATCGGTAACCTTCTACTCTTCCCGCTCCAACATGTTGTATCCTTTTTTCCTCCAAAACTCACGTAGGTATTCCAGAAGAGGAGAATGAAAATAGATGAAGGACAAATAACAGAAAAATATAATGAAAGAACTATAGTTGGGCAGCATATTGAAGAATTTTTGGATTTCCCAAAGTTGGTATGTGTTTTAGTGCATGTCGCACACTTGTGCCATGTGAAGGTGTTTCACTTTATGAAACCCATAAATTTTAATAACTAAATGAAAATTTTGGCTTACATGCCAAATCCCTCTAGTATGTGTATATATATATATATATATATATATATATATATATATATATATTAGATACTAATTAATATTTCATACATTTTTTTTACTGTAGTTGTTACCCAGCTTAATGGTTAAGTGAAAATTAACCTTCATAATACAAGTCCACATATTTCCAACTATATACTATCATAAAAATTAGTTGAATTTCTAGGTTTATACAAAACATTCCAATATGAAAATCACCCAGTCCGTAAATAATAATTTGAATATTCTCATAAAGCTAGCTTGATATAGCATTGTCAATTTAAACAGAGACAATTATCATCACGGTCATGTCAAATTTGAACAAACAAAAGACGAGCAAACCAATTAAAATAAAGTAACCGGAATACAAATAACTGAAAGATTTACTATCATTTATGAACTGTTTTACCTATGATTAAGGCCTAATCATGTTTTAGAAAGGATCATCAAGGTGAGTGCGGGCTTATTCATTTCACAATGTCATGCCTCGTAGCAGAAGCTATGGGTCATGATACGATGAACCAAATGAATTTTACACCCAATGATGATCTCGTCTAATCATGTTTAGACTTAACCGTAGTTAATTTAACTTACACAAAATTTTGGGATGTTACAAAATGTGGGTCTATTCATTTATGTATGCACTCAATCTACTCGATTGAGAAGTGAATCGTGGATCCGATAGGAAATAGTCGGTCACGCAATGTGGCTAGCTAGCACAACCCAACCTAACTACATATGATGGGGCAAGTCATTCACACCTAACTACACTGAACCGAGATGAGAAGGGAACCTCTCATCAACCTTTGGGAGATGGAGGTAGATGTTGACCCATTTAGGTCAAGTTATATGTTCGTAGGAATGTTTCCAACACTTGTAACAACTCCTGCTGAAGCAATTCTAGTTTATCCTACATCTATTGATTTCACACCCTCCCATCTAGAATCTATAGAGATTAGATCTACATTTTCATGAACTGCACCCTAGCTCTGGGATAAAAATTAGATTTGCATGAATCAATCGAGCACCTCATCTATCTCCTTCACCCATCCACCCCCTTTCTATGGATGGGTGTTTGGCATTCTGCCATATCAGAGATAGGTTTCGTAAAAAGAAAATTATATCCTGTCTCCTCGGGTGAGATCGTTGTGGTAGGGTTATGGAGAATTCCCTGGAGTCAACTGAACACTAACCAATCCGTGATAGTATTCCATTATCAGGGTAAATATGGCAGGGACCTATCCCTATCTAGGAACTCGACGCTAACACAAACAAAATATATAAGTGTATCTCGAAGCTTATACTATTAATCAAAATTTATCAGGTTTGAAACAATTCCTGAAGCATGGAATGGGTTAACAGACGTGGTTAGATAGACTAGACGGATGGATCTCCCTCCCTATATAGCCGTATGGGCCCATATTTCTTTAAGAATTTATATTCCTAGAGTTATCTCTACTTAAAGACTTAACACACTTTACATGACAATGACTACATGATGTTGGACGAAAAAGTGTAATTATGATTCATTGTATATTATAGAATATGCAATTTTAAGCAGGTTACTACGGAGATAGAACACTCATAGTCAATTGCTAATAAATATTTAAATATTTAAAGATTACCCAAATTATCTTGTTAGTTTGCATAGTGATGGATGCACTTAATGGCCAACATGGGGTGCCATACTTATAGTAGATACTTATGTTTGTAAAAAATGAAGGGGAAGGATTTGTGGCAGTAGTAGTAAGGGAATATATTGTGTTGCAATTTGGTAATTGATATAGAGATGGAGATATTTGTATAAGAAATTTCATGTGTGAAGGAGTTAAAATTATTCAAACAAATGAGATCAAGTTTTAAATGTGAATTTTTGTAAAAGTGTGATAGTTAATAACATATCACTACTAGCATTTGTAATCATTTTTCAACAATATTTATTTGTTATAACATAATTCAAAAATTTTAAATGATGCATTAAAATTGTAGTCCATCAACATTTTGACATATTATTGTAGTTTTTCAACAATTTTTTATACCATTGATAATCCACAATTTATAAACTTTATAATTCAATTATATTGTATATTGTACATAATATTTTATATTTGTAAAATCACAATTTACAACTTGGTTTATTGTATTGACCTTAGGTTCTGTCGACACTAAAAATTTTCCTCCGTAATTTCTATTTCATTAATGTATGTATTAGGAATAGGATGTTTTTAAGTGTAATTAGTAGTAGCATCTGATAGAAGACAACGGTGCCGTCAGTACGGTGCCGCCAATAATGTAGGGTATGGTAACAGTCAAAGTATAATAGGAATGTGGTAAAAAGTAAATATTTGTCGTAAGTGGTCCACTAATGTTAAAATGTCAAAGTTGGGATAAGTAGAAAAGTAGGGTCTACATGATTAGGAATTAGAAATATTATATTGGTAATAAGGACAAGGAGTGAGGTCATAAATATTTTGTGTATTTAATTTGTAAAAAGTCTAAAAATATGGAACCCATGTGAAATGATAAGGTTTATCTTATCTTAAGAGATAAGCTTACATGTACAGATAAGAGTTAAGGTATGGAATATGATTTGTCAGAGTGGATTTCTTATCCTATCTTGGAGATAAGATGGATAAGCCTGGAAGTTCTATAAATAAAGAGGCCACCCCCCCCTCATTTAGCATAGAAAGAAGTAGTGAGAAATATTGTATGAAGTGTGTAAAGGAAGCCATCTGTTTAAAGGTGTGTTGAAGAAGCCATTAAGAGGTGTAATTGTAAAGTTTCTTCCATAGTATTGGTGGAAGGCAAGTGAAGTCAGTAACACTTGAAGTACCTCATGGGTGAGATTGTAACAATTTCATGTTAATATTATAATTTACTTTGATATTTCAGATTTGTCATCATTCCGTCTTATCATAGTTGATGGTATTCTTGTGTTACGTTTGTTGCTCTGTTTCCAGATTACATCCACCAAACTAAAGGCTGTGCATTAGTAAATAATCATAGCACGAGGAGTTCCCAGTGAAGAATTATCATAGTGCCGGATTGGTGATGACATTTTGGTTCCGTTGTCGGGACCATTCCTTGTTGGTGGATTGTCTGGAGAGATATTCCCACTTAGTCAAAAATCAACTAGAGGGTAACCTTGTTTTTACTGTGCATAGTACTTACCATGGTAAAGTCGTTTTTGCTATGAATAGTAGTTACCATGGTAAAGTCATTTTTGCTGTGAATAGTATTTACCATAGTAAAGTCACTTTTTACCGTGAATAGTATTTACCGCAGTAACTTCACTTTTTACTGTGAATAGTATTTACCACAGTAATGTCAGTTTTTACTGCAGTAAGTCAAGTTTTACCATAGTTTACCATGGTCATTTCTATTTTCCATTATAGTGATTTCAATTATTTGTGCACATAAGTCTTGTTGATTGTAGTTGTGGGTTGGTATTTCACTGTGGTTACTTTTGAAAATGGGGAAGATTCCTGTTTTTTCAGCCCAATCTAATGAAGATGCTTCCTCTTTCATTCAAGAGTTTAACGATCTTGTATTTGTAATGGCCTTATAAGAAGGGAACAATGGACTAAATTTTTTCCTATCTTTTTGGATGGTTCAGCCCTTAGGTGGTTTGAAACACTAGTTGATAATGTGAAAAAATCATGGGATTTATTAACTGAAAGTTTTCTTGAAGAATTTAGTGAACAACAGAGATATGCAGATCTCATGATCAATATCACAAAGCTAACCCAAGGAGAGAAGGAGAAGATAAGGGATTATCATGCTCGTGTTCTAGAGCTAAGGAGAAAGCTCGACGCCCAGATTTGGAAGGAAGGATTAGCGGATGGGTTGATGAATGGCATGGATAATCTCCTATGTAAGCACTTCATTCTTGGGATGAAGCTAGAGATTAGACAACGAGTGAAGTATGACCACCTAACTACTATTGAACAAGCAAAGGAGATTGTAAGAAGGCAAGAAGAAAGCATGGAAGAGGAGCCCAAAGAAATTGTTGCTAAAGTAGAACCTACACCAGCACCTTTGATCCAAAATCCACAACCACTCTCAGTGAGCACAAATATTTCTCCTAGTACATCTACTGAGTATGAAGATCTGCTCAAAAAGATGGGTTAGTTAACTATTAATCTTCTTCAAGGAAAAGAATTTAGTTCTTAGGGAGGAGATAGAGGTCCAAACAAAAATATTTCTGAAGTTGTATGTTATGGTTGTTATAAAAAGGGTCATTATAAGTATAATTGTCTAGATAGAGCTTCTACATCTGGTAAAGGAGATAATGATAAAGGAAAAGCACCTGTGAATTCTTTTGATGTAGTAGATAAGAGTAGAAATAATGAAGTAGATGTGTTTGTAACAAAAAGAAAGAAATAAAAATATAATCAAGATGGAAATGATATTAAGAAGATGAAATGAGAAACTAATAAGAAACATAGGAGAAGAAAGTTGGGTGTGTAGGATTTTCTGATTTCATAGGCACAAGGACCATACTCCATCTTGGAAGATCTGTCCAAAAGGCCTGCAAATATTACATATGGTCAACTCTTGGCTATGTCTTCTGAGAAGAGGTGGGAGCTGCGAAGTGGAATCAATTCTCGACGAAGGAAGGAGGTTGAGGTCCCTATTTTGGAGGCAGAGGTGGATCCCTATGCTCCAAAAGCTGAGGTATTATGTAATGGTATTTCAATTCATGATGTCTTAGTTGATGGAGGTGCTGCAGTTAATGTAATGACTGAGTCTGTAATGAATATGTTGGGTTTAAAAATTGATCACCCTTCAACACTTATGCTAAGGTCATTAAATAAGGGAAAAACTAAACCAGAAGGTGTAGTTTCAAATGTGGCAATATCTGTTAAGGGTGTTGTATGTGTGGTAGACTTTCAGGTGATGAAAAATGGTACTGTTGCATACCCAATGTTGCTGGGAAGACCATGGCTAAGGAGAGTTCATGCAAGAAACTACTGGAATGAAGGCTTCATGACACTTGGATGTGGTAGAAAGAGGGTGAAGATAAATGTGATCCCTCGACATCATAAGTCAGAACCTGTGGATTCAAGTGATGAAACTGATGATTGGATATCCTCTGATTACTCTAGTACTAGTGAATTGGACACTGAAGATGAAGAAAGTGAGGTTGGTGTTTCAGTCATGGATATCCTTCCAGTCACACCGAATCATGACCCCATAAAACTATCTGAAGAAGAAGTTGATGATCATCTCCAACAAATAAACATTGGTGATGCTGTGATGGAGAGTGAGAAGGAATCCTACCTCAAGGTATTTTGAAGGTACATACACATATTCACTTTTGATTACAAGGAAATATGTAAAGTAAGTTGGGTAGAACATTCTATTGAGCTGGTAGATGGTGCTAGGTCTATAAAGCAAATGTCATATAGAATGAATCCTAATTTTTCCAAGACTGTAAAAGAAGAAATAGATAAGTTGCTTGATGCGGGATTCATATTTTCTGTGGAGAATTCAGAATGGGTTCTCCCATTGTGATCTCAATAAAAAAGAATGGGAAGCTACACATTTGTGTTAATTACAATAAGCTCAATAAGGCAACAAAGAAGGATCATTACCCTCTTCCATTCTCAGATCAGATCTTGGACGAAGTAGCTGGCTAGGAGTGTTATAGTTTTGCTGATGGATATAGCGGATACAACCAAGTCTGTATAGCAGAGAAAGATCAGCTAAATACCACGTTCACCACTCCTTGGGGAACGTTTGCTTATAGAGTTATGCCTTTTGGGTGGTGTAATGCTCCAGCAACATTCCAGCATTTGATGAATAGGGTGTTCAAACCCTACATTGGGACCTTTATCAGAGCATTTCTGGATGATTTTTGCATCTATGGGAGCAAGTTGGACCACCTACACCAGATAGAGACAACATTTCAAAGGTTAGATGAAGCACAAGCCTCACTAAACCCTACAAAGTGTGTCTTTGGATTTTCTAAAGGTGTTTTGTTAGGGCGTGTTGTATCCAGAGATGGTATTGGTACTGATCCTGATAAAGTTTCAAAAATCAAAGATTTACCATTTCCTATGAATAGAAGTAAGTTGAGATCATTTTTAGGCCATGTGGTTTACTATAGAAGGTTCATCAAGAATTTCTCAAAGATTGCACAGCCACTAACCCAGTTCTTGAAGAAGGATGTTACTCATGAACCAAGAAATAAGGCACATGAAGCTTTTGGACAACTGAAGGAAGCCCTGGTGTCTTCACCTGTTTTAAAGAATCCAGATTGGAGCAAGCCATTCATTGTGTACAATGATGCCTCAAATGCAACACTAGGGAGTACTTTGAGCCAAAAGGATGAAAATGGGAATGAACATCCAATTTACTTTAGGAGCAGACAAATGAGCAGTGCTGAGGTAAATTATACTGTAACTGAAAAAGAGGCTCTAGCTATCATTTTTGCTGTAAAGAAGTTTAGAAATTACTTGCTAGAGTAGAAATTTATAGTTGTAACAGATCATCAGGCTCTAAAATATATTGTCAATAAGCCTAACCCATCAGGGAGGATAGCAGATGCACTCTCTCGAGCCTATGATGGTTTAGGATCATCTTGTGATGATGATGATTTCCCCGATGCAGCCTTGTTATCCCTTGACACAATCCCTAGTGAATACATAGATATTTGGAATTATCTGAATGAATTCAAGTTTCCTGATGGTGCCAATGTAAAGACTAAGAGAAAGATTACTCAAGCCAGTCATCCATATTCTATTCTGCATGGAGTATTATTTCAGATAGGACCTGATGAACAGTACAAGAGGGTAGTTGGACATGATCAAGGGAAGGAACTGCTAGAAGAATTCCACAATGGTACATGTGGAGGGCACTTCTCTGGAAAACTTACAACAAGAAGGATCTTGGATGCAGGTTATCACTGGCCCACTCTTTTTAAAGATTATTATAATTATTGTAAGACATGTGATATTTGTCAAACACATGGTAACTGTAAGACTTCATCAGCTCCATTATGTCCTATTCTTCCACTTGGTCCCTTTGAAAAGTGGCGAATAGACATTCTAGGTCCACTTCCAACTACCTCACGCTAAAATAAGTATATTGTAGTTGCCACAGATTATTTAACCAAGTGGGTTGAAGCTAGGCCATTGAAAACAGCTTCCATGGATGAGGTGGCAAGGTTCATATATGAACGCATTGTCACCAGATTTGGTTGTCCATTAGAAATTGTAACAGATCAAGGAAGCCACTTCATTAATGAGGTAGTAGAAGCCCTAGTCAATAAATTTTTTATTAAGCACAGGAAGGCAACAACATACAAGCCAAGCACAAATGGACAGGTGGAACGAACAAATTTTGTGTTGTGTCAAATTCTAGCAAAAGATGCAGCCTTGCAGGTACATAAGTGGGATAAAAGGATTCATGCAGCATTGTGGGCATATAGGGCAACATCAAAGTCAGCAACAGGATACTCCCCATTTCAGTTGGCCTATGGCATTGATCCAGTTCTTCCTATTGAGTTTGATATTCCCACTGTGAGAGTTATGAAAAATGAAAGGATGAATGAAAGTGATTCAGTAAAAGAAAGGTTGGTACATCTTCATTTGCTAGAGGAAATGAGGGAAATAGCAAAGGATACAAGCCATAAGAAGAAAATGAAGTAGAAGGAATAATTTGATCAAAAGATCTGTTGGTCTCCATTTCGTGTGAATGACTTGGTTATAGTATATGATTCCAGATACAAAAAAAGAAGATAGAGAAAAATTTCTTCCAAAATGGATGGGGCCCTACAAAATAGCAGCTGTGCATGAAAATGGTACGTACCGACTAGAGGAATTGGATGGCACTCCCATTACGAAATGGGTCAACCACGACAAGTTGAAGATTTTCCAAGCACCAGAATAGTCTACTTCGAGGACGGAGTAGAAGCTAGGAAGGGGGAAGATGTCGACACTAAAGTTTTCCTCCGTAATTTCTATTTCATTAATGTATGTATTAGGAATAGGATGTTGTTAAGTGTAATTAGTAGTAGCATCTGATAGAAGACAATGGCGCCGTCAGTACGGTGCCACCAATAATGTAGAGTATGGTAACAGTCAAAGTACAATAGGAATGTTGTAAAAAGTAAATATTTGTCGTAAGTGGTCCGGTAATGTTAAAATGTCAAAGTTGGGATAAGTAGAGAAGTAGGGTCTACATGATTAGGAATTAGAAATATTATATTGGTAATAAGGACAAGGAGTGAGGTCATAAATATTTTGTGTATTTTATTTGTAAAAAGTCTAAACATGTGGAACCCATGTGAAATGATAAGGTTTATCTTATCTTAAGAGATAAGCTTACATGTACAGATAAGAGTTAAGGTATGGAATATGATTTGTCAGAGTGGATTTCTTATCCTATCTTAGAGATAAAATGGATAATCCTGAAAGTTCTATAAATAAAGAGGCCACCCCCCCCTCATTTAGCATAGAAAGAAGTAGTGAGAAATATTGTATAGAAAGAAGTAGTGATAAATATTGTATGAAGTGTGTAAAGGAAGCCATCAGTTTAAAGGTGTGTTGAAGAAGCCATTAAGAGGTGTAATTGTAAAGTTTCTTCCATAGTATTGGTGGAAGGCAAGTGAAGTCAATAACACTTGAAGTACCTCATGGGTGAGATTGTAACAATTTCATGTTAATATTATAATTTACTTTGATATTTCAGATTTGTCATCATTCTGTCTTATCATAGTCGATGGTATTCTTGTGTTACGTTTGTTGCTCTATTTCCAGATTACATCCACCAAACTAAAGGTTGTGCATTAGTAAATAATCATAGCATGAGGAGTTCCTGGTGAAGAATTATCATAGTGCCAAATTGGTGACGACAGTTCATTGTCTGCTTTCAAAAAGAAAATCTACAATCATCATTACCACATAATACTTGTACTTGTAAGCTACAATTTTATTGTTATAATAATAAATGATATTTTTAAAAATGTAGATATGTTCCATTCAACATCGAATTCTACATATTTTTAGATAATTATATCTTTTGTCTACAATTGTAACACACACACACACACACACACACACACATTTTTACATAATAAATGTGAAAAAAAATTTGGAAACAAATTTTAGTATATATTTAGGTTGATAGGCTTATATTTAACTCAACACATGCCGCTCTTTTCCTTGCATTGTTTGATACTTAAGCTGCAACTCTTTTCCATAGAGTTAGGACATTTGTCACCAGCACATAAATTACCAATAACTAAATGAGACATATTTCCTAATTTTGACGGCACAGAGGTTTTAATATAAAAAAAAAGCTAACAATCAAGAACCATTATTCATGCTTTAACCGTTAATGTGTTGGTAATTATTTATTTTAGCAGGGTGCGCTAGCTAGAATTCAAAACATCTAGAACATCTCTAGTAATTGAAAGTTGAGCAGGATTTTGGCTGATCGTTGCATGTTTTTATTTCCCTCAAAAAAAAAAAACTAATTTCTAGGGCACAAAGGCCTTAAGTGGATTCCTTTAAAGCATATAATCACTGATCCTCACAACATTCACTGCATGGATTATTTTAAAGCTTGAAGAGTCATCGACCCTCACAACCTACAAATCTTGGAGAAGCATCAATCCAGGCCAACCAAGTGGCGTGGTTCTCTACACTGCCACTTTACTCTGGCTTCCCATTTCTCCCCATTGTGTCTTCAATTTCTTCAGTGGTGAACCAATGAAGACTAAGGTGATTTATGCCCAAATGTTTTAACACGAACAATTTATTTCTTAGTTGGATTGCTGACTCCTGCATTAGCAATGGATATGCAATGGTTGCAATGGGATGTCCTCTCCAGCAGGAATACAGTGTAAGAGGTTTCCCACATTAGCAAGGGGGCGCATCACGGAAACTGTATATCCCTCCTTAGGGTGAGTCTAGATTATCTCTTTACCTATATTTCATAATTTCATTTTGTTATTCATGCGAACACTGAATCCCCGAAAATGAGTTGGTAATAATTATTCAATTTGATAAAAAAGCATTAAAAAATGTTCATTTTCTATTTGGATTTGTTGGCTATTGGCAGGCATGAAATGCAAGCCAGGACAACATGTTGATTCTCACAGAGAGTTACACAGATGCTTTCGGCTCACTGGTAGTTTATACTCTAGTGGATGTGTCTACAATCAACATAGCAATGAGTGGCGAAGATCCTTCCTACATAGCCCTCCTTCCCTCAGGCTTTGAGTGGTTAAGAGAGCTACAGAAATGCACTTGTGAGGTTAGCAGTAGTGGCTTAGATATAATAAATCATAACACCAAAAACAAACATTTAGGAGGAGGGTCATTGATCACGGTAGCTTTTCAAATTCTTCTCAGTAACTTACCATCCACAAAGATCAACTTAGAGTTGGTCACAACTATAAATAACCTCATATGCAACATTGTGTAGCAAATCAAAGTTGCATTGCATTGCACAAATGCCTGAAAATTACTATTGTTGTAATTCACCATAACTGTACATTTTGACAATTCCTTAGGCATGACTTTACAAAAAAAAGGGGGTGTTTCTTTTATCATGTCAATATTCCTTTCCTAATTCATCCCTTTCAGGTATCTCAAATTACAAATTTAAATCAATATGAAACCAAACTCTCAGGAATGGCCTCTCTCAAAAGGGAAACTACCCTTAAAACATGTTATGTTTCCACAGTAGAATCCCCACTTCCAAATTTGGGTTGTCACATAAAAAAATTAAAAGAAAATGTTTCATTAGAGAGGAATAGAATTTTGAGGTGATAACTTCTTAAAGAACCCACATGTTCCCCAAGCTAGGTAGTCTCTTTATCACAGAAGTTAAGATAACCTAATAAGGAGATGAAGAATACCACAATTTGACCAAATCTAACTAACCAAAATATTTTTTGCATAACCCTAAGGTAGTTATTTACAACCAATGAGATTTGCATCTTCCGTTCACAATGAGAAAAAAAATGCACAATTAAGTATTGTTAAAGCAAAGCCAACAAACTAGGAGGAGGAAGCAGAGGGACATTCAGTATGCCCAAGGAAAACTGTAGTGCCCACTTCCCTTCGACACATCTTGATATTGATCATGATACTGGTGACTATATTATGGAAATTATTATATTTTTGATTTAGTACGGTGTTAGATGTTAGATCACAGACTATTATTGACTCTGATTCCCATATGATGCATGATGATTGTTAGAGACATTTTATATAGAAGTTGACATGCTGTTGGACATGGTTATATATATTTATCGATGTTGCTAGGACATATGATATATATATATATATATATTGAGTAGACCGAGAAAATTGAATTAAAATTGATGATGAAATAGTTGTTAATGAAATTGTAAGTGATATTGTTGATTTTCTGGATATTGTTGTGATTCATATATATATTGATAATTTTGAAACTATATTTATATTCATTTAGATGTTCTGATATGGCCACGAGGCTAAAGGAGGTATTTTGTTTTGTAGTTTAAAATATCACAACAAACATCGAGGGATTGGAGACCAACCACATTGGAATTCTTGATGAATTCAACAAGGTCACCATGATAACTTGTATTGTTCGTGTGTGTGCGTGTTTGATTGTTGTTAGGGATTCCCATGGGGGGGATCACCTTTAAATGTGACCAAGGGTTATGTGTATTTATTTATTTGGTTCCTTTTTATTGGTGTTTTTGTGTGTTTAGTAAGTGATTATGGTACAGAATATGAGTAATCATATTGTTAAAATAAATTAACCAACTTGGGTCATAAGAAAGTAATTATTGAAGTAGTTGATTTTTGTATTAAATGTTATAAGATATGTGTAAGCAATGTGTAAGATATATCTAAGTAAAATTTGGAGTATGAAACACTTCATCTTCTTTGGAATTCGAATTTGTCCTTGGAGGCTGATTTTGGAGGCTTGTGGAACAAGTTAACCTTTCCCATACCTCTTAAATTTTCATGCCAACCTTACCTATGGTTAGAGGGTTTAAATTTAGCCTTCATTATGCATTTTTGTAATTCAAGTTTTATGCTTTAATTGCACTTTTCTTACATGGTTTAATTTTAGTCCTTTGGGGTGTGGGCTTGTTTTGGAGTGTGTAAGTAATCTGTCATATTATTCACCTACTTATTTATTATTCTTTGGAGATTGAAGTTGACCTATGATTTGGAGTTGAGGATGTGTGATGGGGCATTCCACTTGTATCCACCTCATCCTCTTCTCTTCCTTCTCTATATATACGAATTCATTTTATTGTTTGGGGGTTACACTCTTTTGGTTGCTGCACTTTTGCATACTTCTTTTGGGGTGAATTATTTTGCTATTTTGAGATCTTGCTTTTGGAGAAAGTTGCAAAATTTTTACAGACCTGTGTTTTGCTGATCTTGGGCTATTTTGCATTGGAAATATTTTTGGTTGGAACTTGAAACAAACTCCATTATGGAGAGGTAAGAGCTTAGCTCTTGGAAATTCTCTCCTTTTATTTGTATGCATAAGTGAATGGTGGAATGTTTGACTATGTTGTTTTATTTTTTGTCTAGTTGGGTAAATGGCCTAGGGACGGTGTAGGATAAGACTATGGGGCATTTTGTGGTAGACATAAGTGTTTTGGGGAGGTATAAGTGTGGAGGGAGTTGGGATTTGGGTTCCACCTTGCAAAGAAATAGATTACATTTCTTTACTCATTATGGGGTGCCATAAGAGGTTGGGCCAAAATAAGAAAATGTGAGGAATAAGGGGTACTTGGGGGAACCATTTCACCACTTGATGTGGATGAAAATTTAATACACATTTTGTGCCAAAGAGTTACTATGTTTGGAAATAAAATCCCTTTTGCATGTGAAAGAAATTTACTCTGTATTATGTTTGTAAAAAAAGGAATGTAATGAGAAAGAGTTGTGATTATAAAATTGTATTTGGTCTATATAAATAGAAGTGGTCACTTTATTCAAATGATATTGCTTTCATTGGAAATCTGATTGTTGAATGTAATTTGAAATCTCTTTTGGAAAGATGAAAAAGTGAATACGTATGAAAAAATGTCTTAATGCTCTATTCTTTAGAAATGAAAGTTTTGAAAATTAGAATTATAATTTGGCATTTGAATATGTTGATTCAAATCACCTTAATGAGTTAGATTGGATTCGGAATGATTCCTAATACTTAGAAGACAATAAATGGAAAATAGATCCTTTCAAATTAGATCTATGTTAGACGTTTTCAAAACAGACAAATGTTTTATCAAAATACACGGATCGACTCTGCAACATCAAAAAGACAAAATGAAATATCAATTTTATTTTTAAGGTCAAAATGACCCCAAACATTCCAAAATACTTATGAAAATTTTATAGAACCTTTCAAATCGGGCAAAGGCGAAATTGCAGACTTCTTGCTATATAAAATTGATAAATTTCAAATACCAATCAATCAAGTAAACTTAACATTGCAATCTATCCTAAAATATTCCAAGTAAAATCCTCCATGCTTGTTTGGCAAGTGGAAAAATAATTAACGAAAAATTTGAATAAAATTGATAAGTTAAAAATCCCAGTTCACTTTCTAAGTGACAGAAAGACTTTCTGAAAATTGACCATTTAAAATTTATTAAAATTAAATTCCTAAGGTTTTTCTCCAAAGAGGACATTGAGAGCTTTCCAGAAAGTCCTCGTTTGCCAAAACCTAAGTTCCCAATCTAAAGTTATGGCCTTTTGAAGTTTTTACTTCATTTCAGGCTCAAAATAATCTAATTATAAAATTTTAAATGAATAAAATATTCTTGGGCGAACCCACAGTCTAAAACATTCATTTTTTTGCTTTTTTCCCAAATGGTGCAAAGTCATGAAGTTTCCCATTGCTCCGGTAATCTGTAAGCCTTCATTTTTTCTAAAAATGATCTAAGTCCAAAAATTTAATTTGACAATTTTTCCTCCATGGCCCTGCCGCCCCGCAACCAATCATTGATCAACACATGGATTTTCTAGGCATCAATGGAGGCTTAGATCGATTTTAACCTTTAGCACTTTCAAAAATAAAATTGGAAAATTTTGTAAGTTTTCCCCAGAGCCTCGCCGGCCTACAGGTAATCAGGTGTTACCACATGGCTTCATGAGGCGTCAGCAGAGGAGCGGATCTTTTTAAGCCTTAACACTTCAAAAAGCTTTTGGGAAAATTTTCTAAATTATCCCCGCCGGCCTACCAAACCGCAACTAACGGTTGGCTGACACGTGGCATCTTCTCACGTCAATGGAGGCGTAGGTTTGTTTTGACATTTTTGCCCTTCCTTTTGAAAAGTCAAATTTTTCAAATGTTCCCCGTCGGCCCGCTGACCCGCAGCCAATAAGGAGCTGCCACGTGGTCTCTCTGGGCATCGGCGGAGGTGCGGGTGTAAAATTCAATTTTTTCCCAAATGGGCGAGAAGTGCTAAAATGCCTTCCCCAGGCTCCATCAAGCCCGTGTCTTGGGAAAAACTTCTTCCCTGCTCCGCCAGTCCGCTTTTCTCCTCTGGGTGAATTTTCTCTCCAATGTCCAAAGGCTTGAGTTGGGGAAAATTTTCCTCCCCAGGCCCACTCTTTGGAAAATTTTCACCACAAGTTCTGCCGGTCCATAACTTGAGAATTACAAGGAGTTAAGAGGACTTCTTTATATCAATGGAAAGGGGAAGAAATTTCCTATCTAATTGGAATGTTTTTAGGAAGTATTTAATTATGTTAATCATGGGAAAATTCAAATTGAATTATTAACCAAATTTATGAGAGGGGGTAAGTAAGATTTTACTCTGATAATTTCAACACATGTATTCTTTATCCCCCCTGTGTTTAAACCTTTCTCTTGTTTTGGATCTCATGGAATTAATTTCCTCGGGTATTTAATTGTTTTGGTCCCTTAACCCTAAAATTTTTAATTAGGGAATATTTAGTTAAAATTTCAATGTAATCAATGATTAAATTAATCCCTAAGGAGATTTGAGCTAGGTGTGGATTTACTCACACTCATTGCTTTATAATGTGGAATTAGTAATTGTTATAATGGTAAAAATCTATTAGTTTAATTTAATTGTCCTTAAGACTTTGGTTGTTAACACGTTTTTAAAAAATAAATTTATTCCATAATTTTCTGAATTAAACCTAGGTTGTTGCATTAGTCTCAACTGGGAAATCGTTTAGCGGAAATTATCAACTAAAATAAACGTTTTATGGTTAAGCCCATTGCTAGGCTACATTCAGTACAATGAAAATCATTCATTCCATGAAGTAATTTTTTCTATATCGTACTTAAATGTATGGTAATTCTTAGACTTAACATACCTGCACTAAGCTTCTACTTATTTAGACATGTAGCTTGTTGGTCTAATGCCCACTTCAAATCCCAGATCTTCACTACTAGATGAATATTATTCTATGGAGTAACCTTCAAATTTTCTTCTTTCCTGGTGTGTAGTGATCTAGGGTAGCAACAAGACATGTTGGTTCGTTACTCCTGTCCAACCTATACTTCTGGTTCTTCATGATCATGATTCTAACCCTTAGGGGACTCCATACTTTTAAAATAGTTATCTTTTTTTATTAGATACACAGTAACCAACGACCATGGGATTATAGAATGTCCCAGAGGCCTTACAGATAGATAGATACATCGTGATAGACGACAACGAAGAATAAGAATAGAATTTTCATTAAAAGCCCACATAATGACCTCTACTAGTGATCAGAAGAAGCAAAAATAAACACAGCTAGATGCACTACCAATAGCACAAAGAACCAGTCAAGAAGGCTTGACAGGAGGCTTAAGAGATAGATCTCACCAGTAGGGCCCGCTAATACATAGATTTGGCTATGAGTGACATTAGATTTTTTATACTGGACCTATGTCCAACACACATCAAAAGGTATTAGGATAAGAGTCGGACAGAAAGCAATGACCGGGATGACTTCTAAGATGGTGAGGGGTGGTAGGTGGAAGGATATTAAGTTTTTCATTAGTTCACTGCCCCTATCAAAGGCATGCGCCACCACATACCTTCCTTTACTTCCACACAAAACACTATTTTGAAGCTTATAAATGACCCACCCGCATATACTATATACATATATATATGATATATATATATATATAATTCTCTTTGAAATTTTAACAAATGTTACTACGAAATCGAAAAAAAATCAACCCACGATGATTAGAATGAAAATATGATGGTCCTCAAAAGGCATTACAAAAAATTTACCAGAAAAGGTAAATTCATTAGCGACAGAAACAAGGGTGGTATAATAGAAGGAAAGGAGTCGACTTTAATTTGAATGGTGATTGTGAGAAAAAAAAAATATGAGGTATGCCATGGATCACTAAAATGTATCCAAGACATGACCGACAACACAAAAAGAAGAAGGAATGAGGTACGAGTAACGAAGTTGGTTGCTATAGTAACTTTCCCACAATGCCAAAAGTCGCCCCTACACCAATTTCTTCCATTCGCAAGGTGAGTTTCAACTTGACAACAGGGTATAAAATGACAAGGCATTGCTGGAAACGAGGTTCCATGGAAAGGAAAGGAGTCTACACTGAATGAGGCATTACAATTTCAATATTAGATTAAATTAGTTAATTTTCTAACATCCTTTGAAAATAGTATATAGATATTTATTTTAATATTTTCCACCACCCAAAACAGTCAAGAAATTGAACAAAATGGATAACCTATTGTGCCCACTTTCCTTTGACACCTTTTGATACTGATCTTGATACTATTGATTACATTGTGGACATTATTATGGTTTTGATTTATTATGATGTTAGATTTTTGACCATGGATTATTGTTGATCTTGATTTAATTATGATGCATGATGATTATTAGAGACACTTCATATGTGGATGATGATATAATACTTGACATGGATATATTATGAATGTTGTTCGGACATGTGATTTTTTGATATGGTGAGTAGACCTACAAAATGGACATTATATGATGATGATATAGTTGTTGATATAAATTGTAAATGATATTGTTGATTACCTTGATGTTGTTGTTATTCATATGTATAGATGATTTTGTGATTATATTTATATCATGTTGGATGTTCTAATATAGCCACAAGGCCAAATGAGGTATTTGTATTTTATAGGTTAAACTATCACAACAAACATCAGGGAATTGGAGACCAACCACATTAAAATTCTAGATGAATTCAACAAGGTCACCATGGCAACTATTTTTGTTTTTGTATGTGTTTGTTAGTGTTAGAGATTCCCATGCGGGGGAATTACCTTTAAATGTGACCAAGGGGCTTTATGTATTTATTAATGTAGATTATTTTATTAATGTTTTCATGTGTTTATTTTGTGGTGCTTTTACCCTTTTTCATAAGTTATTAAATGATGTGTTAATGTTGTGAATAATCCTATTGTTAAAGTAAATTAATCAAATTTGGGATATAAGAAAGCAATTATAGAAGTTTTTGACTCTTGTATTAAATGTGATAAGTGATGTGTAAGTATGTGTAAGAGTTGTGTAAGTCACATTTTGGAGTATGAAACACTCCACCTCCTTGGAAATCCAAATTTGTCATTGGAGGCTGATTTTGGAGGCTTGTGGGACAAGTTAGACTTGTCACATACCTCTTAAATTTGCATACCAACCTTACCTATGGTGGGAGGGTTGAATTTAGACCTTATTTATGCATTTTTAAATGACTAATTGTAAGTTTTGATTTCACTCTTATTACTTTTTATTAAATAAAATCCTTATGGGGTGTGAGATTTTTTGAGTGTGTGTAGACACCAAATTTCTGTCTTATGACCCCTTGTGACCCGCATCTCATTTCGCAACCTAACCTCATCACCTAAACCTTACACAATTATTTATTAATTACCTTATAATTAATAAATCCACATCGCCTTTCCTGCCACCTCATTTTGCCACCTCATCATGACCTAGGCCTAACCCTAAACTAATCTAATTAAGACCTATGACTTAGTTACATCCACACCCATGACTAATGACTCCTTACTCGCACCCAAAACCGACTTTATAGTTACTTGACCAAGCCTGTAACTAATCCCTTGGGAGAAAAGGAGGGAAGGTTGGCTATTTTACTAAAGATAGCCCACTTTAACCTGACCGATACCGGTTCCTACTCGACCGCCGTCGGTTCTATAACCGCCATCGGTTCCCTGTAAATGACCTCCCCTAACCAGAAACAGAGTTGAAGGATTTTTGGATCAATCAGGATCATCAAGAAGTGATAAAAAAGAATCTGGATTTTATTTGGCCGAGCAGAGACAAGTGAAGAGACAAGAAGAGTTTGCAGCGAAGGAGACCAAGCCCAAGACTGCAACTGAATAACCAGAGCCCTGTGATACTCAGCTGATCATCGGGAGGGAGGTATCTCATCTCCTGAGTGCCAGGCCATCCTACCTGAGTTCTACCTTTGTCATTACAGTTCTCAGACCTGCATCCTCGTCAATAACCAGTAAGCTGCATCTTGTGTGTCCTCTTTAATAATATTTCTTAGACTTTTGAATCACAGCCGTCATAAATCCATTCCTAGATCTACCACCCAGCAACACATTATATCTAACTATCATTCATTTACCTCTCATCACCCCGTTACCTAATCCCGCTCATATACTAGCCTTACAAACAACACAACCACCCTACAACTGACCCTCACCAAAAGTCCCTAAAACATAGCCCCCACCGACTTAAAACCAGAAACCAGCCTTTCCTCCTACCTATTTCAACGAAGCAATTAAATTGTGATTTTATAATATTTTGTGTTAATTTATATTAGCAGGGGAACTGACCACCTTCGAAAGTAAGTTTTATATTTCCTGGGCCCAAGGCAGTTCCCTCATTTATTGTCTAATCAAAATCTTGTGGTCTTGTGTTCTTATTTGCAGGTAGTCCTTCCAAGACAAAAGGGATTTCTTCGCAATCAAACTGATCTCTCTCTATAGTACGCACACACCATCTCGACATTCAATAGGTATTCCTCCTAGCCCTAACCCTTATCTGTTTCTAAAAGGAATGAAAGGATAGAAGCAACTCTATTCCCAAAAAGCTGAAACATTCCACGTGAAACATTTTGGCACGCCTGGTGGGACCCATTTTGGGTTTCTTTCTTTCTTGCTTGCTTTCGTATAGGGAGCATACTTGTTGTTTTCTTCTTCTAAAGATATTCACAAGGTATTTTGTTATTTTGGTAAAAGAACTTGCTTTGCTTTTACATCTTTGCATTAGTGAAAGTCATCTTTTTTGCTTCATCGAATATCATTTTCGATTTGGGTTTAAAACACGTGCATCACATTCTTGCTTGTTGTTTTCAATTCTAGTGAACATAGATTAAGTAACAGGTCATACACGTGGGGGTGATATCCACGGTATTGACAAGAAATTAATCTTACTTTCACTGCACAACACATACCGAATCACTTCACAATTAACACAACAGCTCAAACATCCCCCCTTTTTCTGCGGTATTCCTCTGCCCGATTGAGGTAACCTTATAAGCCAAAACAAACTTGACATTTCCCCTAAGTCTTTTGTTTAGGATTCTGACATCATTCTACGTCTAAAGGCATAAGCCCATGTTAATTAAAATTAACCCTAGGGTTAGTCTCTGGATTTGCATGTGCATCTTGCTTGTTTTCAGTTCTGTTTTCTCTGTCATACTCTGTCTTCTGTGATCACCTCAGAACAATTTGATAAGTGTACTAAACATTGTTAAAAATCAAATCAGCAGCTTCTTATATTTTTCTTATACCAGTATTATTACACCGACATCAGTTAGATGACCGAAGTTGACTAAATTCTGACTAACATCGGTTATTAGACCGATATCGATTACTGTCTTTTACAGTTCCTGACAAACCAGCAACCTGCCAATTTCACCATTCTGAGGCTGTTTCTGTTCCCGATAAATTGAAGCCCTACTGTGTACTCTTGTCCATGGTTTTTATCACTCAGAAGCAAGCCGCCGGCATGGTTTCACATGCCTGCTCTGTGCCTTTTCCTGAATCACCCCCTTCACATTCTATAGGGAACCCTACAGACACCAGTGATATCCCCAAAATTCCTGTAGGAGATAAGGAATTTTCCAAATTTCTGGATGCTAATTCTAGCGCCGTACAATACTATTTGTCTCATGCCCTTGACCGTATGCCGGATGGTCAACTCCTTGTTGGCATGCCTATTAGTATAGCAGCTCACTTAGCTCCCACTCCACCTGATAACACCGCCTTGCTTCCTGCATCTTTAGACCCGTCTCCCAATCCGACGGCTTCAGAGGTTCATACGACACAAATTGGCTTTCCGTTGGTTAATCTTGGACCCCACATATCATTACCACCGACTGCCCCTACCGCATCTCTCTTGCAGACTACTCTGTTCATGACTTGCTCTCTTCCACCTATCCACACGAGCTTTCCTTCTCAAGCTCCGCCTACCTTTTAATTCCCATACACGTATCCAGTGACCTCAACATCTTATATGGGACATCCCTATTCAGTCGCCTCAACATATTCATCCTCCATACCTTATCAACACTTAACCCCACCACTGTCTAGCGGATGCCCTTGGCCCAATTTGCCTCCGTTTACCACAACCGCACCATCATCTCATCCAACCACGGATTTCATCAAACAAATGATGGACAAAATGCAAAATCTGGAGGCTTCTGTTTCGAGAAGTCGTAGCGGAATACCTGTTTAATGTCGAGATGGTGTGCGCGTACCGTAGAGAAAGATCAGGTTGACTGCGAAGAACTCCTTTTTGTCTTGGAAGGACTACCTGCAAATAAGAACACAAGACCACAAGATTTTGATTAGACAATAAATGAGGAAACTGCCTTGGGCCCAGGAAATATAAAACTTCCTTTCGAAGGTGGTCAGTTTCCCTGCTAATATGAATTAACACCAAAGACTGTAAAATATCAATTAAATTGCTTCGTTGAAACAGGTAGGGGGAAAGGCTGGTTTCTGGTTTTGAGTCACAGTAACCGATACCGGTTACTGATAACCGATATCGGTAGGGTCTAGGATCTGTAGGTTGGTTGTGTTGTGGGGTGGGTGTTGTAGGGTAGCTGTGTTGTTTGTAAGGCTAGTATATGAGTGATATTAGGTAATGAGGTGATGAGAGGTAAATGAATGATAGTTAGATGCAATGGCACGCTGGGTAGTGGATCTAGGAATGGATTTATGAGGACTGTGATTCAAAAAGTCTAAGAAATGTTATTAAAGAGGACATGCAAGATGTAACTTACTGGTTATTGACGAAGATGCAGGTCCAAGAACTCTGATGACAAAGGCAGAACTCAGGTAGGATGGCCTGACACACAGAAGATGAGATATCTCCCTCCCGATGATCAGCTGAGTATCACAGGGCTCTGGTTATCCAGTTGCAGTCTTGGGCTTGATCTCCTTTGCTGCAAACTCTTCTTGTCTCTTCACTTGTCTCTGCTCGGCCAAGTAAAGATCCGGATTCTCTTGATCGCTTCTGATGATCTCCTATTGATCCAAAAATCCTTCGACCTTTGTTTCTGGTTAGGGGAGCCCATTTACAGGGAACCGATGGCGGTTTCGTAACCGACGGCGGTCGAGTAGGAACCGGTATCGGTAAGGAAAAAGTAGGCTATTTTTAGTAAAATAGCCCACTTTCCCTGCTTTTCTCCCGAGAGATTAGTTGCGGGCTTGGTCAAGTGACTAGAAGGTCGGTTTTGGGTGCGAGAAAGGGGTCATTAGTCATGGGTGTAGATGTGGACCAAGTTATAGGTCTTAATTAGGTTAGTTTAGGGTTAGGACTAGGTCATGATGAGGTGGCAAAATGAGGTGGCAGGTAAGGTGATGTGGATTTATCAATTACAAGGTAATTAATAAATAATTGTGTAAGGTTTAGGTGATGAGGTTAGGTTGCGAAATGAGATGCGGGTCACAAGGGGTCGTAAGACACAAATTTGGTGTCTACATTAGCCCCTTATTGTCGTGTAGCTTGTTTTGTAAAGCTGCACGGACAATAATATGAAGTGGTTTCTCCTGTTAAGGGTATAGGTAATCCCCCTCAAATCTATCACAGATTGAGAGAACGTGAAATCAGGGATAGGGTTGATAAAGGGTAAATGGTGTAGAGATGATGGTGAGATGGTGGGGTAGGTCCAAGGAAGCAGACGCACGTTGAAATGCAATAGTGCGACTAGGGTACATGATTTGACGAGCAAACCAGCAATGCATAGGCAAAGGTCGATAGTTTATCCAAACAAGGGTGATATAATCCTGGTATCCAAGGCATAGGAAGTAGCTCCAGGGTATATAACGGGTAAGGTACAGGAACGTTTAGGCATGTTCGGCAGTACCAAATGGTTGGTTTGGTTGAGATAAACGTCACGGTCTAGGTCTAGGCAAAGTTGGTCGACAGATCAAGTCAAGGACCCTAATCATGCTAAAACACGAACAGGTGAGCTCGATTGAACAAAAAGCTACATGATGGGTGGATAAAAGTGTATGTTGTTGATGTTGGGCGAGGTATCGAAGTGGTACGGCCTTGGGTCGGGCGGTTGATCTTGTGGTAGGTCGGGCCAAGTTGTTGGGTTGTGGCCTTGGGTCAGGCCAAAAGGCCTTGGGTCGGGCCGGATGGGTAGGGTGAGGCCTTGGGTCGGGCCGAATGGGTAGGGTGAGGCCTTGGGTCGGGCCAAATGGGTAGGGTGAGGCCTTGGGTCGGGCCGGATGGTTAGGGTGAGGCCTTGGGTCGGGCCGGATGGGTAGGGTGAGGCCTTGGGTCAGGCCAAATGGGTAGGGTGAGGCCTTGGGTCGGGCCAAATGGTTAGGGTGAGGCCTTGGGTCGGGCCGGATGGGTAGGGTGAGGCCTTGGGTCGGGCCGGATGGGTAATGAGGCCTTGGGTCGGGCCGGATGGGTAGGGTGAGGCCTTGGGTCGGGCCAAATGGTTAGGGTGAGGCCTTGGGTCGGGCCGGATGGGTAGGGGCCTTGGGTCGGGCCAAATGGTTAGGGTGAGGCCTTGGGTCGGGCCAAATGGTTAGGGTGAGGCCTTGGGTCGGGCCGGATGGGTAGGGTGAGGCCTTGGGTTGGGCCAACGGCCTTGGGTGAGGCCTTGGGGTCGGGCCAAATGGGTAGGGTGAGGCCTTGGGTCGGGCCAAATGGGTAGGGTGAGGCCTTGGGTCGGGCCAGGGTGAGGCCTTGGGTAAAAGGTTGCCATGTGGCCTTGGGTCGGGCCAAATAGGTAACAAATCAGCAAAGGTGGATATAGGCGATGTTGTGAGAAAGGGCGATTAGTAAATAGGGGCAGAAATTGGGGGAAAGTTGGAATAAAACCGATGTCGATTGTACATGACCGATATCGGTTAGGGGACCGATACCGGTTCCTTAGGGCACAATAAAACCGATATCGGTTAGGGGTGAAAAACCTATAAAAAGAAAAATACGGCCTGTCATTGTCACTTTTGCAATTTGGAAACCAATTTGAGTTGTCTGACGTGGAGAGTGGAGATTGGAGCATTTGTTGCGTGAGGTGGCGTTATTTGACTGGAGGAGTGAGTTGTTAGTGGGCCCGAGTGAGGAGGAGGCAGTAGTTGATTGGTGGAGGACCCAGAAGAGGACATTTGGAGCCATGGCACAGCCAGGAGGAGCAGGAGGGGCTGGACCAGCTGGACCACCACCACCCATCCCACCACGACGACGTGTCGTCGTACGGGTAGGTTCGAAACCCCTCATTGTGTGAATTTGATTGCATTATGCTAGATTTGGGGTTTGGGTAGGAATGTACATTTTTAGGAAATAATTAGAAAATGGAAATGATTTGAAAAAGGGAGAGGGTAGATAGGTGAAATAAGCCAAGGCGGCTGGGTGGGTAGGTTTTTAGGGTATTTGGGTGGGTAAATTGGTAGAAAAATGAAAAAAATGTAGGGGGGGGGGGGGGGGCCGCGCGGGGTTCGGCTCCGGAAGTTACAGCGACCGATGTCGGTCGCTAAGCGACCGGCATCGGTCGCAAAATTTTAGGGGCAGGGTGTTTTGTGTTTGACCGGCGTCGGTCGTATATCGGCCGGCGTCGGTGGGCGTCAGTGGGTTTTTTTTTTTTTTTTTTGTTTTTTTTGGGTGTTGGTTGTGGGTTTTGGGTTTGTTTTGAGTTTGGGTATGGTGTGGGTTGTGTGGTTATGGTTTGGGTTGTTTCGGTTGTTGGTTTGGTTGTTTTGGTGTTTTGGTATTGTGTAGGTTGTTGGTTTGGGTGTGAAGAGGGAGGGGGATAGTGGAGAAGATAGGTGGGTAGAGGGGTGTGTTAGAGAGTCGGGTTGTGGTCGGGGGGATAAAAAAAAGGGGTATAGAGGGTATAAGTAGATGTGTGATAAAGAGTAGGGCTAATACTGTGGGTTGGTTTTGCAGGCACGTCAGCAGCTGACGATGCGGGACAGGATGCCCCCACTGTTGGTACGGATGCGGACCACACGTATCCGCAGCACACTGGGCCATCATGCGCGAGGTGGGACTTGGCGGAGTCCAGAGGTACAGGGCGATTGATAGGGATCATAGTTTGATGGTCGCCCTCATCGAGAGATGGGATCCGGTGACCAATGTGTTCCATCTCCCGACTGGGGAGATGACTATCACATTGGAGGATGTGTATCGCATCCTTAGACTGCCGATCGATGGAGAGGCAGTCTTCCAGGTAGATTCAGAGACAGCCATGGATAGCATCCTACAGGTTTTCGGGGATGCAGCTGCGCTACTGACATATCACAGCGCGAGCATCGCGTATGGGGATATGTACCGTGCGCACCGACATGAGACACGGCTTGCCGTGTTGATGATGATCGGGATCACCTGCTTTGCCCTCCCAGACTCAGAGGGAGGCCGCTTTCCACGGGCGCTTATGGGGGTGCTACATGAGATGGTGGAGGAGCACACCTGTTATGCTTGGGCACCAGTATACCTGGTACAGTTGTATCGAGAGCTGTGGGGCTATCGCCGGATGAGGCGATTCGGGATTTGTTCGACGTTTTTGCTGCATTGTTGGGCATATGAGCACATCATATGCATTAGACCAGTAGGGCTGCCCCAGCAGCCAGGGCCACAGGTCATATATAGATACGGCTTTCAGAGGTGGTTGGGGGTCGTGGGCCAGCCACGAGCAGTGCTTGCAGGGCGGGACGTCGCTTATTACAGGCATTTATTAGAGGGCCTGACAGCGGCAGATATCGTATGGAGACCTTACAGAGGTCATCACCCTCGCAGAGGAGCCCGATTACAGTTGCGCTTGATCCAGTACACTTTCTGGATAGCAGGACGGAGGCCGGGAGAGTATGAGAGGATACCCCTAGAGAGGGTACGCAGGCAGATGGGGCTGCGACAGGACGAGCCACCTCCCTTCCCTCAGTACCGGAGGGATGATGTAGAGGCCCCACTGCCTGCACCACAGCCCTTGGACCCAGATTGGGTTGCTGAGAGGCCAGCAGGTGACACTGTAGATGATGCTGGTTGTACGGGAGCATATATGGTTTGGTGGGCTGGTCAGAGAGCAGCGAGGATAGCACAGCCTGCACAGCCAGACTTGGCAGCGGTGATAGCAGAGCGAGATCAGCTCAGGGGCCAGGTGCAGCTATTACAGGGGCAGCTGGCTGCTGCACAGGCACAGATAGGTGTCTTACAGGGGCAGCTAGCCCAGGCGCAGGTACAGGCACAGGCACCACCACCAGCAGCGGCACAGCCACAGCCCCAGGCACAGGTACAGGTACCACCACGGCCACAGGCACCACCAGCGGCACCAGCACAGGCACAGGGGGCACTGGTAGTAGGTGTCAGGGGACCAGCCCCAGCACCTATGGTGGCTCGAGAGCGTTACATGGAGGCTAGAGCGGAGGCCCGATACTATCAGGATATTCTTGATGGTACCGGGGCTGATTATCAGCCCTATGCGGCACATAGAGCAGAGACCTCTCGGAGCCAGAGGTCTCAGGGAGGTGCAGCCACAGCTGGTGTGTCTGTTACAGGCAGGAGGCGAGAGGCAGGACAGGGACCAGCAGGCAGAGGTGCAGAGGGAGGTGGAGAGAGCTGAGGGGTCCCTGCACATTTTGTATATTGGACATGGGCACCGGTCTGCGAACCGGTTGTGTTGATAGAGGCCTGCGTGCCTACATATTATTCATTTATTCATTCATTTATTTATTATACCGGCCTGCGAGCCGAGTACGGGTTGTACAGTTGATACCGGCCTGCGAGCCGAGTATATTTTTGATATGAGGGACCGGCCTGCGAGCCGAGTCGAGATTATTGATAGTTATTGCGGCCTGCGTGCCGGCTTTGTTGTATTATGAGATCACAGAGGCCCCGATGCAGGGCACATTGTATATTTGAAACTTTGGATATATAGATATGATGATTTGACCCACATGCTGTGTTTAAAATGTTTTTAAGTATTTTGTCGATGGTTTGTGATATAGGATGTATGATGAGTTTAATTGACATGTTGATATATTGATGATGGTGATGTCTTTTGTTAATGGGATGCACGTATATATGGATGACATGTTATATTATGAAATGTTGCATGTTTTGTTGCTGGTTTTGTGACATTGAATGTATGTATCTGATGAGTTGGATCCAAATGGTGTATAGATTGATAGTTTTTTGATATCCTTAGTTGATGGCTTGTTTGTTTTTGGTAATATAGATAGATGATGTGGATGAAATTATAATGAGATGTGGATGAAAAGATTATAGATAACGGTGTTATTATGCAGGAAAAAGAGGCGGGCGCCACGAAAATTAGGTAGAAAATAAAGAAAAGAACTATGTTTAAAAAAAAGGTAGGTATGTAACCGATATCGGTTAGGTAACCGATGTCGGTACATAATAGACCGATATCGGTTAAATAACCGATACCGGTTACTCAGGTATGAGCTTTTCTAAAAATAGAAAAGCTAGGGTGGCAACTTAAGTTCTTATTTTTAGAGCCATGCAAGAAGTTAAATACGCGAACGCGACGCTTTTTGACGACTGAGACAGGGAATTGCATGAGAGATTTGAGTGATAAGGAGAAAAGAGACAGGGAAAGTGAATGTGATCTGAGATTCAGAAGGCAGAAAGGCAAATTTGAAAAGGGTGGTGATCATGGCAGAACGAGGAGAAGCATCCAGCAGGCAGGGACGAGAGGGAAGACGAGTGCCACCTCAAGCTGCTGCAGCCCAAGAGGTAAACGGTTTGGTTGTAATTTGATTTTTGCATGTTTTGTGAATAGGATGAGAGAAGTGTAAGTGGGTAGATATGAGAAAGAAAACGTGATAGCAAGGGTTATAGATGAGGTGAGTGTTATGGGGTAGGGAATCAGGGGTTTTCGGGTATGTTTGTATGTACAGAAAGGAGTAAACGATCAAAGTTTTGTCGTAGGTGGTGTGTTTTGGCAAGGTGTATAAAGTTAACAGTGACCGATAGCGGTTAGAGATAACCGGTATCGGTTACTGAACCGGTAGCGGTTAGCCATAACCGATACCGGTGTCTGTAGGCATTTCCAGCATGTGAGAAAAAAACCCTTGGGGATTTGATGGATTGAATGGTTGTTTGTTGTTTTGACGTATGCAGGCAGAGGCAGGGTTGAGGATGAATGATAGTGTGCCAGCGCTGTTGTCACGAATCCGAGCGGATGTAACACCAGCTGAATGGACATTGATAAATCGTTTGGGGTTAAGTGGAATCCGCTATTATTCACGAATCGCACGTAACCATGCCATGTTGCAAGCGTTGATTGAGAGATGGAATCCTGAGAAAAATACCTTCTATCTGCCAACAGGGGAGATGACAGTGACATTGGAAGATGTGTTCCGTATTTTGAGACTCCCAATTATAGGAACACCAGTATATCAGGCAATGCCTAGCGCGGGGCGGGCAGCGATAACAGCAGTATTTGGTCCATACGCACGAGATTTGACACAGCGAGGTTTGACATTTACATATGGCATAATGTATGCAGCACACCCTGAGGAGACAAGGTTAGCAGTGATATTAATGATAGCGGTAGGGTATTACGCGTTACCGAGGGCGGATGGGGGAAGATTTCCAAAAGCATTGATGTGTGTTATTTGGGAGATGATAGAAAGGAACGTGACTTTTGCATGGGCACCTGCATATTTGGCGGAGCTATACAGGGGTTTATGGGCTTGTAGGTGAAATCACAGGACGACACTGGATTGTTCATACTTATTACACTGTTGGGCCTATGAGCACATTGTTTGTGTGCGACCAATAGGCCGACCCATCCAGTCAGGAGAGACTAGAGTACAGAGGTTGGGATTCAGACGATGGGTCCAGACAGAACAAGAGGCAAGATCCCAGGTCGTGACGGGTGACATTGAGTATTATAGGCAGGTGTGGGAGATGGTGACAATTGCGGATATATGTTGGAGGCCGTACGGGAACTATATGGTAACAGAGAACATAGCTGAGGAGTTGAGGGGTGTAGAGCGATTGAGGTGGATCGCAGGGCACAGGCCAGGTGAGTATGAGAGGGTTCCTCTAGATCGTGTGCGGCGACAATTTGGATTTGTGCAGGACATACCGCAGGCTTATAGACCATATATGAGGATCGACGCCGAGGCAACATTCTCACCTCCCCGGCCAACACCTCCAGAAGGGCCAGAGGAGATAGCAGCCGATCGCAGGGTAATGGATGCAGGAACGACAGAGGCCTATAGATTATGGTGGGTAGCAGAGCTGCGAGGTGTACGTGATCGCCCTGACATAGCTGTGATTACAGCGGAGAGAGATCGTCTGCAGAGTTTAGTTCATCAGCTCCAAACGTAGATGAATGAGACAAGAGGATTGTTAGCGGTTGCGGAGTCACGAGCGGAGAGACTAGAGGATGGATTCCTCCATGCGAGAGGGCGTATTCATATGTTACAGGAGAGATTGGCAGATCAGTGGGCGGTACCAATAGCCATAGTACCTTTGAGGACAGAGAGGCCTGGTGAGAGGCGTCGACGATCACGGTCATCCCCTAGTTCGGGATGAGGCGTGAGGGTCTAAGTAAATGTTAGCAAGGTATAAGAATAAATAAGGATGCCGACCTGCGTGTCGATGATAGAGAAGATGTATTTGTTTAACATCTAAATAAAACTGAATATGTATGTTGATTTGAGTTATGATAATAATAAGAATGTTTGCGTTTTGACTTTTGGTGTTTTGAAAAAGGATAAAGAGGAATGTGATTAAATAGAAATACACAAAAATATTTATATTTACCACACATGATAGGTTATGGTAGGGGATGGTCGAGCTAACCTTGGGAGACCCCATGTCTCCGAAGTGCTGCCTACATAGCCCATTGCACAAAGCAAGGAGGGGCCTCAGACCGATGTAGTTCTCCCTTAGGACCAGGGAGAGGTGAATTTAGGCAATTTGGTACGGTTAGGCAATTGGTTGGTTGGTAAAAATATTGATATTAATATGGGTAAGGTAAGGTTGTTGGTGTTGGTAATGAATTGGTGATGTTGTGAAAGGTATAAGGGAAGCGAAAGTTAGCCTACCCAAGTAGAAGGGAACCATGTCCTGATTAAGATCAATACATAATCCTAGATGCGAGGCAAAGAGGAAAGAGTGCTCCATAGGTGAAAAGAGCTAAACAAACCACATAATAACGTAGAACGAGCTTGAACCCCTAGGTACCGTGCATAGACGAGAAGTCAATAGGTGAAAAGAGTTGTAAGATCACAATATATCGGGTGTACGTCACGTCCCTTGAGTTGAAACAAATGGTGAGGTGAGGTGGATGGTATAGCTGAGGTATGAAGAACTTGTTACAAAGTGAGTGTTCTGACGAAAGAGAACCTACCCTAAATAGACAAGTCCATGACTCAAAAGTTCTTTTGAATGAGGCTTTTATTTTACTGAATATAGACTGATCGATGCGGGAAGTCTACAAGGGATATTGATTGTATTATTCTTGAGGTCTTCACAAAGCTGATCAATGCAAGAAGCTTCGGATAAAGGCTGACTGTGTATAGCTGTCCTTCGAGGGAGCAGTCTATTTATAGTAGCAGATATGATTTTAGTGCATAGCTGTCCTTCGGGGGAGCAGTCTATATATAATAGCAGCAATAGTTTGGCATATAGCTGTCCTTCGAGGGAGCAGTCTATATATAATGTAGATAGCTAGATGTCCTTTTGGCGTGAAGCATCTAGTTTGGTAGGAAGTTTGACTCAAGAAAATCCCATAAGAATGTGTTATTTTAATACTTTGAAGTCATGGACTAGACTAAAAAGGGAAGGCATCGCTAAGGTGAGGTGAGAATCAAACTATGTGAGCTTGATTTTATTATGAGATGTAGGAAACAAAGTGTATGTGGTGGTAAGTGAGCTCAAGGGACGAGCAGTAGGTAGATAAGAAGTGATATAACACTAAATTCAATAGTAGAAAGGTCGAAGATGCAAGGCATTAAGGGGTTCAGGCTCAGGTTTACCATTAAGCGAAGCTAAACGATAAGTGCCTGATCCATAAGTGTGAGTGATTATATAAGGCCCAATCCAATTGGGAGCAAATTTTCCACGTTTGCTCTTTTCTAGTTTGGTTACATGTTGATTCTCTTTGAGGACAAGATCACCAACCTTAAAGGTACGCTCATGAAGTCGCTTATCATAAGCACGCTTGATACGTTTTTGATAGATTTGAAGGTGATCGAGAGCTGTAAGACGACGTTCGTCAAGAAGCTCCAATTGGGCTAACCGCTCTTGGCGGAAATCATCGTTGGTGAGAATATCCTGAAGAGATATTCTGAGGGAGGGTATTTGTATTTCGAGAGGCAAGACAGCCTCGGTACCATATACCAAAGAAAAAGGTGTGGCATTAGTGGAGGTACGAATGCTAGTACGATAAGCCCAAAGGGCAAAGGGGATGTGATCGTGCCAATTTCTTCCGGACTCATTGACAACTTTCATGAGGATTTTGGTTAGGGTTTTATTAGAGGATTCGGCTTGTCCATTTTCTTGTGGATAGTAGGGTGATGAGAAGCTAAGTTTGATACCAAAGTTGTCACAAAGGTCTTGCAACAACTTATTTTTGAAAGATTTTCCATTATCTGTTATCAGGCGATGAGGAACACCAAAACGACAGATAATGTGGTGGTTAATGAACTCTACAATTTTTTCTTTTTTAGTTGAAATGAGTGGAATAGCCTCCACCCATTTTGTGTAATATTCGGTTGCTGTGATAATCCATCGGTGACGTTGCGAAGAGGACGGATGAATCTCACCAATAAGGTCTAAACCCCATTGTGAGAAAGGCCAAAGATCTCGGGTGACCTGTAGCGGGTGGCTAGGAGTATGTTGAAGGTTGGCATGTTGTTGACACATAACACAACGCTTAACATATTCGTAGCAATCGTTATTGAGAGTAGGCCAATAATAACCTAGGCGAAGGATTCGTTTGGCCACGGCAAGGCCGCTAAAATGTCCTGCCACAAATACCGTCATGGACTTGTTGGATGGTATGGGTGACCTCCGCACCGGTGAGACATCGAAGGAGGATGCCATCAAAGCCACGTTTATAAAGGAGTCCCCCCATAACAACATAACGAGAAACGCGTTTAAGAAACGTGCGTTTGCCGGTACTAGTAAGGTCAGATGGGAGAACAGAGGTTGTAAGGTAGTCGTGGAATTGGTGATACCAAGTATCCTGCGAATTAGCAGACATCGTATTTATCGTACAAACAACTGGGGCTGAATAAGATGGGGCAAAGAGTTGTTGGACCAAGACGAAAATGTCAGAGTCAGTTGATGAAGCTGGAATTTGCGAGGCTAAGCAAGCCATAGTATCCGCAAATTTGTTAGTGGAGCGGGGAATGGTTTGGATAGAATAGTGAGTAAATAAGGCTAGAAGTGAATCCACGTAGTGTTTGTACTTTTGAAGTTCCTCATTTTTGCATTGGTAGATGCCCATAACTTGATTGACTACCAATTGAGAATCGCCAAAAATATTGATAGATTTGATACCTAAGTGTAACGCAACTTGGAGACCCAGAACAAGGGCCTCGTATTCCGCTGTATTATTAGTGCAAGGGAAATCGAGTCGGAATGAAAGAGGCATAGGCTCAGCATCGAGAGGAATGAGAACAACGCCGGCTCCTCCGCCGCACTGGCATTTGGATCCATCGAAGAAGAGGGTCATTGGATACGACTCCTCCCTGAGTGAAAGAGTGGCGATGAGTTCGTCGGGGAATGTAAAATTGGTAAATTGTTCCCCAGGTAAAGGGGCTTCCGCAAGTTGGTCTGCGATGGTTTGTCCTTTGATTGATTTCTGGTGGACAAACTCAAGGTCGAGGTCGGCGAGGAGCATGAGCCATCGGGCGATGCGTTGGTTTAGATGAGGTTTGGCATACATGTAATGGATGGGGTCCGTGTTGGTGATGACGAAAGTTTTGTGATTCAGGAGGTAGTGTCGGAGTTTGGTGGCCACGAATGATAGGGCTAGGCATAACTTTTCTACATGTGTATACCTAGTCTCATAGTCCACCAAAGTATGACTTATATAATAAACGGCTTGTTCTCGATTCTCGGAGTCACGATGTGCAAGCATGGCCCCTACAGCGTGGTCGGTGGCGGAAAGGTAAAGATAGAAAGGGCGGTCATCCTGGGGTGGGATAAGCACGGGTGGCTGCAAGAGATAAGCTTTGAGAGCCTCAAAGGCTTGGTGGCACTCTTCGCTCCATTGAAAATCAATGTCCTTTTTAAGGAGGTGATGGAAAGGTTGACATCGATCCGAGAGTTGGGAGATGAAACGTCGGATAGATTGGAGCTTACCTTGTAAACTACGCAATTGTTTGAGATTGGTAGGTGGGGGCATTTCTAGAATAGCTTTGACTTTAGATGGGTCGACCTCAATGCCACGCAAAGAGACGATAAAGCCAAGAAGTTTTCCCGAACGGACACCAAAGACACATTTCTTTGGTTGAAGACGGACAGAATATTGTAACAGGCGATCAAAAATAACGGTTAAAACATCGAGATGTTCACTGCGATGTTTAGATTTGCCAAGAAGATCATCGACGTAATCTTCCAGGATAGTGTGCATAATGTCATGAAAAATGTAGGTCATAGCCCGCTGATAGGTTGCACCAGCATTCTTAAGGCCAAATGGCATGACACGATAACAGAAAGTTCCCCAAGGGGTTATGAAGGTAGTTTTATGTTGATCGGCAGGGGCAACCAAAATTTGGTTATATCCTGAAAAGCCATCCATGAGAGAGAGCATCTCATGGCCTGCAGTGAGATCAACAAGTTGGTCAATACTAGGTAGGGGGAATTCATCCTTAGGGCAAGCGAGGTTAAGATCCTCGGAAATCCGTGCATATCCGAAGTCCCCCCGTCACTTTAGTGACAGGTACGATGTTAGAAATCCATTGAGGATAGTCAATAGGCAGGATGAAGGAAACAGAAAGGAGTCGTTGAAGCTCCTCTTTGACCAAGAGGGCAATGCATGGATGCATTTTTCTCAATTTCTGTTTAATTGGCTTGGAATCGGGTTTCAGTGTAATGTTATCGACAACAATGTCAGGATCAATTCCTGGCATGTCAGCGTAGGACCAAGCGAAAGCTTGGTTGTGAGCACGGAGAAAGGTAGTAAAGGCGACTTGTTCTGATGCATTAAGGGATTGTCTGATCTTCACAATGTGAGGATCTTCCTCTGTGTGGATGTTGATTTCTATAGTAGACTCGTTCAACATGGTTTGAGTTTCAGACGGTAAGGCGCGTTGAATATAGGAGTCGTCTGCACCAAGGTAAGTGAGGATGGAGTCGTCATCCTGGAACTCAACAACATTAATTGAAGGCGAGTCCTCTTCGATCATGTCTGGATACAGAAGGGGAAGAGAAGATGGGTCCTCATTATCACGTTGATAAGTGAGAGGACCTATGAAGATAGCATTTATGGTTTTTAAAGCTTTGCATCCCTCGACATCATGTCCTGGTGTGCGGTGATAAGCGCAGATTTTAGACTCATCATAACCTATAGGTCGAGGTTTAGACGGGTCATAAGGTCTAAGTGGGGGTAGGGAAATGGTCGCATTCTCCACCAACATAGCAAGGATTTTGGCGTAAGATCCTTTGAGTGGGTCAAAATTGGAGGAGGATGAGGGTATTGATTGTGTAGGTTTTGGTAATGTTTGGGCATGGTTGGTTCGTACAGGTGGTGGTTTAGCCAAGGGGTGTTGACACGTGGTTTTAAATAAACATCGTTTCTTTGGCGCAGGAGGTATGTTCCGCTGGTTAGATGATGAGGCTACAGATGACGCGGGTAGCGGGGAAACAACCACGGAGAAAGGGGAGTGACAAAAAATAAATCCTTTGATGATGGAGTTTGTTTAGGGTTGATGGGTGGACAGGATACGTGGGGTGATAATGTTGAGATACCCTTAGATCTCTGTATGGGTGCAGAAGGCGTAGGTCATTTTAAAGAAAACGTAGGAGATATGATATATTGATGCAAGGTGGAGGGATGAGGTCCCAATATGGAAGGTAGGTGTGACGATGATGGTTTTGATTGTGATAGAGGCACGGATTGAGTTTGTCTCCTAGGTGCCGGGGCAGCTTTATTTTTGGATAAATCTAGTCACTTAGGTGGGTGTGTTAGACTGGGTATTGGTGAGGTCCCAAGTGTAGGGGAAGATTTGGTTAAGCTGACAGAGGTGGATGAGATACTTGGTAGAGATGCAGGGAGTGATGATGAGGTCATAGGCATTTTGAGTTTCTGCAAACACTTCGGGTATATGGTAGAGGTGTCTGGATCGGTCATTTTCATTTGAGTAGAATAGGGGGTACTCAAACGTTCCCATAGGACTCATATATCTTCTGGAGAATGACAATCTTCAGGTGTGAATGGGAATTTTTGTATGGAAGAAAGGTGGGTTGTGATTCCGGTCCACTGTGGGTGTGATACAAGGGGTAGATGAGGCGATGTATCAATAGGTGTTAAGAGGTCAACCGGTCACTGAAAAGATTTAGGCGATGAAGAACTAATAGGTAGGAGGGCATGTTTAAGAGGATCCGTCATGGTTAAAGAATTTGGTGATGTCGGTGTAAGGGGTTTCTCATCTAAGGATGTCAAAAGGAGTGGCGCGCCTTCCTCTTGTGCAGCAAGAGTGGTAGAAGGGGACGTTTGGGAAATAGATAGGTTAGATAACATCCACTCACAGTCTTGTAGGGATGTGGTGTAAGAAGACTCATCTATGAGAAGAGAACTCTGGGCGGTTAACTCCTTTATGGGTAAAGGAATCATTTTTCTTTGGCTCGATGGTGGTGAAGGAGGTTCGGGTCTCTGGGTTAGTGAAGAGACTTGATTCAAATAAATTTCAATAGAGGCTTTTGGCTGGGAGTCAAAGACTGCATGGATCTCATGAACACTCTCCTCGGCTAAGATATCTTGGTTTACATTACTGCTAGAAGAGTGATTTGGGAATGGTTTGTTGAAGATTTTCAAATTTTGGTTGGCAGGGGCATTAGGATTATCGAGGGTTATATCCCCTACGTCAACCATTTCGTGCACTATGTTTTTCAACATCTTACAGTTTTCATGACTATGTCCTTTTACGCGGTGAAAGTTATAGAAGTCATTTTCTTTGTACCAGGAAGGTATAGCGCGGGTGGAGTCAAACCCGGAGTGAGGTTTAATAGGAGGTAAGGTGATAGCTCTGGCTTTGAGCAATTTTTCCAAGATGACACCATAAGTTTCTCCCAAGGGAGTGTAATTGATGGGCTCGGCTTTATACTTATAGGAGGTTTTTGGTGGGGTATTAGACGGTGCTTGAGATTTGACCATCACCACGTGGACAGCTCCTTTTGATTTAGAAGAAGTGGATGCGTGAGGAGTGGTGGTGTTTGGTTTATTGGTGGAATCTGGAGTTCAGAAATTGGGGTTTTTGTTGCGCAACCGCAATTTCTCTTCTTCTAAGGCTTGAATTTCTAGTTTCCGAGCCATGGTAAAGGCCTCATCAAATGTGCGGAAAGTTTGAATTTGAAGAATAGGAGAAATGTGCTTAGCACATGCCCGCGTAAAAAGTTCGATAAGTTCAGCCTGAGGCAAGGCATATGTAAGTTGGTTGATAAGGCCACACCATCGTCCAATGAAATCTGCGATAGATTCATCTTCGAATTGTCAGATGGCATAAAGGTTAGTGATAGATACTTTCTTGGCAATGTTAATGGAGAAATGATCCAAGAAAGATTGGGCCAGTTGGTTAAAAGAGAAGATTGAGTGCTGGGTTAAAGCACTGTACCACTCCAAGGTGGGTCCTGATAAGGACATGGGAAAGGTGCGGAGTAACAAGGCATCATCATGGGCTATCAAATAACAAGCATGTCTAAATGATCGCAAGTGTTGTTGAGGATCCTCTTTACTATTAAAACGAGTAAATTTCAGCAATTCCCATTGAGGAGGATATGAATGAAGGGGGACAGAAGGGTGAATAGGCTCTCGATAAACTTGCTTGTATGTCAAGGTGCTACGACTTCTTGAAACAGAAGCCTCCAGATTTTGCATTTTGTCCATCATTTGTTTGATGAAATCCGTGGTTGGATGAGATGATGGTACGGTTGTGGTAAACGGAGGAAAATTGGGCCAAGGGCCTCCGCTAGACAATGGTGGGGTTAAGTTTTGATAAGGTATGGAGGATGAATATGTTGAGGCGACCGAATAGGGATGTCCCATAGAAGATGTTGAGGTCACTGGATACATGTATGGGAATGAAAAGGTAGGCGGGGCTTGAGAAGGAAAGCTAGTGTGGATAGGTGGCAGAGAACAAGTCATGAATGGAACAGTCTGCAAGAGATATGAGGTAGGAGTAGTCGGCGGTAATGATATGTGGGGTCCAAGATTAACCAATGGAAAGCCAATCTGTGTCGTATGAACCTCTGAAGCCGTCGGATTAGGAGACGGGGCTAAAGATGCGGGAAGAAAAGCGGTCTTATCAGGCGGAATGGGAGCTAAATGAGCAGCTATACTAATGGGCATGCCAACAAGGAGTTGACCATCGGGCGTACGGTCAGGGGCATGAGACAAATAGTATTGTACAGTGCTAGGATTAGCATCCAAAAACATGGCAAATTCCTTATCTCCTACAGGAAGTTTGGGGATCTCACTGGTGTCCGTAGGGTTCCCTATAGAATGTGAAGGGGTGATTCAGGCAAAGGCATAGAGCAGGCATGTGAAACCATGGTGTCGGCTTGCTTTCGAGTGATAACAACCATGGACAGGTGTACACAATAGGGTTTCAATCTATCAGGAACAGAAACAGCCTCAGAGTGGTGAAATTGGTAGGTTGTTGGTTTGTCAGGGGCTGTAAAGGACAGTAACCGGTATCGGTCTAATAACCAATGTCGGTTAGAGCATAGATGACGTCGGTTAGTTAATTGATGCCGGTGTAACAAGACTGGTATAACAAGATATAAAAGGCTACTAATTTGATTTTTAACAACGTTTAGTATACTTATAAAATTATTCTGATCACAGAAGATAGAGTATGACAGAGAAAATAGAACTGAGAACAAGCAAGATGCACACGCAAAATCCAGAGACTAACCCTAGGGTTAATTTTAATTATCATGGGCTTATGCCTTTAGACGTAGAATGATGTCAGAATCCTAAACAAAAGACTTAGGGGAAATGTCAAGTTTGTTGTGGCTTATAAAGTTACCTCAATCGGGTGGAGGAATACCGCGGAAAAAGGGGGGATGTTTGAGCTGTTGTGTTAATTGTGAAGTGATTCAGTATGTGTTGTGCAGTGAAAGTAAGATTAATTTCTTGTCAATACCGTGGATATCACCCCCATGTGTACGACCTGTTACTTAATCTATGTTCACTAGAATTGAAAACAACAAGCAGGAATGTGATGCAGGTGTTTTAAACCCAAATCGAAAATGATATTCGATGAAGCAAAAGAAATGACTTTCACTAATGCAAGATGTAAAAGCAAAGCAAGTTCTTTTACCAAAACAATAAAATACCTTTTGAATATCTTTTAGAAGAAGAAAACAGTAAGTATGCTCCCTATATGCAAGCAAGCAAGAAAGAAAGAAACCCAAAATGGGTCCCACCGGGCGTGCCAAAATGTTTCGCTCGGAATGTTCTGGCTTCTGGGAATAGAGTTGCTTCTATCCTTTCATTCATTTTAGAAACAGATAAGGGTTAGGGCTAGGAGGAATACCTATTTAATGTCGAGATGGTGTGCGCGTACCGTAGAGAAAGATCAGGTTGAATTCGAAGAACTCCTTTTTGTCTTGGAAGGACTACCTGAAAATAAGAACACAAGACCACAAGATTTTGATTAGACAATAAATGAGGAAACTACCTTGGGCCCAGGAAATATAAAACTTCCTTTCGAATGTGGTCATTTCCTCTGCTAATATGAATTAACACCAAAGACAGTAAAATGTCAATTAAATTGCTTCGTTGAAACAGGTAGGGGGAAAGACTGGTTTCTGGATTTGAGTCACAGTAACCGATACCGGTTACTGATAACTGATATCGGTAGGGTCGCCTTGTAGGTTGGTTGTGTTGTGGGGTGTTTGTGTTGTTTGTAAGGCTAGTATATGAGTGATATTAGGTAATGAGGTGATGAGAGGTAAATGAATGATAGTTAGATGCAATGGCACGCTGGGTAGTGGATCTAGGAATGGATTTATGAGGACTGTGGTTCAAAAAGTCTAAGAAATGTTATTAAAGAGGACATGCAAGATGTAACTTACTAGTTATTGATGAAGATGCAGGTCCAAGAACTCTGATGACAAAGGCAGAACTCAGGTAGGATGGCCTAACACACAGAAGATGAGATATCTCGCTCCCGATGATCAGCTGAGTATCACAAGGCTCTGGTTATCTAGTTGTAGTCTTGGGCTTGATCTCCTTTGCTGCAAACTCTTCTTGTCTCTTCACTTGTCTCTGCTCGGCCAAGTAAAGATCCGGCTTCTCTTGATCGCTTATGATGATCTCCCTTGATCCAAAAATCCTTTGACCTTTCTTTCTGGTTAGGGGAGCCCATTTACAGGGAACCGATGGCGGTTTCGTAACCGACGGCGGTCGAGTAGGAACCGGTATCGGTAAGGAAAATATAGGTTATTTTTAGTAAAATAGCCCACTTTCCCTGCTTTTCTCCCGAGAGATTAGTTGCGGGCTTGGTCAAGTGACTAGAAGGTCAGTTTTGGGTGTGAGAAAGGGGTCATTAGTCATGGGTGTAGATGTGGACCAAGCTATAGGTCTTAATTAGGTTAGTTTAGGGTTAGGAATAGGTCATGATGAGGTGGCAAAATGAGGTGGCAGGTAAGGTGATGTGGATTTATCAATTACAATGTAATTAATAAATAATTGTGTAAGGTTTAGGTGATGGGGTTAGGTTGCGAAATGAGATGCGGGTCACAAGGGGTCGTAAGACACAAATTTGGTGTCTACAGCCGAAATTTACTCGTTTTAATAGTAAAGAGGATCCTCAACAACACTTGCGATCATTTAGACATGCTTGTTATTTGATTTCTCATGATGATGCCTTGTTACTCCACACTTTTCCCATGTCCTTATTATGACCCACCTTGGAGTGGTACAGTGCTTTAACCCAGCACTCAATCTTCTCTTTTAAACCAACTAGCCCAATCTTTCTTGGATCACTTCTCCATTAACATTGCCAAGAAAGTATCTATCACCAAACTTTATGCCATCCGACAATTCGAAGACGAATCTATCACAGATTTCGTTGGATGATGGCGCGGCCTTATCAACCAACTTACATATGCCTTGCCTCAGGCTGAACTTATCAAAATTTTTACGTGGGCATGTGCTAAGCACATTTCTCCTACTCTTCAAATTCAAACTTTCCGCACATTTGACGAGGCCTTTACCATGGCTCGAAAACTAGAAATTCGAGCCTTAGAAGAAGAGAAATTGCGGTTGCGCAACAAAAACCCCAATTTCCGAACTCCAGATTCTACCAATAAACCCAAACACCACCACTCCTCACACATCCACTTCTTCGAAATCAAAAGGAGTTGTCCACGCGGTGATGGTCAAATCTAAAGCACCGTCTAATACCCCACCAAAAACCACCTATAAATATAAAGCCGAGCCCATCAATTACACTCCCTTGGGAGAAACTTATGGTGTCATCTTGGAAAAAATGCTCAAAGCCAGAGCTATCACCTTACCTCCTGTTAAACCTCACTCCGGGTTTGACTCCACCCGCGCTATACCTTCTTGGTACAAAGAAAATGACTTCTGTAACTTTCACCGCGTAAAAGGACATAGTCATGAAAACTACAAGATGTTGAAAAACATCGTGCAGGAAATGGTTGACGTAGGGGATATAACCCTCAATAATCCTAATGCCCCTGCTAACCGAAATTTGAAAATCTTCAACAAACCATTCCCGAATCACTCTTCCAACAGTAACATAAACCAGGATATCTTAGCCTGAGGAGAGTGTTCATGAGATCCATGCAGTCTTCGACTCCCAGCCAAAAGCCTCTATTGAGAAAATTTTGAATCAAGCCTCTTCACTGACACAGGGGCCCGAACCTCCTTCACCACCATCAAGCCAAAGCGAAATCATTCATTTACCCATAAAGGAGTTAACCGCCCAGAGTTCTCTTCTCATAGATGAGTCTTCTTACACCACATCCCTACAAGACTACGAGCGGATGTTATCTAACCTATCTATTTCCCAAACGTCCCCTTCTACCACTCTTGCTGCACAAGACGAAGGCTCGCCACTCCTTTTGTCATCCTTAGACGAGAAACCTCTTGCACCGACATCACCAAATTCTTTAACCATGATGGATCCTCTCAAACATGCCCTCCTACCTATTAGTTCTTCATCACCTAAATCTTTTTAGCGACCGGTTGACCTCTTAACACCTATTGATACAGTGCCTCATCTACCCCCTATATCACACCCACAGTGGACCGGAATCACAACCCACCTTTCTTCCATACAAAAATTCCAATTCACACCTGAAGGCTGTCATTCTCCAGAAGATAGACGAGTCCTATGGGAACGTTTGAGTACCCCCTATTCTCTACTCAAATGCAGATGACCGATCCAGACACCTCTACCATATACCCGAAGTGTTTACAGAAACTCAAAATGCCTATGTCCTCATCTCCATTCCCCGCATCTCTACCAAGTATCCCATCCACCTCTATTAACCTAACCAAATATCCCCCTACACTTGGGACCTCACCAATACCCAGTCTAACACACCCGCCCAAGCGACTAGATTTATTCAAAAATAAATCCGCCCCTCCACTTAGGAGACAAACTCAATCCGTGCCTCTATCACAATCAAAATCATCATCGTCACACCTACCTTCCATATTGGGACCTCATCCCTCCACCTTGCGTCAATATATCATACCTCCTGCGTTTTCTTTGAAACATGACCTACGCCTTCTGCACCCATACAGAGATCCATGGGTGTATCAACATCATCACCCCCAAGTATCCTGTCCACCCATCAACCCTAAACAAATTTCATCATCACAGGACTTATTTGCCATCACTCCTCTTTTGTCGCCATTGTTTCCAGATACCACGTTATCTGGAGCCTCATCATCTAACCAACTAAACGTAGCTCCTGCGCCAAAGAAACCATGTTTAGTTAAAACCACATGTCAACACCCCTTAGCTAAACCACCACCCGTATGAACCAACCATGCCCAAACATTACCGAAACCTGCTCAATCAATACCCTCATCCTCCTCCGATTTTGACCCACTCAAAGGATCTTACGCCAAAATCCTTTCTATGTTGGTGGAGAATGCGACCATTTCTCTACCCCCACTTAGACCTTATGACCCATCTAAACCTCGACCTATAGGTTATGATGAGTCTAAAATCTGTGCTTATCACCGCACACCAGGACATGATGTGGAGGGATGCAAAGCTTTAAAATCCATCCTTTGTCAGTCACCTCTCTCAGATAGAAAGATTAAGAAAGACAACTTACAGAGGGAGAGACCTTTGGCTTCCATTCCCTCTCCTATACCACCTGTCCCCACCTCACCAATATCTATCATTATTACAACCCCACCTCTCGAAGCCCATGATTCATCCCTATCATCTTCCTCATCTCAGGTCCACAAGATCAATATGATTAGTGTTGCTACTCAAGCGCAGAAAAACAACGAGAAAGTGAAAGAAAGCACACCTGCGTCCTCTCTCTCTCCGTCCACCATCCCAATCGTACCACCACCACCTAAAGTGGTTATTCGTGGACCCACTTACCCCATCTCTAATGGATTTTCCCACCGAGCCATAATCAAACAGCTTCACCAATCACCTATAAAAATGACACTGTATGATCTCATTCAGACTTCTGAATCTCATCGACAAGATCTCATTGAAATCCTTCAAGGGATCAAGGTATTACCTAATGAAACCCTGCCTGTTACCTCCATTCTAACACCCAATCACGTTGCTTCCCCTCACGCAAACAACCTACCGCCCCAACCACTTCTGTCTTTGTACAACAAGCTGTTGTAGTCAGTTTCTCCGAAGACGAAATTGTTGACTTTGGTACAGAAGATCTTGACCCTACTCTTTTCATCTCAGCTTACGTCCGGGATATTCGGGTACGTCGTGTTATGATTGACGGGGGGCAATAGTATAAACATCATCTCTTTAAAAGCCTTCCAACAAATGAATATCCCTTCTAGCTACATGTGTGCCAACCCCATCATGTTGCGGTCATTCAATGATGCTATTACCTCTACCTTAGGCACCGTGATCCTTAACATTCGTGTAGGACCACGTACTTTACCCAAACTCTTCTATGTCCTTGAGGGAGAGTTCCAATAAAATATTTTGTTAGGCCGCCCTTGGATCCGGGCTATGGGATGCGTTCCTTCAACCTTACATAGATGCATAAAATTTGAGTACGAAGGGAAGTCCTACACCGTAAAAGCTGATTCTCCTCCCTTCAAAACCTACAATATGTTATATTGCCCTAATGATGTGCTTGTCCCAATCAAGACACCCATTCATCCAACCCAACCATCCACATCAACCACACCTCTACCATTCACTTCAATAGCACCTACACCTTCAACCCATGAAACCACCATCGCAAAAACCACTTCTCTTCCCACAACTAACATCCCAACCGCAGACCCCTTAGTAGATTTTTTTCAACGCCTTACGCTGGGGGAGTATCACCTATATAACGTTAGTTCTTTCCATACCCCACAGGATTATGGACAGGTACATGCACATCCTACCTATGACCGTCATGTGGGGGAAGTAATCCCCTACGGACCACCTCACTACCCGCACTAACCTAACATATGGGGGTGTCGACGCATCTTCCGTTGCCCCTGAACCTCCTCTTGGTGTGGTTCCTTTCCAATCTGATTTTCAATACTTGACAAATTGTCGTTTCGCCCTTACCCTTCTTGACTCGCTGTGCTTGGAAAGGCTTTCGTTTTGGTCTTTATAAACAAGGCCGACATACAATCATCCCCGTAACTACACGCAAGCACAATGATCGTAGTGGTCTCGGATTTCCTGGCACACTTACACCGAAGGAACCTCATGTCAGTTGTCTTTTGGAAGATGACGACGTCACCCCCTACCGAACCATCATCACCCATTTTGCCTTCATCACCCACAGAGTCGATAGATCCCGAATCTATCCCTCCTAACTTTATTTTTTCATAAATGCCATCTTCCTAGGTCCTCTCACTTATCAATGTGATAATGAGGACCCATCTTCTATCCCCCTCCTGTATCCAGACATGATTGAAGAGGAATCACCTTTAGTTAATGTTGTTGAGTGCCAGGATGATGACTCCATCCTCACTTACCTTGGTGCGGATGACTCTTATATTCAACGCGCCTTACCATCTGAAACCTCAAACCATGCTGAACGAGTCTACCATCTGTTTCTAAAAGGAATGAAAGGATTGGAGCTTCTTGACGAGCATCGTCTTACAGCTCTTGATCACCTTCAAATCTATCAAAAACGCATCAAGCGTGCTTATGATAAGCAACTTCATGAGCATACCTTTAAGGTTGGTGATCTTGTCCTCAAAGAGAATCAACATGTAACCAAACTAGAAAAGAGAAAACGTGGAAAATTTTCTCCCAATTGGATTGGGCCTTACATAATCACTCACACTTATGGATCAGGCACTTATTGTTTAGCTTCGTTTAATGGTAAACCTGAGCCTAAACCCCTTAATGCCTTGCATCTTCGACCATTCTACTGTTGAATTTAGTGTTATATCACTTCTTATCTACCTACTCGCTCGTCCCTTGAGCTCATTTACCGTTACATACACTTTGTTTCCTACATCTTACAATCAAATCAAGCTCACATAGTTTGATTCCCACCTCCCATTAACGATGCCTTCCATTTTTAGTCTAGTCCATGACTTCAAAGTATTAAAATGACACATTCTTAATTATATGCTTATGGGATTTTCTTGAGTCAAACTTTCTACCAAACTAGATGCTTTACGCCAAAAGGACATCTGGCTCTCTAAATTATATATAGACTGCTCCCTCGAAGGACAGCTATATGCCAAACTATTGTTGCTATTATATATAGACTACTCCCCCGAAGGACAGCTATGCACTAAAATCACATCTGCTACTATAAATAGACTGCTCCCTTGAAGGACAGCTATACACAGTTAGCCTTTATCAGAAGCTTCTTCCATTGATTAGCTTCGTGAAGACCTCAAGAATAATAATATCAATATCCCTTGTAGACTTCCTGCATCGATCAGCTCTATATTCAGTAAAATAAAGCCACATTCAAAAGAAATTTTGAGTCATGGACTTGTCTATTTAGGGTAGGTTCTCTTTCGTTAAAACACTCACTATGTAACAAGTTATCCATACCTCAGCTATACCATCCACCTCACCTCACCATTTGTTTAAACTCAAGGGACGTAACGTACACTTGATATATTGTGATCATACAACTCTTTTCACCTATTAACTTCTCTTCTATGCATGGTACCTAGGGGTTCAAGCTCATCCTGCATTAATATGTGGTTTGTTTAGCTCTTTTCAACTACGGAGTAACTTTTTCCTCTTTGACTCAAATCTAGGATTATGTTTTGATCTTAATCCGGACATGGTTCCCTACCACTTGGGAGGCTGACTTTCGCTTCACCTATACCTATTCCAAAATAACCAATTCATTACCAACACCAACAACATTACCCTACCAATATCAATATCAATATTTTTACCAACCAACCAAATTGTGTCCGACCCAAGGCCATAACCTACCATTTGGCCCGACCCAAGGCCATAACCAACCACTTTGGCCTGACCCAAGGCCGTAACCAACCAATTTGGCCTGACCCAAGGCTGCACCCCAACCATTTGGCCCGACCTAAGACCCGCACCAATTAAATACCTTGCCCACAAGCAACATTTTATTTTATCCATCAATCATGTAGCTTTTTGTTCAATCGAGCTCACCTGTTCGTGTTTTAGCATGATTAGGGTCCTTGACTTGATCAGTCGACCAACTTTTCCTAGACCAAGACCGTGACATTTATCTCAACCAAACCAACCATTTGGTACTAGCTGAACATGCCCAAACGTTCCTGTACCTTACCCGTTATATACCTTGGAGCTACTTCATATGCCTTGGATACCAGGATTATATCACCTTTGTTTGGATAAACTAACGACCTTTGCCTATGAATTGCTAGTTTGTTCTTCACATCATGTACCCTAGTCGCACTACTGCATTTCAATGTGCGTCTGATTCTTTGGACCTACCCCACCATCTCACTATCATCTCCACCCCATTTACCCTTTATCAACTCTATCCCTGATTTCACGTTGTCTCAATCTACGCTAGATTTGAGGGGGATTACCTATACCCTTAATAGGGGAAACCACTTCATATTATTGTCCGTGCAGCTTTACAAAACAAACTACATGACAATAATGGGCTAATGTAGACACCAAATTTGTGTCTTACGACCCCTTGTGACCCGCATCTCATTTTGCAACTTAACCTCATCACCTAAACCTTACACAATTATTTATTAATTACCTTATAATTAATAAATCCACATCGCCTTACCTGCCACCCTTCATTTTTCCACCTCATCATGACCTAGGCCTAACCCTAAACTAATCTAATTAAGACCTATGACTTAGTCTACATCCACACCCGTGACTAATGACTCCTTACTCGCACCCAAAACCGACCTTATAGTTACTTGACCAAGCCCGCAACTAATCCCTCGGGAGAAAAGGAGGGAAGGTTGGCCATTTTACTAAAGATAGCCCACTTTGACCTGAACGATACCGGTTCCTACTTGACCGCCGTTGGTTCCGTAACCGCCATCGGTTCCCTGTAAATGACCTCCCCTAACTAGAAATGGAGTTGAAGGATTTTTGGATCAATCAGGATCATCAGAAGCGATAAAAAAGAATCTAGATTTTACTTTGCCGAGCAGAGACAAGTGAAGATACAAGAAGAGTTTGCAGCGAAGGAGACCAAGCCCAAGACTGCAACTGAATAACCAGAGCCCTGTGATACTGAACTGATCATCGAGAGGGAGGTATCTCATCTCCTGAGTGCTAGGTCATCCTCTCCTGAGTTCTACCTTTGTCATTACAGTTCTCGGACCTGCATCCTCGTCAATAACCAGTAAGCTGCATCTTGTGTGTTCTCTTTAATAATATTTCTTAGACTTTTGAATCACATCCATCATAAATCCATTCCTAGATCTACCACCCAGCAACACATTATATCTAACTATCATTCATTTACCTCTCATCACCATGTTACCTAATCCCGCTCATACAACTAGCCTTACAAACAACACAACCACCCTACAATTGACCCTCACCAAAAGTCCCTAAAACATAGCCCCCACCGATATCGGTTAGCCAGCCAACCGGTATCGGTTATTGTGACTTAAAACCAGAAACCAGCCTTTCCTCCTACCTGTTTCAACGAAGCAATTAAATTGTTATTTTACAATCTTTCGTGTTAATTTATATTAGCAGGGGAACTGACCACCTTCGAAAGGAAGTTTTATATTTCCTGGGCCCAAGGCAGTTCCCTCATTTATTGTCTAATCAAAATCTTGTGGTCTTGTGTTCTTATTTGCAGGTAGTCCTTCCAAGACAAAAGGGAGTTCTTCGCAATCAACTTGATCTCTCTCTACGGTACGCGCACACCATCTCGACATTCAACAGGTATTCCTCCTAGCCCTAACCCTTATCTGTTTCTAAAAGGAATGAAAGGATAGAAGTAACTCTATTCCCAAAAGCTGAAACATTCCGCGCGAAACAGTGTGTAAGTTTATTGTCATGTTATTTGCCTACCTCTTTATTGTTGGAGAATGAATTTGAATTTTGCGTTGGAGTTGAGGATGTGTGATGTGGCATCCTACATGGATCCACCTCATCCTCTTCTCTTCCCTCTTCTATAAAATTTGAACTCCTTGCTTTGTTTTGGGTTGTTCAAACATTTTGCATATTTCTTTTTGGGGAATTCTTTTGTTGTTTTGGAGCTCTTGCTTTTGGAGGAGATTGGATACCATTGCATGCTTGTTGGTTGTTGATCTTGGACTGTATTTTGAAATTGGAAAGCTTGTTATTCTTGGAACAAACTCCATCATGGAGAGGAAGGAGCTTGACTCTTTAAAAATGCTTCTTTCTTTTGTATGCATGTATGAAATGGTGAATGTTTTTTGTGTGTTTGGTGGCTAGTTGGGTAGACTGCCTAGGAATGGTGTAGGAGAAGGCTATCAGGGAATCCATGTGGGGGGACATAAAGGAATGCCATTGGTATCAAAATTATTTTGGAGGGAGTTGGGATTGGGTTTCTACCTTTTAAAAGAAATGGCATTGCATTTATTACTTTGTGGGGGGCATAACAAAATTTGTGGCGGGCGTAAGGAGAGATTGTGGGGGCCATAATGATATATGGGAGATGTTTTATATTGGTGATTTGTTACAAGTGGATACCCAATTCCCATTGAGAGGCATAAAAAACCTTCCCCCATAGTTCCTTGCTCCTTTGGCTTGCTTGATGGAGCCTTAGTATTGTTTGTATGTTTTAATGTAGTGGTAAACTACATTCTATTTTGAACTATATCTTTTTAAATGTGAAAATGTTGCATGTGTGTTGTGGAAATCTTGTTGTCATGGGTTGAATCACATCCTTTATTGCATTATGGTTGGGGATTGGGGGCCAATGAAGATGTATCACTTCTCCTCTTCATTGGATGTATTGGTTGGGTGGAGAGCGTTGCCTTTCCCCTGCCTTTGTTGTGATCCAAAAGGAGAAATTTATGTTGTTGTTCTGGAGCAGAGGAGAAAGAAAATTTGACAGTTCCATGTGAAATGAAATCTCATTGTAACCTTTCCCACTTTGAAGTGGATGATCTGTATATTATTTGTAATGGAAAGATACTTTTTTATTGAGCAATGGGAGTTATAAATTCGAAATGTGAAAGATATATATACTCTATTCTGATCATTTGAAAGAAAGAAATTAAAATCTATTATTTGCATTCAAGAAATTGAGAGATGTAAAGTTGTATTTGAAATCAATAAATGATTGCAATACCTTTCTTCATTTGCATTGTTGCATTGAAATCTCATATTTAAATGTTATTAAAATGTATGTTTGAAAGAAACGAATGCGTAAGAAGGAATTGTATTACTTTTTTCTTTTGAAAATACGACAAAATTGGAAACCTGACTTTACATTTTAGCCATTAAATGGTTTTTTGAATTAACTAAATGGATTTACTAGGATTAGAATGAACTTCCATACTTGAATGATGAAAAAGTTAGATAGACCCTTTTTAATCTGATCTCTATTTTAAAATTTGAAGCTTAGCAAATACTTCTCTAAAATGCACAGTTCGAGCTTGCAAACAATAATCAACATTGAAACATTAAAATCTAGCATGCTATGATATCAATGAACTCAATTAGGCTAGAACACTTAAGGAAAAATATTTCAAAAAATTGCAAAATTGGGTCTAAACCTCTTACAGTCGTTTTGTTGTCAAGAGATGTAAAATTTTAATTTGCAACTCAATTAAACCAATTGAATCTTGAAAATTCCTGAAATACATCTAAGAACATTTCCCCATGTCTGTTTGACATTTTGAAAGTGAATGAATGACAAAATTGAACAAAATTTATAAGTTAAAATTTTCTAGTATGCTCTGTTAAAATCTGTAGAACATTATCATGGATTTGACCCCTTAAACTTCATCAAAATTCAAAACTAATGTTTCCTGTGCAAAGAGCGCATCAAGATCTTTCCATAAAGTCCTCCTTTTCCCAAAACTAAGCTCTCTATCAAAAATTTATGGCCCTTTGAAATTTCTACTTCAATTCTACCTTTAAAAAATCTCTAACGATTAAAAATTTAAATTTTAACTGTGGAAAATTTTCCCTAAAGTTCCCCATGGCCCCACCATCCCACATCCAATTGGGTATTCCCACATGGCACGTCGCAGGGGTGAAACATTTCTAACTTAATCTTTTTTATGAAAATAGTGTTTGAATATTTTTATAAATTTCCCCCCCATAGCCCCACCAACCCACAACCAATCGGGGGTTGCCACATGGCTCAGTCGAGGCGCAATAGGATTTTGGAACTTAACGTTTTAATTCTAATGCTAGAAAAATTTACTAAATTTCTCTGTGGCCCTGCATCCCCACCTTTGCTTTAGAAAAAAAATTTCGCAGACGAGCAGGACCAGGAAAATTGTTCTTTTTCCCCTGAAGAGGGAAAAATCCCTAAAACTCTTCCCCGCTGCCCGCCTGACCCACTCAAAGGGAAAATTTTCAGCCCAAGGCTTGCCGGCCCATAACTTAAAAAAGATGAGGAGTTAGGAGGAATTATTTATATCAATGGAAAGGTGAGGAAGTTTCCTATCCAATAGGAGTGATTTATCAAAATTTTGAATGCGTTAAGTATGAGAAAAATAAAGTTGAAACTTTCAAACTTGTTAGAGAATGGGTATGGTGTGGAATTTTTCCCTCTGAACCTAATTGAGGCTTCCAATCCTAAATTTTGGACCTTATGACCTATAATAATTATTGAAAAAGGAAAATATAATATATTAGATTTGAATTGTTCCAGAACTTGTTAGGGTCAACTGTTGCCTCCCTTATATCATGGTTGTAGATTCTTCTAATAAAAAAAATTATTCCATAATTTTCCTAACTAATCCTGGGTTGTTCTTGGGTCTCAAGTGGGTTGTTTTAACAGGCATTAAACTTGGTATCAGAGAAGTGGTTCAAAATATTTGGCCATTGGGCACACTAGAAAACTGGAGACATGAAACTTAACCCTAGTACACTTTTAAATGTAAAAACACAATTTAGTTAGAAATTACATAATTTTAGTAAACATAAAAATTGAATAAAAATTAGAAAAATGAATTAACTCTCACCTTGGTCTGTGCAGGGGGCACAGATGGGATGAGGGGTATTTTCACATAGACCTAGACTTACCACCACCAGATCATGCTATAACAGCCATCCTACCCCCAGATGTTTGTAGACCTCTAGAGGATGTTAATGCCGCTCTACACGACGGATTAGTAGGAGGACGTGCAACCAGACATGACAAAGTCCCTTCCATTGAGGGTCAAGTATCTCTTTGGACCCATCGTGGAGCATAGAGGAGAGAAATCCCATGCAGAGTTAGCCCAAGGAAGACTCACCATATAGGGGACAGGGTGACCAAGTTTCAAAGCATAGAGAGAGGTCTTAGAGCCCTAGACATAGGGATGAGCATACAAAGAGGCGTAGAGGTTGTCAGAACACAACTCCATATCACATCAGGGAGATCCTAAAGATTTGGCCATCACATTACTTGCGTGACACATGTGGATTTCAGGTAGAGGCCTTACTAGTGAGCTTAAGTGATTACTTCAAGATTTTTCTGTGTCCTAGCAACAACGAAATCTCATGTTGTGATCCATCTACTGAGGGATGGAGCAGGAGTATGGTGGAGGACAGAGGAGCAGAAGCTCTATATAGATTCTGAGGATAGTGACTTGGGAGCTATATGAGGAGAGGTTTAGGAGTAGATATTTGGGTTCATACACCAGAGGATTGATGAGTTCCATAACCTCCGACATGCATCTATTTCAGTCGCAGAGTATGAGAGTAGGTTTTTAGATCTACTCTAGTATGTTGTGTACATGCAGGATGAGCAGGTGTCATTCGGGGCCTGAACCTAGACATAAGAGGTACAATTTAGATCCATTATCCACATAAATTAGATGAGGCCGTTGAGAAGGACTATATAGCAGAGGAGACTTAGAGAAAGACCCAGCAGGGCTAGAGATCGATTCCAGAGCCGCATACAACAGATGTAGGATAATAGATCGAGGGGATCAGTAGCCCTCCTTCCCCTCATGGTGGCCAGATTTCTTCATAGTCATCATTTAGACCCCAACAATAGTAGTAGTCCCACCCACCTTATAGATCCTCCACAGCGATTTAATGCACATAGAGGTTGGAGTATGGGGCCTTCCTCCTAGGCAGGTCCCAATAGGACACAGGGTGGACCTAGATCTCATTCAATGGGAGGTTGCCAGTAGAGGCTAGCAAGAGACCACCGCTAGATCATCAGGATCCACAACACAGAATTTTAGAGAACCTACTGAAGGTGCTACTCATTGGAGAGGATCAGGTGGTTGTTTTGGTTATGGATTTGTGGGACATTTTTAGAGAGACTAGCCTCATAACCCTAACAAAGGGTAAGACACAGATCTCGGAGCTGACTATTGGTGACATGGGACATAGCCAAAAGATTTATGTAGTGGTTGAGAACTGCTAGGCCTGAGCATTATAGTACATTCATTAATACTACAAGTAGCATTGGGGGTTTTCCTACCTCTATATTGTTTGATTCTGGTTCTTCTGACTCTTTCATTGCATGATTTTTTAGTAGAGTGATGCAGGCTGGTGACAGTTAGGTAGGGTCTTTGTTGAGATGTTGAGATGGCTTCTAGAGCCAAAATCTCTGTAGACCTCCTTAGTTAAGGAGTTTGTAGTGGATTTGGGACCTTTCAACACTACCTCAGATCTTCGTATCCTTCCTTTGGCCTCTTATGGAGTCATTTTGAGTATAGATTACTTGTCTGCACACAAGGCTAGAGTGGATTGTTACCCAAAAATATTATATCATGTACAGATAATTTGTGAGTTCAGTCAGTGATTTTAGGGGTTAGGAGACACATTTATATTCACCACCATCTTTGCTATGAAGCTTAAGCAGTGTGTACGACGGGGTTTCCAGATGTATAGCTATTACAGTCAGTGACCAATCAAAGGATGGGTCTAGTGGATCATCACTAGATGATCAGCCCCATTTTGTGATAGTTAATAGATGTCTTTCCAGGGGAGACACCCGGAGTTACCAGCCCCCACGTGAGATAGGATTTTCATATAGATATGGTTTCGAGAGTAGAGCCTGTCTCACAAAACACCTTATCGGATGACCACTCGAGAGCTCTATGAGATAAAATTTTAGCTACCAGGGCCTTCTAGAGAAAGGCCTTATCTATCCTAGTGTATCCCCTTGGGATGCACCAGTGATCTTTGTAAAGAAGATGTATGGATCCTTGCAGTTGTGTATTGATTACCGCCAACTAAATAAGGTAACGATCAAGAATAGTTATCCCCTTCCTTGCATTCATGATTTGTTTGATCAGATGAAGGGAGCCATGGTTTTCTCTAAGATTGATCTTAAGTCAAGTTACCATCAGTTGAGGATTTTAGATGCAGACATTCATAAGACCACCTTCCAAATGAGATATTGGCCACTATGAGCTCAAAGTGGTGCCTTCTAGTTTGACTAATGCCCCCTCAGTCTTTATGAATTTTATGAATGTGGTATTCAAGACCTTCTTAGATTGCTTCATGTTCATCTTCCTTGATGACATTTTTATTTACTCACGTACGTGTGAGGAGCATGAGGGGTACCTTCGCCATGTTCTTCAGTGTCTTCGGGAGCAACAATTTTTTGGGAACTTGGATAAGTGTGCATTATTTCAAATGGAGGTGCAGTATTTGGGTCACATCATTTCTAGGGAAGGTATCACTGTCGATCCTTCCAAGATTAGAGCCATTATGGATTTTCCAGCACCCATTAATGTTACAGAGGTGTGTAACTTCATGGGATTAGCATGTTACTACCATAGATTTGTTCAGGACTTCTCTCAGATTGTGCACCCTATCACTTCCCTTCAGCAGAAAGGGGAAGATGTTTGTTTTGATCAAACAGATGTGAGAAAACCTTCAGGACATTGAAGTAGTGTCTCACTACATCACCTATCCTTGCAGTACCGGATCCACATGGTGAGTTTCTTTTTTTACATGGATGCTTCATTGGCAAGGCCCTTGGAGGTGAATTGATGCAGGAGGGTAGAGTAGTGGCTTTTGAGTCTCGAAAACTCAAAGATTATGAGCTTAATTATCCAACTCATTATCTTGACCTTGTGGTAGTTGTGTATGCCTTGGTTTGATGGAGAAACTTTCTTCTTGGTCGGATATTCACCGCTTAGGATAGACCACCTAAGTCTTCGCCATCTCTTCATGTAGCCAAATCTCAACACTTGTCAGCAACGTTGGATGGATTTTCTTTATGAGTATGATATGGAGATAGAGCATGTGAAAGAGGAAGGAGAATGTTGTGGTAGATGCTCTCATTAGATAGAGACATGTGGCTATGGCCACCTCAGTGAGAACAGATTTGTGGAGCCAAGATTCTTTAGTAGCTTCCTCTTAACAGATTCTACATCGCCAGTTCGAGCAAAGATCGAGTCTCAAAGACCCCTCAAGGGGAAATTTGATGGTTTTTCTTTAGAGGTAGATGATATTATCAAGGTATAGAGGTTGGATTTATATTCCCAAAGACATAGGCTTGAGGGCAAGACATATTGATAGAGGCACATCATGCACCCTATTCATCCCATCCCACGGTGAAGAAGATGCAAGCCACCTTGAGATGGTTATATCATTGGAGAGAAATTTGGAGATACATGGCCTAGTTTATGTCACGATGTATAGAGTGCCAGAGAGTGAAGGCTGAGCATCAAGATCCATCTAGCCTTCTTTTTCCTCATGTTATACCAGAGTGGAAATGGGACACCATTTCCATGGACTTCATTGTTGGGCTACCGATGTCGAGATATGACCATGATGCCATCATGGTCATGGTTGATAAATTGACAAAAGTGGCTCACTTTTCTCTAGTGATGACCACTTATACAGTTAGAGCAGTTGCATGGGTGAATTTGGATGAGATTTTCAAGTTGCAGGAGATTCTGTGGAAGATCATTAGTGACAGCTATCCTTTGTAAACTTCCCATTTTTGGACTACTATATAGCATGCCCTCGGGATGAAGATCAATTTCAGCACAACATATCACCCTGAGACAGATGGACAGACTAAGTGGGTGAATCAGATTTTAGAGGACATGTTCAGGATGTATGTGATGGATCAGCAGTCTAAATGGGAGGAGTACCTCTACTTAGTGGATTTTTCTTACAATAATAGTTTTCAGAGTTCCATAGGCATGGCTCCTTTTCAGGCTTTGTATGGTAGGGAGTACAAGACACCTCTTAGCTGGGACAGGCTAGAGGACAAGGTTTCTCTTGAACTAGCTTTATTGCAGGACATGGAGCACCATGTATTTTTTTATCAGACAGAGACTACAGGAGGCACATGACAGGCAGAAGAAGTCACAAAGGGTTCACTTAGTAAAAGTATCGTATAGTACATGCGTTTGAAGAGTATTAAAGAATACCCTTAATTCTAGTTTCAACTTAAAATATTCAATTGATAATAGCCTCTCATGTTATATTATTAGAATGAAAATAACCCCTATTTTTTCCATGTACCTTAGTTATCCATTTTTAAATTACAATTTTATTTACCCCTTTTTTATTTCTACCCTAATATATCAAACAAAAAATGTATCATATTTCTCACTCAAATTTTTTAATATGCATTTCCTCTCAAAAGATAGTTTGAACCCATTGAATACCTATTACAAATCACCTTATAAATGTTAAGCTTTAATCATTTATCAATAATTATGATGGTGAAATAATATCACTTGTGTTGAAAAGCATACTCAATCCTAGTTTTCTACCATATTATTATTTCTAGGTTACGAATCTCTTAATTCATATTTCTTTATTCAAAAAGAGATTATAATTTAACTTTATAAACACAATCCTTTTGCAATTTTAAGGTATTTACTTTGAAAAACTAGGGTTTAAATGTTTTAGTTTTATATTAAAATTAAACCTTCCTTTCCTTTGGTCCACCTCTCTAACCTACCCCCAATACCTGATTCAAAATATTAATAAATTAAACCCTTTCACACCCTCATGTCTATCAGTATATTGACTTTAATTTTATTAATTTTAATTACCTCAATATGAAACCCACGTGTTAGGATGTTGCCTAGCTAATGAACCCCCTTGTGGAAGAAGTATGTAGATTGGCATAGGACTGACTGTAGTTTTGATGTGGGAATTAAGGTGTAAATTAAAAATACTATGTTCTGTTCATTTGAAAGAAAGAAATTAAAATTTGTCATTTGCATTCAAGGAATTGAGAGATGTAAATTTTTATATGAAAATCAATAAAGGATCACAATACCTTTCTTCATTTTCATTGTTGCATTGAAATATAATCTTCAAATGCTATTGAAATCTTTATTTGAAAGAAAGGAATACGTATGAAGGAATTGTATTACTTTGTTCTTTTGAAAATATGACAAAATTAGAAATGAGACTTTACATTTTAGCCATTAAATGGTTTGTTGAATCAACTAAATGGATTTGAATAGGAATAGAATGAACTTCCATACATGAAGATGAAAAAGTTAGATAGACCCCTTTTTAATTTGATCTCTATTTTAAAATTTAAAGTTGGAAAATACTTCTCTAAAATGCACAATTTGAGCCTATAAACAATAATCAAAATTAAAACATTAAAATATAGCATGCTATGATATCATCGAACTCAATTGGGCTAAAATACTTAAGGAAAAATCCTTCAAAACATTACAAAATTGGGTCTAATCCTCTTACAATCGTTTTGCTATCAAGAGATGTAAAATTTTAATTTGACACTCAATTAAACCAATTGAATCTTGACAACTTCCTAAAATACATCTAAGAACATTTCCCCCATGTTTTTTTGACATGTTGAAAATGAAATGAACGACAAAATTGAACAAAATTTATAAGTTAAAATTTACCAGTCTGCTCTTTTAGAACCAGTAAAACATTTTCATGAATTTTACCCCTTATACTTCATCAAAATTCAAAATTAATGTTTTCCTATGCAAAGAGGGAATTGATATATTTCTAGAAATTCCTCGTTTTCTGAAAACTGAGCTCTCTATCAAAAGTTATGGCCTTCTGAAGTTTTTCTTCCTTGCTGTAATTGGGAAAATTTTCCTTGGCGGTCCCGTGGGCCCAAATCTTTCCCTTAGCTCTTAGGAAAATTAACTTTGGGAAATTTTTTCTAATTTTCCCTACCGCCCTGCACACTCCTGTAGCCAATTAGAAGCTGTCATGTGGCACCACAAGGCGTTGGCGGTGGGGCATAATCTCTTTTTAAACTTAGGATTGTCCTACGAAAATAGTTTGGGAAAAAATTCCATAAGTTTCCCCGCTAGCGCCGCCGGGCCACAAGCCAATCAGAGTGATGCCACATGGCGTCAGCAAGGCATTGGTGCGTAGAGTAGGTCCCTTTTTTCCTTTGTGCATTTTAATAGAAAATTTTAAAAATTTTTCCTAAATTTATTCCCCGCCATACCGTCAGCCTTTGCTTTGCCAACCAGGATCCGCCACGTGGCATCACGACAGGTGTTGGCGGAGGCGTGGGTGAATGCTTAACCCTCTTAGCCCTTCGAGGCATTACATTTCTTAATTTTCTCCTCACTACCCTACCTTTCCGTGATCATTGGCTTAGGAGATGCCACGTGTCAGCCTTAGCGTGACTTGTGGGAGCGTGGGCACAACATTTTGGTACTTTCGAACCCTGTACGCTTAGGAAGATCTTAAAGTTCAAAATGTCTCCCGCCTCCCCGACTCTCCCCGCGTTGAGCTCTCTGAAGCTGACACCGTATGTCCCTAGTGAAATTTCGGACCCGTGGGTGCATAGAAGGCAAATTTTTTTTGCTTGTTTTCCCAAAGTGTGGAAAAATTTCCAAAGGTCTTCCCCACTCTGCGACCCATGCAAGGAAAAAATTTCCACCCCCTGGGCCCGCAGACCCACTCTTGGGGAAAATTTTCACCCCAAGGCCCGCCGGCCCATAACTCAAAAAATATGAGGAGTTAGGAGGACTTCTTTATATCAATGGAAAGGTGAGGAAATATCCTATCCAATGGGGATTAATTTAGGGAATTTTTGAATGCATTAAGTTTGAGAAAAAATCAAATTTGAAACTTTAAGCATTTTAGAGAGTGGGTATGGTGAGGAATTTTACCCTCTGAACCTTATTGTAGGCTTTCTAACCCTAAATTCTAGACCTTATGACCTCTAATAGTTGTTAATAAAAGGAAAAGCATGTTCTAGTGAATTATACATTATTCTAGAACTTGTCTAGTTACAATTGTTGCCTTGTAAACTACATTCGGTTGTAGAACTATTTTTAAACAAATGTGAAAATTATTCCACAATTTTCCTAATGTGGAATCCTAGGTTATTCATGGGTTGTCTCACAGTGGGTTGTTGCATTATGCGTTGGCGTTACATACCCCAATCCCAAGAAGGATGTACAATACATGTCTCTTTATTTGAGGTCTAATTGGTTTAGGGTGGTAGAGACGTTGCCGTCCCCATACACTTTTTTGTGGTCCAAAATGCCTCGTTCCATGTTGTTATTGTAAATCATAGTGACAAAGATCATTTTGAGAAATCCATGTGAAACGCCACACTCATTGTAACCATTCCCACTTTGAATTAGATGTTTTCACAATTATTTGTTATGCCAAAGATACTTTGTATTGAGCGATAGTGCCTAGTTGTACACAATTTTTGAAAGGTGAAGAGATATATTATACTATGGAATCTGTTCATCTTGAATGGTTCAACTTCCATAATGTTTCATTTGCTATCTTCAAGTGAATTTGTAATATATGTATCCAATTTGATATATAGAAATCAATAGAGGATCACAATACATATTCTTCCATTTGCAGTATGCCATGCATAGGAGTAATCTGATAAATAAACACATTTAGTGTTCAATTTCTATCATTGAAAGAAAGGATTACGTAAGCACAGGAAATCTATTAATAAGTTCTTTTGACATACTCATAACAACATCTAGAATCCTCACTTTACGATATTTATCCATTAAATGTCACCCCTTGGGCTCCTCAATCAACTAAATGGATTTGAATAGGTACATTAGAATGAACTTACATTGTTGAAGATGAAAAAGTCTAGGTAGCCTCTTTTCATGTAATTAGATGTGTATTTGTAAAATTTAAAGTCTGAAAAATACTGTGTCTAAAATCCACAATGTCATCCTGGTTAGTTGAGTACATTTTTAATGCAAAACATCTTTTCACATTTATGTATAGCATGGTTTTGGTGAAGGTGTTTGTGCATGCAAGTGGGATAGATATATTTAACGGAAAAATGTTTTATTACATTACAAAATCGGGTCTAAATCCTCTTACTATGGAAAAGGGGGTTCTATCAGTGTAGATGTAATTCATTTTTAATTTTGACACTTAAATTTATTAATCATTTGATTGTCATGAAATCATTTCTAACCTTAAATCTAAGAAACATGTCCCCATGTTCGATTGACATGTTGAAAAGGAATGAATAAACTTTTTTTTCAAGACTTAAGTAAGTTAAAAATTATTAGTCTACTCTTTTAGACCGTGTAAATACGTTTTCATGAGTTTGGAGCCCCTTATACTTCATCAAAATTCACAATTAATGTTTCCTATGACATTGACATAGTGGCATGTGAGCTAGATGGATGACATTTGTCATTTTGTCAAGTTTGAAATCTGGAAACAAAGGAAATATAGGTATGTGAAGTCACTACTTGTAATTCGGCCTTCAAAAAAGTCCAAAGATTAGTATCTTTGAGATAGATGTATTCCCTAAGATAGTTTTACAGGTGGCCCCACATTCATGCATCCCAATCGATAAGTATCCATTTGAGAATAGATGTAGGGGCATAAGATAGTTGTACTAAGTGTTGAAATCATAATCCCAAGATAGCTATATTTGAGATAGATGTATTTATAAAGTGTTCAATTCCCCGAAGCTCCCACCAACGCCACAGCCAATCGAGTGCTGCCCCACGTGGCTCAGTGGAGGTGCAAGAGGATATTTAGAACTTAAAATTTGCAACAAGTCTAATGGTATATCAAACATTAGATCATAAATTTCTTCGTGGCCCGTTGTCCAAGCCTTTAGCTAGGGTTGGAATAAATCATTGGGTGGTAGGACATGCGGTGCCCATGCAGCAAGCAAGGTTTAAATCTCAAGAGACACTTGTTTGGCAACATTTCTTAAATGGTTACCCTGATTACCCCCGCCATTTAGATCAATGTAAGTGTCATTGACTAAATGGCAGCCTTGGCGTGTCAGTTGTAGGTGTGCAAAATATATATGGTCAATTGCGACATCCATTTGACTAGCCTTAAAAGTCATCGGTAAAGTTGTTTCAAATTAGCTACTTATCCGTGGTGTTGGCCTTCCTGGTTGTGTTCCCTCAAGCTGACACGTGTCCTCTTCAGGCCCGTGGGTGCACAATATAACAAATCGTGCTTTTTCCTCGTAAGGGAAAAATGCTAAAACTATTCCCCAATCTTCCATACCCATAGATATAGGGAAAATTTTCACCCCCTGGGCCCGCAGACCCACTCTTGGGGAAAATTTTCACCCCCAAGGCCTGCCGGCCCATAACTTGGAGAATATGAGGAGTTAGGAAAACTTACATTATATCAATGGAAAGGTGAGGAAATTTCTTATCACAATGGAAAACATTTCAATGAAGCATTTTGAATGTGTTAAGTTTGAGAAAAATAAATTGTGAAGGCTTTAATGCCTCGAATTAGAGAAGAGGATGTGGTGATGGAATTTTTCCCTCCACCATCAAATCCACCTTCTAACCCTCAATTTTCAGGACCTTATGACCTCTAATAATTCGTTAATCCCCGCTATGCCCAAAAATAGCAGTCTATTACAAATTTGAATTATTCTACGAACCTGTTAGATTACAAAATGTGGTCCTTGTATCATGGTTGTAGATTCTTTTAATCCAAAAAAATTTATTCCATACATTTTCCTAACTAATCCTAGGTTGTTCTCACTGGGTGTTAAGTGGGTTGTTTTAATAACAGTTACATAACCAATAAATTTGTATATCATTTAATTGGTTTGACTTCCACCGGCTCCGTCTCCATCTCCATTATTGAAAATTGAATCTCATGCAATCACATCTTCATATAAGTATATATACACACACCAATAAATGTTGTATCGACCAGGTAACAACTGATTGCACGTAAAAATGAATATAACATGTTACCAAACACATGAAGACATATTATGTTCACGTGGGGTTGAGACTCCGAGGTAGGGCAGCTACGGATTAAAACAAATTTTAGAGTATATTCTTTAGTTGTAGACTCCCAACATGTATATTGATTCTACTGAACATCCAAATTTGTTTTCTTTGACTCTTTGTGATGTTGCAGTGCCATTGGATGTGGACCCACATAATTGGCTGATAGGCCTTACTAGAAAGTGACTAATTTTGTCGTTATAATGTCATCCTCATTAAAAAATTGTAATAAGATTTAATGTTTCTTCATTAGTTGGGGTTGAAAATATTCATAGTGCACTTAGTTCTAAAGGATTTAATTTAAGTGTGGTCCCATGTGAGGGGAAACCACATTATTTTTCTGCACCTAGGTGGTCTCATGTGGATTTGCAGTTATAGCTCAAGATAAAAGGGAGTTTCTAGCCCTAAAAATGTGGATTGCGGCACATGCAAAGGAGAGAATGTATTAGCGATGCAAATTGGTGGGGGGCTGAAGACATTTCCACAACTTGCATGGTCCAGCCATTTTTTGGCTAGGTGTTACCAAATCCTTATCGCATGAATTTTTTCCCTCCAAATACTTCTCTCCAAATCTGTTTCCCTCCACAAATCTATTTCAACGGATCAAAGGATTTATTAATGTGTTTGCATCATTTTTTTTATTCTCACTGCATACAAGGATCTTTATTACACATCAATGTTGGGGTATGGAAAATCTAGAAATTGGAGAATCAGGTGACCTGTAAATATGGAAACATTGATGAATGATTGAAAAATTGATTTAAAATTGGCTCAAATTGATGCCCATGATTGATAAACATTGATTAGTTGGAAAATTGTAGAATCATGATTTTTTTTGTTTAAAAGAGTTTGCAACCAAGTTACAGGGAAACATTTGTCACTAACAAGTTTCATGAAACAATTCTAATTCCACTAGAACATATGATTTTGGCACTTTATTAAAAATCATTGAAGGGTAAAAAGCACCAAAATTTAGGGTTAGGAACTTCCATTATAGGTTTTAGGGTAAAACCTCAGCCATACGCATCTCTCTAACAAGGTTAAAGGTTCAAAACGTGATTTTTCTCAAACTTAGCATGCATTAAAAAATTTCCCTGCAATTATTTCCCATTGGATAGGAAATTTGCTCCTACCTTTCCATTCATATAAAGAACCTCCTAAATTTTTTGTTATGGGCCAATGGGACCTTGCACTGAAAATTTCTCCTTAGAGCGGGCCTCTACAGGGCTGAAAATTTTCAGCACCCAAGAAACATTTGCATTGGCCGCGGGAAAAACATGGAACTTTCTGCCCGCACTCCCGCGTTCGCAAGGGACACGTTGTCTCCTAAGCCAACCTCGAGGAATCGGGCAAGTAGGGAGAAAAACGTTTAACATAAAAGGATAGAATTCACCATTTGCACCTCCACTGACACCTCATGATGCCACGTTAAGATTTTGATTCAAGATGTGGGCTGGTGGGCAAAGGAATTCTTGGAAAAAATCTCCAAAATCCGAAAACGGAACTCCAACTAGGTACTCCACCGCATGGACTCCTCGTGACGCCATGTAGCATCACCTAGAATAGGTGGTATTTACGGTGGGGGAAAATTAAATTGAGCCAAATTTTTTCAATAGTGATAAGTCATTTAAAGTAACATCATGTCCCTCTGCTTACCTCATGGTGCCACATACATGGCCTCGTTGGTTTTGGGTCGGCGGGGTGGTGGGGAAAATAAGAAAAAAATTCCCAAAAATTGTCCTGAAGCGCTGAATTTAAATATGGATGTATCCCCTTGATTGACTCCTCATGGTGCCATGTGGTAGCCTTACAAATTGGTTAAGCAGGTAGGGAGGTGGGGAATTTTTAAAAAAAATTCATGTACAAATTAGAATTCCTAAGTTATAAGGGGAAAATTTTTGCTCACGGACCCTGCCATTAGAAAATTTAATTCCTAATGTTTTTTAATATGCCAAGCATTTTTTAAAAACTTGACCTGTAAAGGCCATTTCTTTTGATAGAAAGCTCGGTTTTGGGAAAAACTTGTAAACTTTCTGGAAAGATCTCGACTTCAGTTTTTTCAAGGATCAGTAACTTTTTTGTTGATAAAGTTTAATGGCATTTTCAATTTAAGAAAATCATCTGCAGGGTTCTTAGGTACAAACTGGTACCATTTTAACTTGTTCAATTTGTTCAATTTGATCTTCTTCCTCTCTCAACATGTCAAAAAGACATGGAGGATTGTTTCTATATTGATTTATGGAGGATTTAAATAATTCAATTTGTTTGATTGATTTGTAATTTGAACATTTACGTTTCTTGACAAAAAAATGACTACAAAATAGTTTGAGCCAGATTTTGCTAAATTTTCTAAGAAACTCCTTAAGTTTTTTGTCCATTTAGAATTCTTTTAGGGATTATTACTTCAATTTAATCATTTAATTTTTTATTTCCTTTGTTGCGGGTTTGAACTGTGCATTTTGGATAAAGTATTTTCCAATTTTGAAAACGTAAAACATCAAGATCAAAATTTAAAGGATCTATTTACCACTTTCATCTTCCAATTATTAGAATTTGTTCCAATCCTAATCTAATGCATTTAGTTGATTCAAGTCAAACTATTCAAATTCTAAAATGCAATTCTTATTTTCATTTTTTTAAACATTTCAAAAGAAAGAGTTCTGTATTTTTCTCACAAGCATTTCTTCCTTTCAAATGAAGATTTCAAATACATTTCAAAACAGATTGAATCACTAACAATAGTATACTTCTTTTGTAAAGGAAAACACAACATATATATTCAGATGGAATGATTATCTTTCACAATTTAGGAATTTCATTCTACAATGTTTCACTGATTACAACTTGCAAACAAAGATATAATCTATCTTTTAGATTTCTAAATTCAAGAAACTGAGAACAGAGTGCATCACATTCCCACTTTGAATTACAACTTTCCAATAGATAATACGAATAACCAATACAATTGGAGCGATTCTTTCAGCATCTTTCCATAAAAAAAAAGTATTACATTATCAGTTCCTAGAACTTCAAGTTTGGAATACCAAGGCAATTTACTAGAAAAAAAACATCCAAGTCACAAGGGACCATCAAACTAAAGGATCCTTTTTTTAAAACTCATCTCCAGAACAACAATGATGCATATTTCTCACTCTTCCAAATAGTAATTGCAACAAGAGTAGGGGAAAGCACAATGCTCTCCACCCAACCAAGACATCCAATGAAGATAAGAAGTCATCCTTCTTAATTGGCCACTGAGCCCCAACCAATAATGCAATAAAAGATGTGATCCAACTCATGGCAACAATAGGATTCCACAAACACTCAAGTAACATTTTCATAATAAAACACAGTCCAAAATAGAATGTAGTTTTCAACTACATTAGAACATGACAAACAATATTGAGGCTTCATCAAGAAAGCCAAAGGAGCAAGAAATTATGGGGGATGCTACTTATGCCTCCCAAAGGGAAATGCGTATCACCACCTGTGTGAACAAACCACCAACACACACACACACACACACACACACACACACACACACACACACACACACACACACACACAACATATCATTTCAAATCCCTGACATGCCCTTATGCCTCCCCCAAGTGTATATATATATATCATTTCAAATTTGCCCTTATGTCTCGCCAACCTCTTATTGCACCTCATAATGAGTAAATAAATTCAAAGCTATTTCTTTATAAGGTGGAACCCAAATCCCAACTCCCTCCATCCTTATACCTCCCTAAAACACACTTATGCCTTCCAAAAATATAACCCCATAGTATTCTCCTACACCATTCCTAGGAAATCTACCCAACAACCCATAAACAAGCCAAAACATTCACACATTAACACTTTATTCATAAACAAAAGAGACATTTCAAGAGTCAAGCTCCTACCTCTCCATAATGAAGTTGTCCCAAGTTACTAAAACAACAAGCTTTATACTCAATGCAAGCAATCCAAAACAGCCAAGCACAAGCATGTAACAATCTTCCAAAGATACTTCTTCAAAGCAAGAGCTCCCAAAACAGTAAGAAATTCACCCAAGAATAAAGTCTCCAAAATGAAGCAACCCCAAAACAAGGCAAGCCCTTCAAATTTTATAGAAGAGGGAAGGGAAGAGGATGAGGTATATCAACGTATGATTTCCATATCACACATCTTCAACCCAAACAAAAAATTCAACTTCATTCTCCAAATGCATAATAAATAGGTGGGTGAAAAATATGACAGTTTACTTACACACTCAAATCTAGCCCACAACCCAAAGGACTAAAATTAAATCATGTAAGAAAAGTGCGATTAAAACCTACAATTTTCCTTCTCAAAAAGTATTATAAAAGTTCTAATTTCAACTCTCCAACCGTAGGCATGGTTGGTAATTAAATGTAAGAGGTATGGGACAAGTTTAACTTGTCCCACAAGCCTCTAAAATCAGCCTCCAAGGACAAATTGGAACTTTCCAAGAAAGTGGAATGTTTCACACTCAAAATTCAATTCACACATTACTTACATATCTCTTACACATTACTTATATCACTTTAAATCATTGGCCAACAACTCTCATTAATTACCTTCTCATGACATATTTTATTTAATTATATATTAACAATCATTCTTACCCACAATATGAATACACACCATTTAATAATTAATGAAAGGGGTAAAAGCATCACAAAATAAACACATGCAAACATAAAAAAAGGGACCAAAATAAAATAAAATACATAAAACCCCTTGGTCACAATTAAAGGTGATCCCCCATGGGAATCCCTAACACAAAGAAACAAACACAAACAAATACTAGTTTCCATGGTGACCTTGTTGAATTCACCTAGAATTTCAATGTGGTTGGTCTCTAATCCCCTGATGTTTGTTGTGATATTTTAAACTTGCAAAACACATATACCTCATTCGGCCTCATGGCCATATCAGAACATCCAAACTAATATAAATATAATTACCAAAATCATCTAGATATATGAATCACAACAACATCAAACCAATCTAGTAATGTCATTTGCAATTTTACTCAACACTTACATCATCATCCAATAATTTCCATTTCTAGGTATACTCACAATATCCAAATATCACAAGTCCACACAACATCCATAATATAACCATGTCAAACAGTATACCATCATCAATATCCAAAGTGTCTCTAATAATCATCATCAAAACTAAATCAAGTCAACAATAACAGATGATCTAACATGTATCATCATACTATAGTAAGGTCCATAATCATATCTATAATATAATCACCAGTATCATGATTAATAAAAAAAGGTGTCAAAGGAAAGTGGGCACTACAATGAAAATGATGATAACGGGGATTACGATGATGATGATGATGATGATAATTGTTGAATTTCAAGAAAGAGATATATTTATTTGGTCTGATAGAGTATAATATTTCTGTTTTAGAAATTAGTTTATTTCTGACATCCTTTTAAAATAGTATATATATATATATATATATATATATATATATATATATATATATATATATATATATATATTTATTTATTTATTTTAATAGTATCTACTAATACCCAAAAAAGTCAAGGACTTGAACAAAAAGGATAACAAGATCAATGTGAATTTTTTCTTGATTTTTGCATTATATTATTCTTTTGACAAATGTGATGAATACACCATAAAAATAATTTGACAACTTAATCAATTGTAGGACATATTGAACATTCAATCAATCGTAAGTTGAAAACACTAAACATGTTTCGTAAATGTTTAGAGTGCATACTAAATATCAAACTGTAAACAAAAACCTTAAGATTAATGGATAACTCTTATGAACTATGATACTTAAAACATATTATAAACAAAAAATCCTAAATACTAAAAAAACACCTAAACCAACCGACTATTATGATGATGATTGACAGTAACTCCAAGGAAAATGTAATTATCACAATATAAAAGAACGATATATTGTAAACAATATATCGTAACCAATAAATAATAAACATAAACCCTTAACATTTAATTGTTTTTTATTATTGGTAAATAGTTTTTTGAAAGGGACCATTCCCTTGTACACAAAGGGTCAAAAGCTAGATTTTATAATTTTAACAAAACCAAAAGCGATCGAAATCAATATTTAATATGAAAGCCCAGCAGTAGAAAATAGTGTGCCCTAAATTCATATGAAAACTAGTAGCTAAATAACATAAATACAACAACACAACAGGTCTATAACCTTCTCACAACATAGATACAACCCAAAAACAATAGTCCTATAGCCCAGATGTAAAAATAAATACCAAAATAAGGACAACGCTCATTCAATGACTGAAAAAAGGTTGGATTTTTAGTTTTTTATGTTCTTTCTTCCTTTGTTCAACCACTTTGTAGTCCGCGTTACCATCTTCCTTGAAGATTAGAAGAAAAAATTCAACATTTGTGATAGGAGTGTGGCCCGTAGCAAGGGGAAACGGGGCACAATTCTTCATAGCTATGTCATCAACCTCAAAGGTAGAAGAAACGTACTGTATCTCAGCAAAGATATAGGGAGTGTTTACTATTGAGGGGTTTGATGAATCCACAACTATTTTTGAATTGGGGTTAATTGTCAAATGATATTATAGAGAGTCCTTCCACATAACATGTTTTTACTTGTATTTGGAATGTTCACATTCATCCAAAATATGCCCATTTGAAAGCATCTTCAGCATCTGAATGATAAATCCTCATAGTTAATCATCTGCACTAGCTTATCATCACCTATTTGAGTGTGAATCTCTATTGGTAGGGCTTGAGAGGTGTCAATATCAACAAAAATTATAGCATAATTTGTATGTTTTTGATGGGATGTTCTATCATCAACTTTTACAGAAGATCGTAGGGTGTCTCCTATAGCAATAAGGTAGGATATGTTCTAGATATGCAATGGAAGTCCTAATAATTAGCTCCAAAAAAGGTAGGTATCAAAAGATTATTTAACGATGTAGTGGCCAAAAAAATGAAATAAAATAAAAATTAAAACAATAACAAAATAAATAAAAGGACGAGTTGTGTGGCTTGGTGGGTTATATGAAGGGATGGGAAGATGATGTAATGGTTTCAGGGGGTAGTGTGTGTAAGAAATATGACAAGGCATGTTCCACCCAAAATAATTTTCAACCCATTTAATTCCTTTCATAATAATATAAAACAAAACTTTATTTGAGATCTGGATGCATTTACCCACGTTGGAACCAAAATTCAACATTGGAGGTTAGCAAAAATTGGATAGTTGCAGCAAGGGAAATGTGAGGGATTTGTGTGTTCATCCAAAATCGAGAATAATGAAGTACAATTTTAAGTTTTTTACCTTACCTGAGACCATGTTGGAAACCATGATTGGTGATGCAACAAGGTGTGATAACCCAATTTGGAGATTTTCCTTTTAAGTCATGGATGGGTGTTGGGTTCCTGTGCTTTACGTCTGCATCAATCATGTCCATGTGAGAACAAAACTTGGTAGATGGGGAAATGGGTAGTTACATATATACGTTTGTGACTAGAATTAGTCCCTTACTGGTGATATGAATCATGATCTCTCCTATCATGTTCATAATCTACGTTGAATTTGATTCTGAGCACTTCCAAATAGTTTCTAATGCTCCCATTTGGATCCCAATTTGTTATCACACCCTTATCAAACTCGAACCCTTGCCACTGTTGTACAATTTGTACAAAATGATGGAGGAGGCTACTATATTTTTTTCTTGAAAGCTCTAATTTTTTCCCTTGGCTCACCATTTGTGTTTCGCATCACTTATTATGCTTATGATTTTTATATCTCATTGTTGTGACCACCATTTTCACCTTGTCTGAGTGGTCTCCAACGTGATCAATTAAAATTTATATGGTCGCTCCCAGCCTGTGCCAAAATGTGATCTCTATAATAGGTATGGATCGTTGTTAACAAAGGACAGAGGTGTTTTTTATGTCAAAAATTTACTCTTTGATCCCATTATTCTTTGTTGATATTTTTTCTACCTAGTTTTTTTTGCTCATGCCGTGGGGATATCAAATTATCTATTATTTTAGGTATGTTGTGGCTTAGTGATTCTAGTGAAGGCTAGATCCCACTTGGGTTAAAATTCGAATGGAAGTATTTGATGTGGAACTCAACTCGATAACCTCTTCTTGCATTTTGTAGCATGTATGAAAGTGGAGAAGTTTTTAGAAGGCATGCAAACTGTTTGAAAAAATGCTAAAAGACATTCAATGCCTTCTGGAATGCAAATGATCTTGCCATACAATATAGACATTAGTATTCCATGCATGGTTCATCTCACCTCATCTCTCATAATTTTTATTATTTAGTCTTTATTTTGGAATGGAAAAAAAAATTATTCCAAATGTTTTTTGTACGTTTGATTGTATTAAAAAAATTTGTTTCAAAATAATAAAATGTCATAACATTACTTACAGGACCTATTTTTTCCTTGGTAAACAACGAACTTAAACCCTCACTTTGAGATTATCTAGCAGCATACCAACTAAACTAGATAGCTACAATACCCCTTTTTATTGATGAGTTGAATTTGACTTCCTAGTAAATATGTTGACCATCTCCTTGTTTAAATAGATAAATTTGTGATTTCAAGAGACTCACAAAGTAACTTTCGTAACTTCAGAAAGGGGATGTTAATCTTCATTCATGTAAATTTTTATGTGAGGAGTCACCCTAGTCTTTGGATCAACTTTCAATGATCATTTGTGATCTTTTGACGCCCTTCTAGGAAAAATGTTTCACCATTTTGCAGTTGTAGGAAACTACTAAAACTAAAAAGATGGCTTTCATTTTGAACTGCCATTTGAACCCTGAGTACAAAATTTCTTATCCACCTTAGTAAACCTCTAGTGTTTTTACAAGACAATTTCAAGGGACCTTTAGTTTGGGGAAAAAAACACTCTTCTTATTAGTTTGGAAAAGGATTTTTTGTAGGCTTGTAGTCGCAGTTTGACTATGTCAAACTGGACCAATTATGATAGATGACTCCAGAAAGCTTGTCATCATCTAAAAACCACCTTCTAATTCTCTTTTTCATCGACTCTGATGAATTATCCATATATGGTTTAACTTGTACGAAAATTATTGTGGCACATTCCTCCATCAAACGTTAGTTTTGGACGTGGTTTTCTGAGCCGTTGAGATAAATTTTAATCATTTACAACAAGGTCATTCACGGCTATTGGCCTTAGAAAAACTATCTGCCAACCATAAACCATTCGTCATTTTTGAAATCTATCAATTCTTGTGAATTCTTTTTGTATAGGAGGACACGTAGAAACTTATCCTTGGTATGCTTATTTCCTGGAAGACAACGTTTGAAAGGGGCTTCTTAGCCTCCGAGGCTAGTTTGAACATTTTTACAACTAGGAGGAAAACATAAAAATAAAGTTGAAGGACCCCTATCGGGTTGCCAAACTACAATGGAAACTTGTTGACACATGTAAATAACTGGTTGAAAATCTATAGTGTAACTTGTTGTGTGAAAAGGAACTTTCGAAAAAATGGTGCTTCTCTCTTTCTCTCTACTTGGTTATGAAATGAATTGAAATGAAATGAAATGAATACATGTTTTTAAACCTCTTCTTTCAAATTCAAATTATGATTATTATTATATGTAAATGGGAAAATAAATACATTAATTATGGTATATTATGGTGGATTCCATGCCAACGATTTATCGTTCATTTCATGCTCACATGGTTTTGCAAGATGCAAGAAAAATGGAAAAAAGGAGATGTGTAATTCATTATTTATTATTGTAATTTATATAGTTCATTGTAAAATGAATTTATGTATAATGTAGTCTCATGCTACAGAAAAGTTATATTCAAAATTTTCTAATATGTATGACATGCTAGTTTTATGAATATCTTAGGAAAAGTTCATTTAATCATAAGTTGAATTTGATTCATAGTTACGTATGGTAAAAAGGTTTGATATTTATATATGGATAATGAATTTGAATTTAATATCTTGTAGTGCATTTTAAGTTTTCAATAAACAATTAATTAATTACTGTGTTACATTCTTAACTTGTAAATGTAATAAGTTATTTAATCAAAACAGTCAACCCTAATATAAGATTCATGCATAACATGTCTTCATGTGTGATCCTTCTTCCATAGAAGAAATTGAAACCGTATAATGAGCTTAAACTTTGCACTTGATGGAACCTCCTAGTTTAGGTAAATAAGACCCCTAGTTTTAGTTTACCATCATAATCATTTTTATAAGCGATCTCATCGCGAACCCATCTTTCAGGAATGACATGGTCTAACTTTTTCTGGAGCATGTGGTTTCCTTCTAGGTTTGGTAACCGCGAGAAGAATGTCTTCTCTTTAGCTTTGACACTGTGTTGAGCGGTGAAGACCACCTTGGAAGTCACCTTAAGAGTCCTTATTTGAAACATCAATTATGTGGTTTGAACTTACCATTTATGGAGTAAGTGTAACTATTAATCCCATAGTATCCTAGTGGACTAATAAGTCTTGCAAAGTTATATATAGAATTTTTTTTTCTTGTCATCGAATGAATTCTTTGTGGGACCCCAGATGAAACAGATGGAGAGGGTGAAATAGTTATTCTATGAATTATAATCTTGTTAATGAACTCTTCAATCCCTCTCATCTAGATGTGTTACCTTGGTCTTTCATGGAGCTAGTTAGCATATAATTTGTCCTCTCGCATTAAACTCATATATAGTTTAGGCGTAGATCCTTAGGTGTAATTGGAATCAATATAAACCATAGTTGATTTGGAGGTTAATTGGTGGGTAGAAAATTAGAAGTAACTCTTTGCTAACAAAATTGATTTGAAATTTCTTAACTTAATAGAAACTAGCAAATTGAAAACATGTTTCTGTAATTCCTTGTTACATCTCTTAGGTCATTAAGAATAAAAGATATTTCTCGTGTGAAATCGTAAAATGCAGAAACATGGGATCTCACTTTGAAAAGAAATTCACTTGTGCTTTGTGTATGGTTCTATTGCTTCCAATCATGTATTTCTTTAAGATATTAGACAAGTACTTTCATAACTCTTTCTTTTTAAAGTGATGCCATTAATGAGACCATAGTACAATGTTAGAGTAAAGCATATAAGAGTAAAATGAGATTGGAGGTTAGCAATAATGTCACTCTTGTAAAGCATATAAGAGTAAAACGAGATTCAAGCTTATGAATAATGTCACTCTTGGAGTCCTTGTAACTCAATTAGACTTTTACTTGCGTTAAAAAGAATATGAACTTACTTGGTGCCATCAAAATTTAAGAAACCCATAGATATATATAAATCTAAATAAAATTTCTTGATCTGGAAATGATTAATAGATTAAAAAAAAAATTAACTATTTTAACTATGATGGTAAAAAAAGTTACTGTGATCGAAAAAAGTTTTCAGAAAGGATATCTTGGATCTAAATCTGCCTCCAATGCTAAGATCTCTATCTTGACATCACATTAGATTCACTATTGTCATAAGGGTAAAATTTAAACATTGAATAAATGTTTGAGAAATACAAGCTCAACATAAAAATGAGAGAATTAAGAACTTGGTATGCAATTTGAAATATGACAAATAATTATGTATTTTATGGAGATTATCGTAAGAGTTAAAGAGCCAAATTAAATGGTTATATTGTAAGTTGATTGTGAAATGAATTTAAGAATTTGTACTATGGAAAAAGAATAAAATTATCCTTACAAAATAATGTTCTTGGAATGTTTATCATAACTAAGATGTAATCATGGTAATGATGTGTTAAGGGTTTGCAAATCCTTAAGCAATTTTCTTGTGGTTGGGTCATTGCTAGCATTTGTCCATTGAGAAAAGTGTGGCATCGACATGTATATGGTGTTTTCATGTGTCTATGTTAGTTGATGACTTATGTAAGTGTTTTATGAGTTGTCGAGTTTCTCTACTTGGAGCCCTTGTGGTGTTGTACAGTGAACAATGTAATTTTTTTAAAAAAAATCTCCGATATTTTAACTGTTGTATTTGTTTGTGTAAAAATGGGGGCATTACACTTGGTATCAGAGTGGAGGTTCATGCTCTCAAACCTCTGGGATAGATTCGGGTAGTGATGATTTTTCATGGTGGCGGTGAATACTGGAAGAGTAATGTGATATATATTTTAATGTGAACAATGTTTTAATTGCGACCTTATGGAAGCGCATGTGGTGCATGTCACATAGTCCATAATTGTCATCATATTGATGTGCTTTTGATGAGAGTATTCACTCTCCTTTTTGTGGATTCAATGAGGAATTCATATGTGATGTGCCGCCTTGGTGTGTGTGTAAAATAATGTTGTTGTGGATTGTGAAGTGTTCAAGTTTCTTATTATTATGTGGTATGTAGGTGTGCTAATGTGTTGCATGACATAATTGGTGTATAGTGAATTGGATTGTATCTTGATGTTTTCACCATGTCGTGATGAATTGTGTGTGTCACCATGTTGTAATTACAACTGACTATATGTTGTAACGATAGACATTATGTTTTCTCATATGTATAATTTATGCAATATGTGATGGTTCGTGTCATGATTTAGGGGCGTATGGTGAGCATGTTATCCCTATTATACAGTGATTGCACTTTGGGTGTAGTTTGTGGTAATGTGATGTATCATAACCCTTGAAAGTAATGATTGTGTTATATCCTATATATACCATGCGTAAAACACTATATTGGTTAATTTTTTTAAATAACCTTGTTGTAGTGATGTAGTTGTGTGTTATGTTGTGAACCCTACACCAACCAACCCTAAGGGAAATCAGAAAAAGGTGTATGTTTGGAGTGAGGAAATGGGTACCGTTGACAGTCACTCGAGCCGAGTACGAGATAGGAATTGGAGCCTTATATAGGATGAAAACCCACTTTTGTTCATTTGGTATGTGTGGCACTTGTTCAATGGGTGTCATGCATATTATGTTTTACAGAAACCTTAGGATCAATAGATGGTGACTTGTACTCCTTCCTCTCTCCCAATATGGTTATTGTATGGATTCAACCTATGTGTTTTTTACTATGTTGACCCTTGTCGAAGTGGTGGTGGGATGATTCTGATACAGATGATGGCACTTGTATTATTTTATATGTTATTTTACAAGTTGAGGCTTAATGTTTGAGTGTCAACAACTCATTGATTACCCTTTTAGTGTTCATATAAGGCCCCAAAATTATTGTGACGTGTTATTTCTCCATGTGTATTTTATTTGTAAATTGAACATTATTTTTCTTGTTAGAACCAATATTTTTCTTGATTGACGTGTTCTTATATTTTGGGAATTTTATTTGGTTGTTGCACTAACATGCATATTTTTTCACTAACTATGGCTATTTGGTCATTTTTTTTGTGTCGATTTAAATATTCTTTTTTTAAGTTTTAAAAAACAATATAAATAAATAAAAAATTTATAGCCTAGCCCAAGGCTTGGGCTTAATGCCACTTGGCATTTGAAATGGATTGTTATGCTAGTTCTAATGTTGTAATGTGTTGGAATAGGGTCATGAGATTCACCATAAAGTGGTGGAACCTATGGACCCGCTTCGTTGTATAGGGGTATGCCCCAAGGAGTTACAGATAACTAGTGGGTTGTTGAACCATTAGTTATTATGTCACTTAGGTTAGATGTGTTTGGACCTTATGTGCCTAGGGCCATAGGGTGATTGACCTCTTTTGGGAGTGAAAAGGAAAATTTATCTTTATTTTATTTCATGAGGGAGGCATAACAGAATTGAGGGAGGCATAAGATACTTCAGGGAGGCATAAGAGACTTGAGGGAGCCATAAGAGACTTGAGGGAGGCATAAGAAATTTGTGTGGGTGTGATTGATGCTTTGGGAGGCATATGGATATTTTTGTGTTATTTTGGTAGGAATACAAATTTTTTATTATAGTTTATGTGTACTCTTGTGAGTCCGGGTTATGTCTTAGGATGTTGCATCCACCTTGACACTATATAGCTATAATTATTGTTTCGAGTTTTGTGAAACCTTTATATCTGTAATTGTTGGGAATTCCATGTTATTGTATTCTATTTATGTTATGAGTATTGTTGTGTCAGTGAAATGTATAATAGGTAAAATGTTGTGTGAGTTATAGTTTGGTTGAGTTCTTGTGATGTGGTCTAGTTGTGGAAGTATGGAAAAATATGTGTTGTGGGACACTAGTGTTGTGTTTGGCCATAGTTTGGTATTTTCATGTCAGTTTCTATTGGGCACCCACAAAAATAAATCAATTAAAACCTTAAACAATGAATATTTAGACCATGAGTTTTAGTCATAATGTCCAAAGAAAAGACTAAGTAACAATGTAAAAGAGAAATGGCAATCTTCACAAAACATTAAAAGATCTTCTCAAACTTTTATTCTTCCCTTTTTTCATGCCTTAATGATGGGTATCCCTCCATTAGTTGCATGATTTGTTGATAATTTTCCTCCTTGCCTATGACTACTCTTTTCTCATCTTGGCACTATGTTGCATCGAGGACGATGCTATTATAAGGGGAGGGAAATGTACTGGCAAAAAAAAAGAAATAAAATAAAACTTAAAATAAAAACAAAATAAATAGAGGGACGGGTTGTGTGGCCTGGTGGGTGAGATGAAGGGATGGGAAGATGAGGTAGTGGTGTTAGGCAGTGGTGTGTGTAAGAAATTTGATTGAGCATGCACCTCCAAAAGTACTTTTCAGCCTTTTTATTTTCTTGCATAATAATACACAACAAAAATTTATTTGAGATCTGGATGCATTTACCCACGTTGGAGCCGAAATTCAACATTACAGGTTAGCAAAAATTATATAGTTGGAGTGAGGGAAATGTGAGGATTCTGTGTGTTCATCCAAAATTGAGAATAGTGAAGTGCAATTTTAAGTTTGTTACCTTACCCGAGACCATTTTGGAAGCCACGATTGGTGATGCAATAGGGTGTGCTAACCCAATTTGGAGCTTTTCCTTTTAAGTGTTATGTGGGTGTTGGGTGTCAGTGCTCTATGTCTGCATCAATCATGTCCATGTGAGAGAAAAACTCGATAGATGTGGAAATGGGTGGTTACATATACAGGTTTGTGCCTATAATTAGTCCCTTACTGGTGATACAAATCATGATCTCTCCTCTCATGTTCATAATCTAGGTTGAATTTGATACTGTGTACTTCAAAATAGTTGTCAATGCTCCCATTTGGATCCCAATTTGCTATCACACCCTTATCAAACTTGAACATATTATCTCTCGAAAGTGCACCCTATAGAGAGATGGTCGTAGCTGTTCTAAGCTTGCAAATGTTATCTCTCTCTTTCATAGATACAATAGAAACACCTCAAGTTTGTGGGTATACCTATTTTGAGGTGAGTCTCTAGTATCAAGGTTGGTTCCTTATTGATGTATCATAAACTAATTTTCTAGGTTTTAAGGGTAAAAGAAGACTATAAAATGAAATTAAAACTGAGGTGATACACCAAACTTGTATGAGGCATTTGACTGAGTACATGCACAATTGATATGGAATGAATTTCTAATGCATAGGCCAACAATTTTCTGAAGATAATTAAGGGCACTAAATACTTTGATGTATTGAGGAATAAAATCAACACAATATTGTTAAGTTACACATACACATTAATATCATGCCAGAAATTAAAGAATTTGCAATAGGGAAAATGATTAATCAGGGAATTCAACATACACAAGACTACAAATAATTGGAAAGGAAGAAAAAACTTCACATTCAAAGGGAAAAACTGGCAGAAAATTGCTTCAAAACTCTTGTAAATAAAAAATCCTCTCCTATGCTTTGCTAAGGCACATAATATATAGCAAAATTGATTCACCCACCATTCCTAAAAATAGACTAGGGTTGTACTCACCCATGCATTCTATTTTTATCCTTTATTTAATAATAAATAAAGAATAAAATAAAGAAAACTAATACAAGAGGCATTAATAGCCTTTGATTGCATCACATTCAAACTACAATTGACTCTTTGATTTTTAAGAAAAGCATGGGTGAATAATTTGCTAATAATAAATCTTGCTTGATGAGCAAGTCTTCTCCTAGTGCCTGTAGATTTTGCACTCTTGTTGATTTTTCCTCTTGTGAAGGCATGCAAAAATACTCCCTCTAAGTGAGCAAAAGTAATAACATTATTTGCAATAACTTGAAAATATAATTCATTCAAATATCCACTTGATGGGGACCACCTCCATGCTTAGGCTTTGATCTTGACATCTTGTCTAATCTTGTGATCACATGAAAATTTTCAGTCCATGTCATAACCAATTCATCAAATCAATGGGGACCATCCTTGCACTTAATCATTAGTCTCCATTAGTTTGGCCATCCTTGATGGACTTAGCACATTATTGGTTTTAAAAGAAGATAAGGGGCACTTTGTTTTATTAAAAAAGGTCACCACAATACACTCAGCCACCTTTTTGGGAAGTCAAGAACTTTGAATTAAATTTTGAAGTTCTCAATGCACTGAAACAAGTTTCATTCCAGATCTTAATGGAAGAAGGAATAATTCCACATGGAGATAAGCATTTCCAGCTAGCCAAATCCATCAGGTTTAGGATAAATATTCTCAGTGAAGCTTGTAGAAAGTTGAGGGAATCTAGAGATCAGCTGATCGATGCCACCAATGACATATAAGAGAAGCTATCAAGGATATTTTCCAAGGTGTTCGATGAGAGCTCAAATAATATACTTGCTGAAAATCTCTACAAATAAATTCAGGAGTTAAATTAGCACAAACCAGCTTTTGTCTTTGATCTGTCAATCATTGATAAGTTCATAAGGATCAAAAATGTTTTGGAATCCCTAATTAAAATCAACAAGAAATTGAAGAAACTTCCTAGGTAACGCAAGTGACACTCAGGAAACTTGTGAGGTCCTAAGTGATTATTCTAATGTGCTAGATGAAGATGAGATGCAGGGAATAATCTGGAAGTTCTAAGAATTTTGAGACAAGCAGGCTTCGTTAGAAGAATACAAGGATGACGAAGTGGAATAAACATAATGTTTCATGTCATTTCTATCAAGAAATTGTCATGTTTTTTTCATTTTCGTTTCATCACATAGGAAGCAAATTTTGACTTGTTATCTTGCGTGAGAGTCAAGAAAAGTCAGGACTCTTGTTAAAAGACTATTTTCTAGGATTTATCCTATTTTCTATCTGCTCTCTCTATTATAAATAAGGGATGCTTATGCATTCCAAAGAGAGACTTTTTTTCAATATTAAGAGCTATTGTGAAGAAGAAGAAAAACTTTGTATTTTCTTTTTCATCATTGAAGAATAGAAACAGGTGTTATTTTACAAACTTTGTGTTGTGGGATTCATCTATCTTGACATATTGTTCTTACGTCCAAAATCTTGAGCTATTCTTTGTTTATTATTCTTGATCATTTTAATCATTTTAGAATATTACACTCATTATCTAAAACTCGTATAAGTATTTTTTTATCTGCATTTTCTTGAAAGAAAATATGTTCCTCTCATTCTCTTCCTACTTTGTTTCATCCATAATATTTTCCCTTCTAATTCTTCCTAATCCAAAGTTGTAACATCTCCATTTCATGTTGATGTGTATTTTGGGATTGTATCCCAACCCCAATGCTTAGAATAGTGTGGATACTGTATATATAATTTTTGTTGTGTTTTAGATTAGTAATAAACAGGCAACCTCACCTATCTTTGAGGAGGGATTTGATCCCTTGCACTGTGGTTGAACCTCATATTTTATCCTGAAAAAATATCCAACCAACATTTTCTAGTATCCTTATAAGATCAACCGCGATTACCCCTGGATCTAGAACCTACAATGAAATCCAATTAAGTACATGTGTTAAATCCGGTACATATTTCTTAAGCAAGGATACATGAAATACACTGTGTAACCTGGATAGAGCAGGAGGGAGTGCTATCTTGTAGGCTACTGGTCCAATAACCTCTAGAACTTCAAATGGTTCTATAAACCTAGGAGATAGTTTTGCTGACTTTCCAAATGATATGGAACTCTGTTTAGGTTTTACCTTAAGAAAAAATTTATCTCCCATGTTAAAATTTCTGTCAATTCTTTTTATATCTACATAACTTTTCTACCTATTTGCTACTTTTTTCAATCTTTCTTGGATTAATTTAACCTATTTTTCCATTTTTGAAAGAATTTCTAGTCCAATCAGTACCCTATCTTCAGGATTATCTCAACTTATAGGTGTTCTACACCTACGACCATATAAGGCCTCAAAAGGATCGATTTGAATGGATGAATGGTAAGTGTTATTATAGGTCAACCAAGGGAAGATACTCTTCCCATTTGTATTGATGATCCATGAAATACATTCTTAGTAAATATTCTAACACTTTATTTACTCTTTCGGTTTGACCATCAGTTTCAAGATGGTAGGCAGAACTTATGTTCAGTTTTGTCCCAAAGGTGGCGTACAAAGGCTGCCAAAATCTGGAAGTTATCCTAGAGTCCCTGCCTGAAATTATTACTTCTGGAACTCCATGTAATCAGAAAACTTCTTGTACAAACATTTTTTCCAGTATGGGTGAATTATCCGTTAAATTACCTACTATAAAATGTGCCACTTTAGTTAACTTGTCTACAACTACAAGTATAACATAATGTTTATTTTGGGACATAGGTACACCTTGGATAAAATCCATACTTATAAGTTTCCACTTATATTCTGGAACGTTGTGAGGATATAATAGTCCTGTTGGATGTAAATGTTCAGCCTTTACTTGTTGACATTCTAGGCATTCTGATACATAAAGAATCACATCATTTTTCATCTTTTTCTAGGAGTATTTCTTTTTGATGTCTGCCATCATCTTTGTTACTCCTGAATGTCCTAAATAGGGAGCATCATGAAATTCTCTCATGACTTTACTTTTGAGTTCTTTACCTTCTGGTACATATATCCTACTGTTATAACGTAGAATCCCATCTATTTCCACCTTGAAACCATCATACCTTTAGTCCCTTAGATCTTTTTCTAGAGATTTTTTAACATGATTGTAGTAGGGGTCATTAGTTAACTCATTTTTAACTTCATCTTTGAACTGGGTTCTTAATGTAATTATAGCAGTAATATGCTTTCTGTGACTTAAGGCATCAGCCACCCTATTCTCTTTTCCCTTAATGTAATTTATATAAAAGTCATAATTTTCTAGGAACTCTAACCATCTTCACTACCTTGCATTTAGATTCGGATGTGTAAAAAATGTACTCAAGCCCAAGATGATCTATTTTGAGTTCAAAAGGTTTTCCTAGCAAATACTACCTCTATACCTGCAGCGCATGAACAATCGCAGCAAGACCAAGATCATGTGGTGCATAATTTACTTCATGCACCCTCAACTTCCTACTTTCAAAAGCTACCACATGCCCATCTTGTATTAGTACTCCACCCAAACCTTCCCCTGAAGCATCGGTTACCACTAAGAAGTTCTCGTTTGGATCTAGAATCTTCAACACCAAAGCACTTGTGAGTACACCTTTTAAATCATTAGAGGCTTCTTCAAACTTATTGTCCCAAACAAATTTCTTACCTTTCTTTTGCAAAGAAGTGATAGGTCCTGCTAACCTAGAGAAGTCCTTTACAAACTTTCAATAGTAGCCTGCTAGACCTAGAAAACTTCTCACTTCATGCACATCCTTTGGTGCTGGCCATTCCATGATGGCACTGATCTTCGAAGGGTCCATCGAGATTCCTTCTTTACTTAATAATTGGCCTAAGTATTGTACTCCATATCGATAGAAAGCACACTTAGATAATTTTCCATATAATTTATGTTTTCTAAGAATTCCCAGCCAAATCCTTAAATGTTCATCATGTTCTTCCTCATTCTTGGAGTATATTAATATATCATCGAGAAAGATAAGTACAAATTGGTCTAGGTATTCTCTCAACACGTTGTTCATCAAGTTCATGAAAGCGGCAGGTGCATTTGTTAGACCAAAGGGTAAAACTGTAAACTCGCAATGCCCATACATTGTTCTAAAAGTAGTTTTATGGATATCTTCATCCTTGATTCACAGTTTATGATAACCGGATCTAATATCAATCTTGGAAAACACTTTTACATCCCCCATTTGATCAAATAGATCATCGATTCAGGGCAGCGGGTATCGATTCTTCACTGTTACCTTGTTTAGAATTCAGTAATCAATACAAAGTCTAAGGGTCCAATCCTTCCTTTTTTACGAAGATAACTGGTGCACCCCATGGTGATATACTTGGTCTAATCAGACCCAAGGACAACAATTCATGTAATTGAGCTTTCAACTCAGATAATTCAGTTGTTGTCATTCTGTATGGTGTCTTGGAGATTGGTGTTGTTGTTGGTTTGACCTCTATTGTGAAGTTAAATTCATGCTTAGGTGGAGGTACGGGAAACACATTTGGAAACACATATCTAAATTACCTTAGGATGGGAAATGCTTCAATTTCAGGCTCAATTTCCAGTCCTGAATTTGTTATTTTTATAGCCCTTACGCTTTTCCTTTTTTAGCTGCATGGCAGAAATCTGCCCAGTGACAAACTCTCTTTTAACACCCTGATCACTTGTTTTCTACTGATCATCGCAACAGGTTACACTTTTCCCTAAGAAATCCAAGGTTTCATTATGTTGACTTAACCAATTTATACCTATGACAAAATCATGGGATCTAAGAGGTGCGACATACAAGTTTAATCTTGTCATGAACTCAGGTAATTCTATTGGTTCCTCAAACAAACATTGATTCACTCTATGTACAACATTATTTCCATATTGTACATTCCAAGCGTGTTCCATGTACCCAGCTCTTATTTTTAGTTTATTAGGAACTTTAGATGAAATAAAACATTATGTTGAACCAGAATCAAATAAAATAGAAATAGGTTCTCTAAGAAGCTAACCTGAAGTTTCTATTGGAGTTTCTTGCTTTTCTGCTTACTTATTATGGACTGCAACATAAATACTATGTTGTTTCCCCTCTTTATATACTGTAGTAAATCCCCTCTGTTGATTATCCCATTGTCCTCGTTGCGGACAATTGTTAGTGAAATGATCACCACCACAGTTAAAACATCCTCCCAATGGTCTTTTTCTTTCAATCTTTTTCTGGCTGAAACTTGTTCCTTGTTGCCCATTTTTATTATTAGTCACAACAGTTCTACCCACTATTCCTTTTTCATTGAGAGACATGAACTTGTTGTTTCCCTTTTTCCATGTTGGTTTACTTGCAGTTGATGTTTGGAAATTTCTATTTTTCCTTCTGTTTTCCTCTTTAGAGGCATAAAGACTCCGTAACTTAGATCTTGCTTGATAGCTTTTTCAAACACTATTTCCATCGAGGTAGGTCCATGAACATCTACCTCACCATCAATACTAGGATTCAATCCCATTATAATTTTTCACACTCTAAACTTCTCATCCTTATGATACAAAGGAACATATTTCAGCAATCGAGTGAAACATTCCCAATATTCTGTAACTGAGTACTTTCCTTGAGTCAGATTTTTGAATTCTGCCATCTTTTGGTCAAAGTTATATAACTAAGGTAACCATTTTTGAAGGAATTAGGCCTTGAACTGCTCCCACGTGATCATAATAGAATCAATTCCTAGTTCCATTTTACGGTTATCCCACCAAGAAGATTCTTCACAGGACAATTGGTAGGCTCCCCATACTACTTTTGTCTCCTCTAAAAAGTCCCTAATCTCAAAATATTTTTCCATTTCAGAGAGCTAATTTTCAGTACCATCTCCAAGAGTTGTACCATCAAATTTAGGAGGGGATATTCTTTTAATGTCACTTGCTAACTTAAAAACCAGCCTTGCTTTCTTATTTCCCTTTCATTTAGGTGCTCAAGTTAATCATCATATTTCTCACCACCTTGATTCTCATCACTACGATCCTCATTATCTTCACCACCCTGACCTTATTGTTCTAAGGCAACAACTTGGTTTCTGGTGTCATTCAAAAGGTTGAGGATTTATTCTAACTTAACAGCTGTATTATCTATCATGTCATCAATATTTACCCCACTGTCACTTTCCATACTAGCTCTTATTGCCAGCCTAGCCATAGTTTCCTATTTTATAAAAGAGAATACTTTTATTAGAACATGTGTCTCATTAATGTCCAAGTGTCTGAGCCTCTGGCTTTGCTACCAAAATGTAACACTCAAAATTACAAGAGTTGAAAAATGAGGATTTTTTTTAACACATAAAAATAATAACAAATTACATAGCTACAATCATATAAATTTATTTAATCAAATAAATTAATCAATTTTACTCTTTTGATATATCCAATAACATCCACGATCTCCCTTTTTCAGTACTTCCAGTGACAATTCTTACTAACATTTGTGCTCAACCTTCTAAAGGTCTTAGGAACTATGTGAAAGTCCTTGTGTCTACCACAAAGCTAGTTTCTCAACTTCGTATTCTAGTATCCGACCATTTTCTACCTCATGTTCAGTTTTTCAAATTCCCATGATCAGGTTACATACAATTTTTTTTATTTAATTGAAGGACTAGGTGATCAGACAATGCACAACCATCAATGCATTACTTTGACCAAAGTAATCCACCATGAAAGTCATGGCTAAACTCAAGACAACACACTAGTCTTACGAGTTTTAAGTCTTCCGGCACCTCATAACTATCCCTTTCAAATTTATCTAGATCTTTATAGTTTTTTTAATTTTATTTCCAATTAAACCTATCTTGTAAGAGTTTATATTGAGATAGATGCCAAATGCCAACTAAGATCTTTATGAGATAAGTACATTCATTTTGCTGAAATGTAACTATATCAGCATTCCACATGTACTTATCCCTTAATATGCCTAATGGATCTTTTCATCTATTTACTATCTCATTTAGTCTATTTTTCCTGATGTTTGATTCTTTAACCTTAAATTACCTTTTACAACGATACTCTTCCATTCTCTATACAACAAGATTTACAATCTTATCATATTAATACCAAGTTTACCAAAAGGCTAAATTAAATATATATTAGAACATGTATATTTAATTATTCCTTCTATTAGCTACGCCACTAAATAGCTTATTTAATTTAAAAATTATCAGACAATTGATTGTTACAATAATTTCCCAATTATTGGCTTCATACATTGATAACTATCAAATAAATGTATTCAAAAATTTGTGAAAAGTAAGATTTCACAACTCAAGTATTCATCATTTACTCATATTGAGATATCATTACACACAAAGTAATCATCTCTTTATTAAAATCATATATTACATATGTCGTTAAGGTGAAATATATAACTGGTATAATAATTCTCACATAATGAGGTTTGAATATTTACAATGGGTCCAAGATCCCAATAATTCAGCCAAAAATTCAAGGATATGATCCTTTCACCAATTGAAATCTACGTATCTCATTTAGATCCATGCTATGATAAAACTTCACAAGAAACGAGTTTCTGCACATCTGAATGTAACAACTAATGGTCCTGTAAGACTGGAGTAGTGGTATGATGTCAATTCAAAATAAACTGGCATGAATATTAACTCCATTTTATGATGCAATTAATTAATAAAATATGAAAGGATATACATGTTGTTTTATCAACAAGCATATGGTAATACAGTTGAAAATGTCTTACTACATGGTTTCTATAAAGATACAACTATGGATGCACACAAATAGAATAACCAATTTCTATTTCAGTGATCATGTTTCCCTCTAATAACAAGGGTTAAAAAATTCGTATTCTAGCTTCAATCAATAAACATTTGACATTTAACATTTCTACATAACTTCGTAAAAACAATATGATTAATAAGAGTATTTTTTTCAGTCAATGCGGAGCTCTACAAATTAGCAAAAATATCACCATATTTACATCACTTTAACATGTTCTATTTGGTAAACAAACATCCCAACCAACAATATAGTAGCACCATGGTTACATCATTTAAAAATACTCATTTTAGTAAAAGAACAACTAATAATTTCTTTCATAAGATATAATTATTTTAAACCCAATCATTCTTCAAATTACTCCTTGGTGCATCTTGGTCACGTTGTCCTGGCTTTCATGCCCTTACCAAGACAAGCAATTTCTTTTTCACAGTCTTACAAGAATCCAAGTCATATTGTTAGGTTAGAAGTTATGGGCTAAATGTCATTTTTTATTAATTATTCACACATAAAAAGACACCTTAATTTATACATGAACCAATTTAGTGGTCCATAATAATAAAATTTCTAGAAAATGCAGCCCCATGCAAGATCTTTGACACCCAAAAATTATCATTCAAAATATTTCAATAAATTAAAAATCAGACCTACATATAACAACCAAGAAGAAAAATACAAAACTCCAACCGGTTGCATACCCATATTGATTAGGTTACCCAAATCGATTCCTTTATGTAAATTGATTTATATACCCAAATTGATTTGTTTAAAAAAAACACATATCCAAATTTCGGTTTAACAAAATGAAAACCTACAAACATAAATCGATTTTAAACACAAAAATTCAGAAAACAATTTACTTCTTCCTGTATAGGAAAAACCCAACTCTTTTCCTTTTGGGTATAATTTATTATAATGTAGAGAAGAAATGTTAAACCTTTCTTTTACTTTATTTTTGCTGATCAAAACCCAAAACCCCATTTGCGTATTTTTTTGGGTTAGGTTAAAACCACACAAAGAAAAATAAAAGGAATACAAAATCCATCAATTTCCTTTTCATACTTCATCTCCAAACAATTAAATCAAAAGCTGTCCACAATTTACTTGATTGCCATTAAAACTAGAAATGTGTATTTCCTCTTTTTTTTTTTCAAATAATGCAGCAGAGAAAGGAGAAGATATTCATGTCTGAAGAAAAACTAGAATCGATAACCTTCTACTCTTCCCACTCCAACATGTTGTATCCTTTTTTCCTCCAAAATTCACGTAGGTATTCCAGAAGAGGAGAATGAAAATAGACGAAGGACAAATAATAGAAAAATATAATGAAAGAACTATAGTTGGGCAGCATATTGAAGAATTTTTGGATTTCCCAAAGTTGGTATGTGTTTTAGTGCATGTCGCACACTTGTGCCATGTGAAGGTGTTTCACTTTATGAAACCCATAAAGTTTTAATAACTAAATGAATTTTTTGGCTTACATGCCAAATCCCTCTAGTATGTATATATATATATACACACACACACACATATGTGTGTGTGTGTGTGTGTGTGTGTGTGTGTACACACACACACACACACACACACACACACACACACACACACACACACACACACACACATATATTAGATACTAATTAATATTTCATACATTTTTTTTTACTGTATTTGTTAGCCAACTTAATGGTTAAGTTAAAATTAACCTTCATAATACAAGTCCACATATTTCCAACTATATACTATCATAAAAATTAGTTGAATTTCTAAGTTTATATAAAACATTCCAATATGAAAATCACCCAGTTCGTAAATAATAATTTGAATATTCTCATAAAGCTAGCTTGATATAGCATTGTCAATTTAAACAGAGACAATTCTCATCACGGTCATGTCAAATTTGAACAAAACAAAAGACGAGCAAACCAATTAAAATAAAGTAACCGAAAAACAAATAACTGAAAGATTCACTATTATTTATGAACTGTTTTACCTATGATTATGGCCTAATTATGTTATAGGAAGGATCATCAAGGTGGGTGTGGGGTTATTCATTTCACAATTTCATGCCCCGTAGCAAAAGCTATGGGTCGTGATACAATGAACCAAATGAATTTTACACCCAATGATGATCTCATCTAATCATGTTTAGACTTAACCGTAGTTAATTTAACTTACACAAAATTTTGGGATGTTACAATATGTGGGTCAGGTCATTTTTGCATGCACTCGATCTACCCGATTGAGAAGTGAATCATGGATCCGATAGGAAATATTCGGTCACACAATGTGGCTAGCTAGCACAACCCAACCTAACTACACATGATGGGGCAAGTCATTCACATCAAACTACTAGTCTGGTAGCCCAACTGGATGGGCCAACACTGATATAGCCGTATGGGCCCATATTTCTTTAAGAATTTATATTGCTATAGTTATCTCTACTTAAAGACTTAACACAATTTACATGACAATGACTACATGATGTTGGATGAAATAGTGTAATTATGATTCATTGTATATTATAGAATATGCAATTTTAAGCAGGTTACTACGGAGATATAACACTCATAGTCAATTGCCTAATAAATATTTAAATATTTAAAGATTACCCAAATTATCTTGTTATTTTGCATAGTGATCGATGCACTTAATGGCCAACATGGGGTGCCATACTTATAGTAGATACTTATGTTTGTAAAAAATGAAGGGGAAGGATTCGTGGCAGTAATAGTAAGGGCATATATTGTGTTGCAATTTGGTAATTGATATAGAGATGAGATATTAGTATAAGAAATTTCATGTGTGAAGGAGTTAAAATTATTCAAACAAATGAGATCAAGTTTTTAATGTGTTTTGTTGTAAAAGTGTGATAGTTAATAACATATCACTACTAGCATTTGTAATCATTTTTCAACAATATTTATTTGTTATAACATAATTCAAAAAATTTAAAATGATGCATAAAAATTGTAGTCCATCCACATTTTGACATATTATTGTAGTTTTTCAACAATTCAGTTTATACCATTGATAGTCCACAATTTATAAAATTTATAGTTCAATTATATTTTTATTGTATATTGTACATAATATTTTATATTTGTAAAATCACAATTTACAACTTTGTTTCTTGTATTGACCTTAGGTTCATTGTCTGCTTTCAAAAAGAAAATCTACAATCATCATTACCACATAATACTTGTACTTGTAAGCTACAATTTTATTGTTATAATAATAAATGATATTTTTAAAAATGTAGATATGTTGCATTCAACATCAAATTCTACATATTTTTAGATAATTATATCTTTTGTTTACAATTGCAACACACACACACACACACACACACACACACAAAAAAAAACAAAACATTTAACAGTTGAACCACACATAAAAAACACACACACACAAATTTTACATAATAAATGTGAACAATTTTCTATATAAATCATACATACCATATATTTTTATAGGCTTATATATAACTCAACACATCATCGCTCTTTTCCTTGCATTGTTTGATACTTAAGCTGTAACTCTTTTCATAGAGTTAGGACATTTGTTACTAGCACATAAATTGCCAATAACTAAATGAGACATATTTCCTAATTTTGACGGCACAGAGGTTTTAATATAAAAAAAAACTAAGAATCAAGAACCATTATTCATGTCTATCCATCCAAACCCATTAACGTGTTCCCAATTATTTATTATAGCAATGTGTGCTAGCTAGATTTCACAACTTATTTTGAACATCTCCAGTGAATATGAAAGACACCACAGGATTTTGGCAGATGCGTTGCAAAATGTTTCTATTTCACAACTTCAACAAACCACAACTCTGAAATTATAGGGCATCGACAGATTTTTCAGTGCAAATTGCCTTTTCTCAATCTCACTAAGATTGCTGAGTTCTCACAATGCATTCAACAAATGCAAATTGTTTTAAAGCTCGAAGAGTCATCCATAAAAACAATCCTACCAATCGTGTAAAAATATGATCCAGGCTCTAGCAAGTGGCTGAATAAGAATATCTCAATACAAACATGCCATTTGAAAAAGACTTCCCATTTCTCCCCATTGTGTCTTCAATTTTCTTCAGTTGTGAATTTATGACTTTTAAGGTGATTAAACTTCCCAGAACCAAGAGCTCCATAAGCATGCTGAAACAATCCCTCATCTCTTACGTTGGAAATATATGGTAGGCCTCATGCAATTCCAATGGATGATGCAATTTAGTTTGCAATGGGATGTCCTCTCCAGCAGGAATACATGCAAGAGGTTGCCCACATTAGTAACGGGGGCGCATCACGGAAACTCATATATCCCTCCTTAGGGTGAGTCTAGATTATTTCTTTACCTATATTTCAGAATGCTTCATTTTGTTATTCATGCGAACACCGAATCCTGTGAAAATGAGTCGGTAATAATTATTCAATCCAAAAAAAAGATTCCAGAAAAATGTTCATTTTCTATTTGGATTTGTTGGCTATTGGCAGCATGAAATGCATACCATAAAAACATGTTGATTCTCACAGAGTTCTACAAGATGCTTCGGGCTCACACGGTAGTTTATACTCTAGTGGATGTGTCTGCAATCAACATAAAATGAGTGGAGAAGATCCTTCCTACATAGACCTCCTTCCCTTAGGATTTGAGTGGTTAAGAGAGCTACAGGCATGCACTTGTGAGGTTAGCAGTAGCGGCTTATATATAATAAATCATAACACCAAAAACAAACATTTAGGAGGAGGGTCATTGATCACGGTAGCTTTTCAAATTATGCTCAGTAACTTACCATCCACAAAGATCAACTTAGAGTTGGTCACAACTGTAAATAACCTCATATGCAACATTGTGTAGAAAATGAAAAGTTGCATTGCATTGCACATGCTTGAAAATTACCATTGTTGTAATTCACCATAACTTACATTTTGACAATTCCTTAGGCATGAGTTTACAAAACAAAAGGGGGTGTTTCTTTTATCCTGTCAATATTCCTTTCCTAAAACATCCCTTTCAGGCATTCTCAAATTACAAATTTAAATCAATATGAAAATCAAACTATCAGGAATGGCCTCTCTCAAAAGGGAAACTACCCTTAAAACATGTTATGTTTCCACGGTAGAATCTATCACTTCCAAATTTGGGTTGTCACATAAAAAAATGAAAATAAAATGTTTCATTAGAGAGGAATCCTAATTTTGAGGTGATAAATTCTTAAAGAACCCACATGTTCCCCAAGCTAGGTAGTCTTGTTATCACAAAAGTCAAGATAAGCTAATAAGGAGATGAAGAATACCAAGTTTGACCAGATCTAACTAACCAAAATATTTTTTGCATAACCTGCAAGGTAGTTAGTTTACAACCAATGAGATTTGCATCTTCCACTGTTCCACAATGAGAAAAAAAAAACACAGTTAAGTATTGTTAAAGCAAAGCCTACTCGAACTAGGCCCAAGAAGCAGAGGGACATTCAGTATGCCCAAGGAAAACTCTAGTTCCCACTTCCCTTCGACACATCTTGATATTGATCATGATACTGGTGACTATATTATGGAAATTATTATATTTTTGATTTAGTATGGTGTTAGATGTTAGATCACGGACTATTATTGACTTCTGATTCCCATATGATGCATGATGATTGTTAGACATTTTATATAGAAGTTGACATGCTGTTGGACATGCCTACAAATAACATAGATATATATATATATATATATATATATATATATATATATATATCGATGTTGCTAGGACATATGATATTTAGATATATTGAGTAGATTTGAGAAAATTGAATTGAAATGGATTCATCTGTTGATGAAATTGCTAAGTGATATTGTTGATTGTCTGGATATTGTTGTGATTCATATATATATTGATAATTTTGAAACTATATTTATATTCATTTAGATGTTCTGATATGGCCACGAGGCTAAAGGAGGTAGTTGTTTTAATTGTACATTGAATTATTACAACAAACATCGAGGGATTATAGACCAACCATATTGGAATTCTATAAATGAATTCAACAAGGTCATAAATGACAACTTTTATTGTTCGTGTGTGTGCATGTTTGATTGTTGTTAGGGATTCCCATGGGGGGGATCACCTTTAAATGTGACCAAGGGTTATGTGTATTTATTTATTTGGTTCCTTTTTATTGGTGTTTTTGTGTGTTTAGTAAGTGATGTGTTCATCCCTTTTTATTTAAATAAATTGTGGTACAGAATGTGAGTAATCGTATTGTTAAAATAAATTAACCAACTTGGGTCATAAGAAAGTAATTATTGAAGTGGTTGAATTTTGTATTAAATGTTATAAGATATGTGTAAGCAATGTGTAAGTGATGCGTAAGAGATATCTAAGTAAAATTTGGAGTATGAAACACTTCATCTTCTTTGGAATTAGAATTTGTCCTTGGAGGCTGATTTTAGAGGCTTGTGGGACAAGTTAAACCTTTCCCATACCTCTTAAATTTTCATGCCAACCTTACCTATGGTTAGAGGGTTTAAATTTAGCCTTCATTATGCATTTTTGTAGTTCAAGTTGTATGATTTAGATTGCACTTTTCTTACATGGTTTAATTTGATGTCCTTTGGGGTGTGGGCTTGTTTTGGAGTGTGTAAGTAATGATCATATTATTCACCTACTTATTTATTGTTCTTTGGAGATTGAAGTTGACCTATGAGTTGGAGTTGAGGATTGTGATGGGGCATTATACTTGCTGATCCACCTCATCCTCTTCTCTTCCCTCTTATATAGAATTTATTTTATTTTTTGGGGGTTACACTCTTTTGGTTGATGACTTTTGCATACTTATTTTGGGGTGAATTCTTTTGCTATTTTGAGATCTTGCTTTTGGAGAAAGTTGCAGGACTTTTTATAGACCTGTGTTTTGTTGATCTTGGGCTATTTTGCATTGGAAAGCTTGCTGGTTAGAACTTGAAACAAACTCCATTATGGAGAGGTAAGAGCTTAGCTCTTGGAAATTATCTCCTTTTATTTGTATGCATATGTGAATGGTGGAATGTTTGAATGTGTTGTTTTATTTGTTGTCTGGTTGGGTAAATGGCCTTTTGGTTTAGGAGAAGACTATGGGGCATTTTGTGGTAGACATAAGTCCCTTTGGGGAGGTATAAGTGTAAAGGGAGTTGGGATTTGGAGTTCATACCTTGTAAAATAAATAGATTTCATTTCTTTACTCATTATGGGGTGCCATAAGAGGTTGGGGCGGAATAAGAAAATGTGAGGAATAAGTACTTGGGGGAGGATAAGGACATGTCAGGGATTTGAGTGATGATATATATTTTGGAAATTTGAAATTTCTTAGGTGGTGATACCCATTTCCCCCTTGGGAGGCATAAGCAACATCCCCCATAGTTTCTTGCTTCTTTGGCTTGCATGATGAATTTTGATTATTGACTTGTTATTTTGCTTTCTGTGAGATTACAAACTACAGTTTTATTTGGACTATTTTTGAATGGAGAAATCTATCTTTGTGTTGTCAAAGCCTGTTGTTTCCATGTGTTGAAAAAATTTATTATTGCAATATGGTTGGGGCTCAAGGGCCAATGAAGAAGGATGTATTCTCCTTTTCATTGGATGTCTTGGTTGGGTGGAGAGCGTTGCCTTTCCCCCTGTTCTGTTGTGATAAAATTGAAATAAAGAAAAATGGAGGATATTCATGTTGATGTTTTGGAGCAGAGGAAAAATAAAATTTTGATAGTCCTTGTTGAGATTATTACTTATTGTAACCCTTCCCACTTTGAAGTGGATGAAATTGTACATTATCTGTGATGGAAAGATGGTCTGTATGGGCTATGAAAGTTGTAAATTGAATTGTGAAAGAGATATACTCTGTTCTCTGTTTTTGAATAAATGTGGAAGAAATTGTATTTTGTATATTGTAATTGAGGAAGAAGACAAAGTTCTGACAGTCCCTTGTGAAACTAATTTTATAAACCATTTCCCCACTTGATGTGGATGAAAATTTAATACACATTTTGTGCTGAAGAGTTACTATGTTTTGGAAATAAAATCCCTTTTGAATGTGAAAGAATTTTACTCTGTATTCTGCTTCGTAAAAAGGAATGTAATGAGAAAGAGTTGTGATTGTAAAGTTGTATTTTATCTATATAAATAGAAGTGGTTACTTTGTTCAAATGATATTTCTTTCATTGGAAATCTGATTATTGAATGTAATTTGAAATCTCTGTTGGAAAGATGAAAAAGTGAATACGTATGAAGAAATGTCATAATGCTCTGTTCTTTAGAAATGAAAGTTTTGAAAATCAGAATTGTAATTTGGCATTTGAATACGTTGATTCGAATCAACTTAATGAGTTAGATTGGATCCAGAATGATTTCTAATACTTAGAAGATGATAAATGGAAAATAGATCCTTTTGAATTAGATCTCTGTTAGATGTTTTCAAAACTGGCAAATGTTTTATCAAAATGCAAAGATCGACCCTACAACATCAAAAAGACAAAATGAAATATCAAATTTTATTTTTAAGGTCAAAATGACCCCAAACATACCAAAATACTTATGAAAATTTTATAGAACCTTTCAAATCGGGAAAAGGTGAAATTGCAAACTTCTTGCTGTATAAAATTGATAAATTTTCAAATACAAATCAATCAAGTAAACTTAACCTTGCAATCTATCCTAAAATCTTCCAAGTAAAATCCTCCATGCCTGTTTGGCAAATGGAAAAAGAATTAACGAAAAATTTGAACAAAATTGGTAAGTTAAAAATACCAGTTCACTTTCTAAGTGACAGAAAGATGTTTTCACAAAACTGACCCTTTAAAATTTATCAAAATCAAATTCCTAAGGTTTTTGTCCAAAGAGGACGTCGAGAGCTTTCCAGAAAGTCCTCGTTTGCAAAAAAACTGAGTTCCCAATCTGAAAGTTATGGCCTTATGAAGTTTTTACTTCATTTCGGGCTCAAAATAATCTAACTGTCAAATTTTAAATGAATAAAATATTCTTTGGGTAGACCCGTGGGCTAAAACTTTCTTTTTTTTACTTTTTTCCCAAAAGGTGCAAAGTCATGAAGTTTCCCGCCACTCTGCTAATCCGCAAGCCTTCATTTTGTCTAAAAATGATCTAAGTCCAAAAATTTAATTTGGCAATTTTTCCTCCGTGGCCCCAACGCCCCAAGCCAATCATTGATCGACACACGTGCATTCATTAGGCATGTGCAGAGGCTCAGATTGGTTTTAACCTTAAGCGCTTTCAAAAATAAATTTGGAAATTTTTTGTAAGTTTTCCCCGTAGCTCCGCCAACCCACAGGTAATCAAGTGCTGCCACGTGGCTTCATGAGGCATCGACAGAGGAGTGGATCTTTTTAAGCCTTAATGCTTCAAAAAAGAAAATTTTCTAAATTATCCCCATCGGCCTACCAAACCACAACCAATGGTTGGCTGACACGTGGCATCTTCTCACGTCGGTATGGAGGTGCGGGTTTCCCTTGACCTTTTTTCCCTTCCTTTGGAATAGTCAAATTTTCCAAATGTTCCCGCCGACCCACTGAACCGCAGCCAATAAGGAGCTGCCACATGGCCTCCCTAGGCATCGGCGGAGGTGCAGGTGTAAAATTCACTTTGTCCCAAAAGGGGAAAAGCGCTACATGCCTTCCCCTTCTGCCGGCCCATCCTGGGAAAAAATTTCTTTGCTCCGCCACTTTTCTCCTCTGGGTGAATTTTCTCTCCGAAGTTTGCAAAGGCCCGACTTGGGAAAAATTTCCTCCCCAGGCCCACTCTTGGGAAAATTTTCACCACAAGTTCCGTCGGTCCATAACTTGACGAAATATGAGGAGTTAGGAGGACTTATTTATATCACCGGAAAGGTGAGGAAATCCCCTATCTAATGGGAATGTTTTCAAGAAGTAATTATTTTGTTAATTATGGGAAAAATCAAATTGAATCCTTAACTGAGTTCTGGGAGTGGGTAAGTAAGAATTTACTCTGATGATTTTAACATATGTATTCTTTCTCCCCCTGTAATTAAACCTTACTCTTGTCTTGGACCTTGTGGAATTAAATACCTTGGGTATTAATTGTTTTGGTCCCTTAACCCTAAAATTTTAATCAGGGAATATTTAGCTAAAATGTCAATGTAATCAGTGATTAAATTAATCCCTAAGGAGATTTGAGCTAGGTGTGGACTTATTACACTTGTTGCTTTATAATGTGGAATTAGTAATTATTATAATGGGAAAAGTTATCAGTTGAATTTAATTGTCCTTGAAACTTTGGTTGTTAACACTTTTTAAAAAAAATTATTCCATAATTTTCTAACTAAACCTAGGTTGTTCATGGGTCTCAAGTGGGAAATTTTAGCGGGCATTACAAAAACAATAAACAACCACAACAAACCCATTGTAGGTGCCATTCAGAAAGAAAATCATTCATTGCATGAAATTATACAAGGGTATAAAAATGTTGTAAATTCAGACTTAACACGCCTGCAATAAGCTTCCATAATGCAACCATGACCTTGTTGGGCATGCCCACTTCATTCCAGACTCCCCTGAGAGGAACATGGAGGAAGAAAAAGGCAGAAGGAGGGCAGGGAAAGAGGGTAGTAACAACAATGTTATTTCGAAACTCCTCCCAACCTACACTTCTCCTTCAAAATACGTGTTTCTAACCCACAAGGCACTCCATCTCTGTAAGGATTTTCTAGCCCAACAATACACACAACCAACGACCATTGGAAAAGAATGTCACAAAATTGTAGAGTAAAATATATGCAACTAGAAATAGAATGGAATTTTCTTCTGCCCAAATGCATCCCAAAAGAAAAAAATTCCAGGAAGACCACTACCAATACACAATGAAAAAATTATAGGAGGTTAGAAATTCTAACCACTGCCAGCTAATACATAAATTTTGTAAAGTGAGGCAAGATACAAAGTGTCGCCCAGCAGAGGTAAAAGGCATTAGGATAAGGTCACACAAATCAATGACCAGGACACTTCTAAGATGGTGAGGGGTGGTAGGTGGAAGGAAATTAAGTTTTTCATTAGTTCATTGCCCCTATCAAAGCATGTGCCACCACATACCTTCCTTTACTTCCACACAAAACACTATTTTGAAGCTTATATATATATATATATATATATATATATATATATATATATAATTCTCTTTGAACTTTTAACAAATGTTACTGTAAAATAGAAAAAAAATCAACCCACGATGATCAAAATGAAAATATGATGGTCCTCAAAAGGCGTTACAAAAAATTTACCAAAAAAGGTAAATTCATTAGCAATAGAAACAAGGTGGTATAATAGAAGGAAAGGAGTCAACTTTACTTTGAATGGGGATCATGAGCAAAAACAAATATGAGGTATGCCATGGATCACTAAAATTGATCCAAGACATGACCAACGACACAACAACAAGAAGGAATCAGGTACGAGTAACGAAGTCGGTTGCTATAGTAACTTTCCCACAACGCCAAAAGCCACCCCTACACCAATTACTTTTGTTTGCAAGGTGAGTTTCAAAACATGACAACATCCTTTGAAAATAGTATATAGATATTTATTTTAATATTTTCCACCACCCAAAACAGTCAAGCAATTGAACAAAATGGATAACCTATTGTGCCCACTTTCCTTTGACACCTTTTGATACTGATCTTGATACTATTGATTACATTGTGGACATTATTATGGTTTTGATTTAGTATGATGTTAGATGTTTGACCATGGATTATTGTTGATATTGATTTAATTATGATGCATGATGATTATTAGAGACACTTAATATGTGGATGATGATATAATACTTGACATGGATATATTATGAATGTTGTTCGGACATGTGATTTTTTGATATGGTGAGTAAACCTACAAAATGGACATTATATGATGATGATATAGTTGTTGATATAAATTGTAAGTGATATTGTTGATTACCTTGATGTTGTTGTTATTCATATGTATAGATGATTTTGTGATTATATTTATATCATGTTGGATGTTCTAATATAGCCACAAGGCCAAAGGAGGTATTTTTGTTTTATAGGTTAAACTATCACAACAAACATCAGGGGATTGGAGACCAACCACATTAAAATTCTAAATGAATTCAACAAGGTCACCATGGCAACTGTTTTTGTTTTTGTGTGTGTTTGTTTGTTAGGGATTCCCATGGGGGGAATCACCTTTAAATGTGACAAAGGGGATTTATGTATTTATTAATGTAGATTATTTTATTAATGTTTTCATGTGTTTATTTTGTGGTGCTTTACCCTTTTTCACAAGTTATTAAATGATGTGTTAATGTTGTGAATAATCCTATTGTTAAAGTAAATTAATCAAATTTGGGATATAAGAAAGTAATTATAGAAGTTTTTGGCTCTTGTATTAAATGTGGTAAGTGATGTGTAAGTATGTGTAAGAGTTGTGTAAGTCATATTTTGGAGTATGAAACACTCCACCTCCTTGGAAATCCGAATTTGTCATTGGAGGCTGATTTTGGAGGCTTGTGGGACAAGTTAGACTTGTCACATACCTCTTAAATTTGCATACCAACCTTACCTATGGTTGGAGGGTTGAATTTAGACCTTATTTATGCATTTTTAAATGACTAATTAGTAAGTTTTAATTTCACTCTTCTTACTTTTTATTAAATAAAATCCTTATGGGGTGTGGGATTTTTGGAGTGTGTAAGTTTATTGTCATATTATTCACCTACCTCTTTATTGTTGGAGAATGAATTTGACTTTTGCGTTGGAGTTGAGGATGTGTGATGTGGCATCCTACATGGATCCACCTCATCCTCTTCTCTTCCCTCTTCTATAAAATTTGAACTCCTTGCTTTGTTTTGGGTTGTTCAACTTTTGCATATTTCTTTTTGGGGAATTCTTTTGTTGTTTTGGAGCTCTTGCTTTTGGAGGAGATTGGAGACCATTGCATGCTTGTTGGTTGTTGATATTGGACTGTATTTTGACATTGGAAAGCTTGTTATTCTTGGAACAAACTCCATCATGGAGAGGAAGGAGCTTGAATCTTTAAAAATGCTTCTTTCTTTTGTATGCATGTATGAAATGGTGAATGTTTTTTGTGTGTTTGTTGGCTAGTTGGGTAGACTGCCTAGGAATGGTGTAGGAGAAGGCTATCAGAAATCCATGTGGGGGGACATAAGGGAATGCCAATGTCATCAAAATTATTTTGGAGGGAGTTGGGATTGGGTTTCTACCTTGGAAAAGAAATGGCATTGCATTTATTACTTTGTGGGGGGCATAAGGAAAATTTTTGGGGGCATAAGGAGAGATTGTGGGGGGCATAATGATATATGGGAGATGTTTTATATTGGTGGTTTGTTACAGGTGGATACCCAATTCCCATTGGGAGGCATAAACAACCTCCCCCATAGTTCCTTGCTCCTTTGGCTTGCTTGATGGATCCTTAGTATTGTTTGTATGTTTTAATGTAGTGGTAAACTACATTCTGTTTTGAACTATTTTTTTTTAAATGTGAAAATGTTTGCATGTGTGTTGTGGAAACCTTGTTGTCATGGGTTGAATCACATCCTTTATTACATTATGGTTGGGGCTTGGGGGAAAATGAAGATGGATCACTTCTCCTCTTCATTGGATGTCTTGGTTGGGTGGAGAGCGTTGCCTTTCCCCTGCCTTTGTTGTGATCCAAAAGGAGAAATTTATGTTGTTGTTCTGGAGAAAAGGAGAAAGATAATTTGGCAGTTCCATGTGAAATGAAATCTCATTGTAACCTTTCCCACTTTGAAGTGGATGATCTGTATATTATTTGTAATGGAAAGATACTTTTTATTGAGCAATGGGAGTTATAAATTCGAAATGTGAAAGATATATATACTCTATTATGTTCATTTGAAAGAAAGAAATTAAAATCTATTATTTGCATTCAAGGAATTGAGAGATGTAAATTTGTATTTGAAATCAATAAATGATTGCAATACCTTTCTTCATTTGCATTGTTGCATTGAATACTAATATTTATATGTTATTAAAATCTATGTTTGAAAGAAAGGAATGCGTAGGAAGGAATTGTATTACTTTTTTCTTTTGAAAATATGACAAAATTGGAAACCTGACTTTACATTTTAGCCATTAAATGGTTTGTTGAATTAACTAAATGGATTTACTAGGATTAGAATGAACTTCCATACTTGAATGATGAAAAATTTAGATAGACCCTTTTTAATCCGATCTCTATTTTAAAATTTGAAGCTGGCAAATACTTCTCTAAAATGCACAGTTCGAGCTTGCAAACAATAATCAACATTGAAACATTAAAATCTAGCATGCTATGATATCAATGAACTCAATTAGGCTAAAACACTTAAGGAAAAATCTTTTAAAACATTGCAAAATTGGGTCTAAACCTCTTACAGTCGTTTTGTTGTCAAGAGATGTAAAATTTTAATTTGCAACTCAATTAAACCAATTGAATCTTGAAAATTCCTGAAATACATCTAAGAACATTTCCCCATGTCTGTTTGACATGTTAAAAGTGAATGAACGACAAAATTGAACAAAATTTATAAGTTAAAATTTTCTAGTATGCTTTGTTAGAACCTGTAGAACATTATCATGGATTTGACCCCTTAAACTTCATCAAAATTCAAAACTAATGTTTCCTGTGCAAAGAGGGAATCAAGATCTTTCCATAAAGTCCTTGTTTTCCCAAAACTAAGCTCTCTATCAAAAGGTTATGGCCCTTTGAAATTTCTACTTCAATTCTGCCTTAAAAAAAAATCTCTAACGATTAAAAATTTAAATTTTAACTTTGGAAAATTTTCCCTAAGTTCCCCATGGCCCCACCATCCCACATCCAATTGGGTACTGCCATGTGGCACGTCGGAGGGGCGACACATTTCTAACTTAATCTTTTTATGAAAATAGTGTTTGAATATTTTTATAAATTTCCCCCCAGCCCACTAACCCACAACCAATCGGGTGCTGCCACATGGCTCGGTGGAGGTGCAATAGGATTTTGGAACTTAACGTTTTAATTCTAATGCTAGAAAAATTTACTAAATTTCTTCTGTGGCCCTGCATCCCTGCCTTTGCTTTGGAAAAAAAAAATTCACGGACACGCAGGACCACGTGTGCATCTTAACCTTTTTACCTTTTTGGGTAACATTTCTTAAGTTTCCCCGTCACCCCGCCACTTGCAATCAATGGAAGGCTGACATGTGGCAGCCTTAGGTGTCGGTGGAGGTGTGAAAACTTTTAATACTTCGAACTTTGTACCCTTAAAATCTTAAAGTCAAAAATCTCTCCATCATCCCGACTTCCTGTCAGAGCTCTCTCAAGCCGACACGTGTCCTCTTCGGGCCCGCAGGCACATAGAGGAAAATCGTTCTTTTGCCCTGAAGAGGGAAAAAATCCCTAAAACTCTTCCCCGCTCCGCTGACCCACTCAAAGGGAAAATTTTCACCCCAAGGCCCGCCGGCCCATAACTTAAAAAAGATGAGGAGTTAGGAGGAATTATTTATATCAATGGAAAGGTGAGGAAATTTCCTATCCAATAGGTGTGATTTAGGAAAATTTTGAAAGTGTTAAGTATGAGAAAAATCAAGTTGAAACTTTAAACCTGTTAGAGAATGGGTATGGTGTGGAATTTTTCCCTCTGAACCTAATTGAGGCTTCTAACCCTAAATTTTGGACCTTATGACCTCTAATAATTATTAAAAAAGGAAAATATACTCTATTAGATTTGAATTGTTCTAGAACCTGTTAGGGTCAACTGTTGCCTTATATCATGGTTGTAGATTCTTCTAATAAAAAAAATATTCCATAATTTTCCTAAATAATCCTGGGTTGTTCTTGGGTCTCAAGTGGGTTGTTTTAATGGGCATTAAACTTGGTATCAGAGCAGTGGTTCAAAAGATTTTTCCATTGGGCACACTAGAAAACTGGAGACATGAAACTTAAACCTAGCACACTTTTAAATGTAGAACACAATTTAGTTAGAAACTACATAATTTTAGTAAACATGGAAATTGAATAAAAATTAGAAAAATGAATTAACTCTCGCCTTGGTCTGTGCAGGGGGCGCAGATGGGATGAGGGGTATTTTCACATAGACGTAGACTTACCGCCACCAGATCATGCTATAACAGCCATCTTACCCCAGATTTTGTAGACCCTAGAGGATGTTAATGCCACTCTGCACGGTGGATCAGTAGGAGGACGTGCAGCCAGACATGACAGATTCCCTTCCATTGAGGGTCAAGTATCTCCTTGACCCACCGAGGAGCATAGAGGAGAGAAATCCCATGTTAGCAAAGGAAGATTCACCATAGAGGGGACAGGGTGACCAAGTTTTAGAGCATAGAGAGAGGTCTTAGAGCCCTAGACATAGGGATGAGCATACAGAGAGGCATAGAGGCTGTCAGACAATAGCTCCAGATCACATCAGGGAGATCCTAAAGCTTTGGCCATCACATTGCTTGGGTGACACAGGTGGATTTCAGGTAGAGGCCTTACTAGTGAGCTTAAGCGATTACTTCAAGCTTTGTCCGTGTCCTAGCAACATGAAATCTCGTGTTGTGATCCATCTACTGAGGGATGGAGCAGGAGTATGGTGGAGGACAGAGGAGCACAAGCTCCATGTAGATTCTGAGATAGTGACCTGGGAGCTATATGAGGAGAGGTTTAGGAGTAGATATTTGGGTTCATACAGCAGAGGATTGATGAGTTCCATAACCTCCGACATGCATCTCTTTCAGTAGTAGAGTATGAGAGTAGGTTTTTGGATCTACTCTAGTATGTTGAGTACATGCAAGATGAGCAGGTGTCATTCGGGGCCTGAACCTAGACATCAGAGGTATAGTTTAGATCCATTGTCCACAGACATTAGATGAGGCCATCGAGAAGGCCTATATAGCAGAGGAGACTCAGAGAAAGACCCAGTAGGCTAGAGATCGAGTCCAGAGCCACATACAGCAGATGTAGGATAATAGATCGAGGGGATCAGTACCTCCTCCTCATGGTGGCTAGAGTTCTTCATAGTCATCATTTAGACCCCAATAATATTAGTAGTCCCACCCACCTTATAGACCTCCACAGAGATTTGATGCACATAGAGGTTGGAGTATGGGGCCTCCTCCTAGGGGTCTCAATAGGACACAGGGTGGACCTAGATCTCAGTCAATGGGAGCTTGCCAGTAGAGGCTGCAGGAGACCACTGCTAGATCATCAGGATCCAAAACACAGACTTCTAGAGCACCTACTGAAGGTGCTACTCATTGGAGAGGATCAGGCGGTTGTTTTGGTTGTGGAGTTGTGGGACATTTTTAGAGAGACTACCCTCATAACCCTAACAAGGGTAAGACACAGATCTCAGAGCTGACTGTTGGTGACATGGGACGTAGCCAAAAGATTTATGCAGTGGTTGAGAACTACTAGGCTGAGCATTAGAGTACATTCATTGAGACTACAAGTAGCATTAGGGGTATTCCTACCTCTATATTGTTTGATTCTGGTTCTTCTGACTCTTTCATTACATGATTTTTAGTAGAGTGATGCAGGTTGGTGGCAGTTAGGCGGGGTCTTTGTTGAGATGTTGAGATGGCTTCTAGAGCCAAGATCTCTATAGACTCCTTAGTTAAGGAGTTTGTAGTGGATTTGGGACCTTCCAACACTACCTCAGATCTTCGTATCCTTCCTTTGGCCTCTTATGGAGTCATTTTGAGTATAGATTACTTTTCTGCACACAAGGCTAGAGTGGATTGTTACCACAAGATTATATCATGTACAGATAATTTGTGAGTTGAGTCAGTGATTTTAGGGGTCAGGAGATGCATTTATATTCACACCATCTTTGGTATGCAGCTTAAGCGGTGTGTACGATGGGGTTTCCAGATGTATGCTATTACAGTCAGTGACCGATCAGAGGATGGGTCTAGTGGATAATCGCTAGATGATCAGCCCATTTTGTGAGAGTTAATAGATCTCTTTCCAGGGGAGATATTGGGGTTACCACCCCCACATGAGATAGATTTTCATATAGATCTAGTTTCGAGAGTAGAGCCTATCTCACAAACACCTTATCAGATGACCAACCGAGAGCTCTATGAGATCAAATTTTAGCTATAGGGCCTTCTCGAGAAAGGCCTTATCTATCCTAGTATATCCCCTTGGGATGTACTAGTGATCTTTGTAAAGAAGAAGGATGGATCCTTGTAGTTGTGTATTGATTACCGCCAACTGAACAAGGTAACGATCAAGAATCGTTATCCCCTTCCTCGCATTGATGATTTGTTTAATCAGATGAAGGGAGCCATGATTTTCTCTAAGATTGATCTTAATTCAGGTTACCATCAGCTGAGGATTTTAGATGCAGACATTCATAATACCACCTTCCATATGAGATATGGCGACTATGAGTTCAAAGTGGTGCCTTTTAGTTTGACTAATGCCCCCGCAGTGTTTATGAGTTTTATGAATGTGGTATTCAAGACCTTCTTAGATTGCTTCATGTTCATCTTCCTTGATGACATTTTTATTTATTCACGTACGTGTGAGGAGCATGAGGGGTACCTTCGCCATGTTCTTCAGTGTCTTCGGGAGCAACAATTTTTTGGGAACTGTGATAAGTGTGCATTATTTCAGATGGAGGTGCAATATTTGGGTCACATCATTTCTACAGAAGGTATCACTCTCGATCCTTCCAAGATTAGAGCCATTATGGATTTTCCAGCACCCACTAATGTTACAAAGGTGTGCAACTTCATGGGATTAGCAGGTTACTACCGTAGATTTGTTTAGGACTTCTCTCATATTGCGCACCCTATCACTTCCCTTCAGCGGAAAAGGAAGATGTATGTTTGATCAAACATATGTTAGCAAACCTTCAAGAAATTGAAGGAGTGTCTCACTACAGCACCTATCCTTACAGTACCGGATCCACATGGTGAGTTCTTTGTTTGCATGGATGCTTCATTGGTAGGCCTTGGAGGTGAATTGATGCAGGAGGGTAGAGTAGTGGCTTTTGAGTCTCGAAAACTCAAAGATTATGAGATTAATTATCTAACTCATGATCTTGACCTTGTGATAGTTGTGTATGCCTTGGTTTGATGGAGAAAATTTCTTCTTGGTCAGATATTCACGCTTAGGATAGACCACCTGAGTCTTCGCCATCTCTTCATGCAGCCCAATCTCAACACTCGTCAGCAGCATTGGATGGATTTGCTTTGTGAGTATGGTATGGAGATAGAGCATGTGAAAGGGAAGGAGAATGTTGTGGCAGACACTCTCATTAGACGGAGACATGTGGCTATGGCCACCTCAGTGAGCACAGATTTATAGAGCAAGATTCTTTAGTAGCTTCCTCTTGACAGATTCTACATCGTAGTTCGAGCAAAGATCGAGTCTCAGAGACCCCTCGAGGGGAAATTTGATAGTTTTTCTTTAGAGGTAGATGATATTATCAGGTATAGAGGTTGGATTTATATTCCCAAAGACAAAGGCTTGAGGCAGGACATCTTGACAGAGGCACATCATGCACCCTATTCATCTCATCCCAGGGTGAAGAAGATGTAAGCCGCCTTTAGACAGTTATATCATTGGAGAGAAATTTGGAGATACGTGGCCCAGTTCATGTCACGATGTATAGAGTGCCAGAGAGTGAAGGTTGAGCATCAACATCCAACTGGCCTTCTTTTTCCTCATGTTATACCAGAGTGGAAATGGAACACCATTTCCATGGAATTCATTGTTGGGCTACCGATGTCGAGATATCACCATGATGCCATCATGGTCACGGTTGATAAATTGACAAAAGTGGCTCACTTTTCTCTGGTGATGACCACTTATACAGTTAGAGTAGTTGCTTGGGTGTATTTGGATGATATTTTCAGGTTGTAGGATATTCTGCAGAAGATCATTAGTGACCGCTATCCTTTGTAAACATCCCATTTTTGGACTACCATGTAGCATGCCCTCAGGATGAAGATCAATTTCAGCACAACATATCACCCTGAGACAGATGGACAGACTAAGCGGGTGAATCATATTTTAGAGGACATGTTCAGGATATATGTGATGGATCAACAGTCTAAATGGGAGGAGTACCTCTACTTATTGGAGTTTGATTACAATAATAGTTTTCAGAGTTCCATAGGAATGGCTCCTTTTCAGGCTTTGTATGGTAGGGAGTATAGGACACCTCTTAGCTGGGATAGGCTAGAGGACAAGGTTTCTCTTGGACTAGCTTTATTACAAGACATGGAGCAGCATGTATTTTTCATCAGACAGAGACTGTAGGAGGCACATAACAGGTAGAAGAAGTCACAGGGGGTTCACTTAGTAAAAGTATATTATAGTACATGTGTTCGAAGAGTATTAAAGAATACCCTTAATTCTAGTTTTACCTCTAAATATTCAATTGATAATACCCCCTCATGTTATATTATTAGAATGAAAATACCCCCTATTTTTTCCATGTACCTTACTTGCCCATATTTAAATTACAATTTTATTTACCCCTTTTTTATTTCTACCCTAATATATCAAACAAAAAATGTATCATATTTCTCACTCAAATTTTTTTAATATGCATTTCCTCTCAAAATATAGTTTGAATCCATTGAATACCTATTACAAATCACCTTATAAATGTTAAGCTTTAATCATTTATCAATAATTATGATGGTGAAATAATATCACTTGTGTTGAAAAGCATACTTAATCCTAGTTTTCTACCATCTTATTATTTCTAGGTTACGAATCTCTTAATTCATATTTATTTATTCAAAAAGAGATTATAATTTAGTTTTATGGACACACTCTTTTGCAATTTTAAGGTATTTACTTTGAAAAACTAGGGTTTTAAATGTTTTAGTTTTATATTAAAATTAAACCTTCCTTTCCTTTGGTCCACCTCTCTAACCTACTCCCAGTACCTGATTCAAAATATTAATAAATTAAACCCTTTCACACCCTCATGTCTATCGGTATATTGAATTTAATTTTATTAATTTTAATTACCTCAATATGAAACCACGTGCTAGGATATTGCCTAGCTAATGAACCCCCCGTGGAAGAAGTATGCAGATTAGCATAGGACTGACCGTAGTTTTGATGTGGGAATTAAGGTATTCCTTCATGTCAGGCCACATAAGAGCCCTGTCCATTATGGAAAAGGTTCTAAGTTATTCCCTAGATTCATTGGTCCTTTTGAGATCTTGAAGCATATCGTCCTTTTGGCCTACCGTCTAGCATTGCCACCTATATTGTCTCACATACATGATGTGTCTCATGCTTCAGTTCTTCGGAGATATATTATAGATCCTTCTTGTGTGTTGTTATGTTTGTGGAGCCTATTTTCATGTTAGAGTGTGGTACACCTTCTATGTGTTACACTCAGGTATTTTTACAGTGGTCTTACTCACCGGTGAGTCGGTCAGAGGGGTTCGGGGGTGAAGCCCCCTAAGAAAAATTTTTATGGGTGGTTTACTAACCCATGGGTAATGGGTAACCGTTATGGGCTGTTTTTGGGCCCATGGTTTTTTCAGTACCCATTGTTTTGTAAAACCGCCTCTTCGGCTACCCATAAGTTTATGGGACGGTTTTTTTTTTTGCCCATTGTTTGACACCCATAGTTTTATAAAACTACTTAAGCAATTATCTATTTATATGGTCTTATGCATATGATAGATAGAAAAGCAAATGTATTGCTGATGTGCTTTGAATTCGGGTGTGAATTTTGTAGATTTTGTTGAGCATAGCTCCAAACGGATCCGGGTATTGTATTGAGAGAGTGGAGGCTTGTAATAAAATATGAGCAAGTGATTCTTGGTGGACATAGCCCAAATTGGGTGAACCATGTTAAATACTATCTCTCTATGTTGTGTTATTTATTTCTGCACTTTTATTTGAGATCTGTAATATTTTCTGCATATTAGTTTCTACTGTTGCGATTTTGTAAGGGATTATTCCACATATTTTATCTCTTATTTCCTAACATGTGTTGGATTGGACCTCATTGCAGGTGCAGGATCAGGGGTAGGTGATGGTGAAGCCTATTCACATTATAGATTATAGGACCCTAGGACTTTGAGGCAGAGAGATTGATCAAGTCTGGGTGCAATGGGACATATATGATGAGACTGTAGCTACATGGGCGGATGCTACCTGATTAGGAGTTCAGTTTCCACATTTATTTCAATGACTTCCAGGAGGAAGTCGAGTCTAAAGGGAGGGGGATGTAGTGCCCAATTTCCTTTAAAACCTTTTTACATTGATCTTGATATTGTTGATTACATTATGGACATTATTATGGTTTTGTTTAGTATAATGTTAGATGTTGGACCATGGATTATTGTTGATCTTGATTTAGTTATGATGCATGATGATTATTAGAGACACTTCATATGTGGATGATGATATACTATTTGACATGGATATATTATGAATGTTGTTCAGACATGAGATTTTTGGATTTGGTGAGTAGACCTAGAAAATGGACATTATATGATGATGATATAGTTTTTGATATAAATTATAAGTGATATTGTTGATTACCTTGATGTTTTTATGATTCATATGTTCTAATATGGCCATGAGGCCGAAGGAGGTTTTTTTGTTTTATAGGTTCAACTATCACAAGAAAGATCGTGGGATTAGAGACCAACCACATTAGAATTCTAGATGAATTCAACAAGGTCACTATGGCAACTAGTTTTGTTTGTGTGTGTGTTTGTTAGTGTTAGGGATTCCCATGGGGGGAATTACCTTTGAATGTGACCAAGGGGCTTTATGTATTTATTAATGTAGTTTCTTTTATTCATGTTTACATGTGTTTATTTTGTGGTTCTTTTACCCTTTTTCATTAGTTATTAAATGATGTGTTAATGTTGTGAATAATCCTATTTTTTAAATTAAATTAATCAAATTTGGGATATAAGAAAGTAATTATAGAAGTTGTTGGCTCTTGTATTAAATTTTGGTAAGTGATGTGTAAGTATGCTTAAGAGCTCTATAAGTCATATTTTGGAGTATGAAACACTCCACCACCTTGGAAATCTGAATTTGTCCTTGGAGGCTAATTTTGGAGGCTTGTGGGACAAGTAAAACTTGTCCCATACCTCTTAAATTTGCTGTTTACCAACATTACCTATGGTTGTAGAGTTGAATTTAGACCTTTTGTAATGCATTTTGAAATGGCTAATTATAAGTTTTAACCTTGTTGCACTCTTCTTAATTTTTATTAAATTCAATGCTTATGGGGTGTGGGATTTTTGGAGTATGTAAGTTTATTGTAAAATTATTGTACCCACCTATTTACCTGTGTATTGGAGAATGAATTCGAATTTTGTGTTGGATTTGAGGATGTGTGCAATGTGGCATTCTACATGGATCCACCTCATCCTCTTCTCTTCCCTCTTCTATAAAATTTGAATTCCTTGCTTTGTTTTGGGTCGTTGAACTTTTGCATATTTCTTTGTCCACTGAATTCTTTTGCTATGTTTGGAGCTCTTGCTTTTGGAGGAGATTGGAGACAATTGCATGTTTGTTGGTTGTTGATATTGGACTGTATTTCAACATTAGAAAGTATTTTTTTCTTGCAACAAACTCCATCATGGAGAGGTAGGAGATTGACTCTTACATTAAATGCTTATTTCTTTTGTATGCATGTATGAAATGGTGAATGTTTTTTGTTTGTTTGTTTCCTGGTTGGGTAGATTGCCTAGGAATGGTGTAGGAGAAGGCTATGGGGAATCCATATCGAGGGACATAAGGTAATGCCAGTGGCATCATAATTCTTGTGGAGGGAGTTGGGATTGGGTTTCTACCTTGGAAAAGAAATGGCATTGCATTTCTCACTTTGTGGGGGGACATAAGGAAAATTTGTAGGGGGTATAAGGAGGGATTGTGGGGGGCATAAGGATTTATGGGAGATGTTTTATATTAGCGGTCTGTTACAGGTGGATACCGAATTCCCATTGAGAGGCATAAGCAGCTTCCCCCATAGTTAAAATTCAAGTCTCCTTTGGCTTGCATGATGGAGCCTTAGTATTGTTTGTATGTTTTAATGTAGTGGTAAACTACTATTCTATGTTAAGGAACTTTTTTTTTTTTTAAATGTGAAAATATTGCATGTGTATTGTGGAAGCCTTGTTTCCATGGGTTGAATCACATTCTTTATTGCATTATGGTTGGGGCTCGGGAGCCAATGAAGAAGAATGGATTCCTCTGTTCATTGGATGTCTTGGTTAGGTGGATAGCGTTTATCTTTCCCTTGCCTTTTTTTCAGTCCAAAAAGATAAATTCCATGTTGTTATTCTAAAGTAGAGGAGAAAGACATTTTGACAGTTCCATGTGAAATGAAACCTCATTGTAACCTTTCCCACTTTATATTGGATGATTTTTATATGTAGTTGTAATGGAAAGATACTTTGTATTGAGTGATGGGATTTGTAAATTCAAAATGTGAAAGATATAGAAATACTATGTTCTGTTCATTTGAAAAAAAGAAATTAAAATCTGTCATTTTCATTCAAGGAATTGAGAGATGTAAATTTGTTTATGAAATCAATAAAGGATCACAATACCTTTCTTCATTTGCATTTTTGCATTGAAATTTGATCTTTAAATGTTATTGAAATCTCTATTTGAAAGAAAGGAATACGTAGGAAGGAATTGTATTACTTTGTTATTTTGAAAATATGACAAAATTAGAAACGAGACTTTACATTTTAGCCATTATATGGTTTGTTGAATCAACTAAATGGATTTGAATAGGAATAGAATGAACTTCCATACTTGAAGATGAAAAAGTTAGATAGACCCTTTTTAATCTGATCTCTGTTTTAAAATTTAAAGTTGGCAAATACTTCTCTAAAATGCACAATTAAAGCCTGTAAACAATAATCAACATTAAAAATTAAAATATAGCATGCTATGATATCAATGAACTCAATTGGGATAAAATACTTAAGGAAAAATCCTTCAAAACATTACAAAATTGGGTCTAATCCTCTTACAGTCATTTTTTTATCAAGAGATGTAAAATTTTAATTTGACACTCAATTAAACCAATTGAATCTGGAATGCTTCCTAAAATACTTCTAAGAACATTTCCCCATGTTCTTTTTGACATGTTGAAAAGGATGAACGACAAAATTGAACAAAATTTATAAGTTAAAATTTACTAGTTTGCTCTTTTAGAACCTGGTAGAATGTTTTCATGAATTTTTGTTTAAGCAATTGTGTCAAAATCTCGAAAATTGTATGTAAGAATTCCTATGCAAAGAGGGCATAGAGAGATTTCATACTAAAGTCCTCGTTTTCTCAAAACCGAGTTCTCTATCAAAATTTACGAGGCCAACTAAAGTTTCTAAATTCAACTGTTGTTGAGGCCTTCAAGGGGAAGTTTAACGAGGATTTGAACTTAGGAAAATTTTCCCTAAATTTCCCCGTAGGCCAAACCAATCCCGCATCCAATCGGATATTTAAGATGCCTTGAGGAACAAACAATAGGGGCATAAGATTTTCTAACTTAATCTGTTTTAGGAAAATGGTTTTGGCCAAAAATTTTTCATAATAAATTTCCCTGCAACCCATAACCCGCAGCCAATCGATTGCTGTCACATGGCTCAGTGGAGGTGTCGAGAGTATTTTAGATACACTTGAACAATTTTAATTCACACCAAAGAAGTTTCCTAAGATTTCTTAGTGGATATATATCCCCGCCTTTACTTTGGAAAAAATCATTTTTGGCGGTCTAGTGGGCCTTGCGCGTGCAAAAGGATTTACCTTTTTAAGAGATTTCAGTTGTAATGTAGATGCACAACCCGCGATAAATGGATTAGTTTACCAATAGATTAGGATATAGATGTTTGATATTGCATACATATTTCTTCTATACCCTTAATATGCATAATAGAGAGTAGAAAATGTCCGTATGATGAACCGCTAATGTTAAGAGTGCAAGATCCTTGTTAGGCCAAACGAGAATATTTTCTTGTTGATTTGTATTGATGCTGATATAAGAATCATGTGTTTGAAATTAGATACTTAGTGCTAACTATCTCCTATTTGGTCCACTGCGTTCTGAGTTTGTGCAATTGCAAAATTTTCACCCCTGGGCCAGCGGCTACTCTTGGGGAAAAGTCTCACTACCACATGGCACATCGGGTGGCATAACTTGATAAAATATGCCATGTTAGGAAGCATCTTATTTACATCTCAATGTTAGAACTATTGAGGAAATTGACCAGGAAAGATGAAACAATTTTTAATTGTCTCCCCTATGATGTGTTAAGTTTGAGACTGCTAAATTAACACTTTAATCCTGTTAGTGAATGTGGTATGGTGTGGTGTGTGTGTGTTCCCTCAACCACCTCCCCCCTTGCTTCCTCTCGTGCACCCCCTCCAATTTTGGACACAATCTAGTTGGCCTCTATATAATTATTAATAAAGGGCCAACAATATACACTACCCAGATTTGACATCATTTGTAGAGATCCTGTTAGGGAAAAATGTTCCTTGATCATGGTTGTAGACTTCGTAACAATCTCCCATAATTAGTTCCATAATGCAATATTAACTAATCTCTAGGTTCTTCTTGGTGTCAGAGTGAGAGAATTGTATATAATGTGAGCCCTCTACATAACCAAATCAACTGATATAGTTTTATTTGCATTTCCCATATATATATATATTTTGAAGGTGTGGATGCATACACCATAAATATAATTCAACAAGTTGGTATCAGTTGAGGAGCAATGTTATACACGCGCATACGCACACATCGAACTGTAAACACAAATCATAATACATTACATAGCATAAGTGTGACTGGGAGATGATACATAAAGTTATTACAAACAAAATCTTTTATGGTTGACTGAAACTTGTGACATAAACCAATGCGACATGTTGGTGAAGATGATTACAACAATGGGCTGGCATGAAGTGATGCCATGATGGTATGAAAATGTTGACTAATGGATGACGATGTCGATTTTAAATGCTTGCATAACAATCATGATATGATGCACAATTTTTGGGATGTTAAGAGCAAGGTGCACACCTATGTCACCATAATAATGTATCATAGAGCTATAATGATTTCAATGATTATGATCTGTAGTTGTATTTTCTGACATCCTTTGAAGGTAATAGATATATGCTCATTTTCAAACCTATGTGCTCCAACCCAATATAGTATGCCCTGAAACTCGGTCAAAATGATAACCCTGTCAATGTCTGCTTTTTGACTTGCATGGGCATTCTTGCCTTCATGTTTATATCTGGGTGAAAGATTTACATGAACCCTCATGGAAATAATATCATGTTTGGTTGCATGTCCTTTGTGATCCATATTAAGCGGCATTAAATTGTCGAGTATGCATAAATCCTGGGGTAGGATGAACTGCTAAACATGATTTGGTGTAAATGTTATGTGAGGCTCCTCATACTTTTTTGCGTAAAACTGCACAGAGCAAGACGAGAGTTAGTTATCTTTCTAAGTTTCAATGTTTATGTTTACTAGTGAATTTTTAAGCTAAGTTGTTTTCTAGATCTAAAAGTGTGCTAGGTTTAAGGTTCATGTCTAAACCAATTTTCTATTGTGCCCAATGGCTAAGTGATGATGATGATGAAAACACTCTGATACCGAGTGCGATAACACCCGCTAAAAACAACCCACTTGAGAGCCCAAAAACAACCTAGGATTAGTTAGGAAAAATTACGGAATAATTTTTGTTTTGTTTAAAAGAGTCTACAACCAAGTTACAAGGCAACATCTGTCACTAACAAGTTCCAAAATAATTCTAATTCACTAGAACATACTTTTCCTTTATTAATAATTATTAGAGGTCATAATGTCCAAAATTTAGGGTTAGAAGGTTCAATAAGGTTTATAGGGTAATTCCTCACCATACCCACTCTCTAACATTAAAGGTTCAACTTGATTTTTTCTCAAACTTAATTTGCATTTAAATTTTTCCCTAAATTATTTACATTGGATAGGAAATTTCCTTACCTTTCCATTAATATAAAGAAGTCCTAACTAACTCGTATTTTTTTTGTTATGAGCTAATGGGTCTTGGGGTGAAAATTTTCCCAAGAGCGGGCTTGCGGGCCCTAGGGGTGAAAATTCAACCCAAGGGCAGTTCGGCGGGTTGCTGGGAGACCTTTTGAAAAGTTTCCCACGCGGGGCAGAAAAACTAACTTTGCGCTCGCACCCGTGGGTCACAAGTCCACTAGGGACACATGGCGCCTGCCCAAGTCCAACGCGGGGAGAACTGGGTGGTGAGAGACATTTTGAAGGTTTTTCCCATTTGCGGGGTGAAAGCCAATAAATTGCACCTGCGCCTATGTCACAAGTCCACAAGTGGACACGTTTGGAGTGGCTAAGCCAACGCGGGGAAAACTGGGGAGAAAATTAGTTTAATGCCCCTAAGGGATAATAGGAAAATAGCATTAACCCACACCTCCTCTCATACCTCACGATGCTACATTGTGGCTCCATGTTGGCTGCAACATCTGAGTGGTCGGTAGGGAAAATTTGGAAAATTTTCCCAAAATTTTTTGGGAGCGCTAAATTTAAAAATAGATCTGCCCCTCCGCTGATGCCTTCGTGGTACCATGTGGCAGCTTCCGATTGGCTACGGATCTTAGGATGGTGGGGAAAATTAGAAAAAAATTCCCATAAAAAATTCCTAATAGCTAAGGGAAAAATTCAGGTCCACGGGCCTGCCAAGGAAATTTTTCCCAATTTTTTTTTGACGCCAAGGAAGAAAAACTTCAGAAGGCCATAACTTTTGATAGAGAGCTCGGTTTTGGGAAAACAAGGACTTTCTGGAAAGCTCTCGACGTCCTCTTTACTCAAGAGATCATTAATTTCATATTTTGATAAAATTTAAGAGGTAAAGTTTAAGAAAATGATCTGCTAGGCTTTTATAGTACGAATTGGTAAATTTTAACTTTTTAAATTTGTTCTTGTCCCTCTCTCAACATGTCAAATAGACATGGAAAATTGTTCTTAGGTGTATTTAAGATAATTTCAAGATTCAGGTTTTTCTAATTGATTCCCAATTTGAACATTTACATTTTTGGACAGTAACACGACTGCAAAAGGTTTGAGCCCAATTTTTCTAAGTTTTATAAGATTTCCTTAAGTATTAATGTCTAGATGGATTCAGTTAGATCTTATTATGGAAAACTACTTCATGGTTTAATTTGTTTAATCTTAATTTCATTGTTATTGCAGGTTTGACTGCACATTTTAGATTAAATAATTGTCAATTAGAAAAAACAGGACAAAGTTCAAATTTTAAAAAGGTCTAATTGCCATTTTCTTCTTCCAAGTATTATAATGTGTTCCAATTCAAATCTAATACATTCAGTTGATTCAATTCCAACCATTAAGAAAAACTATAATACATGTTTAATTTCCATTTTTTTACATATTTCAAAGGACAGAGTATTACATTTCCTTTATACGCATTTCTTTCTTTCAAATAGAGATTTCAATTACATTTAAAAGATCAGATTCAATACCACTGTATAATTTTAGAAAGGTGATACATCATTTATTGATTCCAAAAGAAAACTTTGTAACATCTTCTTTTATTCCTTCCAGAATGATATATATAAAAATAGGGCATAATATTACATTTTCTTTCACGTGTTTCACTTTTCCTCTTTTCCAAACAGGGATTTCATAGAACATGTTAAATATAGATTTCCAATGGAAGAATATCATATGAACAAGGCAACAAATTCCATTGATTTAAAGAAAAAACTCTTACAACCTCCTTTCCATTTGATTTTAAAATACAACATACAAAACACATGTCATTCTTTCACATTCTTTCCAAATTAGAATACAAAGTATAACTCTTTTACATTTCAAATTTCTACTTTCATTGCCAATACAAGGTATCTTTCCATTATAATGAATACACAGATCATCCAATTCAAGTGGGAAAGGGGCTACAATAAGATTTCATTTCACAAGGGATTTTCAAACTGTCTTTATCTCAGCTCCAGAACAACAACATGCATATTTCTCATTCTTCCAATTTGATCACAACAAAAGTAGGGGAAAGGCAATGCTCTCCACCCAACCAAGACATCCAATGAAGATGAGAAGTCATCCTTCTTCATTGGCCACCTAAGCCCCAACCACCAAGCAATAAAAGATGTGATCCAACTCATGGCAACAATAGGCTTCCACAAACACTCAAGTAGCATAATCACAATAAAACACAGTCCAAAACAGAATGTAGTTTTCAACTATATTAAAACATGAAAAACATTATTGAGGCTTCATCAAGCAAGCCAAAGGAGCAAAGAAATTATGGGGGATGCTACTTATGCCTCCCAAAGGGGAAATGGGTATCCACTTCAAACCAAACCACCAACACACACACACACACACACACACACACACACACACACACACACACACACACACACACACACACACACACACACATTATTTCAAATCCCTGACATGCCCTTATGCCTCCGCAACCTCTTATGGCACCCCATAACGACTAAAGAAATCAAATTTATTTCTTTGTAAGGTGGAACCCAAATCCCAACTCCCTCCACCCTTATACCTCCCTAAAACACACTTTTGCCTCCCACAATATATATATATATATATATATATATCATTTCAAATCCCTGACATGCCCTTATGCCTCCCCAACCTCTTATGGCACCCTATAATGACTAAAGAAATCAAAGTTATTTCTGTATAAGGTGGAACCCGAATCCCAACTCCCTCCACCCTTATACCTCCCTAAAACACACTTTTGCCTCCCACAAAATATAACCCCATAGTCTTCTCCTACACCATTCCTAGGAAATCTACCCAACAACCCACAAACATGCCAAAACATTCATATATTAACACTTACATTCATAAAAGAAGAGCATTTCAATAGTCAAGCTCCTACCTCTCCATGATGAAGTTGTTCTAAGTTCTAAAACAAAAAGCTTTATATCCTAATGCAAGCAATCCAAAATAGCCAAGCACAAGCATGCAACAATCTTCCCAAAAATACTTCTTCAAAGAAAGAGATCCCAAAATAGCAAGGAATTCACCCAAGATTAAAGTCTCCAAAATGAAGCAACCCCAAAACAAGGCAAGCCATTCAAACTTTATAGAAGAGGGAAGGGAAGAGGATGAGACAGATCCATGTCAGATGCCATATCACACATCTTCAACCCCAACCCAAAAGTCAACTTCATTCTCCTATGCATAATAAATAGGTGGGTGAATAATATGACAATTTACTTACATACTCAAATCCAACCCACACCCCAAAGGACTGAGATTAAATCATGTAAAAAATGTGCAATTAAAACCTACAATCTGCCTTCTCAAAAAGCATTATAAAAGTATAATCTCAACTCCCTAACTGTAGGTATGGTTAGTAATTAAATTTAAGAGGTATGGGACAAGTTTAACTTTTCTCACAAGCCTCCAAAATCAGCCTCCAAGGACAATTTCAAATTTCCAAGAAGGTGGAGTGTTTCACACTCAAAATTCAATTCACACATCACTTACATATCTATTAAAAATACTTATATCACTTTAAATCATGGCCAACAACTCTCATTAATTACCTTCTTATGACATATTTGATTTATATATTTTAACAATATGATTACTCACAAGATTTACACACCCTTTAATAATTAATGAAAGAGGTAAAAGCATCACAAAATAAACACATGCAAACATAAACAAAGGGACCAAAATAAAATAAAATACATAAAACCCCTTGGTCACAATTAAAGGTGATCCCCCATGGGAATCCCTAACACAAACAAACACACAAAGCAAATACTAGTTTCCATGGTGACCTTGTTGAATTCACCTAGAATTTCAATGTGGTTGGTCTCCAATCCCCTGATGTTTGTTGTGATATTTTAAACTTGCAAAACACATATACATCATTCGGCCTCATGGCCATATCAGAACATCCAAACTAATATAAATATAATTACCAAAATCATCTAGATATATGAATCACAACAACATCAAATCAATCTAGTAATGTCATTTGCAATTTTACTCAATACTTACATCATCATCCAATAATTTCTATTTCTAGGTATACTCACAATATCCAAATATCACAAGTCCACACAACATCCATAATATAACCATGTTAAATAGTATACCATCATCAATATCTAAAGTGTCTCTAATAATCATCATCAGAATTGATTCAAGTCAACAATAACACATGATCTAACATGTATCATCATACTATAGTAAGGTCCATAATCATATCTATAATATAATCAACAGTATCATGATTAGTAACAAAAGGTGTCAAAGGAAAGAGGGCACTACAATGAAAATGATGATAATGGGGATTACGATGATGATGATGATGATAATTGTTGAATTTCAAGAAAGAGATATATTTATTTGGTCTGATAGAGTATAATATTTCTATGTTAGAAATTAGTTTATTTCTGACATCCTTTTAAAATAGTATATATATATATATATATATACTATATATCAGAAATATATATATATATATATATATATATATTATATCTCTTTCTTTTATTTATTTTAATAGTATCTACTAGTACCCAAAAAAGTCAAGGACTTGAACAAAAAGGATAACAAGATCAATGTGAAATTTTTCTTGAGTTTTGCATTATATTATTCTTTTGACAAATGTGATGAATACACCATAAAAATAATTTGACAACTTAATCAATTGTAGGACATATTGAACATTCAATCAATCGTAAGTTGAAAACACTAAACATGTTTCGTAAATGTTTAGAGTGCATACTAAATATCAAACTGTAAACAAAAACCTTAAGATTAATGGATAACTCTTATGAACTATGATACTTAAAACATATTATAAAAAAAAATCCTAAATACTAAAAAAACACCTAAACCAATCGACAAAACTAACTCCAAGGATGGTGACGATGACGATGAAAACATAACAATGATAACAATTTTGACGATGAAAATTATGCACAAAAAATATCTTTAAACTAGAAGAATATTGTGAATTTCATTGTAAAATACATTTTAATTGTAATATATAAATTAAAACATATATATTAGAAAGCAAGTATTATTATGTGCATGAATAATTTTAGTTCTACGAACATTGAAATGGATAACTCTAAGTAACCTTTCTTAAATAGTTTATTTCAATTCTTGAAAATGTAATTACCACAATATAAAAGAACGATATATTGTAAACAATATATCGTAACCAATAAATAATAAACATAAACCCTCAATATTGAATAGTTTTTTATTATTGGTAAATAGTTTTTTGAAAGGGACCATTCCCTTGTACACAAAGGGTCAAAAGCCAGATTTTATAATTTTAACAAAACCAAAAAGCGATCGAAATCAAGATTTAATATGAAAGCCCAGCAGTAGAAAATAGTGTGCCCTAAATACATATGAAAACTAGTAGCTAAATAACATAAATACAACAACACAACAGGTCTATAACCTTCTCACAACATAGATACAACCCAAAAACAATAGTCCTATAGCCCAGATGCAACAATAAATACCAAAAATAGGACAGGGCTCATTCAATGACTGAAAAAATGTTGGATTTTTAGTTTTTTATGTTTTTTGTTCCTTTGTTCAACCACTTTGTAGTCCGCATTACCATCTTCCTTGAAGATCAGAAGAACAAATTCAACATTTGTGATAGGAGTGTGGCCCGCAGCAAGGGGAAATGGGGCACAATTCTTCATAGCTATGTCATCAACCTCAAAGGTAGAAGAAACCTACTGTATCTTGGAAAAGATATGGGGAGTGTTTACTGTTGAGGGGTTCGATGAATCCACAACTAGTTTTGAATTGGGGTTAACTGTCAAATGATCTTATAGAGATTCCTTCCACATAACATGTTTTTACTTGTATTTGGAATGTTCACATTCATCCAAAATATGCCCATTTGAAAGCATCTTCAGCATCTGAATGATAAATCCTCATAGTTAATCATCTGCACTAGCTTATTATCACCTATTTGCATGTGAATCTCTATTGGGAGGGCTTGAGAGGTGTCAATATCAAAAAAAATTATAGCATAATTTTTATGTGTTTGATGGGATGTTCTATCATCAACTTTTACAGAAGATCGTAGGGTGTCTCCTATAGCAATAAGGCAGGATATGTTCTAGATATGCAATGGAAGTCCTGATAATTAGATCCAAAAAAGGTAGGTATCAAAAGATTCTTTTACGATGTAGTGGCCAAAAAAATGAAATAAAATAAAAATTAAAACAATAACAAAATAAATAAAGGGACGAGTTGCGTGGCTTGGTGGGTTATATGAAGGGATGGGAAGATGATGTAGTGGTTTCAGGGGGTAGTGTGTGTAATAAATATGACAAGGCATGTTCCACCCAAAAGAATTTTCAACCCATTTAATTCCTTTCATAATAATATAAAACAAAACTTTATTTGAGATCCGGATGCATTTACCCACGTTGGAACCAAAATTCAACATTGGAGGTTAGCAAAAATTGGATAGTTGTAGCGAGGGAAATGTGAGGGATTTGTGTGTTCATCCAAAATTGAGAATAATGAAGTGCAATTTTAAGTTTTTTACCTTACCTGAGACCATGTTGGAAACCACGATTGGTGATGCAACAAGGTGTGATAACCCAATTTGGAGATTTTCCTTTTAAGTCATGGATGGGTGTTGGGTTCCTGTGCTCTATGTCTACATCAATCATGTCCATGTGAGAACAAAACTTAGTAGATGGGGAAATGGGTAGTTACATATATATGTTTGTGACTAGAATTAGTCCCTTACTAGTGATATGAATCATGATCTCTCCTATCATGTTCATAATCTATGTTGAATTTGATTCTGAGCGCTTCCAAATAGTTTTCAATGCTCCCATTTGGATCCCAATTTGTTATCACACCCTTATCAAACTCAAACCCTTGCCACTATTGTACAATTTGTACAAAATGACGGAGGAGGCTGCCATATTTTTTTCTTGAAAGCTCTAATTTTTTCCCTTGGTTCACAATTTGTGTTTCCCATCACTTCCTATGCTTATGATTTTTATATCTCATTGTTGTGACCACCATTTTCACCTTTTCTGAGTGGTCTCCAACGTGATCAATTAAAATTTATATGCTCACTCCCAGCCTGTGCCAAAATGTGATCTCTATAATAGGTATGGATAATTGTTAACACAAGACAGAGGCGTTTTTATGTCAAAAATTTACTCTTTGATCCCATTATTCTTTGTTGATATTTTTTTCTACCTGGTTTTTTTTGCTCATGCCATCGGGATATCAAATTATCTATTATTTTAGGTATGTTGTGGCTTAGTGATTCTAGTGAAGGCTAGATCCCACTTGGGTTAAAATGTGAATGGAAGTATTTGATGTGGAACTCAACTTGATAACCTCTTCTTGCATTTTGTAGCATGTATGAAAGTGGAGAAGTTTTCAGAAGGCATGCAAACTATTTGACAAAATGCTAAAAGACATTCAATGCCTTCTGGAATGTAAATGATCCCACCATACAATATAGACATTAGTATTCCATGCATGGTTCATCTCACCTCATCTCTCATAATTTCTATTATTTAGTCTTTATTTTGCAATGGAAAAAAATTTAGTCCAAATGTTTTTCGTACGTTTGATTGTATTAAAAAAATTGGTTTCAAAATAATAAAATGTCATAACATTACCTACAGGACCTATTTTTTCCTTGGTAAACAACGAACTTAAACCCTCACTTCGAGATTATCTAGCAGCATCCCAACTAAACTAGATAGCTACAATACCCCTTTTTATTGACGAGTTGAAGTTGACTTCCTGGTAAATTATGTTGACCATCTCCTTGTTTAAATAGATAAATTTGTGATTTCCAGAGACTCACAAAGTAACTTTCGTAACTTCAGAAAGGGGATGTTAATCTTCATTCATGTAACTTGTTATGTGAGGAGTCACCCCAGTCTTTGGATCAACTTTCAATGATCATTTGTGATCGTTTGAAGCCCTTCTAGGAAAAATGTTTCACCATTTTGCAGTTGTAGGAAGCTACTAAAACTAAAAAGCTGGCTTTCATTTTGAACCGCCATTTGAACCCTGAGTACGAAATTTCTTATCCACCTTAGTAAACCTCTAGTGTTTTTACAAGAAAATTTCAAGGGACCTTTAGTTTGGGGAAAAAAACACTCTTCTTATTAGTTTGGAAAAGGATTTTTTGTAGGCCTACAGTCGCAGTTTCACTATGTCAAACTGGACCAATTATGACAGATGACTCCAGAAAGCTTGTCATCATCTGAAAACCACCTTCTAATTCTCTTTTTCATCGACTCTGATGAATTATCCATATATGGTTTAACTTGTACGAAAATTATTGTGGCACATTCCTCCATCAAACGTTGGTTTTGGACATGGTTTTCTGAGCCCTTGAGATAACTTTCAATCATTTACAACAAGGTTGTTCACGGCTATTGGCCTTAGAAAAACTATCTGCCAACCATAAACCATTCGTCATTTTTGAAATCTATTAATTCCTGTGAATTCTTTGGGTATAGGAGGACACGTAGAAACTTATCCTTGGTATGCTTATTTCCTGGAAGACAACGTTTGAAAGGGGCTTCTTAGCCTCCGAGTCTAGTTTGAACGTTTTTACAACTAGGAGGAAAACATAAAAATAAAGTTGAAGGACCCCTATTGGGTTGCCAAACTACCGTGGAAACTTGTTGACACATGTAAATAACTGGTTGAAACTCTATAGTGTAACTTGTTGTGTGAAAAGGAACTTTCGAAAAAATGGTGCTTCTCTCTTTTAACTTTCTCTTTCTCTCTACTTGGTTACGAAATGAAGTGAAATGAAATGAAATGAATACATGTTTTTAAACCTCTTCTTTCAAATGCAAATTATGATTATTATTATATGTAAATGGGAAAATAAATACATTAATTATGGTATATTAGGGTGGATTCCATGCCAACGATTTATCGTTGATTTCATGCTCACATGGTTTTGCAAGATGCAAGAAAAATAGAAAAAAGGAGATGTGTAATTCATTATTTATTATTGTAATTTATATAGTTCATTGTAAAATGAATTTATGTATAATGTAGTCTCATGTTATAGAAACGTTATATTCAAAATTTTCTAATATGTATGAGATGCTAGTTTTATGAATATCTTAGGAAAAGTTCATTTAATCATAAGTTGAATTTGATTCACAGTTACGTATGGTAAAAAGGTTTATATATATATATATATATATATGGATAATGAATTTGAATTTAATATCTTGTAGTGCATTTTAAGTTTTCAATAAACAATTAATTAATTAGTGTGTTACATTCTTAACTTGTAAATGTAATAAGTTATTTAATCAAAACAGTCAACCCTAATATAAGATTCATGCATAACATGTCTTCATGTGTGATCCTTCTTCCATAGAAGAAATTGAAACCGTATAATGAGCTTAAAATTTGCACTTGATGGAACCTCCTAGTTTAGGTAAATAAGACCCCTAGTTTGAGTTTACCATCATAATCATTTTTATTAGCGATCTCGTCGTGAACCCATCTTTCAGGAATGACATGGTCCAACTTTGTCTGGAGCATGTGGTTTCCTTCTAGGTTTGGTAACCGTGAGGAGAATGTCTTCTCTTTAGGTTTGACACTGTGTTGAGTGGTGAAGACCACCTTGGAAGTCACCTTAAGAGTCCTTATTTGAAACATCAATTATGTGGTTTGAACTTACCATTTATGGAGTAAGTGGAACTATTAATCCCATAGTATCCTAGTGGACTAATAAGTCTTGCAAAGTTATATCTAGAATTGTTTTTCTTGTCATCGAATGAATTCTTTGTGGGACCCCAGATGACACAGATGGAGAGGGTGAAATAGTTATTCTATGAATTATAATCTTGTTAATGAACTCTTCAGTCCCTCTCATCTAGATGTGTTACCTTGGTTACTAACAACATAACACCTTGGTCTTTCATGGAGCTAGTTAGCATAAATTTTTCCTCTCACCTTAAACTCATATATAGTTTAGGCATAGATCCTTAGGTGTAATTGGAATCAATATAAACCATAGTTGATTTGGAGGTTATATGGTGGGTAGAAAATTATAAGTAACTCTTTGCTAACAAAATTGAGTTGAAATTTGTTAACTTAATAGAAACTAGAAAATTGAAAACATGTTTATGTAATTCCTTGTTACGTCTCTTAGGTCATTAAAAAAAAGATATTTCTCATGTGAAATCGAAAAATGCAGAAACATGGGATCTCACTTTGAAAACAAATCACTTGTGGTTTGTGTATGGTTCTAATGCTTCCAATAATGTACTTCTTTAAGATATTAGACAAGTAATTTCATAACTCTTTCTTTTTAAAGTGATGCCATTAATGAGACCATAGTGCAATGTTAGAGTAAAGCATATAAGAGTAAAATGAGATTGGAGGTTAGAATAATGTCACTCTTGTAAAGCATATAAGAGTAAAACGAGATTCAAGGTTATGAATAATGTCACTCTTGGAGTCCTTATAACTCAATTAGACTTTTACTTGCGTTAAAAAGAATATGAACTTACTTGGTGCAATCAAAATTTAAGAAACCCATAGATATATATAAATCTAAATAAAATTTCTTGATCTGGAAATGTTTAATGGATTAAAAAAAATTGAACTATTTTAACTATGATGGTAAAAAAAGTTACTGTGATAGAAAAAAGTTTTTGGAAAGGATATCTTGGATCTAAATCTGCCTCCAATGCTAAGATTTCTATTTTGACATCACGTTAGATTCACTATTGTCATAAGGGTAAAATTTAAACATTGAATAAATGTTTGAGAAACATAAGATCAACATAAAAATGAGAGAATTAAGAACTTGGTATGCAATTTGAAATATGACAAATAATTATGTATTTTATGGAGATTATCATAAGAGTTAAAGAGCCAAATTAAATGGTTGAACTGTAAGTTGATTGTGAAATGAATTTAAGAATTTGTACATGGAAAAATAATAAAATTATCCTTACAAAATAATGTTCTTGGAATGTTTATCGTAACTAAGATGTAATCATGGTAATGATGTGTTAAGGGTTTGCAAATCCTTAAGCAATTTTCTTGTGGTTGGGTCATTGCTAGCATTTTTCCATCGAGAAAAGTGTGGCATCGACATGTATATGGTGTTTTCATGTGTCTATGTGAGTCGATGACTTATGTAAATGTTTTATGAGTTGTCGAGTTTCTCTACTTGGAGCCCTTATGGTGTTGTACAGTGAACAATGTAATTCAAAAAAAAAAAAAATTCTGATATTTTAACTGTTGTATTTGTTTGTGTAAAATGGGGGCATTACACTTGGTATCAGAGTGGAGGTTCATGCTCTCGAACCTCTGGGATAGATTGGGGTAGTGATGATTTTGCATGGTGGTGGTGAATACTGGAAGAGTAATGTGATATATATTTTAATGTGAACAAAGTTTTAATTGCAACCTTATGGAAGTGCATGTGGTGCATGTCACATAGTCCATAATTGTTATCATATTGATGTGCTTGTGATGAGAGTATTCACTCTCCTTTTTGTGGATTCAATGAGGAGTTCATGTGTGATGTGTCGCCTTGCTGTGTGTGAAAATAATGTTGTTTTGGATTGTGAAGTGTTCAAGTTTCTTGTTATTATGTGGTATGTAGGTGTGCTGATGTGTTGCATGACATAATTGGTGTATAGTGAATTGGATTGTATCTTGATGTTGTCACCGTGTCGTGATGAATTGTGTGTGTCACCATGTTGTAATTACAACTGACTATATATTGTAATGTTAGACATTATGTTTCTCATATGTATAATTTGTGTAATATGTGATGGTTCGTGTCGTGATTTAGGGGCGTATGGTGAGCATGTTATCCCTATTATACAGTGATTGCACTTTGGGTGCAGTTTGTGGTAATGTGATGTATCATAACCCGTGAAAGTAATGATTGTGTTATATCCTATTTATACCATGCGTAAAACACTATATTGGTTAATTTTTTTAAATAACCTTGTGGTAGTGATGTAGTTTTGTGTTATGTTGTGAACCCTACACTAACCAACCCTAAGGGAAATCAAAAAAAGGTGTATGTTTGGAGTGAGGAAATGGGTACCATTGACAGTCACTCGAGCCGAGTATGAGATAGGAATTGGAGCCTTATATAGGATGAAAACCCACTTTTGTTCATTTGGTATGTGTGGCACTTGTTCAATGGGTGTCATGCATATTATGTTTTTCAGAAACCTCAGGATCAATAGATGGTGACTTGTACTCCTTCCTCTCTCCCGATATGGTTATTGTATGGATTCAACCTATGCGTTTTTTACTATGTTGACCCTTGTCGAAGTGGTGGTGGGATGATTCTGATACAGATGATGGCACTTGTATTATTTGATATGTTATTTTACAAGTTGAGGCTTAATGTCTGAGTGTCAACAACTCGTTGATTACCCTTTTAGTGTTCATATAAGGCCCCATAATTATTGTGATGTGTTATTTCTCCATGTGTATTTTATTTGTAAATTGAACATTATTTTTCTTGTTAGAACCAATAGTTTTCTTGATTGACGTGTTCTTATATTTTGGAAATTTTATTTGGTTGTTGCACTAACATGCATATTTTTTCACTAACTATGGCTATTTGGTCATTTGTTTTGTGTCGATTTAAATATTCTTTTTTTAAGTTTTGAAAAACAATATAAATAAATAAAAAATTTATAGCCTAGCCCAAGGCTTGGGCTTAATGCCACTTGGCATTTGAAATGGATTGTTATGCTAGTTCTAATGTTGTAATGTGTTGGAATAGGGTCATGAGATTCACCATAAAGTGGTGGAACCTATGGACGCACTTCATTGTATAGGGGTATGCCCCAAGGAGTTACAGATAACTAGTGGGTTGTTGAACCATTAGTTATTATGTCACTTGGGTTAGAGGTTTTTAGACCTTATGTGCCTAGAGCCATAGGGTGATCGACCTCTTTTGGGAGCGAAAAGGAAAATTTATCTTTATTTTATTTCTTGAGGGAGGCATAACAGAATTGAGGGAGGCATAAGATACTTCAGGGAGGCATAAGAGACTTGAGGGAGGCATAAAAAAATTGTGTGGGTGTGATTGATGCTTTAGGAGCCATATGGAGATTTTTGTGTTATTTTGGTAGGAATACGGAATTTTTATTATAGTTTATGTGTACTCTTGTGAGTCTGGGTTATGTCTTAGGATGTTGCATCCACCTTGACACTATATAGCTATAATTATGTTTCGAGTTGTGTGAAACCTTTATATGTGTAATTGTTGGGAATTCCATGTTATTGTAGTCTATTTATGTTATGAGTATTGTTGTGTCATTGAAATGTGTAATAGGTAATATGTTGTGTGAGTTATAGTTTGGTTGAGTTCTTGTGATGTGGTCTAGTTGTGGAAGTATGGAAAAATATGTGTTGTGGGACACTAGTGTTGTGTTTGGCCATAGTGTGGTAATTTCATGTCAGTTTCTATTGGGCACCCACAAAAATAAATCAATTAAAACCTTAAACAATGAATATTTATACCATGAGTTTTAGTCATAATGTCTAAAGAAAAGACTAAGTAACAATGTAAAAGAGAAATGCCAATCTTCACAAAACATTAAAAGATCTTCTCAAACTTTTATTCTTCCCTTTTGTCATGCCTTAATGATGGGTATCCCTCCATTAGTGGCATGATTTGTTGATAATTTTCCCCCTTGTCTATGACTACTCTTTTCTCATCTTGGCATTGTGTTGCATCAAGGACGGATGCTATTATAAGGGGAGGGAAATGTACTGGCAAAAAAAAAAGAAATAAAATAAAACTTAAAATAATAACAAAATAAATAGAGGGATGGGTTGTGTGGCCTGGTGGGTGAGATGAAGGGATGGGAAGATGAGGTATTGGTGTCAGCAAGTGGTGTGTGTAAGAAATATGATAGAGCATGCACCTCCAAAAGTACTTTTCAAGATTTTTATTTTCTTGCATAATAATACACAACAAAAATTTATTTGAGATCCGGATGCATTTACCCACGTTGGAGCCGAAATTCAACATTTCAGGTTAGCAAAATTAGATAGTTGGAGTGAGGGAAATGTGAGGGGTTATGTTTGTTCATCCAAAATCGAGAATAGTGAAGTGAAATTTTAAGTTTGTTACCTTACCTGAGACCATTTTGGAAGTCACAATTGGTGATGCAATAGGGTGTGCTAACCCAATTTGGAGCTTTTCCTTTTAAGTGTTATATGGGTGTTGGGTGCCAGTGCTCTATGTCTGCATCAATCACGTCCATGTGAGAGAAAAACTCGATAGATGTGGAAATGGGTGGTTACATATACAGGTTTGTGCCTATAATTAGTCCCTTACTGGTGATACAAATCATGATCTCTCCTCTCATGTTCAAAATCTAGGTTGAATTTGATACTGCGCACTTCCAAATAGTTGTCAATGCTCCCATTTGGATCCTAATTTTCTATCACACCCTTATCAAACTTGAACCTATTATCTCTCGAAAGTGCACCCTATAGAGAGATGGTCACATCTGTTCTAAGCTTGCAAATTTTATCTCTCTTTCATAGATACAATAGAAACACCTCAAGTTTGTGGGTATACCTATTTTGAGGTGAGTCTCCAATATCAAGGTTAGTTCTTTATTGATGTATCATAAACTAATTTTATAGGTTTTAAGGGTAAAAGAAGACTATAAAATGAAATTAAAACTGAGGTGATACACCAAACTTGTATGAGGTATTTGACTGAGTACATGCACAATTGATATGGAATGAATTTCTAATGAACAGGCCAACAATTTTCTGAAGATAATTAAGGGCACTAAATACTTTGATGTATTGAGGGATAAAATCAAAACAATACTGTTAAGTTACACATACAAATTAATATCATGCAGAAATTAAAGAATTTGCAATAGGGAAAATGATTAATCAGGGAATTCAACATACACAAGACTACAAATAATTGGAAAGGAAGAAAAAACTTCACATTCAAAGGGAAAAACTGGCAGAAAATTGCTTCAAAACTCCTGTAAATAAAAAATCCTCTCCTGTGCTTTTCTAAGGCACATAATATATAGCAAAATTGATTCACCCACCATTCCTAAAAATAGACTAGGGTTGTACTCACCCATGCATTCTATTTTTATCCTTTATTTAATAATAAATAAGGAATAAAATAAATAAAACTAATACAAGAGGCATTAATAGCCTTTGATTACATCACAGTTAAACTGTAGTTGACTGTTTGATTTTTAAGAAAAGCATGGGTGAATAATTTGCTAATAATAAATCTTGCTTGATGAGCAAGTCTTCCCTGGTGCATACAAATTTTGCACTCTTGCTGATTTGTCCTCTTGTGAAGGCATGCAAAAATACTCCCTGTGAGTGAGCAAAAGTAATTACATTATTTGCAATAACTTGCAAATATAATTCATCCAAATATCCACTTGATGGGGACCACTTCCATGCTTAGGCTCTGATCTTGACATCTTGTCTAATCTTGTGATCACATGAAATTTTTTGGTCCATGTCATAACCAATTCATCAAATCAATGGGGACTATCCTTGCACTTAATCATTAGTCTCCATTGGTTTGGCCATCCTTGATGGACTTAGCACATTATTGGTTTTGAAAGAAGATAAGGGGCACTTTGTTTTATTAAAAAAAATCACCACAATACACTCAGCCACCTTTTTGGACTAGGCATTGTTATCCAAAATTCACTCCTTAAGGTAAATTTTTATAACATGTCGCAAATTTTTCAGTCCCAAGCAAGTAGAATGAGTCAATGCCCAAAATCATGTTTTGGGGTTTCCCCTTGGTTTCTCTCTAACTCCCCACCTAAGGAAAAAATCCAACAAGTTAGCAAAAATTTGAAAAAATCCAAAAAATGAAGTCGCAGGGTTATTTTAATGCATTACGGGTCTGGAGGTTACAGGTCCTACCAGTGCGGGCTGTACTAAGGTTCATCATACCAAGTTTGGGGCCAAAATACAAAGGAATTGGCTAAACCAGACATTTTCATCGCAAGAGGTCCGTGAGACAGTTGGGACATCGAGATATGCAGGACACGAAAAACTAATTTTTCCGTAAGTCAGTCTATTGCGGGTGGTGCAGACATTTTTATCTAGGAAAGTCGGGACACAAGTATGCGTGGGATGCACAAAGGAGAAATCGCCACACAAGGAGCCAAGCTAAGTGGATGCGGATGATGCGAAAGCCAATGACCCTCACGGCCCAGTCAAAGGTAGACGCAAAGGGACATGGAAGCCTGAATCGGCCGATGTGTAAGAATGTGTCTAGGAAAGCAAGGACACGTGGACCTGATTTTCCCAAAATAGCTGCAGCAAAGAGAAAAGTCAAAGTTTGACCTCTTGAACTTCAAACGGCCATAACTTTTGACTCCGAGCTCCGATTTTAATAAAATTGGACATTCTGAAATGATAAAAATATCCTCTATGTCACAAATTTTTTTTTGATGAGGGTATATATATTTAAATATAATAAATATATTCATCTCTAATCAGTTAATGCTCATTCCCATTAAATGATAGAAAAACGCATGGCAGACCCAAAATAGCTGCCCGCACTCAGAAGGTCATAACTTTTGAATTTCTCAACGAAATCACACAAAATTGGTACCATTGGAATCATGGATTTGAGACCAACGTAAAACAATCAATAAATTTTGGATTTGATTATTAATTGAAGGGTTTTTTCATAAAACATGTCTGGGTTCATGACAATGTTTTATTCAGTAGTTGGGAGTGCAATTAAGAGGCATGGTCATCATTATTTCTCTGATGTAGCACCTGCGACAATATGGGGAGCCTTTTACAAGTAAAATACAATCATTTCACTCCATTTAATATATCTTACAAGTTGTTTAAGGACATATTTCGGGATTTCCATTTTCTCCCTTCTCTATCTCTTATCATTTTTCTATAAATTGGAGTGTTAAACTCATTGTAAGAGGAAGTAGTTTTTGTTGTAGCAAATCTTTGTCAAAAATTGCTTTGTGAAGCCAATGTGTTGTAGGCCCTTGTAGTGGACTCCCTGCATGGTGATCTAGGTCCTTATCTTGTAATAGATTGAACTGTGCATATGATGAAGCAATAAAATAAAAGTTTGTGGATGCATCTTCCCCTGTTATGTTTGTTTGCACTCTTCTTGCCCCATTCAACCTTCATCACAAGAATATTGTGTCTATTGTTATGCTCTTACAATGAATCATTATTATAGTGCACATATGAAATATTGTTATGAATGTATTTGCCAAATTGTGGAGAAGTATTATCACCCCTTCTAGTATGCATGTTACTTCAATTTTTTCACACATTGGAAGACTACTCTCACACCCCTCCTTTTCTGATGTATCGCCGCATTAGTGTAGGTTTTCATTTTCATGCATTATCTCTCCTTGGTCCCTTAGAAAGTTAGACTAGGATATATATTTTTCTCCTATATTAGAGTAGATTGTGGCAGGTAGATTATGAGTAAGAACCAGCTTTCTCTGGAGGTCTATCTCAAGTAGCAAGTCCCACAACTTGGAGATAGTACCCATCTTATCTAATTACACCGTGAGCTCGAGTATATGCACTTTTGAAAACCTAAGGGTGCTATGATTCGGTGATAACATGCATATTATAATGTATGCCAACTTTTTTTATTATATTGCCCCCTTTTACATTTGATTAGACATAGAACATGGTTTAACCTTACCTTTTTGGGTGATCATTACACAACATAATTTGGTCAAATTTTGCATTATTTGAAGCTTGGACTATAGTTGATAAGTCAAGATGCAAATACTTTTGAAATAACAAGGGATGGCCCCTTTGTGACGATGAGTCACCCCTCCATGTGTTTTGTCGGTGGTATTTTAACTCGGGTTGAGTTTTCATTGTTTTTGGTGATAAATTTCAGAGCATTGATCTGGTTTCCTTTTGATTTGTGGCCGTTGATCTCCAACCCATTATTAGGGTTTCTGACCTTAGCATTTAATATGGTGGGTGATGTTCTGATCATCATAGTTTTCTTTGAATATTATTGATCATTTTTTAATCATTGATCTTTGTACTAGATATCTTCAGGCCGTTGATCGTTCACTTGTGTTTAGAGTTTATGACCTAGAGTTTAGCATAGTAATGGCATCTAACCATGACCATTTTCTTCGAACATGGGGATCAATCCCTGAGCATTGATCTTGGTACTTTTCCTTCTCTACCTTTGATTATCTGACTATGGTTTCATTTCATTTAACTCATCTCTCGAGTTTGCATGGTAAATATCACTTGACCTTAATGATCACTTCATTTTGGATTTTCAGCTTATGGGTGAAGCCCTAGAACTTTTTGGCTCAATGCCATTGTTGAAGCTTTTGAATCTCGGATCAGTCCATTTTTTGGCCTTATTAACCTTCGAGCATCTGTATATTTTATGTCTAATCTGTTAGAGCTTTTTTGAGAAAGTCTTTTGTGAGATTTTGCCATTGTTGTAGACTTTGAGATCGGTTTTATGTTATTTTGGTCTAGAAGATTATGTGGCCTGAACATGTGTATTTTATTATCATCTTGAGTTCTGAAAACTCTATTATCACCATGGAAGTTTTCTTAAGCTTCTAGGAGTTTTATGGTTTTATACATCTGCTCAATATTATGAGTGAATCGTAGTTGAGATAACATTTCTCTTACATACGTACAATTCTATTTTAATTTTCTTCCTTTGATATGTCCCTGAAACTTGTGAAAATATTTGTGGGTTCTGTGATTTCTTGCTCCTGCTTGACTCCTGAGTTTGAAAATTCTCATGGGCATATGGATTTATTATTTCAACATTCATTTGTTCAAAATTTTCAACTGTTCAATTACAAATTGTGAGTTTTTGTCTGTTACTTTGATTTCTTGATACCCATTAATGGTTTTTTTTGGTCTCTGGTCAGGAGCTATACCATTATCACTCGAATACTACAACTTGAAACCGATTTCAAATGGAATAATGAATTTATGAAATAATTCAATATTTCTTTAGCTTGGATAAGAATGCATTTTTGATTCAAAGTTGGAACTTTTGTATTGTTTTCTTTGTTGAATGGTGATAAACTGAAATCATGGAAGTATCAACTTTTCTCACCTCTATTCTCTGATTTGGCTATTCAGGTTCAAGCTATTGAGATTCTAATATATTATTGTAAACTGCCATATTTGGTTTCTGGTTTATTCATTGTGTATTGTTCCTAAACAGAGTCACCATAATTTGATACTTATTAGGGTTTTTGTATTTCTCCATATTTGGGTTCTAATTTTTATCGTGGGTACTCGTATTTTTCTATCCAAAAGGCACCTTGGCCATCGTATTTAGAGCTGAAGCTCACATTTTACTACAATTTTTCTTTTTAATATTGTGGCGAGGGTTTTGACTATTGGCCCTAGGTATGCATGTGTCTCTGATTTAAAGCTTGTTCTCAGTTAATACTTGAGCCTTCTCTAGAAACCCTGGATATTATTCATTATGTTTTGTATTCTATCTTCTTTGTACTTGTTGAATGCCTTTGAATGGCTCGGACATGAACGTTTTCTTATACTTTGTTTCCTTAGTCAGTAGTCAGCCATATTTTATTTATATCATCCTGAGTTTGTACATAAGGGTTTGTTTTCTCCATTTGAGCTTCTGATATTGAGCTAATGTTTTCAATCTGGTAATTACTTTCTACTCTTGATAGAAACTGGATATACATGCCGATGTCAAGGATGACAAGTAATTCCATTTTTGACTGCTCCATCTGTTATAGGATGCAACCTTCTTTTGATTAACATCCCTCCTTTCCATTTGAAAGCTATAATGGTTTCATTTTTTGGCTGTATTCTTGAGAATTCAAAACATTTGTTCTTTGTTGAGTTACTTGAATGATTAACTCTGAAAATGTGTCATAATAGCTATAATCTTCTTAAAACATGCAACACCCTACAATACTTGGTATTTATTTGACTGAAATTGAATGAAATTATGTGCTTGGTCTATGTGTAAAATTGGTGAGTTGAGTAGAATCATTACTTTGCATAGATTTCTCTTTAGGATTCAAACTGGTAATGATGCACTTGTATTCATGTGACCATAAATATATCCATTGATTTGTAGTTTTAGCTTGATTTTGCAATCTTGTGTCAAGACAATAAGGCTCTATAGTTGACACTGGTGTACTTTTGATCTACTTCTTATTCTTTTCCATCTTCATGAGAAATTTGTACTTTTAGAATCTACTGTAATTCTTATTATTCTTGATCTTGATTCAACTGTACTATGAGATACTCTTTTCTATATCTGTCTTGATGGAATTTGGAAAATACTACTAGGAAATGTGAATTTATTCCATTTTTATTAGTTGTATTCAATTAATCTACGATACTTATTTTCTTTGAGATGGTAACTGTGTCCTTCATCTATTAAATCATGGCTTGTTGGTGGAAGTTTAAATCTGATAACTGTTATTTTGATCATGCCATGATTTTCTGCTTTCAGTATTACTATTTGATTTTACATTCAGCTTTTAAAGCATGTATTAATTTAAAACAACATGATGGAAAGATGTAAATGTCTATTTTACATGGTGAAGCCCTGTCAAATTTTTCTCAGACTTCTTTCTCATTCTACTTTTGATGTAATCTTATCTCTTCATTTGCAATCTAAAACATGTAATTTTATCTGCAATTCTCTCTTCTGTTTTGTACTACAACTTCGTTTATCCCTAGAATAGCTGTTGAAATTTGAGTTGCATTATCCCTTCATTCCAGAATGTACTTATGACTCATCTGCTTCATGTGCCATAGCATAAAAGTTATTAAACTTTGCAATCATTATCTATAGTGAGGACTGTAAGATATTATTTATTTCTTCTTAGCTGCAATCTGTACCTGCACACTTGAGAAAATAGTTAGAAAATATTTAGGCTTTTTGGTCTCTCTTCTGTCCATGGTTTTTCTTTTCTTATCTCTCCTTCTTTCTAAGTGAGTAAATCATGTATATTGTTTGATCTTCAAGTAATCTATGTCTCTTGTTATTAAGATATCCATGTGCATGAATTAGGATAGTATAGGAATATGGATTAAACTTGAGCTCTTAACTGATAGTTTTCTACTTTTCTGTTTTCAGGTACAGTGCTTTCAATAATGAAGATGAAGATGGAACAAAGCTGGAGATGGAGATGCATTAATTGAAGGAGAAACCTCCAAGACAATGATGGGTTCACTCATACTCATTTATTTTCTCTTTCATGCATATGTACCTCTTATTTCAGTAGATGTACTTTACTTTTCAGTTACATCCCACTACTTGTGTGGGAACATTTAAAAATCCTTATGAATAAAACATTGAATTGTGAAATTGAGTTATGTATTTCTTTCTACATTTCTGCTTTCTGATATGGATTATATGATGAACTAAACAACCCAATAATATAATTAAATGTCCTAATCATGAAGGAAATAACATTAAAGAATACCTATAACATCTAGTAATGAACTCTTATTTTTGTAATCTGTAGTCATGGTTACTGCTCCAAAACCTAACACTTCATCTATTCTATAATTCGGTGTCTTCATCAAGGCAAAACAACTGTCCTTTAGGGATTTGTGTTCTGTTTCTGAATATAGTCATGAAATTGTAGACTATGTGATTTGTTACATTTTGTAACAACACACATAGCTACAAATTTCATGTAATAATTAATTAATTCAACAGTAATAGTATTGTCTGAAAGAACCTCCCTTAGCTTGGGTATACTTCACCAATGCTATCCATCGTAACGAAGTTTCGAGTTGTCCATTTTTACATAAGTGTAAAAATTGTCAACAAAACCCTTACAACTGTTGTACAAGTTGAAAGCTTTGATTTTTGCCCTTGGTTCACCATTTTTGTTTCCCATCACTTCTTATGCTTATGATTTTTATATCTAATTGTTATGGCCACCATTTTCACCTTGTCTAAGTGGTCTCCAACTTGATCAATTAAAATTTGTATTCTTACTCCCAGCTTGTGCCACAATGTGATCTCTATAATAGGTATGGATCATTGTTAACGCAAGACAGAGGCATTTTTATGCCAAAAATTTTACTCTTTGATCCCATTATTCTTCATTGATATTTGTTTTCTGCTTGGTTTGTGTTACTCATGCCATGGGGGTATCAAATTATCTATTATTTTATAGCTATGTTATGGCTTAGTGATTCTAGTGGAGGCTAGATCCCACTTGGGTTAAAATGTGAATGGAAGTAGAGCACATGGAACTCAACTCGATAACCTCTACTCACATTTTGTAGCATGTATGAAAGTGGAGAAGTTTTCAGAATGCACGCAAACTGTTTGACGAAATGCTAAAACACATTCAACATTAGTATTCCAGCCATGGTTCATCTCCCATCATCTATCATGATTTCTATTATTTAGTCTTTCTTTTGCTATGGAATAAAATTTTAATCCAAAGGTTTTTCATACGTTTGATTATATCAAATAAATTGGTTTCAAAACAATAAAACATGATAATGTTACTTACAGGACCTATTTTTTCCTTAGTAAACAAAAAAGTTAAACCCTTGCTTTTAGATTATCTAGCAGCATCCCAACCAAACTAGATAGCTACAGTACCCCTTTTTATTGACGAGTTGAATTTGACTTTCCGGTCAATACATTGACCATCTCTTTGTTTAAATAGATAAATTTGTGATTTCCATAGACTCGTAAAGTAACCTTCATAACTACAGAAAGGGGATGTTAATCTTCATTCATGTAACTTGTTATGTGAGGAGTCACCTCAGTCTTTAGATCAACCCTGAATGATCATTTGTGATCTTTTGATGCCATTCTAGGAAAAATGTTTCACCATTTTGTAGTTGTAGGAAGCTACTAAAACTAAAACGTTTTCTTTCATTTTGAGCTGCCATTTGAACCCTGAGTACCAAAATGCTTAATCACATTCACAAACCTCTAGTGTTTTTGCTAGAAAATTACAAGGGACCTAAAGTTTGGGGGAAAAAACTCTCTTCTTATTAGTTTGGAAAAGGATTTTTGTAGGTATCCAGTCGCAGTTTGACTAGGTCAAATTAGACCAATTATGACCATGGAAGACAAAATTTGAAAGGGGATTCTCACCCTCTGAGTCTAGTTTGAAAGTTTTTGCAACTATGAGGAAAATGTAAAAAGAAAGTTGAAGGACCCCTGTCAGGTTGCCAAACTACCGTGGAAATTTGTTGACACATGTAAATAACTGGTTGAAACTCTATAGTGTAACTTGTTGTGTGACAAGGAACTTTTGACAAAATAGTGCTTCTCTCTCTTTCCTTTATCTTTCTCTCTCCTTAGTTATGAAATGAAGTCAAATGAAATGAAATGAATACATGTTTTTAAACCTCTTCTTTCAGATGTAAATTATAGTTATTATTATATGTAAATGGGAAACTAAATAAATTAATGATGGTATATTAGGGTGGATTCCATGCCAACGATTTATCGTTGATTTCATGCTCACATGGTTTTGAAGGATGCAAGAAAGATGGAAAGAAGGAGATGTGTAATTTATTATATATTATTGTAATTTATATAGGTCATTGTAAAATGAATTTATGTATAATGTAGTCTAATGTTACAGAAAAGTTATATTCAAAATTTTCTAATATGTATGAGATGCTAGTTTTAGGGATATCTTAGGAAAATTACATTTAATCATAGGTTCAATTTGATTCGTAATTACGTATGGTAAAAAGGTTTGATATATATATGGTTAATGAATTTGAAGTTAATATCTTGTAGTGCATTTTAGGTTTTCAATAAATGATTAATTAATTAATTAGTGTGTTGTATTCTTACTTTGTAAATGTAATAAGTGATTTAATCAAAATACTGAACCCTAGTATAAGATTTGTGTAGAAAATGTCTTCATGTGTGATCGTTCTTCCATAGAAGAAATTGAAACCATAGAATGAGCTTAAACTTTGCACTCGATGGAACCTCCTAGTTTAGGTAAATAAAAACCCTAGTTTGAGTTTACCATCACAGTCGTTTTGCTTATAAATCTCGTCATGAACCCATATTTTAGGAACGACATGGTCCAACTTTGTTTGGAGCATGTGGTTTCCTTCTAGGTGTCGTAACCATGAGGGGAATGTATTCTCTTCAGGTACAACACTGTGTTGAGTGGTGAAGACCACCTTGCAAGTCACCTCAAGATTCCTTGTTTGAAGCATCGATTATGAAGTGTGACCTTACCATTTATTGAGTAAGTAGAACTATTAATCCCTTAGTATCGTAGTGGAGTAATAAGTCTTACACAAATAGATCTAGAATTGTTTTTTCTTTTTGTTGGCGAGGAAATTTGTTGGGTGGAAAATCATGTGGATTCCTTGCTAATGCTCTGGGAATCTAAGTCCATCTACTTAACCGGTGTAGCTTCCGTATATGCATACATGTGAAAAGGTGGATTTTTGTGGTGGCCTTTTGGCTGGGGATCTAATAGGGGCACTCCATTGACCCTGCAGAAAATGCTTGTAGTTATCTGCAAGGGGAGAATTTGCAATGAATGTGGGAAAGGGAGTGAGAAAAGAGGTAGGAGAACTAATGTTGTAGGTATAAAATTATATTCTTACATGCACTAGTTAGAAATTTCAACACATGCATTCATGACAAGAAACAACTCTGTAAATGGCAACAAGACGAGATAAGATTACGAACTGAAAATTTCTAAAATCTCCTCATCAAAAAGGCTATAAAATCCTTCTTCTTGTATTGATGCTTAAACAAAAGTTGTACATAATGAGGGAATGGAAGAAATTTGAGAATGAAGGAAATTAGAAGAAAATGGCTATCTCCTTTGCTTTCTCTAAGTACAATGCACTCGTGAGTTTACAAGATTAATTTCCAACCTTGTACAATGGCGTGCAGAAGCCATTAAATATCCTGCAAGAAATGGTTACAACCTCTTCTATGTTAGCAAGAAATGGTTTACAATATTTTCATTCATTCATGTCTGTTCAGATTCTTGATTCGTGAAGAAACATCAATGGCAGAAAATACTAGACTTTTCATAATGCAGCCATTACACTTGTTTTGTAAATTTGAATTTGAAGCATTCATCTTGCCTTTGAAACTTTAAACCAGAGCTGTCCACATTGGAGAAATTTATTGGAGCAAGCATGGAGGATGCCTTTTGCATTTTGTGACTCTATAGAGATTTGGTATTTTTTACATTTTGGTCTTCCCTTCCACTTCTGATATAATCCTAACACATGGCTTCACTTGAGTGGAGACAGAGTCACAGGTCACTTTTATAATTTTACCTTTTTTCAATGCGGGCTCAAAAACAAAAATTGCTTCGCGAACCCGCCTCCCCACTTTGACCTTCGATGCGGGCTTAACATTTTACTTTTTCCATAGCATGACCGAGGTTGCAGGCCATTTTATGAATTTTAGCTCTTTCTACAAAAAAGGCTCAAAACCTCAGAGTTCTCTGCTGACCCGCTTACACGCTTTGACTTTCGAATGACGAGCTCAAGATGTGAATTTTTCCTTTGTGTTTGGCAGGGCTGCGGGTCACTTTTTAAGTTTAAGCCGCTTTAAGAAAAAGACTCAAATTCTCAAATCTCCTCTGACGATGTGCCTCCATGCTTTGAATCTTTTGATGTGGGCTCAACATTTGACTATTTCCCTCATATCATGATCAGGGCTGTAGGACACTTTATGACATTTATCCCTTTTTACATAAAGTCTCAAAAACAAAAATTTCTCTACTAGCCCACCTCCAATTAGATATGTCCATGTACCCATGGATAATGGGGCTAAAATTTTAAGGGGAAGGAAATGCCCATCCTTCATGACTGTGGAAAAATGTGGAAAAGAAGAAAACTCCACCATTTCACACCTGATTTTCAAATTTCTTTCGCGAACCAAGGGATTGAAAAAAATACATGGTTCGATGATCCATGGCCATAGAAAGATTGAAAATTTCATTAAAATGAAGACAATAGTATAATTTTCACGCGTCAAGATGGGGAACAAAAAATTTATCAAACCATGCAGACTAGAGATTTTAAACATTTTCAAAACATGAATTTCTCTTTCTTTTTAGACTTCCAACTTTATTTGAACACTTCTGGAGGGCATGAGCTCAAAATTTTAAAATTTGAATTAAATTAGGGGGGATTTTGAGGGTGAAAAGAACTAGCTCTAGCTTGGGGACATGAAATGGACTGATTATAATGAAGACATGACATGGGAATACAAAATTTCAATCTCTAGACCCTGTAATTTGTTGACCAATGTCTTATCCATTAGGCCTTACAGATTCATATACAACTTTGAGAAAGAAAGAACAAAATAAGTAAAACACACAAGCTCACAATGGGAAGGAAACACATGACACACAATTTTGGGGTTAGCACACTGGTTGTATAGACAATATATCAAATCTAAGTATACATGTAAAGAAAAGTGGATATTCTACTAGAAGAAATATACAAAATAAGAGAAATAAATCAACACCAGATTTAACGTGGCTCACCCAGTGTGGGATACGTCCTCCAAGAAACAAGCCAATCTATTATCCAAAACTTTGACAAGATATACAATGAAGATTTACAATCTTCCACACCTCTCAGATGTTTAGTACTTTCTTCCTTCAAGATTTTCTTCTCTTTCACCAAGAATGCTCTCTCACATAATTATCTTGTAATTATGATCCACAGACTTACTTATAAACCCTAATTTTAACTTCATAGAGTTATTTTTATCCTTAGGGCACTTCGCTATGTAATTACATTTAATAAATATATTTTAATGCTAAAAATATATAATTCCTGAGAGTTAATTAAAACTTCATCACATAGGTAATCGATGCCACTTTTGCCTAGCCATTACTGGTTTCTACTTTCCCTTGACTGATGTTGGTCTTCCCTAACCGATGTCGGTATTCCCTTAACCAATGCCAGTTACTGTCTTTTCTTGAAAAGTTCCAATTTCATGCTAAAATGAAGTAATTGAGCTCCACAACTCAACACACAACATAAGGGGAAACAAAATCACAGAACAGAAAGGGAAACACACCTATGGTACAAAGCGAGGGAACAACCTACTTTAACTGATGATAAAATTTCAATTATTGTATGCTTTGAGGAAATTCTAGTGGCATTCCATTCAAATATGAGAGAAGAAAAATATTCTCACCGCAAGATTCATGAATCTAGAATAGGCCGAGCCATAATGAATCGAACTTTCCATGGCTGCCTTTTGGTTCTCTTCTCTTGGCCCATAGTAGGATGAAGTCTCCAACTTTGGATTCTCTTGTCTTGGCCTTCTTATCAAAAATGTTATTTAATTTCAATTGGTTCTTGTTAATGTGATCCACCACTTAGATTCTATTCTCTTCCAACTTCTCATGAAATAGGATCCTCTTTTCAATGGAATACTTGTACTGACCATCTTCTATTGCCTATAGCAACTTGAGAGCTGGCATCTTGATCATGAGAGGAATTTTTGCTTAGACTCCATACATTAGTTGGAATGGTGACATACATATTGCCTTCTTCATATTATCCTATCTACCCATAATACGTCGTATAACCTTTTGTGCCAATTCCTTTTATTCTCGTTTACAAGGTTGCAGAAAATGGTCGCAATGTTTTTGTTGTTTGATTTGACATGTCCATTTCCTTGTGGATAGTAGTCAAAAGAATGAGATAGGGATATTCTGTAGCTATAGAAAAACTCGGTCAGATCTCTTGAAGAGAAATAGGTAGCTTTATCTGCTACAATCTTCTATGGCATGTCGAAACGAACTATGATATTCTCCTTGATGAAGTTGCATACTATTTTAGTGTTGGCTTGTTTGGCTGAAATGGCTTCCACCCATTTGGTGAAGTAGTCTCTTGATGTTAGTACATAGGTGTGCCCCGCATTTGAGTGAGGGTTCAGAAAACCAATGAAGTCCACCCCCACAATTGAAATGGTTCTTCAATAACCACATGCCTAGGTGGTAATGCAACGAGTTGAGGTCCTCCAATGAACTATTGGTATGATTTGTATTTAGAAACTATTTTCCATATTTCACCGCCATGCCAAATATTGGATCAACCACTATCCTGCATAACAGAAAAAAGAGTCAAAAGGTAGATAGAAAAGGCCCTCAAAATTGGCTAAGTATAAAGGTGTAAGCGGAGAATGCCAAGTATCAGTATGGCATTGTTTCAAGGGGTAAAAGTTGCCAAACAGCCCTCAAATCTGCCCAAGGAAAAAGTTAGCATCTGGGCCCGAGTCAAAGCCAAGAATCGGAAGAAAGGGGCAAGAGATAAATTTATGGACCCGTAGGCCTAATTTTTGTTCCAATATAGTTGCGACGTGTCCCATATCAAAAGGGTACCCATTTTTCAAGATGTTTTCTTGCTCTCCTATATGTACCCAATACAAAATTTGAAGTGGCATATCTTTCGACTCAGGGCTCAAAATATTACAAATTTGATGTCGTTGGAAAGATCTCAGCCTCACCCATGCCATGGAGGTCTGAAACTTTAATTTTGAGGAGGTTAGGTGAAGAAAAATGGAGGAAACATCTTCATAATTTTAACGCATGATCTTCTTGCCTCAACAACCATATCATATTTGATCTGTTTCATTATTTCCTCTTCCTTCAAGGTGTTGAATTAATTATTGATGCAGTAAAGATGGATTTGGGGAGATATTTTGTCAGAGGCATTAACAGTGGTGGTTGAGTTTCAACCTACTTTTCCTACTTCTCTCTCTCTTTATTCTTTCAGGATTGAATCTATAAATATGAGGGTAGGATTCATTATAAAGTGTTAGATAGTCTTTGTTTTGCAAGATCCCTTCTCCTCTTAGCAAAGGGATTTGTGGGGTTCAGGCCTTTCATAAGAAATTGTATTATGTTTCTTCCTCTTAGCTACTTTTTAATGGACTGTATCAATCTACAAATAAATAAAACATGTTTGTGATCAATTTTAGATCCTCTCTTATCTCTTTTATATTTCATCTGGTCTCCCATTATATATCTGGAAATTTGTGCTTGTTTATTGTATGTATTTTGTTGGTTTTTTTCTATCATCAAAATAAGTGTTCATCATTCCTTTGGTGCATCACCTCATAGTTTAGATTTGTTTTAATTTATGTATTCCTCCTATCCCTGTATCCTTGGTAAAGTTTAGATTAGGATTAAGAACAAACCTTGTGCAAGTTTCTACGTATACACCTAAATAGAGGAATATGGAAACAACCTTCAATCTGGAGAGATTTCTCATTTTGCAAGGTCCCACACCTTGGGGAAAGTTCAATGTTATGCAATCACACCAAATGAGTTTTCCTTAGAAAAGTAGATATTTTAGAGCTCATTTGGGGGTGTTGTGATTTCACGTTAATTGTTTTGGCATTCTCAATGGGACTAAGAAGTCTCCATATTATTACAATCAGGATTGATGTACACTTGTTGTGATTTTGGCTTTTAAGAAGCCTTAAAATTGTACATTTGGCGACTCCGAAAGAAACAAATATACTAGTTTCCATAGCCCACCTTGTGGAGATTCATGAGAAAAACCCGGTCTAGAGTAAGAAAAGAATGTATATTTGAATACTTGCATCTATCCCCAAGCAGATAAAGGAGAGGAAGAAGAATTCAGAGGTCTCCATCTCCACCAAGCAGAACCTTGTCAACACCTCCACCCGCAAGGCCTTTCTTTCAGTCTGCACAGATTCTTAGGCTAATCAAAATGGCACAACCAAATCCATATGTCAACTTCACCAGTAGTGGTCCTCTTACCTTGATTGCACAAAACCCAGTTCCGATTGTAGCATTAAAGAGCATCTCACATTTCACTGGGGAAAATCAAACTTCTCCTAGTGACCATGTCCAAGATATTACAAATCTCTGTACATTCCATGAGATCCATGAGATGGACATTGTAGTCAAGATACTCACATCTTCATTCAAAGGGAAAGCTTCACAATGGTTTAGGAGTCTTAAAGAAGGCTCTATCTAGAACTGCAACCAGTTGTGCACATCCCTTCACAATCAATTTGGGGAAAAAGCTGATAACTTGTCTTTGTTGGAGAAACTAAAAACAATCAAGAGAGCCCTGAATGAGCAACTGACAGACTTCAACCTTAGATTCCAGTGGACCTAAGATAGGATTCCAACAGTAGTAAAGCATACTAATTAAGGTTCCTTCTTATACTTTCTTAGGGCTTTAAATTTTGATATTTCTATGAGTATTTAGTCAATGGGGGGAACTACATTACCTACAGCCTATAGCCTCTCCATAGGGGTTGAGAACCATTTGATTCAAGCTAGAAAAATTTCTCCTAGGCAATCCATTCCTCTGTACCTGAGTTAGGAAGCCCAAATACTAGCCAAACACCTACATTAGCTCCCATACCCACCCCCAAGAGTCAAAGATCATTTGAAGCTTCCACTTCATCATCTAATACCTCTAAAGAGTTGTAGGAAGTCATGATAAAGAAACTTTAGAACTTTGGGAATTAGCTAGTGACCATCAAAATATAAGCTCGAAGTTCTAGGCCATACCATCCCCAGGCTCAATATCAAGCTAGACCCCAATATCAATAGAATAGGCCACTACCTCAGATCATAAACCAGAGCCAGAACCAAGGATAACCCCAAGCTACTAGACCTTTCAAACCATATGATCCTAATGTAGCTTCAATGTCAAGAGCATTGGTCCCAACACAGAACCATATGGCATAGGCATATGATTGTTGTTTTCCATGCATTCAGCCACACAACTAATCAGCATGCTTTAATGCTGCTCTAAATCAGGTCTTGATGGTACAAACCAGTATGGTGCCATAAGAACCTAGCCAAGATGAAGATCAACATCAAGGAGCTCAACAAGGTGCCCCCCCCCCAAACGAGACTATGCTTGTCAAATGAAAGGCCGAAGACTTCTGTGGGATGAATCGATTCCCTTCTCAAAGTGTAGTTGCCAATACATGGTCACAAAAGAGAAGTATTGGAGAGGGATGGCCACTGAATTCAGGTGACCCTCAATCTTCCATCACTCCACAAGGTCCTAGTGTTCCAAGTTAAACTCCAAACATAAAAAACCAATCCAAGCCACCTCCCAAACCCATTCAAGCACTTGTTATAATAACCCATGTGCAAGAAATAAATGTGTTTGGGAAGGGGCAGGAAAAGGAAAGAACATTCAATATTATTGAGCAGATGAAAAGGAAAAGTCTGAACATTTCACTATGGGAGTCACTGGCCATTACATGGCAGAGGGATCTGTTACACACTGCCATGCATAATTGGTCAAGTTAAAATCAACCCCCTAACTAGCAAGAAAGAGAGCTTACCAATGCAGTTCAGCCTGGGAGGAACCATGGAGAAAAACAAGGTAAAAACATGAGACCTCGTCCCTTCTATGTCTCATTGATTATTGGATACAAATTGGTGCACAATTGTATGATTGATTCTGGGGCCAGTAGTTCTGTGATGCTTAAACAAATAGTTGATCAGTTGGGTCTCCAATATGAGGTCATCTCTAGAGGAGTAGTCTAATTAGATGAGACAATAGTAATCACTGTGATAATTATCAAGGATCTGAGTTTCACTTTACACGCTTTCCCTAATGTGACTGTTTTGTGAAACATGTCAATCATAGACCTACCACCACATTTTTCTTTGTGTCTGTCCAGAGACTTCACTGCCAAAATTAGAGGCTACCTATCTACTGATTGGTCACATATGCTCTTTAGGATAAGGTATGGGGTGAAGGCCATAATCAGATCTTAACCTATTGCTAATTATCATATTGAATCCTATGTGCCTAGCCAAATCAATGCTAACTACTCAACTTTTAATCAAGAAGATCTCCTAAACACTAATTAAATAGATATCAAGGTGGGATGTATCCCAAACTTGACCCTAGATGAGTGCGCCAACAAAAAACATGCTTTTGACCCTTATAAGGAGATGGAGGAATCTGAAGTGGGTGTCTACTACCTACATGAAGAGAATCAACCTCTTCCTGACCTAATCAAGCTAGAATACAAAGACGGAAATGAGGTATGGAAATTGTTCTTCGATGGTTTAAGGAGTAGACAAGGAGCTAGAGGAGGAGCCGTGATCATGTCCTCCAGAGGTATGAGATATTATTTGACCTTCAAATTCTAGTTCGCTTGCTAAAATAACACTGTTGAATATGAGGCTTTATTCTAAGGTCTTAATTGGGAAAGGAAGATAAGAATTAAGAACTTACAAGTATTCGATGACAGTGAACTAGTTTCCAATCAAGTTAGAGGACTTAATGCTATCAAAAATGACCTTCTCAAAAACTACAAGAGTAGGGTATGGGATCTCATGGAGGATTTCGAGGCCTTCAGTATCATTTCCATACCCACGAAAGAGAATGAAGTTGTTAATAGAATTGCAACAGTTGGAGCAATGTTTGATGTGGTTGATAGCATCAAGAGGGATAGATAATAGTCGTATATCCATGTGGTTGTGAGGCCAGTAGTGCTAGATAATAATACATGTTGGCAGGTATTTAAGAATGATCAGTAGATCATTAACTTTCTACAAGAAGAAGCTGAATTCTCAACTATATACCAGAGTAGACTAGAGCAGCAGTACATGAATAAGATAGTACAACTGCATACAAACAAGCTTCCTAAAAGCTTAGTGACACTGGAATCTGCTTTCAATCCTAATGATCAGTTCAGAAAAGAGAAGGATAACATGCAGATCAAAGGAGGAGATTCAGAGTCAATTACAGTTGGAGAAGACAAAACACTTCAAATTGGAAAAGTGGCCACCACACAAGAAAGGTATGAATTCATACAACTTTTCCAATAATTATCTGATGTGTTTGCTTGGAGTTATGAAGACCGAAGAGGGTTCAATCCAAAACTAGCATAATACACAATCAAACTGGATCTAGCTGCTCAGCCCATTAGGTAGAAACAGAGACCAGTCAAGGCACATATAGAGCCTCTGATGAAGGAGTTGAACAATATTATAGAGACAAGCATCATATTTACAATAAAACACTCAAGATGGGTTACGAATCTAGTCCCTAGTCAGGAAGAAAAATGGAGAAATCAGGTTATGTGTTGTCTTCAAGGATTTAAATAGAGCCTCCCTCAAAGACCACTACCCACTCCCTTCAATGGAGCAGATCTTGTAAGTACTGTCTAGGTCAGAAAGGTTCTCCCTCCTAGATGGCTACTCGAGGTACAACTGGATCATGGTGAAAGAATATGATCAATTGAAAACAACGTTCACCACCAAATGGGTCACCTATGCATACAAGAAAATGCCATTTTGATTATCCAATGCTGGAGCCACTTTTCAGAGGGAAATGGATATGGAATTCAAGGTTTGATCAACAAAGTAGTGTGATCTATCTGGATGACATTACAGTCTTTTCCAAAAATGCAGCAAATCATCTCTTCCACCTAAGGTAGGTGTTCCAATGATGTAAGAGTTTTGGGGTGTCATTGAACCCCAAAAAATGCATATTTTTGGCCCATGAAGGCAAGCTTTTAGGCCATATCGTATCAGAGGAAGGATTGGAAATTGACCCGGAAAGAGTTCAAGCAATAAGAGCATTGTCATTGCCAAGTCACAAGAAGGCTCTTCAAAGCTTCTTGGAAAAAATCAATTGTGTTTGCAGGTTCGTTCCAAACTTTTCTTCCCTTGTTAAGCCAATAACATTGATGTTGAAGAAGATCTTAACATTCAGGTGGAAAGCTAAAGGAAAAGCAAGTTTTGAGGCTATTAAAGAAGCCATATCACAAGCCCTAACTCTTGTGAACCCATATTTTCCCAAATATTTCATACTGTATGCCTTTGGTGGCAGTGACATAATTTATGAAATCTTGGTGTAGTAGAACAAAGAAAGTACAAAACAAGTAATTACTTTTGTTAGCCAGAGCCTAGAAAGATTATTAGGTGAGGTACTCCATTGAGAAGTAGGTCCTGGTGGTAATCAGAGGATTGAAGAAGTTTAAGCATTTGGTTTCAAACAACAAAATCTAACTATTGGTCTCCCATGTGGGAGTTAACAAATTCCTTCTCAGCAAGGACCTGAATGAGAAGCGTGCAAGATGGATCACCTGTGTCATGGAATATGACATTGAGATCAAGGTCACCAAGCTGATCTGTGGGAAGGGGTTATGTGAGCAACTAGCCTCAGGTCAACAAGATGAATTAGACAGTGAAAATGAGGTTGTTTTTGTTCTACAAAATTGTCAAAAAGAAGGGAGAGATGTTGTACCTACTCCTTGCTAGACCTAAGACATGGTACACTTCCTTTGAATAGGCATGTGTCCTTATGGGATGAGTAGAGAAACAAGAAGGCATTTCAGGCTACAGGCCATCCCATATGTTCTTATTGATGGTATCATGTTTAGGAGGGACATCAATGGCATTCTACTGAGATGCATTGGGGATGATCATGTAGAGAGAGTGCTACAATAATTCCATGTTGAAGTAGCTGGAGGACATTTTTCTCTAAGAGTGACAACACTCAAAATTATGAGTAGGATATTATTGGCCCAGAGTGTTTAGTGACTTCTACACATGGATCAAAAGGTGCAAGAATTGTGCATTCTTCAAAGGCAAGGAAAGGCTAGTAGCACTTCCATTGCACCGAATATCATTTGAAAAACCTTTCATCTAATGGGGATTGGAATTCATTGGATTCATCAATCCAAAATCAAGCCAAGGTCACAAATGGATCCTGAAAGTGATAGATTATTTCACCAAATGGACTGAGGCAGTGGCACTCAAGGAAGAAAATGAGTCTAGTATCCTAGATTTCTATGAAGGGATAGTGACCAGATTTGGAGTGCGAACCAGCATCATATCAAACAATGCATTAGCATTATAGGTTCTAAAATTACAGGTTTGGCTGTTAAGAATTGTACTTATTTGAGTACTTCATAAAATTATTACCCTCAAGGTAATGGCCAGGATGAGTCTATTGGTACCCAAATTTGCTATTATTTTTAGTCTCAGCAACATTAAAGATATGTCATGAAGCTTGAAGACAGATAGATCATGATGTATGTCATTTTGGAGCTGGGGATGTGATCTAACTGGCACTCAGATTTGTGGAGAGATGGATAGCACTCAAATACGACTTGATCTTGTCCTAATTGTTTTAGGTTGTGCCTTTTAACCAAGGTAAGAGAACCTATTTTATAACTCTCAATGGTGAAAGAGATGAAGATATCCATCAATCTGTGCAAATAGTATGAAAAGGCCTTGGGAAAATATGATCAACGCTCAAAATTTGACTTTCACAAATTGTCACTCCCAGATTATGGAGATACTTTTAATGCAAGGCAAGGGTTACTGAAGACATTATATGATCTTGATTTGCTTTGTGCATTTTTGTAAATGGATTGTATTCTTTTGTTGATGCACATGAAAAAGAAGGGGTAGTATGGGTAGGATTATTTTTTTTAATGAATTTTGGTGGGAGATTTTTGAAAAGACTAACCAAAATCTGCCCAATTCATTAAGGACCTTTGCAAAAAACTTTAAAGACCTAAACATAAAAATGCTTCAAAGGGATTAAGGTACTCCTTCAACCAGGATATGTGCACCAAATGGAGGCCCAGATCTACACTCTTCAACACAATCTTTGACAACCTACCACAAAAGCTTAAAGTAGATGAACCAACAAAGTATCTAGAAATCTCTATTTTATCATGACCTAAGGTGCACCCAAAGGTTTACAAACAATATTTGAATTCAAGGAAGGTAAAGTGATTTTAAATTTGTTTATCTCTTTATCAAATGAAAGATATTCTGAATGTGAGATTGCAAATGCCACTAAACTATCAACAAGAAATGAGACCATGTATGATCAAGAGAGATTTTAAATACAAGACTGCAACAGGAGCAAGAAACACAAATTGAAAACATTCTAAGATATAAGTGTTAGCAAATTTTTCTAAGAGACAACACAAAATACTCTAGAATGACCAAATTTATTAGTAGGGGAATGTTATAAGAACAATCTTAGAGCTTGTTGATGGCTTTACTACTGAAACCAACTCAACATGATACAAATATGATGTAAAAAGGAATTAGAAATAGTTCTTAGGTGGTTTCACAAAGAATGGGCTTCTTGCCAGATTTTCCCATGAAATTCTATGTTTCTCCAACCATTTGCATGAAAAATTCATGTAATATAACTTTTTACTCATTTTCTCACAAATCTTCCGTCCAAAAGTGGAATATTCGGAGAACCTTTGCTTTACAATATTTTTGGAAAATGACATCTAACAGACTCGTAAAAAGTTTCCAGTTGTTCTTTCAAAAGTTGAATCATTACAAAAATTCATCATTATCAATTATGGAGGCATGTTTTTCATCTTCAAAGCATGTAGACCCCTTTCCTCTCATTATTTCATCCTTATCCCTCCAAAATTTGATTCTACAACTTCTTGATTTGATCTTTCACATTTTGGATGGGCCAGGGAAAAAATCATTTCAAAAACACCTCAAATATACAAATTGATCCTTAAAACCAATTGCACTATTCCTTATAGGCACAAACAACATGAATTCACAAAAAAATTGATGAAAATTGATGCAAAATTCACATCTCAAAGCTTCCTGGAGCTCAAATTGTGTCTAAATTGAAAAATGCACATTTACCATTGATCTGTTATTTTCCCCTTCAATCTGAGCCCTCCACGTGTCACAATGTGATTAGAAATGGGCTTGGGATCATTTTTTGACTTTTTAACATTTTTTGAAAAATGTAAAATTTTGACTTTTTTCTCCACCCCTCTACCCTTGAGATTGGTGCTGACACGTGGCATAATATGATTAGATCAGGGATCACAACTCAATTTTTCATATTTCCACATTTTTTGGAAAAATGGAATTTTTCTCATTTCTCCCCGTAGACCTGTGCCTCAGATTTTGTCCTTGCCATGTGTTGGTTACTAAATCATCGTGGAGCCACGCTTCAAATTTTCACTCTAACTTATTTTGTTAAAAGGGAAAAATGTTCCATTTTTCTTTAGCGGCCCACACTCCCTTCTGCATCCACCACGTGTCTCCCTGTGATTCTCTCAGGATCTGCATGCTCATTTCATATTTTAACTCCTTTTTTCGCCAAGGGAAATTTTCCCACATTTCTTCCACCGGCCCGCCTTGTGATCTGATGCTGACACGTATCCACTACTGATTTGATGTGGGCCTGTGCCCCTTTTCATAAATTTTGTCCGTTTTCGCCAAAAAGCAAAATTCTTCCAAGTCCTCCGCCACTCCAGCTTGCACCCACCCGCACACGTCCTCCTCTAGGGCCTGCAGGGGCAACTTTCAATTTTTACCAAAGCACAAAAACATTAAGTTTTTGGGAAAACGTGTTGATCCCCGTCCAATTACAAATGACCACATTACTAATGAATGGGAGCTATAAATTGATGGGCAAAGGATGCCTGTATGACCATCAAGAAATGCAGAAACTACCAGAGATGCCTGAATTCAATTTTTTCTTCGTGGGTGAAGAAGTTTTCGATCAAAAAACAATTGGGAAGTGATTTTAGGCAATTTTCGACCATGGGGATAGATTTTTGAGGGAAAATAAGCATAAAATGAGCAACCACAAGCTTCAAGGCTGGGAAAAGTTGAAAAAATGATAGTGGCCTTTGAAAAGGGAAAGATTAGGGCACAAAACAGAGCATACATGCATATTTCTTTCAAATTGGGGTAAAAAAATAAGTTTATGAGCATTTTGAGGCATTCAATCTCGAGGGAAAATTTACAGACAACCAATTTTGGATAAAAATGTTCTAAAGCATGCAAACCAAAGGAAAATTTAGGGTAAAATGGCAGAGGATCAAAATGGGCACCAACATCGTCTCTTGCTCGAGGATGGGCACTACCAGTGAGTGCCACAAGAATAAAACTAGACCAAGTGCCAAAATAATCCATTGGGAAAAGGAGTTATGAGACAAAGCCACAAAAAAAAACCAGCTAAGAAACTTACAAAAATGGTTGCCACAAACCAAGGCAAACCAAGAACCACGAAAACACCAAAAACAGAGCAAAAGCCAAACTCTATATACTGTACAAGTTGGTGCATACCTCAATTTTGGGGATTAATCTAGGAAATGTTTCAGATACCTACCATTAGTAGGTAGTTCAAGCAATTCCCCATCTAAGTCCTTAAGAAAAAATGTATTCTCACCAATTTTTATATCAATGGAGTAAAGGCCCATCCACAATGCATCAAATTTACCATGTTTGCCCTTATCTTCAATTCTGCTATCCCACAACAAAACCAGATCTCCAATATTGAAGGCCCAAGGAATGACATTCTTAATAAACAACCTCTTCAAATTCTCTCTAAATCTGACATGCCCTTGGTGGGATGCTCTTCTTTCTTCATCCAGCTCAATAATCTGATTAATCCTTGCTTCATATGGACTGACCTCTTGATCTTTAATTTGTTGAACAAATTTAAATGCAAACAATTGTAGATGTAAGGGAAATAGAGCTTGAGTTCCATACACCAACTCAAATGGGCTTTTACTAGTAGCTCTCTTGGCAGTGATTCTATCAGCCCAAACTACAAATTTTAGTTGTTCACCCCATTTTCTCTTGTTCAACTCCAAGGTCTCCTAATGATCTTCAACAAGTTCTTATTGGTGGACTCAACTTGTCCATTTCCTCGAGGGTTATAGTTTGAAGCATAAGTCAGATTGGTTCCATATTCCTTGCACATTGTCATCAATGGTTTATCTCTGAAACACATAGCATTGTTAGCAACAATCTTTACTGGCACACAAAATCTACATATGATATGATTCAGCAAGAAATCCATAACAATTTGGTGTGTTGTTTTTTTGGTGGGGATTTCTTCCACCCATTTAGTGAAGTAATCAGTGGCTACAAGGATCCACTTATGTCTAGCATTATAAGGGTCTGAAACTTCTCTAATGAAGTGCATCCCCCATTGTTTGAAAGGAGCTTCAATGGATACAAGCTATAAAGGAAGGGATCTTGAAGCTTTCATTCTTCTATCTTTCATGTTTTCTAATCAGCATGGTTGTATCTTTGAAGAGAGTAGGCCACCAATAACCAGCTCTCAAAACTTTTTGTGTTGTAACCCTTCCAGAAAAGTTTCCTCCACAAACTCCCCCATGGAAATCAACAATTACTTTGGGATCTTCATCTTCAGTTATACATTTCAAGAGGACACCTTTAGGGTTCTTCCAAGCCAGCCCAAAGTTAGTGATCATGTATTTTTGAGAATCCATCTTGAGGGCTCTTTTCTAATTTTTATTTAAATGATCAAGGTAGCATGAGTGTCTGAGGTAAAATATTATATCCTTGTACCACTCAGAACTTACCAATTTCTCAAAAACATCTACCCTTTCTTCCTCTACCTTATTCACTTCCACAGTCTACAAGTTTATTCACCCATCTACACCTTTTTATTGAGATCTCCATCTCTGATAAGATGTCTTTTACCATGGTGTGGGGAACATAAGAAACAACTTTTGAACTTAAGATATAAGTCTTGAAAACCTTTGTTTCTTTCACCAAGGCAAATGCTTGTTTTTCCATGATTGTGTACTTTAAGTCAATAGCTTGTAAAGCCTTTCTAAATAAGAAAATAGGCCTCTCAGCCCCATCTTCATCCTTTTGGAGCAAAACAGATGCAATAGTATTTTTATAAGCAGAAGAGAAGACTTGGAAAGGATTCTTGTAATTTGGAGCTACTAAGACAGGTGCATGCTTCAATGCTTCTTTGATTCCTTCAAAATATTTAAGTTCAACCTCCTCCCACTTGATAACTTTATCTTTTTTTAACATGCATGTAATAGGAAGAGTCAATTCAAAAAAAATTGACACAAACCTTCTAATGAAGTTGATCTTCCCAAAGAAGGATTGTATGCCCTTCTTTGTTCTTGGAATTGGAATTTTGTTAATTGCTTCTACCCTCTCAGGGTCAATCATGACACCAACCTTTGAAACAATATGACCAAGTAGCTTGGCCATTTGCACCCCAAAGTGACACTTCTTTGGATTGAGAGAGATTCCAAATTCTCTACATCTGATCAACATCCTTTCCAACTGTTGAAAGTGATCTTTTCTACTCATTGAAAACATAGTAACATCATCCTGATAAACTACAATGAATTCATTTATGTAACAAGAAAAAGTAACATCCTTACTCTTTGGAAGGTATCCCCAACATTCATGAGACCAAAAGGAATTCTCACGTAGGAATATGTTCCCCAAGGAGTGGTAAAGGTTGTTTTAAATATTTCTAACTCCTTGACAACAACTTGATTGTAACCAAAGAAACCATCCAAGGTGGACAATAATTCAGATCCAGTCACTAACTGCAACATGTTTTCCATGTTTGGTAAAGGATAATTTTGTTTCAATGAAGCTCTATTAAAATTTTTGAAGTCTACACAAAGTCTGATATCTCCATTTTTCATTCTAATTGGCACAAGGTTTGTAACCCAAGATGAATACCTTGTGGGATGAATGATCCCTCCCTCCTTAAGTTTCTTCAATTCATTTTGCATTTTCATAGAGAGGAGTTGATTAATTGTGTAGTGCCCACTTCCCTTTGACAGCTGCAGATACTTACTCTGATACAGTTCATCACATTATGGACATTATTATGTTTTGTTTTAGTATGTTGTTAGACATTTGATCATAGATTATTGTTTATCTTCATTTGATTATCATACATGTTGATTATTAGAGACATTCATATGTGGATGATGATATACTATTTAACATGGATGTTTTATGGATGTTGTTCAGACATGTGATTTTGGATATTATGAGTAGATATAGAAAATGGATATTATATGATGATGACATAGTGGTTGATATAAATTATATGTTATAATGTTAAACTTCCTTGATGTTATTGTGATTCACTTATCGAGATTATTTTGTGATTATATTTATATTCACCTTGGATGTTCTTATATGGCCATGAGGCCGAAGGAGGTATTTGTATTTTACAGGTTAAAATAATATATCACAATAAACATCGGGGGATCGGAGACCAACCATAATGAAATTCTAGGTGAATTTGACAAGGTCACCATGGCAACATGTCTTGAGTGTGTGTTGTATTTTGTTAGGGATTCCCATGGGGGGGATTTCCTTTATATGTGACCATGGGTTTGTGTATTTTATTAATGTGGTCCAATTTTATTTATTGTTGTATGTATTTTATTAGTGATGTGTTCTTTTATTTAATTATGTTGTGGAGAATTAATGTGAGAAATCATATGGTTAAAATTTAAATAAATCAAATTGGGATATGGGAAAGTAATAATGGAAGTTGTTGGGTGTTTGTATTAAATATGTAAGGGATGTGTAAGTTGTGTAAGAGTTGTGTAAGTCTAGTTTTGGAGTATGAAATACTCCTCATCCATGAAAATTTGAATTTGTCCTTGGGGGTTGTTTTTGGAGGATTGTGGGACAAGTAAAACTTGTCCCATACCTCTCAATTTAATTTACCAACCATACTTATGGTTGGAGAAGTGATTTGTGACTTTTATAATGAATTTTATTAATCATGTTACTTTTTTTTTATTGTACTCTCTTAGATTTTATTTATTTTGTTGTCCCTTGAGGTGTGGGCTTTTTGGAGTGTTCAAGTAACTTGTCATATTTTCACCCACCTATTTATTGTGCTTGGGAGAATGGATTTTGTCTTTTCTGTTTGAATTTGAGGATGTGTGATGTGGCATCCTACATGGATCCACATAATCCTCTCTTCTTCCCTCTTCTATATAATTCAAATTCTTTATTTTTTTTGGGTTGTTGAATCATTTCGCAATTCCTTGGGGCACAATTTTCTTGAGTTGGAGCTCTTGATTTTGGAAGGAGCTTGGAGAAAGCTTTGCATACTTGGGAGATTGTTTTTTAGAACTATGTTTTTGAATTTGAAAGCTTGTTGTTTAGAAGAAAAATCTACCATGGAGAGGTAGGAGTCTTATCCATCTTTTATGCTGTTATTTTTCTTGTTGTGTTGTGTGAATGGTGCATGTTTTGTTTTATTTATTGGCTGGTTGGGTAGAATTCCATAGGGATGGTGTAGGAGAATGATATGGGGAATTCATGTGGTGGGGTCATAAGGAATGCCATTGGCATCAGAATTTTGTGGAGGGAGCTTGGGTTTGGGATCCACCATGGAAAAGAATTAGCTTTCATTTCTTACTTTGGGGGGCATAAGGAAATATGTGGGGGGGCATAAGGATGTGTGTGGGATGAATTATTTTGGCGGGTTGTTTTTATGCATGCCCAATTCCCAACTGGGAGGTATAAGTAGCTTCCCACATAGGCCTCAATCCTTTGGCATGCATGATCAAGCCTGAGTTCTGTTTTGAAATGTATTTGAATGCAGTTGTGAACTATTGTTTTGTTTTGAATTGTGTTTTAATTTGTGATGTGTATGTTGAAATAATGTTGTGTGTTATGGAAGCTAGTTGTTGACATGGGTTGAATTACACCTCTTATTGCATTCTAGTTAGGGCTCGGGGGATAATGACGAAGTAAGGCTTCTCCTTTCATTGGATGTCTTGGTTGGGTGGAGAGCATTGCCTTTCCCCCACTTTTTTTGTGATCAACTTGGAGAAAGAGAAAAATTACATGTTGTTGTTCTGGAGCAAAGGAAAATGTAGTTTTCATAGTCCTTTGAGAAACAAATTTATTTCATTGTAACCTTTCCCACTACGATGTGGATTAAATTGTGATATGTATTTTGTGAAGAAAAGATGTGTGTGATTTGATTATGAAGTTGTACATTCGAATGTGAAGTAAAATTATATTCAGTTCTGTAATTGGATTGAAAGTGTATAGTCAAAAGTGTGAAAGACATTTACATTTTGATCTGTATATTGAAAAGAAAGAAATAGAATTCTGTTTGTTATAGTGAAAATTTGAAACATGTATTTCTTTTTAAATTAATAAAGAATTGAAATATCTTCACCCATATGCATTGTTGACTTAAATTCAATGTTTCATTGTATGGCCAAAGAGATAGCTAGATCTCTATTATAAAAAGAAGATATGTACGTGGAAATGATGTTACATTTTGTATCTTTGGGAATGTGTTAAAAAAATGAAATCTAGTATTTTCTTTTGATTCAAAATTATTTGTTTACGAACAATTAAATGTATTAGACCAGATTAGAAATAAAATGTCACACTTAAATGATAAATTTGATATAGAGAATTTTTTTAGAAATGAATCTCTGCTGCAAATTTAAAAAAAAACTAGCAAATTTAATAAAAAATGCATAGTTCGGACCTGCACTTAATAATCAACTTTAAAATGATATAGTTTAGTATGCTGAGACATCAAGGAATTAAAATTGACAAAGAATACTTAAGAAGACAAGTTAAAATATTGCAAAATCAAATCCAATCCCTTTAATAGTCATTTTTCTGTCAATTGTTGGAAAAATGCAAATTGAAATCAATTGAATAAATTTACCTTCCTAAAACACTTTAAACCCTCCATAGAGAAATCATCCAAGTTTGTTTGGCATGTTGAGTGAAGGAGGAGATATAATTTAATAAAAATGGAAAGTTAAAATTACCAGTTGGCTTTTTAAAATCCTGGAGATCCTTTTTAAGAAATTTACCCCTTAAACTTCATCGAAATGTTGGAAAAATATAAATTGAAATCAATTGAACAAATTTACCTTCCTAAAACACTTTAAACCCTCCCTAGAGAAATCATCCATGTCTTTTTGGCATGTTGAGTGAAGGAGGAGATCTAATTTAATCAAAATGGAAATTTGGAAATTTTGAGTCGACTTTTTAAAACCCTGTAGATCCTTTTTGCAAATTTTACTCCTTAAACTTCATCAAAATGTAAATTTTATGTTTCCTGTGCAAAGAGGGCATTGATAGATTTCCAGAAAGTCCTTGTTTTCCTAAAAATGAGCTATCTAACAAAAGTTATGGTACTTTGAAGTTTTTATGCCTTGGCGGAAAAATTTGGGAAAATTTTCCCTGGCGGGCCCACGGCCCAAAAAATTCCCATTATAATCCTTAGAAATTTTTAAAAAAAATTTGGTTTGGGAAATTTTTTGAATTTTCCTTCGCCGATCCGCAGCCAATCAAAGGCTGCCACGTGTCCTCACAGGGTAGCGGCATATTTGCAGCATTATGTTGTCCTTGGGACATTTTTAAAATTTTGGAAAACTTTTCCATTTCTCCCCGCGCATGGGCATGAAATTGGATTTTCTTTCCCTTTGGTGAAATTTACAGAAGACTCATGCCACTCCGCCCTTTCGTTGTTTTCCCGGTGATAACTCTGAGTTCGCCACAAGTACCTGGAAGACCCTTAGAGGCATGGGTGCAAATGGGAATTTTCTCTCGTGCAAGTAAACATTCCAAATGCCGCCCTGCGACCCACCAACCCGAATTTTTCTCTTCACCCTTGCTTGAAATGTGTCCCCTTGGGGAAAATTTGATCCCTAAAGTATACCTACCCATATTTGGAGTGCTACAAGGAGTTAAGAGGACTTATTTATATCACCGAAAAGGTGAGAAAATTTTCTATCCAATGGGAATGATTTAGGAAAATCTGGAATATGATAAGTATGAGAAAAATCAAGTTGAAACTTTGAGCCTGTTAGAGAGTGGGAATGATGATATTTACCCCCTAAACCTAACTAAAACTTCTAACCCTAAAAGTTGGACCCTGTGACCTTTGATAATTGTTAATGAAAGAAAAGTATGTCCTAGTAATTGTAGGCTTGTTTCAAAACCTATTAGTCTCAACTGTTGCCTTGCAACCTAGTAGTAGACACTTCTAATAAAAATAATTATTCCATAATTTTCTAACTAACCCTAGGTTGTTTCTTGGGTCTCAATTGGGTTGTTTTAACTGGGCATCACACTTGGTATCATAACAGTGGTTCAAAATCATGGACCATTGGGCACACTAGAAAACTTGAGACATGAAACTTAAACCTAGCACACTTTTAATCTAGAAAACAACTTGTTTTAGAAATTATATATTTTTACCAAACATGAAAATTGAATAAAACTTAGCAAAATAAACTAACTCTCACTTTGGTCTATTGAGGAGGCTCAGACAGAGTGAGAGGAACCTTCACAAAGACTCAAAGTTACCACCACCACCACCACCAATGGATCAGTGTGTAGTAGTTATCCTACCCCAGATCTTACAGACTCTTCAGGATTTCAATGGTACTCTATGCAAAGGATTAGGAGGAGGACATGCAGCTAGTCGTGACAGAGCCCCTTCCATTGAGGGTTAGGTATCTCCTCGACCCAACGAGGAGCATAGAGGAGAGAAATCCCATGCAGAGTCAGCCAAAGTAGATTCACCACTAAGGGGACAAGGTGACAGAGTTCCAAAGCATAGAGAGGTCTCAGAACCCTAGGATTACGGATGAGTGTGTAGAGAGACCTAGAGGCCGTTAGACCATAGTTACAAATCACATCAGGTAGATCCTAAAGCTTCAGCCCTCACATTACTCAGGTGACATGGGTGGATTTCAGGTAGAGGCCTAGCTAGTGAGCTTGAGTGGTTACTTCAAGATTTGTCCTCGTTCTAGCAACACAAAAGTTTGTGTTGGGATCCATCTACTGAGGGATGGAGCAGGAGTATGGTGGAGGACAGAGGAGTAGAAGCTCCATGTAGATTTTGAGATAGTATGAAGAGAGATTCAGAAGTAGGTACTTATCACATAGGTTTATATAATAGAGGATCGATGAGTTCCATGACCTCCGACAGGCATCTCTTTCTGTAGTAGAGCATGAGAGTAAATTTCTAGATCTACTCCAGTATGTAGAATATATGCAGGATGAGCAGGTGTGGATTCACAGGTTCATCTGGGGCCTAAATTTAGATATTGGAGGTGCAGTGCAGATCTACTACCCACAGAAATTAGCAGAAGCCATCGAGAAGGCCTATATTGTAGAGGAGACTTAAGGAAAGACCCAGTAGGCTAGAGACCAAGTCTGGACCCACATATAGTAGATAGGGCAGTAGATCAAGGGGGTCAGTACCTCTTCCTCATGGTGGTCAAGGTACAACACAATCATCCTTTAGGCCACAATAACAGCAAAAGTAATCTTGCCCACCTCATAGACCTCCATAGAGGGCTAATGCACGAAGACATCAGAGTATGGGGCCTCGTCCTAAGGGTCCCATCAGGACACAAGGTAGACCTAGAGCTCAGTCAGCAGGAGCTCACCAGTAGAGACCTTAGCAGACTGCAGTTGGATCATCATGATCCACACCACAGACTTCTAGGGCACCTACTAGAGGTGCTACTCATTGGGGAGAATGTTTTAGTTGTGGAGTTACAGGACACTTTTGGAGAGATTTCCCATAGAACCCTAACAACAAGGGTAAGGCACAGATCTCTGAGCCTATGGTAGGTGACATGGGAGGTAGCCACATGATTTATGTAGTAGTTGAGAATGGCCAGGGAGAGCATCAAAGCACAGTCATTAAGACCACAGGTAGCATTGGTGGTATCCCTACCTCTGTATTGTTTGATTTTGGTTCTTCTAATTCTTTCATTGCACCATCTTTGGTAGAGTGATGTAGGATGGTGGAAGTTAGGTAGGGTCTTAGTTGGGATGTTGAGATGTCTTTTGGAGCCAAGATTTCTATAGACTCCTTAGTTAAGGAGTGTGTAGTGGATTTTGGACCTTTCACCACTACCTCGGATCTCCATATCCTTCCTTTGGGCTAATATGGAGTTATTTTGGGTATGGATTAGTTATCTACACAAAGGACTAGGATGGATTGTTATCAAAATACTATATCTTGTGCAGATGATTTGGGAGTTGATTCAGTGATTTTAGGGGTCAAGAGACCCGTTTCCATTCGTACCATCTCCGATATGCAGCTTAAGAGGTGTGTGCGATGGGGTTGTCAGATGTATGTTGTTATAGTTAGTGACAGATCAGAGGATGGGTCTAGTGGACCATGTTTAGATAATCATCCCATTTTGAGGTATTTTTCATATGTCTTTCTAGGGGAGCTATCGGGTTACCACCCCCATGTGAGATTGATTTTCATATAGATCTAGTTCTTGGAGCAGAGCCTATGTCACGAGTACCTTATCGGATGACCACCCAAGAGCTCTGTGAGTCCAAGTTGTAATTTGAGGGCATTTTGGAGAAAGGCCTTATCCATCCTAGTGTATCCCCTTATGGTGCACTAGTGATCTTTGTGAAGAAGAAGGATGGATCCTTGGTTGTGTATTGATTACCGCCAGCTGAATAAGGTAAAGATCAAGAATCATTATCCTCTTCCTCACATGAATGACTTGTTTGATCAGATGAAGGGAGCTACAATGTTCTATAAGATTGATCTTAGGTCAGGCTACCATCATCTAAGGATTTCGGAGGCAAATATTCATAAGACCACCTTTCACATGAGATATGGACACTATGAGTTCATAGTGGTGTCTGTTGGTTTGACTAATGCCCCCCTAATGTTCATGAGTTTGATGAATGGTGTATTCAAGACCTTCATAGATCACTTCATGCTCATCTTCCTAGATGAAATTTTGATATACTCATGTACACGTGAGGAGCACGAGGGGCACCTTCGCCAGGTTCTTCAACGTCTTTGGGAGCAGCAACTTTAGGGGAACTTGGAGAAGTGTGCTTTCTTTTAGATAGTGGTGTATTATTTGGGTCACATCATTTCTGGATAAGGTATCATAGTTGATCCTTCTAAGATAAGAGCCATTATGGATTTTCCAACACCCACTACAATAACTGAGGTGCGCAGATTCATGGGTTTCACAGGTACTATAGGAGATTTGTTTAGGACTTCTCTCAAATTGCGCACCCTATCACTTCCCTTCAAAGTAAAGGGAAGAAGTTTTTTTGGTCAGACAGACGTGAGAAATCCTTCAGGACATTGAAGGAGTACCTCACTATGACACCTATTATTGTAGTGCCAGATCTACAGGGTGAGTTATTTGTTTACATGGATGCTTTATTGGCAGGACTTGGAGGTGCATTGATGTAGGAGGGAAAAGTAGTGGCTTTTGAGTCTTGCAAACACAAAGATCATGAGCATAATTATTTGACCCATGATCTTGAGCTTGTGGAAGTTTTGCATGCCTTGGTTTGATGGAGGCACTTTCTTCTTGGTAGGATATTCACACTCAGGACAGATCATTTGAGTCTTCACCACCTCTTCACATAGTCCAATCTCAACGCTCGTCAGTGGTGTTGGATGGAGTTGCTTTGTGAGTATGAAATGGAGATAGATAATTTGAAGGGGAAGGAGAATGTGGTAGCATACTCTCTTAGTAGACAGAGACATGTGGCTATGGCCACATCAATGAGCACAGATTTACAGAGAAAGATTCTTCAGCAACTTCCTCTTGACAACTTCTACATTGCTATTCAAGCAGAGATCGAGTCACAGAGACCCCAAGAGGGGAAGTTTGATGGTTTTTCCTTAGGGGTAGATAGTCTTCTCAGGCACAGAGGTAGGATATATGTTTCTAGAGATGGAGGTTTAAGGCAGGACATCTTAGTAGAGGCACATCGTGTACCCTATTCAGCCCATCCTAGGGTGAAGAAGATACACGCCACCTTACGAAAACTATACCATTGGAGAGGACTTCGTCAAGATGTGGCCCAGTTTCTGTCATGATGTTTAGAGTTCCAAAGAGTTAAGGCTGAGCATCAGTATCCAACAGGCCTTCTTTATCCTCATGTTATACCATAATGGAAGTGGGACACCATTTCCATGGATTTCATTATTGGGCTACTGATGTCGAGATATCACCATGACACCATTATGGTCACGGTTGATAAATTAACAAAAGTGGCTCACTTTTCTTTGGTGAAGACCACTTATACAACTAGAGTAGTGGCATAAGTATACTTAGATGAGATTTTCAGGCTACACGGGATTCCATGGAAGATCATTTGTGACTTCGATCCTTTGTACACTTCACATTTCTGGACTACCATGCAATATGTCCTCAGGACGAGAATCAACTTCAACACAACATATCACCTTGAGATAGATGGACAAACTGAGTGGGTGAATCAAATTTTAGAGGAAATGCTCAAGATGTATGTGATGGATCAGCAGTCTAAATGGGAGGAGTACTTGTACTTAGTGGAGTTTGCCTACAATAATAGTTTCTAGACTTACATAGGCATGGCTCCTTTTCAAGATTTGTATGGTAGAGAGTGCAGGACACTTCTTAGTTGGGATAGGTTAGAGGATAGAGTATCTCTTGGACCAGCTCTTCTACAGGACATGGAACAGTAGGTGGTGTTGATCAGGCAGAGATTTCAAGAGGCACAGGACATGAAGAAGGAGTATGTAGATCAACATATAATAAACCATAGTTTTGATGTGGGCATGAAGGTGTTCCTTTGTGTTAGGCCACACAAGAGCCCTATCCATTATTGAAAAGGTTCTAAGTTAGCTCCTAGATTTGTTAGTCATTTTGAGATCTTGGAGAGTATCGGCCCTTTGTCCTACCATCTAACATTACCACCCAGCTTGTCTCGCATACATGATGTTTTTCATGTTTCAGTTCTTAGGATATATATTACAGATCATTCTCATGTGTTAGATTGGATGTCATTGTAGCTGCAGGATCAGAGGCAAGTGATGGTGGAGCCCATTCGCATCCTAGATCACAGGACCGTGGGCCTTCAAGGCAGAGAGGTTGATCAGGTTCGGGTGCAGTGGGAGAGATATGATGAGACTGTAGCTACATGGGAGAATGATAATTCATTACAAGATCCATTTCCACATTTGCTCCAGTGACTTCCAAGAGGAAATCGAGTCTAAGGGGAGGGGGATGTAGTGCTAACTTCCTCTTAACACCTGCTGATACTTATTATGATATAGTTGATCACATTATAGACATTATTATGTTTTGTTTTAGTATGTTGTTAAACATTTGATCATGGATTATTTTTTATCTTGATTTGATTATGATACATGATGATTATTAGAGACACTCATATGTGGATGATGATATACTATTTGACAGGGATATTTTATGGATGTTTTTCGGATATGTGATTTTGCATATTATGAGTAGATCTAGAAAATGGATATTATATGATGATGACATAGTGGTTGATATAAATTGTATGTGATAATGTTAAATTGCCTTGATGTTGTGATTTAATTATTTAGATTATTTTTTATTTAATTTATATTCACCTTGGATGTTCTTATATGGCCACAAGGCTGAAGGAGGTATATTTATTTTACAGGTTAAAATAATATATCGAAACAAACATCGGGGGATTGGAGACCAACCACAATGGAATTCTAGGTGAATTCGACAAGGTCACCATGGTAACATGTCTTGAGTGTGTGTGTGTTGTATTGTGTTAGGGATTCCCATGGGTTTGTGTATTTTATTAATGTGGTTAAATTTTATTTATTGTTGTATGTATTTTATTAGTGATGTGTTCCTTTAATTATGTTGTGGAGAATTAATGTGAGAAATCATATGGTTAAAATTTAAATAATCAAATTGGGATACGGGAAAGTAATAGTGGAATTTGTTCGATGTTTGTATTAAATATGTAAGGGATGTGTAAGTTGTGTAAGTCTGGTTTTGGAGTATGAAACACTCCACCTCCATGGAAATTCAAATTTTTCCTTGGGGGCTATTTTTGGAGGTTTGTGGGACAAGTAAAACGTGTCCCATACCTCTCAATTTAATTTACCAACCATGCTTATGGTTGGAGAATTGATTTGTGAATTTTATAATGAACTTTAATAATCATGTTGCTTTGTTTTGATTGCACTCTCTTACATTTTATTTATTTTTCTTTCCCTTGAGGTGTGGGCTTTTTGGAGTGTGCAAGTAACTTTTCATATTTTCATCCACCTCTTTATTGTGCTTAGGAGAATGGATTTTTTCTTTTGTGTTTGAATTTGAGGATGTGTGATGTGGAATCCTACATGGATCCACATCATCCTCTCTTCTTCCCTCTTCTATATAATTCAAATTCTTTACTTTTTTTGGGTTGTTGAATCATTTTGCAACTTCCTTGAGGCGCATTTTTCTTGTGTTGGAGCTCTTGCTTTTGGAAGGAGCTTGGAGAAAGCTTTGCATAATTGGGATATTGTTGTTTGGAATTGTGTTTTTGACTTTGAAAGCTTGTTGTTTGTAAGTAAAGGCTACCATGGAGAGGTAGGAGTCTTATCCATCTTTTATGCTATTATTTTTCTTGTTGTTTTGTGTGAATGGTGTATGTTCTGTTTTATTTATTGGCTGGTAGGGTAGACTACCATGGGGATGGTGTAGGATAAGGCTATGGGGAGTTCATGTTGGGGGGACATAAGGAATTCCATTGGAATCAGAATTTTTTGGAAGGAGTTTGGGTTTGGGATCCACCATGGAAAAGAAACAGCTTGCATTTCTTACTTTGGGGGTGGCATAAGGAAATATGTGGGGGGCATAAGGAGGAATTTGTGGGGGGCGGGCATAAGGATGTGTGTGGGATGAATTATTTTGGTGGGTTGTTCTGTTGGATGCCCAATTCTCAATTGGGAGGCATTAGTAGCTTCCCCATAGGCCTTGCTCCTTTGGCTTGCATGATCAAGATTGAGATTTGTTTTGGAATGTCTTCAAATGTAGTTGTGAACTGTTGTTTTGTTTTGAATTGTGTTTTAATTTGTGATGTGTATGTTGAAATAATGTTTTGTGTTGTGGAATCCAGTTATTGCCATGGGTTGAATTACACCTCTTATTACATTTTGGTTAGGGCTCGGGGGCCAATGATGAAGGAAGGATTATCCTTTCATTGGATGTCTTGGTTGGGAAGAGATCGTTGCCTTTCCCCCACTTTTTTTGTGATCAACTTGGAGAAAGAGAAAACTTGCATGTTGTTATTCTAGAGCAAAGGAAAATGCAGTTTTGACAGTCCTTTTAGAAACAAATTTATTTCATTGTAACCTTTGCCACTATGATGGTGATGAAATTGTGATATGTATTTTGTGAAGAAAATATGTGTGTAATTTTATTATGAAGTTCTACATTCGAATGGGAAGGAAAATTATACTATGTTGTGTAATTGGATTGAAAGTGTATATTCAAAAGTGTGAAAGACATTTACATTCTGCTCTATACATTGAAATGAAAGAAATAGAATTACGTTTATTACAGTCAAACTTTGAAAGTTTTATTTTTGTTGAAATTAATAAAGAATCAAAAGATCTTTACTCATATGCATTGTTGAATTAAATTCAATGTTTCATTGTATGGTAAAAGAGAAAGTTAGATCTCTATTAAAAAAAGAAGATATGTACGTGGAAATGATGTTGTATTTTGTATCTTTGGGGATGTGTAACAAATGAAATCTAGTATTTTCTTTTGATTCAAAATGATTTTTTTACAAACAACTAAATATATTAGACCAAATTAGAAATAAAATATCACACATAAATGATAAATTGGATATACAGAATTTTCCTAGAAATGAATCTCTGCTGCAAATTTTTAAAAAACTAGCAAATTTAATAAAAAATGCACAGTTCAAAAATGCACTCAGTAATCAACTTGAAAATGATATAGTTTAGTATGCTGAGACATCAAGGAACTCAAATTGATAAAGAAAACTTAATAAGACAAGTTAAAATATTACAAAATCGAATCCAATCCCTTTAATAGTCATTTTTCTGTCGATTGTTTGAAAAATGCAAATTGAAATCAATTGAAAAAATTTACCTTCCTAAAACACTTTAAACCCTCCATAGAGAAATCCTTTACGTTTTTTTGGCATGTTGAGTGAAGGAGGAGATCAAATTTAATCAAAATGGAAATTTAGAAATTACCAATTGGCTTTTTAAAATCTTGGAGATCCTTTCTGCAAAATTTGCCCCTTAAACTTCATCAAAATGTAAAATTTATGTTTTATGTGCAAATACGACATTGAGAGATTTCCAGAAATTCCTTGTTTGCCCGAACATGAGATTTATAGAAAAAGTTATGGTACTTTGAATTTTTTCTTCCTTGGTGGGAAAATTTGGGAAAATTTTCCCTCGTGGGCCTGCGGCCCTAAAAATTCCCATTATAATCCTTAGAATTTTTTTTGAAAAATTTGGTTTGGGAAAATTTTTGAATTTCCCTCCACCATACCACAGCCAATTAGAGGCTGCCATGTGTCCTCATTGAGCAGCGGTGGAGGTGTAACATTATTTTGTCCTTGGGACCTTTTTAAAATTTAAAAAAAAAAATTCATTCCTCATCACCGTCCCGTGGCCTATCACAGGTTGCCACATGGCAACTTTGGGTGCTAGTGGAGGGGGTGGAACCCTAGTGACCTATTTTCCTTTTAAAAATTTTGATTTGGAAATTTTTCCTATGTTTCCTCCCGTGGCCCTACACTCTCGCTCTCGCCTTGGGGAATCCCTTCCACGGGCAAGCAAACCCGCACGTCCAATTCTCCCCTTATCTCCCCTTCGATGAAATTCTTCAATTTCTCCCACCGCTCCACCCTTCCTTGTCTCTCTCTCCCTTCTCCCTATGGTGAATTTTTGAGCACCACGTGTCCCTGGTGGACCCACAGGTTCATGGGCACCAAATTGGATTTTCTTCCCCTTTGGCGAAATTTCCATAAGACTCCTGCCACTCTGCCCTTCCCTTTTTTTCCCAGCAATGACTTTGAGGCCACCACATGTCCTTGGAGGACCCATGGAGGTGTATGAACAAATTGGAATTTTCTCCCGTGTAAGGAAAAATTCTAAATGTCGCCCCATGACCCACCAACCTGAAATTTTCTCTTCACCCCTGCTTGACACATGTCCCCTTGGGGAAAATTTGATCCCTAAAGTCCTCCTGCCCATATCTGGAGTTCTACAAGGAGTTAGGACTTATTTATACCACTTGAAAGGTAAGAAAATTTTCTATCCAATGGGAATTATTTAGTGAAATTTTCTAATATGTTAAGTATGAAAAAAATCAAGTTGAAACTATGAACCTGTTAGAGAGTGGGTATGATGATATTTTACCCCCTGAACCTAACTGAAACTTCTAACCCTAAAAGTTGGAACCTGTGACCTTTGATGATTGTTAATGAAGGAAAAGTATGTCCTAGTAATTGTAGGCTTGTTCTGGAACCTGTTAGTGTAAAATTTTTCCTTGCAACCTAGTAGTAGACACTTCTAATTAAAAAAAATTATTCCATAATTTTCTAACTAACCCTAGGTTGTTTCTTGGGTCTCAAGTGGGTTGTTTTAACTAGGCATCACAAAATGGCCTCTGCTTATGTCTGAATGCTTTGTCACCTTTCTCAAGAGGGACCTCATGTTGGAATAAGTCTTCTTTATATGCTTTTAGCTCTTAATATGACCAGGCAAGACAGTCTTGATATTGTTTTAACAATTGGAGGTAGGACTGCTTTTATTCCTTTCTTAAACTGCTGCCCAACCAAAATTTTCTTGGTTTATCGTTAGTTTGCGAGTTATGATCTTCCACATTCCTTGAGGCAGACATGTTTCTATTGATGATGCAATTAGCATTTCTAAAATTTGACTCAAGAGCAACAAGACCTCTAGGAATGTTGTTAGTTTTCAATTGGATAATATCCTTTCCAAACAAAGTCTCTCTCCCTTCAGTCACACACACTATTGGTTCCCAATCAATATTCTGATCTAAAAACTCACCTTGATTTTTTAAGAACCTTTGCACTTGAGCATAATCGTTAAACACTTTCCAATGCTTGATGTTGTCAGGGACAACTGGCCTAGTTAACACTTCAACATTGTACTCATAATAAGGTGAAACAGTGCAATCCCCAAATATTGACCCCAACACTTCCAACTTATCAGAAACAACATTGAAACTTATGTCATGATGCACAATGTTGAAGGATTCAAACATCTCAATTACATCCCAAACTGCATGTTTGTAGTATTTCATCTGCTGATTTTTGTAGCACATAATTTTCTTATTTGTTTTACAACTAGCTCTTAATCTCCTTTTGTAATGATGTCCTTGACACCATACTTCCATGCAATTATTAGACCCAACAACAAGGCTTCATACTCAGCAATGTTGTTAGTACATTCAAAATTAAGCTTGAAGGAAAAAAACAAACTCTTCCAAGCTAGGCGAAATCAGAATTATACAAGCACCATTTCCAAATTTGGAGCAAGCTCCATCAAATAGCAGGGTCCACGAAGAAATTACCTGATCAAGGCACATTGACTGATCCATATTTTACATCAAAAAACCCAATAAAATTATCAGCATCAACATTAGAAAATAATACTTCATAAGAAGCATTATTTGGATCCTCAATTAGATGCAACATCTTCTTTTCTCCATAAAGCTTCACAAGGCTGCCCTCAATGGGAATAGTGGAAAGAGACATGTCCATCTGGACATTCCCTCCAACACTTGTAGCCCACATTCTTGACAAAAGCATACCCCATTTGGCAGGGAAATCAACAATCACAACTTCCAATTTTAAATTCCTCCTAGGATAAGATGCAAGATGCACCACCAAACCTTTCACACAACCAACTACCCACACTTCTCTCGATTCCATGGCAGTACACTTTCCATAGGAAGTTTTAACTTTGATATTCAACTCATTCATGAATTCTAGAGGCATGACATTAGATGGTGCACCAGAATCAAACATACAATTATGAAGTAGTCTATCCTTTATGATCAAAGTTGTGAAGAATGGATCAAAATTCAATTGAGAATCAACCAAGGATGTCCCCAAGTATACCTCAAGTGTTTCTCCAAGATCTTCTACTGATGGAGGTGTTTCAAGGTCAGCAATGATCTAAGGAGTTTCAACAACATTTACATTTCTGCTTGGAGTACTCCTTTCTTCTTTCAAACCTAGGTACTCGAATTCTCTCCTCTTGTGCTCAGGAATCCTAAGAAACTCAATGATTGGAGCACTCACTTTGATCTCACTCAATACTTGGGCTATGTCATAGGGAACACTCTTTAGCAAAGGAGCATTAGAAGGGAGACAAGTAGATTCATCAGATGGTAGCTTGGGCATGAGGAGGACTGTAATTTTTTCTTGGGACAACAGAGATTTTCGTAAGTGTTTCTATTCTAGGATCTTCTTTGGGAATGTTTGTGAGAAATGGTGTTTTAGGTTTGGCTTGAGGCCTAGCTCCCTTAAAAAAATTTCTCCTAGTGTTATACTCTTTCTCTTGAGCCACAACAACATTCATTAACAATTGTCTATCTTCCTCCAAAGGGATACCACCATCATACTTCTTAATCATCACAACCCTTAAATATTCAAAGTCATTGTTAGGAATTTCAAAATCTTGCACTACATCATTTTCAAGAATATGAGGGGGAAGAAAGACTTGTACCCATTTGATGCAATCCCAAAAGGTTCCAGTTGTTCTTGCACTTATTACCTCAGTTGATGTTGCTCCTTCTTGTGAGCTTGAAGAGCAACCCACCATGTAGATACCATCATTAGTTCCATTATCATTATTAGCTTCACCATCCTACTGGTCCACTTCACATGGAGGATGGGGTAGAAAAAACCTATCACACCAATCAATATTAGCAACTTCCTCAACAACAACATCCCTAACAGTTAGGGGATCAGGTTAAAACTCTTCCTTCACATTCTTGAGGATGTCTATTTACAGAACCTATGGGTCGTTTCCCTATATCACTTGCCCTTTGATCACCCCTAGGATGATTGGAAAATCTTTCATGGATTTGTGATTTTTGCTGACCTTGTGAAGTCTGCTTAAATCCCTTCTCATCCTGGGCTAGCTTGTATGAGATTTCTTTAATATCCCCTACCAAATTTTTCCCAACTTCCTCCAAATCTACACTCTTACTTACTTGAGGTTTTTCAGGGTTTATCAACTTTACACCATCTCTCTTGAGAGGTTTCCCAATTACTTTGATATTGTTTTCAATTTGAAGTGCCATGGTGAAAGATTGTCTTAGATTAGTAGGGTTCTTGTCTCTTAGTAATAGGCTACATTTTTATCAAATGCATCTACATATTTGATTAAAAAATAATCATCATAAGGCCTCAGACTAATAGGAAGCCTTCTCAAAGTTTTGTTAAACCTTGTTTTGAAGTCATGGACTGATTCATTGGGGTTCTTCTTGATATTCTCAAATTTAGACAAGATAAATCTAGGATCTGTCTTGTCACCATATTGCAACCTAAATGAATTCTTCATTTCAGTCCAAGAATCAATTGAATTATCAGGCAGAACCTTGTACCAATCCCTAGCATCTTCTTCTAGTGTACAAAAGAACAATTTGACATACACATCTTCAAACTCTATTTCAAAATCCTCCATCATGTTAACAAAAAGTTTGAGATGTTGATCACCATTTATAGCATTGTTACCTTGGAACTTTCACAACCTATTTCTAACATCTTGTGGGAAAAATTTGGGTAACCATCCATTCCTCTAAAATCTATAGGACCAAAGGTGATAACAAAAAATGGAGGTCTAGGCTGAGCCATATTTTTTTGAGGTGGAGGTGATCTTGGGGGTGACACAAGATGATGAGGAGTGCAAGGTCTTTGGGGCTCAATAATGTGATTCACAAGACTGGTATTCTTTAAGTTCTTATTTTCTTGGAAAGTTTTATTTGAATTGAAACATAGAGGTGTAAATTGAAGAAGGAACTCAGCAAGTATAGTAGAAGGACCTTCACTAGTTGAAGTAAACAAGTTTATGAGAGGATTTATTGAATAAGAATCATTAGAAGAAGAGTGATAATCCTCAACTAAAGGTTGAACTCTCTCACCAATGGATATACTTTTTCCTGATGTCTGACCTTTAACAACCTTCCAAACTCTTCTCCCTTCTAACTCTAAGTTGTTTGAATATGAAAACAACTTCTTAGCAGAGTCTTTAAAGAAGAGAGATCTTCTTCCTTCCAATTTTGTAGAGATTAGCAACACAAAAATAAATGACAAAAGGTTTAAGACACTGGTATTTATCAAGATCAAAACAACATGGATTCGCCACTAAGGAATTTCACCCTAGTTGTGCAAATGCACTAAAATACTCTGTCAAATACCTATCAGCACTGAAAATCTTGCCAAACTTTATAGATCAAACCTTCCTTTTTCTTGGATTTATTAATCACAAATGTAAATGAAGTGTAACTACTATTGGAAAATGATAAAATTGCAAGCAGAACTTGAAACCTTTGCATACACCTTAAAAATCTGAGTATAAAATGATGCTTTAACAATATATTTGCATGAAAAATTTGCAAGAAACATTACCAGGGTTTGATATGCATTAAAATATCTCAAATATTTTCAACAGTTCCCCAACAATGATGCCACTTGTGTTGGTACCCAAATTTTTTCTCCTTTTCAGTCTGAGCAGCATCAAAGATATGACATGAAGCTTGAAGATAGATAGATCATGATGTATGTCATTTTGTAGTCAGGGATGTGATCTAACTAGCACTCAGATTTGTGGAGAGATGGATAGCACTCAAATAGGACTTGATCTTGTCCTAACTATTTTAGGTTGTGCCTTTCAACCAAGGTAAGAGAACCTATTTTGTAACCCTCAAATGGTGAAGGAGATGAAGATATCCCTCAATCTGTGTAAATAGTATGAAAAGGCCTTGGGAAAATATGATCAACACTCCAAATCTGACTTTCACAAGTTGTCACTCCCAGATTATGGAGATATTTTCAATGCAAGGCAAGGGTTACTGAAGACATTGTATGATCCTCATTTGCTTTGTGCATTTTTGTAAATGGATTGTATTCTTTTGTCCATACAAATGACAAAGTAGGGGTAGTATGGGTAGGATTAGTTTGTTTGAATGAATTTTGGTGGGAGATTTTAGATAAGACTAACAAGACTTTTCCAGATAAGAAAAACTTGCAAGACCTAAATAGCAAAATGCTTCAAAGGGATTAAGGAACTCCTTCAACCAGGATATGTGCACCAAATGGAGGCTCATATCTACACTCTTCCACACAATCTTTGAAAACATGCCACAAAAGCTTAAAGTAGATGAACCAACAAAGTATATAGAAATCTCTATTTTATCATGACCTAAGGTGCACCCAAAGGTTTACAAACAATATTTGAATTCAAGGAAGGTAAAGTGATTTTAAATTTGTTTATCTCTTTATCAGATGAAAGCTCTTATGAATGTGAGATTACAAATTCCACTAAACTATCAACAAGAAATGAGACCATGTATGATCAAGAGAGATTTTAAATACAAGAAACAAAAATTGAAAACATTGTGAGATAAAAGTGTATGCAAATTTTTCCAAGAGACAACACAAAATAATCTAGAATGCCCAAATTTATCAGCAAGGGAATGTTATAAGAACAATCTTAGAGCTTGTTGATGGCTATACAACTAAAAATAACTCAAAATGATACAAATCTGATGTAAAAAGGAATTAGAAATGGTTCTGAGGTAGTTTCTTAAAGAATGGGCTTCTTCCCAGATTTTCCCATGAAATTATAGGCTTCTCCAACCATTTGCATGACAAATTCATGCAATATATAACTTTTTACTCATTTTCTAACAAATCTTCCATGTAAAAGTGGAATATTCAGAACACCTTTACTTTGCAATATTTTGGAAAATGACATCAAACAGACTCGCAAAAAGTTTCCAGTTGTTTATTTCAAAAGGTGAATCATTACAAAACTTCATCATTATCCATTATGGAGGCACATTTTTCATCTTCAAAGCATGCAGACCCCTTTCCTCTCATTATTTCATCCTTATGCCTCCAAAATTTGATTTTGCAACTTCTTTATTTTATCTTTCATGTTTTGGACGGGCTAGGGGAAAAATCATTTTAAAAACACCTCAAATCTTCAAATTGATCCTTAAAACCAATTACACTATTCCTTGCAGGCACAAACAACATGAATTCACCAAAAATTCGATGGAAATTGGTGCTAACACGTGGCATAATATGATTACATCTGGGAGTATGGCTCAATTTTGCATATTTCCACCTTTTTTGGAAAAAGGAAATTTTTCTCATTTTTCCCCATGGACCCGCACCTCTGATTCGGTCCTTGCCATGTGCTCAGTCACTGATTCATCATGGAGCCACGCTTCAAATTTTCACTCTAAGTTATTTTGTTAAAAGGGAAAATTGTTCCATTTTTCACCAGTAGCCTGCACTCCCTTCTGCACCCACCACGTGTCTCCCTGTGATTCTCTGAGGATCTACAGGCTCATTTCATATTTTAACTCCTTTTTTTGCCAAGGGAAAATTTCCCACTTTTCTTCTGCTAGCTAGCCTTTTTCTTTGACACTGACACGTGTCCTCTATTTATTTTATGTGGGCCTACGCCCCTTTTCATAAATTTTGTCCCTTTTTAACAAAAGGCAAAATTCTTCCAAGTCCTCCACCACTCTGCCTTACATCCCGCCCGCCACGTGTCCTCCTCTAGGCCCTACAGGGGAAACTTAACAATTTTTCCCAAAGCACAAAAACTTTAATTTTTCAGGAAAACCCACAAATCCCCATCCAATTACAAATGGCCACGTTACCAATGAATGGGAGCTATAAATTGACAGGTAAAGGACACCCGTATGATCATCAAGAAATGTAGAAACTACCAGAGATGCCTGAATTCAATTTTTTCTTGGTGGGTGAAGATTTTTTTGATCAAAAATTAAATGGAGAAGTCATTTTAGGAAATATCCGACCATAGGGATAATTTTTGAGGGAAAATAACCATAAAAATGAGCAACCACGAGCTCCAAAGGCCGGAAAAAGTTGAAAAAATGACAGAGGCAATTTATAAAGGGTAAGATTAGGGCACAAAACAGAGCATACATGCATATTTCTTTCAAATTGGGGTAAAACAATAAGTTTATGAGAATTTCAAGGCATTCAATCTAGAGGGAAAAGTTACAAACCACAAATTTTTGGGAGAAAAATGTTCCAGAGCATGTAAACCAAAGGAAAATTTAGGGCAAAATGGAAGAGGATCAAAATTGGCACCAACAATGTCCGCAAACAAGAACTTGCTAAAGATCATCAGAAGAACTCTTAATGGGAATCAGATGACCTGACACACAAAGCTGAAAATGGCCTTATGGGCTAATAGAATAACACCCAAGAGATCTACAGGTAACTATCCATTCAAGGTCATATATGGGAAAGAGGCGGTGTTGCCTATATCACTTGAGGTGCCAACATTGGAGCTCGTGAAGCAACTAGAGATGTTTGAATTTGGACTAATGGAAGCAAGGTATATAGAGCTGATAGAATTAGAAGAAACCAAAGAGCATGCTCTCCAAGCAATACAGAAGAATCAGGCTTCAATCAAGAAATGCTTTTGAGAAGAAGAAAAAATCAAGGACCTTCTAGGAAGGAGACCTGGTTTTGAAGTGGGATGTAGATCAAGTAAAACTAGGAAGGCATTTCAAATTTGACACCATATGGAGTGGCCCCTATATGATCACAATATGCAAAAGTAGAAATGATTTCCAATTTTCTACATCGAAGGGTGAAGAGTTACAGATTTTAGTAAATGGGATCTATCTTAAACAATGTTACTAAAAGGGGATTTCTCACCCTATGCATATTAGTTTAGTTTTCTCTTTCCTCTAAGTGCTTATGTACATTGTCTTTTTGTAGTGTAGATTTATTTTCTCCTAAGTTTTTTACATACTTTGCATGTTCCTTTTGGAGCATGTATGATTTCAAATTCTATATATAGTGTGGTGTAATTTTGTTACTCTCATGCAATATTTGGACTTGGCATTTGGTCAAGATAAATTTCAGTTCTAATGGGTTTCCATGCAACCCAGGGGTCATTTTTCAAAGTTCAAATCAATAGCAGGATATCACTCATGGCTCCATGTCCAATGGATATGACAAGGAAATTGGTCTTTTCATCTAGTAGGTAGATACCCTTGTGTGTCGCCAAATTGTTATCCATATTTCAGTCCCGTGCTAAATATTGGATCGACCATGATCCCGAATAATAAATAAAAAAGTCAAAAGGTAGACAGAAAAGAGGCTCAAAATTGGCTAATTATAAAGGTGTAAGCGGAGAATGCCAAGTGTCAGTATGGCATTGTTTCAAGGGGGTAAAATTTGCAAAATGGCCCACAACTCCGCCTAAGGAAAAAGTCATCATCTGGGCCCAAGTCAAACACAAAGAGGGAATTATAAGAAAGGAGAAAAAGATAAATTGTGGACCCATAGGCCTGATTTTTGTTCCAATTTGGTTGTCACGTGTCCCATATCAAAAGGCGACAAAATTTTCAAGATGTTGTCCCGCCCTCCTATACTGACCCGATACAAACTTTGAAGGGGCATATCTTTTGACTCAGGGATCAAAATATTGTAAATCTAATTTCGTTGGAAATATTCCAGCCTCAACCGTGCCATGGAGTTCTAAAAATTTAATTTTGAGGAGGGTTAGGTGAAGAAAAATGGTGGAAATGTCTTCAGAATTTTAATGCAAGATCTTCTTGCCTCAACAACAAGATCATATTTGATATGATTCATTGTTTTCTCTTCCTTCAAGGCATCAAACCAAGGATAGATGTAGTAAAGAAAAATTTTGGGAGAGATTTCATCAAAGGAATTAACAACAATGGTTGAGTTTCAACCTACTTTTCCCACTTCTCTCTCTCTTTCTTCTTTCAGGATTGAATCTATAAATGTGGGGGCAAGATTCATCGTTAAGCATTGAACATTATTTGTTTTGCAGGCTCCCTTCTACTCTTGGAAAAGGGATTTGTGGGTTCATGCCTTCCATCAAAAATTACATTACGTTTTCTACCTCTTGGCTACTTTGTAATGGTCTTTATCAATCTACAGATCAATAAAATACATATGTGATCGATTTGAGATCCAATCGTGTCTCTTTTTTCTTTCATTTGGTCTCCCATTATATATCTGGCTATCTGTGCTTATTTATTTTATGCATTTTGTTGGTTTGTGTCTATCAGCAAAATAAGTGTTCATCATTCCTTTGGTGCATCACCTCATAGTTTAGCTTTGTTTTAAGTTTTGTATTCCTCCTATCCCTGTCTCCTTGGTAAATTTTAGATTAAGATTAAGAACAGACCCTTTGCAAGTCTCTACATATGTACCTAAACAAAGGAATAAGGAACCAACCTTAAATCTAGAGATACTTCCCATTTTGTAAGGTCCCAGACCTTGGGGAAAGTTCAATGTTATGAAATCACACCAAATGAGTCTGCCTTAGAAAAGTAGATCTTTTAGAGCTCATTTGGGGGTGTTGTGATTTCACGTTAACAGAAACCCAATCTTGAGTGTCTGCAAAGATGGTGGGCCAATAATACCTTCCTCGAAGGACCTTTTGTGTAGTGACCATTGCTGAAAATTGTCCACCACATGCTTGGTCATGGTATGCTTTAAACAACTTTTCTTGTTGCTCTTTATCTACGCACCTGAGGAAACAACCATCTAGGCCTCTTTTATAAAGTGCATTATTCCAGATTATAAATTTAGCTACCTTTAGCTTGAGTGTTCTCCTTTACTTGTAATCATGATGGGGAGGGAATTCCCCATAAGTCAGGTAATAGACAATATCAGCATAACACTCATGAGTAGTGGTGACAAAGAGAACCTGTGGGTTGTCTTTTGAATAAGTTGAGCAAACACAATTTTATTCACCATGTTGAACTTTGAGTGTTTCATCTTCAATAATCAACTTGCACAAGCCATTTCCCTTTACCAGATTAGAGGGTCAAACCTCCAAGTCATATTCTTGAGTCTTTGCAATCCAATTTCCTCTTTTAGCTCTGGGACCCTACTATGTCAAGATGGACTTGATTGCACTGCCGGGGACCATTACCACTATATGGGAATTGAGGATGTAAAACCTGAATTTTTTTATAGCCCTGACCACTACATATCCATGATTCTTAAATTAGATGTATTTTAGATTATGCTTTTTCAAAGGAAAACTCATGAAAGCAATAGGTGCTTCCATGCCTTCATCATTTTTTTGAACAAGAACGACAGAGAGTGTATGTTCTGATGCATAAAAATACATGATGAATTCTTTTTTAAAATCAAGAGATACAAGAGTTGGATCCTTGGCAATGGATTTGTTGATCTCTTCAAATGTTGTCTTCCTTTCATTGTTCCATTTGAAGTTTTCTTGTGGTTTCATCATGGAAGTGATGTGCTTCGTCAACTCAACAAACTCATGCATAAAATGATGAAGAATGTTCACCTTTCCAAAGAATCAATGAACTCCTTTCTTTCTTGTGGGAAGGGGCTAATGCTTCAATGGATATAACCCTCTTAGGATTGATGTGTGCTCCATGTTTTTTCACAATGTGCCCCAATAATTTTCCCTCTGTGACTCCAAAAATGCACTTTTTTGGATTTAGTGATATGTTATGTTTCCTACACCTTGCAAGTACCTCTTCCAAGTGATAGATATGATCTTCCCTCTTCTTTGAAAATACTGTGAGATCATCAAGATATATGACAATGAAATGCTTCATATCTTTGAAGGCCAAATCCATCACGCTTTGAAATGTAGATCCTACATTGATTAGTCTAAAAGGCATTATGCTATAGGTCAAAGTTCCCCAAGGTGTTGTAAAGGCTTTCTTGGTGTGGTCCTCCTCTTCCAATTTGATTTGATTATATCCTGAGAATCCATCAAGTAATGAAAGCATTTTAGATCCATTGAATACTTGCAGGATATGGTCCATGATAGGAAGAGGATGATTTTCCTTTAGTGATGCTTGGTTCAGGTTGTGAAAACTCTACACATATCCTTATTTCACTATTCTTCTTCCGCACTGACACAATGTTAGCCACCCACATTGAATGGTGGATGGGAAAGATGATCCTTGCATTAAGAATCTTCATTACGTCCTCCTTGATGGTATCAGTAATCTTTAGGTTGTATGGCCTTTGTTTCTTCCTGAAGGGCTTAACACCCAACTTCAAAGGAATTGAGTGATACATTTCCTTTGGTTGGAAGGATTTGAGTTCGTCATAAGAGTAGGCCAAGACATTTGAGTATTTCTTGAGTAATGCAACAAACCTTATTTTTCTTCAGGCGAGCAACATTTTCCAATATTGACCATCCTTGGCTCCTCCAGGGTACCAATGTTTTCTTTATCAAAATTAGCTAGGCACTGAGAAGATTGCTTTTATTTTTATTGAATGAATCTATCATGTTTGTCAAGAGGTCTTCTAAGAGACTAGGCCTTTGGGAATTTTATTCCCTTTCAATTTTATTAATCCCTCATATCAATCCCTTCAATTACTTTTTTCTCTTTTTTGAATATTTATTCTCCAGTGATCCATTTTTTTTATCACTCCTTCACTTTGTCTAGAAATCCATCGAGACACTTATCTACATCACTCTAACATGGACATCAGAATATGCATCTCTATCTACTTGAATACTTACCAATGAATTGCCTCTCACCAAGATAAAATGGGGGATCAATGTAGACATTAAATCACGGACATAGGTTATTATTTAGTCCCACTACTCATACTAGAATTCATATGGTATCACTGAGTGAAGAAAGAAACTACATTAGAGCCATCAACCTTTGGCCATTTTACTTTACTTTCTATCATCAGCTTCAATGGAACCTGCATCACATGTATTCAACCCAGTCCCACACTTTGTTCCATAATGCTAGAGTCGTGGATTCTTTATCTAATATGACTAGGTGCACCCATCCCATTACTAAGGGCACTCTCAAGCACACTAGTCCCATCTCAGATCACCTTGATTCCTTTTTACACTCTGATGCACTCATGCCTAAGTTTAGGGAACTTTCATAGCCATTTGCGTTTTTCATATTTTTAGTGGTATCAACATTTTTGGGGTTAATTATGAAAATGGGCATAGATCATTGAGAACCGTATAAATATAAAGTTACTGAGACCAGCTAATCGAGGGACCAAGTACTGGAATCACTACTATCATCTAACTAAGCTTGCATCTATCTAAGGCTTCTAGAGCTCCATTTTCATCCATCTAGCTCCATGACAAGTGGACAAGGCTGGTTCATCTACATCAGACTTCATGACGTGAGGAAGTATTTGTCCTATTCCATCCATACTGATTTAGAATTTTTAAATCTAGTTATCACTTGCTTCTTCACAAAGTGTCGTACTATGACACAAGAACACCTGGGGCATGATATGGTCCCATCACACACCTAGAACTCACATTTGGATCTCAAATAGTCTAGCACATGACCACTTCATGTTAATAAGTCCACCATTATGGGACACTATAGGAATTTTGACCTCCTACATATACCATATTTCCTATGTTAGGGATGTCTTCTACCAGTATGGTTTGGATAACCTTGGGGGTTTCTAGAAAATCAGCTAGTGCTACCTCTACTTCTTTAATTCTTCCTACCAATATCACTAGTTTGGCATTCCATTAAGTAGCAAGGTTCCATTTACCTGACATCAACATGATGGCCTAGAGCATTTGCAACATTAGGCTGGAATCATCTAGTGACTAAGGCTCAAAGGATGTTTTTTACAATATTTTTCACAGACCAATGTGCCCAGATCCTCAAACCAGGAGTGCCCCAGGTAGCCCCAGATCCAAGCATAGTTCAATATATGTAGGGCTTTCTAGAGCTAGCATGTTGTGGTCAGGTGGTCCTGCATGGTTTGTTTATCTAAGCCTTCACTACAACATAGGACTCCAGGATATATTTTTGACCATCAACTAAGGCTATATTAATGAACCCTCTTTTTCTTTTGGGTTTCAAGGTGTATTACTGTAGGTAGTCTAGTTGGCTAAGAGGTGTAATTTCCTCATTTATTTATATGTTCCATCGCTGTTGTGCATAATATTGGCCATTACACTAGAATATCAACATTTTAGTTCCTATCCAAGTGTACCTTTTAAATTTCCTTTAAAAATGTAATCTAGCAAAAGCAAACATCATAGTTTTCTTAGAGTTATGGATGTCCATAGCCCTTGAGTGGGTATCTCTTGCGTAGACTATATACCATGTTTTCACGATTTTTTTATCCATCTATGTTTACCTAATCCTATTGATTAAATTCTGGGAAACACATAACAATGTGATGTGTATTTAGGCATAAAGTTTTGAATCCAATAAAAATAAGGATTGGGGAAGTTAGTGGATATTGATCATGAAATATTTAATATTTAAGAAACATTGTAGTAATATTAGATGATTGCAAATTCTGGTAAGAAAAATTGACATGTTAGCCTTTACACAAGAATGAAAGAACGTTAGAATCACATGAGGGTCGCTATGAAAAAATCCTCATTGTTTTGAGTTAAGCTGTGAAATTTACAAAGTTAGATAAGATGAAGCTCATACAGTATGAGTTGGATGAACTATGCAGAAGTGGATAGTTTGGTGGAATACTGAGATAATTAGTTCCCAAGCTCTAGCATCCATGTGAGTGAAAGTGAGATCCATCCATAAGGTATAATGTAAGTATGACAGAGCACCGATTTAGTCTCAACAACTTGCAGATTGTGAGGTTCTGGAACCAAGTCATGAACCCAACAACAATTTTTTGAGTTATATGTGAAACCAAATAGATGACATGAATAGAAAAATTTGATTAAATTTTTATTGATAGGAATTCCTAAGTAGGCACATAAAATCTCATTTAAAATTTGGGACAGGAATTGTAAATCCGACATAAAAATAGATCTAACTTTTAGTGAGCTAGAATCCGAGGTAAATTCTATCAGACGATCACTAAAAGTACTTTGCACTTGAAACATGAATTTAACTAGAAAATATGAGATAGGTATTTGTTCATAGAATTATTATATACAAAATCATGGACTCATATTTTCTACAGGAAAATAACCAATCAAGATAAATCTAAGCATTTACAATGAACATATAGATCCGATATTTGTATCAAGCCTATCACTCTATATGTGTTATGGATTTTTTGGGTATTAAAAGAATGCAGCTACTAATCAAGGAAAAAATGGGACACATCCTCATTTGGTCTAGCTTATCCTCTTAGTGAAGAGACAACAAAACATCCAACAAATAATGTAGAATCATCATTTTTTTATGAGTTATGGATTTCCAAAAAGCAAGCCCTTGATTTGAGAGTAAATCTTCATGCATTGAGCAATATACCATGTAGTTTTCAATAATATATGTCTCTACCAATATTTTTTCTTACATTCCACATCTTAGTTGTTATCAAAACACATAAAGATAAGATCAGATTGCATCAATCCCTAAATAAGGTGTTGGTTGGATGCATAAATTATAAATGCAACCTTTCACACTGAGACATTTAATTTTGGAAACTATTAAGACATACAGTTTTATCTCTCCTAACAAACATTTTGCAGTTTTAAAATGGATAATGTGGCAATAGTAAGACCCTCTTCCAAGAAATGATCTAGTCCACTCATGTGTCTTATCAAGATGGAAAAATGTATTTATATTTATGTTTGTTCCCTTGTAAAAAATTCAACTGTGTGTATTCTCCTCTCTCAATCTCCTTTGTCATCACGAATTATTCAGTCCGTTGTGAACTGCAGTGTTTCACCTTTAATCCTGTCTACTTTCAATCACTTCAATGCAATCCCCTATCGACATTTATGCAAGTGTATCTCCTTTAAATTCTTGGAAGTTTACTATTTATTACTAAATAATGTAGACTTTCAATTCTTTGCCAGTCATAATATATTACAATGGAACATAGTTTGGTTTTTAGCATAAAGGAGTTCCTTTCCATTGAATAAAATTAGAACATCATATATCATGATTTTTTTAATGGCGAAAAAAGAAATACCCAAAACATTCCACATTTTTAAATGGGGTTCTGGTGATTGTGTAGGTCAGGTATCAACAAAAATAAACTCTAGTGAATCCATTTACATTGGAATGTTAGTCTTTGCTAAATTTGGTAGTTGAAAATTCTTCTAGAAGATATTCTGGTGTACCATTTATTGGACGAAGGTTTGAGGGTGTAAAAATATGACTTGAACAATAAAATTGTTCAAAATTGTATTATACCGTTTTAAGTGAGAATTTCTCTCTAACATGTAACTTTCCCTGAGCCTACACAGAAGGGGAATGAAAACAATATTGTAAATGACATTGTGTAGGACAAAACTCGAAACAAGGTTCCTGAGAGATGTAACACTGATAAATGGAAGACACGAATCGGCTCCTACAGTTTGTCAATAGGGCATGTTGGCACACGTGGACACCAATTCTGCCTCTATTGATTCCTCATTTGATTTTTTAGGAATAGAAACCACAATAGCTATAAATTCACCACCTAAAAACAACTATAGATAAATAAATCAATGACACTAAAAAAATTTCGTTTACACAATGGTCCAAATTTTTTACAAGTAGCATCCTCATCTTCATCATCAATGTACTCAATTAGGCCATTGCGCATATCAACTTCCTCGACCTCAAGATAGTTTTTATAGTCTTCCATATTTTCTTCTTAAGTTTCATCAATTTTTGCTTCCTCCTTCGAATTTTTGGTGTCACAGATGCCATTGACTGGTGGTGCTTCAAGAGCAAGCTGACGAGGAGATCGATCAATCCTTGGACTATCTGGAGGGTTTGGTCTCCTTGAATCATTCCACATTGTGATCTAAGATAACTGCTTCTTCAAGGAAACCAAGTCATTTCCATTTTTAGGAACATCAGATCTGTGGTGACAGAGTTTGAATTCTAACCCTTTTTCTTTCCATTGGTTCCTTTCACCTTACTAGACAAGATTAGATTATTATCAGTTTCTATTGCATGGTCTAGAGTTTCCCTCAATGTTTTTGGTTCAGTTCATCTAAGGAAGAAACCTACTTCTGATGGCAAGGCGCTGATGAAGAATCTCTTCAAATTATTTTTAGGAGGCACCATATCTTCAGGGATTCTTCTTATCACTCTATTATAACTTGCTACAAATTCTCTCATAGACTCAGAGGTTTCTTTTTTCATTTGTACCAATTGGACCAAGAGATCCTAGAAATCTTCTATGGTCTTGAAACTGTGTTCGAATGCACTTCTTATATCTTCCCAACAGGTGACAGACCTTGAGGGTAACATGTAGAACCATTCGGAATCATTTTCTTGAAGTGAATCCATAAAGAGTCAGACTGGTACATCTTCGTCCTCAACACCCCAACACACTGCAAACGGTGATAAATGTTGCTACATGTTCTTCGAGGAGCTGAGAACCATCCCCTCTCAATTTTGGGAAGTTTTTTCTTGAGCCCTTTGGTAACTTATGGAGTGGTTGAGGAAGAGCTAGTGGATCAGTGTTTTCTCCCCATGGTACATTAGACCTACGGGCCTCAAGATCACATTCATGCTCACGATCATGAACCCCCATTCTATTTCTATTTCTAGCTTCCAACCTTGCTAAGGTTGTGGCTTCTGCTACTACTCTTTCATCTACGTTGGCTTGAAGTCTCTTGATTTCTTCAAGTTGAGCTCTTAATATCCTCTTCCGATCTTGCTTCTCTTTCTCTAGCTTCTTCTTTGGTCTCTACATGTCGGTGAAATCTATACAAGGTTCTCTTTGATGTATGGAAATTCACCATCCAAATTATTGGCAACACTCAGGTTCCCAACATGATCAATTGCTTGTAAAGGAAGCCTCTGGATTCCAAGTAGCTCTTTTCTCCTTTGAAGTTCCTCAAAAATGGGATTAGTTTGTCCTCCTTGTCTCTGTTGCTGGGTGTACCTTCTTATCTGTTGGCTTGAAAAGTCTATGCTCTTATTTTGCAGTGTTGGAATTTGTCTTTGCCTCTCCAATTCAGCAGTGCATGTTCTTCTTCAAGGTCCATAATTCTCGTGGCAATGAATTAGTGATTGGCATTTTGTCTATTATGCCAGATAGCTTCCCTCAAATCTGAAGAAACATCTTCTTCGATGTGGAAGAGAAATTCAGGTCTTTCAATAGGAGGGTTTCTTGGAAGTAGCCATGATTTGATATCCATGTGGCTCATATAGCATATTCAAATTCCAAAAAAAAATTATCTTTTTTGAATTTTGAATTTTTTGACCCGGGTGGTCGCATTTAGGTGCAGATGCTACTAAATATTGTCCCACGGTGGGCACCAAAAACTGTTAGCAAGGAAATTTTTTGGGTGGAAAAATTTTTGGATTCCTTTCGCAATGCTCTGGGAATCTAATTCCCTCTACTTAACCGGTGCAATTGCCGTGTATGCATGTGCACGTGAAAAGTGTGAGATTTATGTGGTGGCCCTTTTGGTTAGAGGATCCAATAGGGGCACTCCACTAACCCTGCGGCAAAATCTTATAGCAATCTACTTGATAGGGAAAAATTCACTCTGAAGGTAGGAAAGGGAAGTGAGAGAATGAGATAGGGAGAACTAATGCTGCAGTTAGGAAATTAGATTCCTTCACACATTAGTTAGAAACTTCAACACATGCATTTATGAGAAGAAACAACCCTGCAAATGGAAACAAGACGAGATAAGATTGCGAATTCAAAGTTTCTAAAATATCCTCATCAAAGAGGCTACAAAATAATGTCTTCTTGTATTGATGCTTAAACAAGAAGTTGTACATAATGTGGGAATGCAAGAAATTTGGGAATGGAGGAAAGTAGAAGAAAATGGCTATCTCCTTTGCTTTCTCTAAGTACAATGCACTTGTGAGTTTACAAGATCAATTGCCAGACCATATACAATGGCATGAAGAAGCCATTAAATATCTTGCAAAAAATGGTTACAACTTCTTCTTTATTGGTAAGAAATGTTTTACAATATTTTCATTCATTTGTGTCCATTCAGATTCTTGATTCGTGAAGAAATGCCAATGGCGGAAAAACCATATTTTTTCATAATGCAGCCATTACACTTGTTTTGTAACTTTGAATTTGAACCATTCATCTTGCCTTTGAAAGTTTAAACTAGAGCCATCCACGTGGGAGAAATTTACTGGAGCGGGCGTGGAGAATGCCTTTTGCATTTTGTGACTTTATAGAGATTTGGAATTTTTTACATTTTTGGTCCACCCTTTCGCTTCTGATATAAGCCTAAAAAGTGGCTTCACTTGAGTGGAGACAGAGTCATGGGTCACTTTTATAATTTTACCTTTTTTCAATGTGGGCTCAAAAACACAAATTTCTCCATCGGCCCGTATCCCCACTTTGACCTTCGATGCAGGCTTAACATTGAATTTTTCCATAGCATGATTAGGGATACGGGTCACTTTATGACTTTTAGCCCTTTTTTTAAAAAAGTCTTAAAACCTTAAAGTTATCTGCTGACCCGCTTCCTCGCTTTGACTTTCCAACAATAGGCTCAAGATTTGAATTTTTCATTTGTGTTCAGCAGGGATGCGGGTCACTTTTTAAGTTTAAGCCACTTTAATGAAAATGACTCAAATTCTAAAATCTCCTTTGACACTAAAATTTTCCTCTGTAATTTCTATTTCATTAATGTAGTATTAGGAATAGGATGTTGTTAAGTATAATTAGTAGTAGCGTCTAATAGAAGATAATGGCACTGCCAGTACGATGCCGCCAATAATGTATAGTATGGTAATAGTCAAAAGTACAATAGGAATGTTGTGGTAAAAAAGTAAATATTTGTCATAAGTAGTCCGGTAATGTTAAAATGTCAAAGTTGGGGTAAGTAGAGAAGTAGGGTCTACATGATTAGGAACTAGAAAGATTATATTGGTAATAAGGACAAGGAGTGAGGTCATAAATATTTTGTGTATTTTATTTGTAAAATGTCTAAAAATGTGGAACCCATGTGAAATGATAAGATTTATCTTATCTTAAAAGATAAGCTTATATGTACAGATAAGAATTAAGGTATGGAATATGATTCGTCAGAGTGAATTTTTTTATCCTATTTTAGAGATAAGATGGATAAGCCTGGAAGTTCTATAAATAAAGAGGCCACCCCCCCTTATTTATCATAGAAGGAAGTAGTGAGAAATATTGTATGAGTAAGTGTGTAAAAGAAGCCATCATTTTGAAGGTCTGTTAAAGAAGCCATTGAGAGATGTAATTGTGAAGTTTCTCCCATAGTATTGGTGGAAGGCAAGTGAAGTCAGTAACACTTGAAGTAATCATGGGTGAGATTGTAACAATTTCATGTTAATATTATAATTTACTTTGATATTTCAAATTTATCATCATTCCTTCTTATCATAGTCTATGGTATTCTTGTGTTATGTTTGTTGTTGTGTTTCCAGATTACATCCACCAAACTAAGAGCTGTGCATTAGTTAATAATCATAGCACGAGGAGTTCCTGGTGAAGAATTATCATAGTGCCGAATAGGTCATGACATTTTAATTCCGTTGCTGGGACCATTCCTTGTTGGTGGATTTTATGGAGAGATATTCCCACTTATTCAGAAAAAATTTGGAGGGTAACCTTTTTTTTACTGTGCATAGTAGTTGCCACAGTAAAGTCACTTTTTGCTGTGAATAGTATTTACCACAGTAAAGTCACTTTTCATCTGAATAGTATTTACCATAGTAACTTCACTTTTTATCGTGAATAGTGGTTACCACAGTATAGTCAATTTTTTACTGTAGTAAGTCAAGTTTTACCATAGTTTACCATGGTCATTTCTATTTTCTATTATAGTGATTCTAATTATTTGTGCACATAAGTCTTTTTGATTGTACTTATGGGTTGGTATTTCACTGTGGTTACTTTTGGAAATGGGAAAGATTCCTATTTTTTCAGCCCAATCTAATGACGATGCTTCCTCTTTCATTCAAGAGTTTAATCGATCTTGTATTTGTAATGGCATTATAAGAATGGGAACAATGGACTGAATTTTTTCCTACCTTTTTGGATGGTTCAACCCTTAGGTGGTTTGAAACACTAGGTGATAATGTGAAAAATACATGGGATTTATTAACTAAAATTTTTCTTGACGAATTTGGTGAACAGAAATATGCAGATCTCATGATCGATATCACAAAACTATCCCAAGGAGAGAAGGATAAGATAAGGGATTATCATGCTCATGTTCTAGAGCTAAGGAGGAAGTTTGATGCCTAGATCCAGAAGGAAGGATTAGCGTATGGGTTGATGAATGACATGGATAATATCCTTTTTAAGCACTTCATTCTTGGGATGAAGCCAGAGATCAGACAACGAGTGAAGTGATGACCGTCCAACTACCATTGAACAAGCAAAGGAGATTGCAAGAAGGTAAGAAGAAAGCATGGAAGAGGAGCCCAAAGAAATTGTTGCTAAAGTAGAGCTTACACTAGCACCTTTGGTTCAAAATCCACAACCACTCTCGGTGAGCACAAATCTTTCTCCTAGTACATCTACTGAGTACGAAGATCTGCTCAAGAAAATGGGTCAGTTAAGTATTAATCTTCTTCAAGGAAAATAATTTAGTTCTCAAGGAGGAGATAGAGGTCAAAGAAATATTTCTGAATTTGTATGTTATGGTTGTTATAAAAAAGGTCATTATAAGTATAATTGTCTAGATAGAGCTTCTACATCTGGTATAAGAGATAATGATAAAGGAAAATCACCTGTGAATTCTTTTGATGTAGTAGATAAGAACATAAATAATGAAATAGATGTGTTTGTAACAAAAAGAAAGAAAGAAAAAGATAATCAAGATGGAAATGATCATAAGAAGATGAAAGGAGAAACTAGTAAGAAACATAGGAGAATAAAGTTGGGTGTGCAGGATTTTTTGATTTCACAGGGACAAGGACCATACTCCATCTTAGAAGATCTATCCAAAAGGCCTGCAAATATTAAATATGGTCAACTCTTGGCTGTCTTTTGAGAAGAGGAGGAAGCTGCAAAGTGGACTCAGTTCTCAATGAAGGAAGGAGGTTGAGGTCCCTGTTTTGGAGGTAGAGGTGGATCCCTATGCTCCACAGGCTGAGGGTACTATGTAATGGTATTTCAATTCATGATATCATAGTTGATGGAGGTGTTGCATTTAATGTAATGACCGATTCTGTAATGAATATGTTGGGTTTAAAAATTGATCGCCCCTCAACACTTATGTTATGGTCATTAAATAAGGGAAAAACTAAACCAAAATGTGTAGTTTCAAATGTGGCAATATCTGTTATGGGTGTTGTATGTGTGGTAGACTTTTAGGTGATGAAAAATGGTATTGTTCCGTACCTAATGTTATTGGGCAGACCATGGATAAGGAGAGTTCATGCAAGAAACTACTGGAATGAAGGATTCATGACACTTGGATGTGGTAGAGAGAGGGTGAAGATAAATGTGATCCCTTAGCATCATAAAGTAGAACCTATAGATTCAAGTGATGAAACTGATGATTGGACATCCTTCGATTACTCTAGTACCAGTGAAGTGGACACAGAAGATGAAGAAAGTGAGGTTGATGTTTCGGTCATGGATATCCTTCCAGTGATACCCGACTCATTAACCCATAAAATTATCTAAAGAAGAAATTGATGACCGTATCCAACAAATAAAGATTGGTGATGTTGTGATGGAGAGTGAGAAGGAATGTTACCTCCAGCTCTTTCGAAGGTACATACACCTATTCAATTTTGATTACAAGGAACTCCGTCAAGTAAGTGGGGTAGAACATTCTATTGAGCTCCAGTAGATGGTACTAAGCCCATAAAGCAATGCCATATAGAATGAATCCTAATTTTTCCAAGACTCTAAAATAAGAAATAGATAAGTTGCTTGATGTAAGATTCATATTTTCTGTGGAGAATTTAGAATGGGTTTCTCCCATTGTGATCTCAATAAAAAATAATGGGAAGCTACACATTTGTGTTGATTATAGGAAGCTCAATAAGGCAACAAAGAAAGATCATTACCCTCTTCCTTTCTCAGATCATATCTTGGATGAAGTAGCTGGCTAGGATTGTTATAGTTTTGTTGATGGATCTAACAGATACAACCAAGTTCATATAGAAGAGAAATATCAGCTGAAGATCATGTTCACCACTCCTTGGGGAATGTTTGCTTATAGAGTTATGCCTTTTGGGTTGTGTAATGCTCTGGAAATGTTCCAATGCTTGATGATTAGGGTGTTTGAACCCTACATTGGGACCTTCATCATAGTATTTCTGGATGTTTTTTGCATCTATGGGAGCAAGATGGACCACCTACACTAGATGGAGACAACATTTCAAAGGTTAGATGAAGCACAAGCCTCACTAAACCCTACAAAGTGTGTCTTTGGATGTTCTAAATGTGTTTTGTTAGGGCATGTTATATCCAGAGATGGTATTGGTACTGATCCTGATAAAGTTTCAAAAATAAAAATGTTATCATTTCCTATGAATAGAAGTAAGTTGAGATCATTTTTAGGCCATGTGGGTTACTATAGAAGGTTCATCAAGAATTTCTCAAAGATTTCATATCCACTAACCCAGTTCTTAAATAAGAATGTTACTTATGAACCAGGAAATAAGGCGCATGAAGCTTGTTGAACAACTGAAGGAAGCCCTGGTGTCTTCACCTGTTCTAAAGAACCTAGATTAGAACAAGCCATTCATTGTGTACACTGATGCATCAGATGTAACACTAGGAAGTACTCTGACCCAAAAGGATGAAAATGGGAATGAACATCTAGTTTACTTTTGGAGTAGAAAAATAAGTAGTGCTAAGGTAAATTATAATGTAACTGAAAAAGAGGCTCTAGCTATCATTTTTGCTATAAAGAAGTGTAGGAATTACTTACTAGGGAAAAAATTTATAGTTGTAACAGATCATCAGGCTCTAAAATATATTGTAAATAAGCCTAACCCATTAGGGAAGATAGAAAGATGGATAATTTTTCTACAATAATTTGAATTTGATATTATAGATAGGCCAGGAAAGAAGCATGTCAATGTAGATGCACTCTTTCAAGCCTATGATGGTTTAGGTTCATCTTGTGATGACGATGATTTCCTAGATGCAGCATTGTTATCCCTTGACACAATCCCTAGTGATTACATAGATATTTAGAATTATTTGAATGAATTCAAGTTTTTCCTGATAGTGCCAATGAGAAGACCAAGAGGAAGATTACTCAAGCCAGTCGTCCATATTCTATTCTGCATGGAGTATTACTTCGAATATGACCTAATGGACAGTATAAGAGGGCAGTTAGACATGATCAAGGGAAGGAGCTGATAGAAGAATTCCACAATGGTACATGTGGAGGGCACTTCTTTGGAAAACTTACAGAAAGAAGGATCTTGGATGAAGGTTATCACTGGCCCACTCTTTTTAGAGATTGTTATAATTATTGTAAGACATGTGATATTTGTCAAACACATGGTAACCGTAAGACTTCATCAGCTCCATTATGCCCTATTCTTCCACTTGGTCCCTTTGAAAAAGTGGGGAATAGACATTGTAGGTCCACTTCCAACTACCCCACACCAAAATAAGTATATTGTAGTTTCCACAGATTATTTAACCAAGTGGGTTGAAGCTAGGCCATTGAAAACAACTTCCATGGATGAAGTGGAAAGGTTCATATATGAACGTATTGTCACCAGATTTGGTTGTCCATTAGAAATTGTAATAGATCAAGGAATCCACTTCATTAATGAGGTGGTAGAATCCCTAGTCAATAAGTTTTTTATTAAGCATGAGAAGGAAACAACATACAAGCCAAGCACAAATAGACAGGTGGAATGAAATTTTTTTATGTTGTGTCAAATTCTAGCAAAAGATGTAGCCTTGCAGGTACATAAGTGGGATAAAAGGATTCATGCAGCATTGTGGGCATATAGGGAAACATCAAAGTCAGCAACATGATACTTCCCATTTTAGTTGGCTTATGGCATTGATCCAGTTCTTTCTATTAAGTTTGATATTCCCACTATGAGAGTTATGAAAAATAAAAGGATGGATGAAAGTGATTCAATAAAATAAAGGTGGTACATCTTCATTTGCTAGAGGAAATAAGGGAAATAACAAAGGATACAAGCTATAAGAAGAAAATGAAGCAGAAGGAATACTTTGATCAAAAGATCTGTTGGTCTCCATTTCATGTGAATGACTTGGTACTAGTATATGATTCCAGATACAAAAAAGAAGATAGAGAAAATTTCTTCCAAAATGGATGGGGCCCTACAAAATAGCAGTTGTACATGAAAATGGTACGTACCGACTCGAGGAATTAGATGGCACTCCCATTACGAAATGGGTCAACCACGACAAGTTGAAGATTTTCCAAGCACCAGAATAGTCTACTCTGAGGACGGAGTAGAAGCTAAGAAGGGGGAAGATGTCGACACTAAAATTTTCCTTCGTAATTTCTATTTCATTAATGTATGTATTAGGAATAGGATGTTGTTAAGTATAATTAGTAGTATGTGTTGTGTCAAATTCTAGCAAAAGATGCAACCTTGCAGGTACATAAGTGGGATAAAAGTATTCTTGCAGCATTGTGGGCATATAGGGTAACATAAAGGTCAGCAATATGATACTCCCCATTTCAGTTGGCTTATAGCATTGATCTAGTTCTTCCTATTGAGTTTGATATTCCCACTGTGAGAGTTATGAAAAAGAAAAGGATAGATGAAACTGATTCAGTAAAAGAAAGTTTAGTACATCTTCATTTGCTAGAGGAAATGAGGGAAATAGTGAAGGATAGAAGCTATAAGAAGAAAATGAAGCAGAAGGAATACTCTGATCAAAAGATCCGTTAGACTCCATTTCATGTGAATGACTTGGTTCTAGTATATGATTTCAGATACAAAAAAAAGAATATAGAGAAAATTTCTTCCAAAATGGATGGGGCCCTACAAAATGGAGGAATTGGATGGCACTCCCATTACAAAATGGGTCAACCATGACAAGTTGAAGATTTTCCAAGCACCAGAATAGTCTACTCTGAGGACGAAGTCGAAGCTAGGAAGGGGGAAGATGTTGACACTAAAATTTTCCTTCGTAATTTCTATTTCATTAATGTATGTATTAGGAATAGCATGTTGTTAAGTATAATTAGTAGTAGCATCTGATAGAAGATAACGACACTGCTAGTACGATGCCGCCAATAATGTATAGTACGGTAATAGTCAAAAGTATAATAGGAATGTTGTGGTAAAAAGTAATATTTGTTGTAAGTGGTCCAGTAATGTTAAAATGTCAAAGTTGGGGTAAGTAGAGAAGTAGGGTCTACATGATTAGGAATTAGAAATATTATATTGGTAATAAGGACAAGGAGTGAGGTCATAAATATTTTGTGTATTTTATTTGTAAAAAGTCTAAAAATGTAGAACCCATGTGAAATGATAAGGTTTATCTTATCTTAAAAGATAAGCTTACATGTACAGATAAGAGTTAAGGTATGGAATATGATTTGTCAGAGTGGATTTCTTATCCTATTTTAGAGATAAGATGGATAAGCCTGGAAGTTCTATAAATAAAGAGGCCAACCCCCCTCATTTAGCATAGAAGGAAGTAGTGAGAAATATTTTATGAGTAAGTGTGTAAAGGAAGCCATCATTTTGAAGGTATGTTAAAGAAGCCATTGAGAGGTGTAATTGTGAAGTTTCTCCCATAGTATTGGTGGAAGGAAAGTGAAGTCAGTAACACTTAAAGTACCTCATGGGTGAGATTGTAACAATTTCATGTTAATATTATAATTTACTCTGATATTTCAAATTTATCATCATTTCTTCTTATCATAGTCTATGGTATTCTTGTATTATGTTTGTTGTGTTTCCAGATTACATCCACCAAACTAAGAGCTGTGAATTAGTTAATAATCACAACACGAGGAGTTCCCAGTGAAGAATTATCATAGTACCCAGATAGGTGATGACAGATCCACCTCATCGCTTTGAATATTTTGATGCGGGCTCAACATTTTACTTTCTCCCTCATAGCATGATCGAGCTTGCGGGTCACTTTATGAATTTTATTCTTTTTTACATAAAGGATAAAAAAATTGCTCTTCTGGCCCGGATCCAATTAGATATGTCCACGTACCCATGGAAAATGGGGCCAAAATTTGATGGGGAAGAAAATACCCATCATTCACGATTGTGGAAAAATGCAGAAAAGAAGAAAACTACACCATTTCGTGTCATATTTTCAAATTTATTTTGCGAACCAAGGGATTGAAAACAATATAAGGTTTGATGATCAATGGCCATAGAAAGATCCAAAATTTCATTCAAATGAGGACAACAATAGAATTTTCATGTGTCTAGACGGGGAAATGGAAAATGTATCAACCACGCACACTTGAGATTTTAAACAAATTCAAAGCATGATTTTCTCTATCTTTTTAGAATTCCAACTTTACTTGAACACTTCTAGAGGGCGTGAGCTCAAAAATTTCAAATTTGACTTTAAAAATGAGGGGGGGATTTTGAGGCTGACAACACTTGTCATCAAATGAATTCCTTGTGGGACCCCAAACGACACAGATAGTGAGAGTGAAATAGTTATTCTATGACTTAAACTCTTGTTAATGAACTCTTCAGTCCCTGTCATCTATATGTGTTACCTTGGTTACTAACAACATAACACCTTTGTCTTTTATGAAGGTAGTTAGCATAAATTTTTCCTCTCACTTTAAACTTATATATAGTTTAGCCACAGATCCTTAGGTGCAATTGGAATCAATCTAAACCATAGTTGATATAGATGTTAACTGGTGGGTAGAAAATTATAAGTAACTATTTCTAACAAAATTGACTTGAAAGATGTTGACTTAATAGAAACCAGGAAACTAAAAACATGTTTCCGTAATTCCTTGTTATGTCTCTTAGGACATTACAAATAAAATAAATTTCTCATTTGAAATCAAACAATGCAAAAACATGGGATCTCACTTTGAAAACAAATCACTTATGGTTCATGTATGGTTCTAATGCTTCCAATCATGTACTTCTCTAAGATATTAGACAAGTACTTTCATGACTCTTTTTTTAAAGTGATGCCATTAATGAGACCAGAGTGCAATGTTAGAGTAAAGAATATAAGAGTAAAATGGGATTTGAGGTTAGGAATAATGTGGAACCTTCCATGGGCCTACTCTGTTTCTTTGTGTTTTGGCTAAGTCCCTTTATTTTGGTGGGGCCATATGTCTGACCCGAGACACGTGGAGGGCCAACACTCATTTGGAGACTTCCGTTAGATTTTTCCTATCAATTTGTGCCAAGATGATGTGTGGAGGATTCCACTGGTCTTAGAATTTTCAACTGCTGATTCAATGGCTAGCTCCACCCCTTGTTTGGACCTTAGACACATGGAGGGTTTACACTAGTTCAAGGTCTCTCTTTGTGCCACACCTTAAAGTTACGCCGATGAGATACGTGGAGGCTTTCGCTGCCCTGAGACTTTTCAATTGATGACTTTGTATCATTTTTAGACCTGGGACACGTGGAATCTTCACGCTCATTTAGGGACTGTCCCTTAGGTCTCACTTCTTAAGTTGCGCCGATGAGGTACATGGAGGCTTCCACCGACCTTCTTATACTTAGTGAATTAAAAGACCGGCTCTGTCCCCCTTTTTTACTCTGACCACGTGGTGAGCCTATGCTTGTTTGGATACTTCCCCTTGGGTTTTAACCTTAAGGATGCGTTGAGATGACGCATGGAGGCTTCCGCTCACTCCTTTATACTTAGCCGATTTGGGCTTGCTTCTCTCTCGATTCCTGACTATGTGGCGATAAATTTTCACCAATATTAGGTATGTAGAAGTTGTTAGAATTTGAGGATTCTAATAAATACGGATTTAATCAACTTAAATATTATATAATGTTACAATAAATATTTAAATAAATAATACATCATAGCATAAGTAAATAAAGAAATACTTACATGAAATAAATACCACATGTGACACAGTATTTATAGTGGAAAATCCCAAAAGGGTAAAAACCATTTTGAAAATAACCTTTTACTTTAGAGAACTTATTTTACATCCAGTAAGATCACCTTCTCCTTAAAACCCTATTTACCAAGGGTAAAACCAAATCAATTGATTTGCACACATTTGATATATTTCTCGAATATATCAAATGAGAACCTAAATTCCTTTTTATATAAGGTGATCGGGTGTGTCTCCCGACCCTCCTTTTCAACCTAAATGGTTAACACATATACCTAGGTGAGTGTATTTAATAAATATAAACATAAATGATTCACATTATTAAATACTTACCTAATGTATATTACCTAGGTATGAATATTTAATAATAGAAAAGTATTTCATATTATTAAATATTTAACCTATATAATAGTGATAGACCCATATTAATTAAGGGTTAACCAGACAACTTAATAATTATGTTCCGACACTCCCCCTAAATGTTAAGTGGGATGACATATGCCAATAGATTACCTACCCGTGGTACACTACACGATTTACAATCCTTAAACCATAAAGGTTTTAGGCTAACATATCAGGTGAAGGAATTATAACACCTTCATCATACTCAAGTTACCTTTTGGTACAAAAGGATTTAAAATCCCAAAGATCATCCCATGATCAGTGGCTAAGTATGATTTGTGAGTTTTACATATTCTCACAGGTTCTCATAAAAGGTTATTGAACCCAAGCATATATGAGTCTTTTATAACCAAGGACCCCCTTAATAATATGCTTGTACTATATGTTTATCAGTAAAATCAATAGCATTACAGAGTTTACTGAAGACCGCCTTCAAGATATTTCTACACTTCTTTCTAAAAAATAAGCCAAGGAGGTATACATGCCCGAAGGGCTTTTTACACTTGCCTGAAGGTCTTTTTTACAAATACTTGAAGGTCTTTTTATAAAAACCAAGTTCCATTAGGAGGTGATATTTTCATGCAAACTCCCCCTCAATGGAAACTTTGTCAATCCAAGCTTTTCACAAAAGTGACAAAACTTTACAGCACTCAAGGGCTTTGTGAAGATATCAACAACCTGCTCTTCAGTCTGCATGAACTTGAGATTTATGTCACCACTTAACAACTTCTCAGAGATGAAGTGTAGATCTATCTCAATGTACTTCATCCTCTGATGTTGTAATAGATTATGTGTAAGAGATATGGTGCTTTGGTTGTCATATAAAAAAGGAACACTACATGGATCCTTCATCTTTATCTCATCGAACAATCTCGTTAGCCATAGAGCCTCTTTTTCGGCTTCCATTGCACTTCTATACTCATCTTCTATTAAAGAGATAGAAACAATTGACTATTTTTTACTGCACCAAGTAATGACACCTACATCAAATGTAAACACATAACCAAAAGTATATTTTCTATCCAATACATCATCAACATGATGAGAATCACAAAATCCATATAAGTTAGCAGTTTCATTCTAAGTATAATGCAACCCATAATTGATAGTACCTTTAATATATCTAAGAATCCTTTTTACAATATTCCAATGATCTCTATAAGGTTCCTGCATAAATCAAGAAGTAATTCCTACTGCATACGAAATATCTAGTCTGATGATAGTGAGATATATCTAACTACCAACTAACTGCCTATATAAAGTAGGATCAAGTTTTTCACATGTGGGTTTACGATCAATTTTCAGTCCAACTTCCATAGAAATAGAAATTAGTTTACAATCAATCATGTTAAAAAATTTTAGTACATTGGTTATATATTGTGCTTGAGAAACAACAATATAATGTTTATCTTGAAATATATTCATGCTAAGAAAATTATGTAAGAGATCTAAATCAGTCATTTCAAAGTACTGTTTCAATTTTTCTTTAATTCTACAAATTAAATTAGGATTATCACCAGTCATAAGTTAATCATCAACATATATACAAACAATGATAATATGTGATCCTTCTTTAATGAATAGATCATTGTCAGAAGAACAATTATCAAATCCTAATTGTTTAAAGAAAGAATTAATTTTCACATATCAAGCTCTAGGAGCTTTCTTTAAACCATACAAGGATTTTTTCAATTTACAAACATAGTTTTCTTTACCAATTTCTTCAAATCCTTTAGGTTGAGACATGTAAAGTTATTTTTTTAAATCACCATTCAAAAAGACAATTTTCACATCCATTTTGTGGATTTCCCACCCAAATTGAGAGACAATTATAAATAAGGTCCTAACGGTACTCATTTTAGTTACATGGGAAAATGTCTTAACATAATAAATACCAGGTTTCTGAGTGAAACCTCTAGCAACAAGTCTACCTTTATGTTTGTCAATACTACCATCTATATTATATTTTATGTTGTATAACCATCTAGACCCTATAATACTTATTTTCTCTGGAGGTGGAACCAACTTCCAAGTTTGAATTTAAATTAGGGAATTATATTCAACTTGCATTGCATTGATCCACTTCTCATACTTAGAAGCTTCTTTAAAACTTTACGTCTCAGGTTCATACAAGGTCATTAATGCATGGTGCGTATGATGGATTCTGGTCATTTTCCTAAGATCAATAGAATTATAACTCTCTAACATAGATTGAGCCCATTTTGGTTTCTTAACTAGGGAGTTAGGAGATTCAGAAACATCTATAGTATCAACACAAGAACCATCATCATGACCATTTACTATATTCTCAATATTAGAAGCATAACCATTATTAGAAATATTGATAGAGTTGGGAACATCTCTACATAAAATATTTAATCTTAACTTATTTTGTCATTACAATGCATATTAACTAACTTCTCATGATCAAAATAATAACCCGCAATAGAAACGGCTTTGCATTATACCCCAAACTTATATATATAAATTCTAACCATATATTAGTGAAGAAGAAACCCTTAAGAATGTAAAATAACTTCAAATTTTTGGAAAAAAATAATGTAGACAAAGATCCGGCCAATTTAAATTTGATGCTTAAATGATTGTCATACTACCTTATGTTTGGTCTGTCATGACGATCATTTGACCGTCAAATTTAATGGAGTCAAAAATTGTTGTATATTTCCATAATTTCGTCTTCTATATAATATTAAGTAGGCTATATTTTAATACATTATATTAACCTATTCTAATTTATAATGTAAAAATATATTCACTTTAAAAAAGAGGTATATAGTTTATATTGTAAATAAAAAATAACATATAGTCTATAAAAAATTATAAACTATAATATATATACTTTACAGAAAAAAAAAACCTCATATAACCCTTATTACGGGGCCCCTCATGAAAAAAAGATTTAAAATATTTACCAGGCCATATATTTTTAAATTCTACATAACACTTAGAATTTACAAAGGAGACATAATTTTTCACACATCCAATGGAAAAAATTCAAATCCTATTTTGATGGAGCTTTGTCTCCTCCTTCATTTACTATTGACAAAATTCAACTTGCACATATTAAAACTATAGAAAGAAAATATTTCAAATATTTTACCCTTACCTCTACACAAGTTTTCATGGAAAGTAAGAAGTTTCTAAATTTTCCACCTGTGAATTCACCTTAATTATTCACAAAGTAAAACTTTTAAGTTGCACTTATTTTAAATACCCTTCTGGGTTGGTTGAAAAAACCTGTACAAATTAAATAAATAAAATATAAATTTTTTATCTTAATTTATTTAATTTACCTTTCCAGGTTGGTTGAAAAAACCTGTACAAATTAAATAAATAAATTACAAAATATTTGATCTTAATTTATTTAATTTACCTTTTCGGGTTGATTAAAAAAACTGGTATAAATTAAATAAATAAAATACAAAACATTTGATCTTAATTTATTTTATTTACCTTGCTCTATTACCATGTTAGAATTTGAGGATTCTAATAAATATGAATTTAATCAACTTAAATATTATATAATGTTACAATAAATATTTAAATAAACATTCCATTATAACATAAGTAAATAAAGAAATACTTAAAGGAAATAAATAACACATGTAACACAATATTTATAGTGGAAAACCCCAAAAGGGTAAAAACCACTTTGAAAATAACCTTTTACTTTAGATAACTTATTTTACATCCACTAAGATCACCTCCTCCTTACAACCCTATTTACCAAGGGTAAAACGAAATCACTTGATTTACACACCTTTGATATATTTCCCGAATATATCAAATGAGGACATAAAGTCCTTTTTATATAAGGTGATCAGGTATGTCTCTCGACACACCTTTTCAACCTAAATGGTTGACACATATACCTAAGTGAGTGTATTTAATAAATATAAACATAAATTATTCACATTATTAAATACTTACCTAATGTATATTACCTAGGTATGAATATTTAATAATAGAAAAATATTTCATATTATTAAAATTTTAACCTATATAATAGTGATGGACTCATATTAATTAAGGGTTGGCTAGACCACTTAATCATTATGTTCTAATAGAATTCACTGGAAAAGGTATGGAAATTGGACTCATAGCAATGTAGCATCCTCCCATGTAGCAGCAGTCTCATCATACCTATCCCTATGGACTCAAACCTTATCAATCTCTCTACCTTAAAGGCCCAGGGTATTATGCTCTAGAATATAGATGGGATCCACCATTAACTACCCCTAGTCCTCCACCTATAATGATGTCCAATCTAACACATGAGAAGGATCTACAATATACCTCTTAATTACAGAAACATGAAATACATCGCGGATGCGAGACAAGATGGGTGGAAATGTTATATCATAGGCCAAAAGATTGATACGCTCCAAGATATCAAAGGGACCCACAAACCTAGGAGGAAGCTTAGAGATTTTTCCATAATGGATAGGGCTCTTGTGTGGCCTGAAACAAATAAACAACTTTTTGCCCACCTCAAAACTATGATTTGTCCTATACTGATCTGCATATTTCTTCTACCTATCCTGAGCCTCCTGCAATCTCTTCCTGATCATAACAACCTACTGCTCCATGTCCTGTAGTAAATTTGTTCCAAGAGAAACCTTGTCCTCTAGCCTGTCCCAACTCAGAGGTGTCCTACACTCTCTACCATATAGTGCCTAAAAAGGATCCATGCCTATCAAACTCTTAAAACTATTATTATAGGCAAACTCCACCAAGTACAAATACTCCTCCCATCTCGCCTAATGATCCATGATGTACATCCTAAGTATGTCCTTTAAGATCTAATTTACCCACTTAGTCAATCCATTTATGTCAGGGTGATATGTTGTACTGAAATTGATATTCATCCCGAGAGCATATTGTATTGTAGTCCAAAAGTGGGAAGTATACAAAGGATCGTGGTTGTAAGTGATCTTCCATATAATCCTGTGAAATATGACAATCTCATTAAGATATACACGTGCCACTCCACTAGCCGTGTAGGTGGTCTTCACTAGAGAAAAATGAGCCAATTTTGTCAATTTATCCACCTTGACCATGATGACATTGTGGTGGTATGTCAAATTTGGTAACCCAACAATGAAGTCCATGGAAATGGTGTCCCACTTCCACTCCGGTATAACATGAGGGAAGATAAGGCCAAATGGATGTTGATTATCAGCCTTCACCTTTTGAAACTCTAAATAGCGTGACATAAACTACGCCACATCTCTTCAAAGTCCCATCAAATGGTAAAACTATCTAAATGTGGCATGCATCTTCTTCACCATGGTATGGGATGAATAAGGTGCAGGATGAGCCTCTGTCAAAATATCTTGTCTCAATCCTACATCTCTAGGAACATATATCCAACCTCTGTGCCTAAGAAGGTCATCTGTCTCTAATGAAAATCCATCAAATCTCCCCTTAAGGGGTCTCTGACACTCAATATCTACTCTAGCTGTAAGGTAGAAACTATCGTGACGAAGTTTTTCTAAAATCCTACTACGCAAATCTGTACCCACTAAAGTAGCCATAGCCACATGTCTCTGTATACTCAGGACATATACAACAATGGTATCCTTCCCCTTCACATGCTCTATTTCCATGTCATACTCACAAAGTAACTTCATCTAACCTCACTGACGAGCTTTGAGATTAGTCTGAATGAAAAGGTGGTGAAGACTCAAGTGATTAGTCCTCATTGTAAATCTTTGGTAAAGAAGGAAGTGTCTCCACCAAACCAAGGCATGCACAACTGATGTAAGCTCAAGATCATGAGATGGATAATTGAGCTCATAATATTTGAGTTTGCGAGACTCAAATGCAACTACTCTGCCGTCTTGCATACACACACCTCCAATTCCTACCAAAGAAGCATTTGTGTAAATGAAGAACTCACCCTGAGGGTATGGTACTACAAGAATAGGTGTTGTCGTGAAGAATTCCTTTAGTGTACTAAAGGCTTTCTCATATCTATCTAACCATATAAAAATTTTCCCTTTCCGCTGAAGGGAAGTGATGGGGTGCGCAACCTGAGAAAAGTCCTATACAAATATCTTGTAGTATCCTGCCAAACCCATGAAGCTGCACACCTCGGTCACACTGGTGGGTGCTGGCCAATCCATAATCGCTTGAATCTTGTAAGGATAGATGACGATACCTTCCCTGAAAATGATGTGTTCCAAATATTGCACCTCTATCTTAAAGAATGCATAATTCTCCAGGTTCCCATAAAGTTGCTACTCACAAAGACACTGAAGAACCTGACGAAGGTGCCCCTCATGATCCTTATGTGTATGTGAGTATATCGAAATTTCATCAAGGAAGATGAGCACAAAGTGCTCCAAAAATTTCCTGAATATCCCATTCATCAAGCTCATGAACATTGTGGGGGCATTTGTCAGAACAAAAGGCACTACTGTGAACTCGTAGTGGCCATATCTCATATGGAAGGCGGTCATATGAATATCTGCCTAAGTGATCCTAAGCTGATGATACCTTGAATTAAAATATATTTTGGAGAATATTGTGGCCCCCTTCATCTGATCAAATAAATCATCAATATGTAGAAGGGGGTAACGATTCTTGATCATTACTTTGTTCAACTAGTGATATTCAATACACAAACAAAGAGATCTTTCCTTCTTCTTTACAAAAATCACCGATGCACCCCAAGGGGATATAATAGGATGGATTAGGCCTTTCTCTAGAAGGCCCTCACACTAAAACTTGAGCTCACAGATCTTAGGGGTAGTCATACGATAAGTTTCTCGTGAGATAGGCTCAGCGCCTAGAACCAAATATATGTGAAAATATATCTCTCTTGGGGGAGGTAACCTCAGTAGATCCCCTAGAAAAAAAATTTAAAACTCTCACAAGATGTGATGGTCACCAAGGGACGTTCCACTAGAATCATTCTTAGATCTTTCACTAACCAGAACAACATACATCTCGCAACCACGTCACACAAACTGCTTAAGCTACATAGCAGAAATAGTGTGGATGGAAACATACCTCCTAACTCTTATTATCACTGACTCAACTCCTAGATCATCTATACATGAAATAGTATTATGGTAACAGTCCACTCTAGCTCTATGTGCACACAACAAGTCCATTCCTAATATAACTCCATACGAACCCAATGGAAGGATACAAAGATCCGAGGTAGTGGTGAAGGGTCCCAAATCAACTACACACTCCTTAACTAAGGAGTATACAGATATTTTGGCTCCATAATCCATCTTGACATCCCAACTAAGACCCTACCTAACTTCCACCATCCAACCACGTTCTACTAAAGATGGTGCAATCAATGAATAAGATGAACTAGAATCAAACAATATAGAGGTAGAAATACCACCAATGCTACCTGTAGTCTCTATCATGGTACTTTGGTGCTTAGCCTGCCATTTCTTGACCGCTATGTAAATCCGATGGCTACATCCCATGTTTCCAATCGTAGGCTCTAAAATATACACATTACCCTTGTTAATAGGGTTCTATGGGCATTCTCTCCAATGATGTATAACAATGCCATAACCATAATAACTACTTAGTCCTCTTGAGTGAGATGCAGCTCCAGCCGATACTTTCGATGTTTGTGTCGTGGATCCTAACAATCTGACGATGGAATGTTGAGGTCTCTGTTGATGAGTTCCTGCTGATTGAGCTCTCAGTGCACCATGTGCCCTAATGGGAACCCTAGGATGAGGCCTCATACTACGTCCCCTATGAGCATCAAATCTTAGAGTAGGTATGAATGGTGGATGATTCTATCTGCCATGAGGAGGAAGAGATGACTCCATAACTTATTATCTTGCATATGCTAGATGTGGCTAAGTACTCTATCCCTGGCCTACTATGTCTTCCCCCATGTCTCCTCTACAATATAGGCCTTCTCCACAGCCTCTGCTAAGGTCTATGGGTAGTGAATGCACACCACACCACCCAAATCAAAATTCAAGCCCCTGATGAACTCGTGAATCTAGACCTATTCATCATGTATATAGTAAACATACCGGAGTACGTCTATAAATCTATTCTCATAATAAGCTACAATCATAGATTCCTGACGGAGATCATGGAACTCATCTATCCTTTGTTGAATAAACCTCCTGGATAAATAGCTGCTCCTAAACCGCTCCTCAAAGAGCTCACAGGTAATTGCCTCTAAGTCAACATGGAGCTTCTTCTCCTCGGTTCTCCACCAGAAACCTACTCCATACCTTAGAATATGGATTGCAACACGAGATTTCATGTTGCTAGTACAAGGGCTGAGCTTGAAGCATCCGCTCAAGCTCACCAACGAGGCCTGTTCCTGAAAACCACCTGTATCTCCAAAATAGTGAGATGGATGTAGCTTTAGGATCTCTTTGATATGGTTTTCAACTATATACTGATAACCCCTATTTCTCTCTGCATGCTCCTCCCTCTTCCTAGGGCTTTGTGATCCATCCATGTGTCATGAGATCATGTCTCCATGCCCCCTATGCGGTGACTCTTCCCTAGCCGACTCCACACAAGATTTCTCTACCCTATGCTCCTCGCTATGGCGAGGAGATGCACGAGCCTCAATTGATGGATCCCTATCCTTTCTATCAAGTCTTCCTCCTAAGGACCCTCCACGTATAACGACATTCACGTCCTGAAGCGTCTATAAAATTTGAGGTAGAATGGTTGTTACCGCCTAATCTAGAAGTGACAAGTCTAGATCTACGTGCAAGAACCCCTCATCTAGTTTGTGCCTCCTACATAGACCAAAGAGAGACTAATTTCATCATTCTTGGTTTTGTTTCAGTTTTCTAAGTTTACTATATTATACAATTATCAGACAATGTTGTTTTCTAGGTTTTTTTAAAAAAATATTTGCACTATGTTAAAATTTCATGTCTCATGTTTCCAAGTGTGCCCAAGGGTCCAAGATTTGAACACATGGATCTGATGCCAAGTGTAACGCCCACTAAAATCATCCCACACGAGACCCAAGAACAACCTAGGGCAAGCTAGAAAAATTATGGATTTTTTTTTAAAATGTGCCCACAAAAAGGTTATAAAAAATAACCGTTGTCACATTTTTGCCTCTGAGTCAGTTAAATTTAATAATATAATTTTTCCCATTACGAAATAATAACAATAACATTATATTTTTAATAATTATCCTAAAGTATAGTTTAGGTTCCCCTTAAAGGTTATATTGATAAACCCTTAATCTCCATTATAGTCCCCACATTTAATAAAGGAGGGTTCGTCCACAGTTTAGGTTTTACACATTCTGCGCATTAAGCGAAGGTAGTCCATACTAAATACCACGGTTTTATCTTAGTGCACAATTAATAGAAATGCGTAGGGGTAATTACAATAGTGGGGATGTAGTATAGTGTTAGGTAGAAAAGAATTTAGGGTTGGGTAGTGTTCAAACTATTGGGGGTGGGGTAGTCGAACCCACCCACCCCCACCATTTCCTTTGGGCCTTTAGACATAGGCCGTGGCCATGGTTTTACCACCACATTACTTTTTAAATGTTTTAAATTTTATAAAAATTATGTTATATAATACATATAAATAAGTGTAATTAAATATATATATATATAAATATTATTTTTATGACTATAGTTTATAATAGTATATTTTTATTAATATAATAATATTAATAGTATATTAATATTAATATATTTTCATATTAATAAGTCCATTAATATTAAAATATTTTATTATTAATAATATAAATAAAATATTAACCCTACTATCAAAAGTAATAATGGAATTTAGTTAGCAATATTGACAAGTTAAATACTTGCACTCACTTTCCTCTCTAACAATTTGATAAACATTGTATAGGAGGTAAAATAGAATACATTTCATTTCTCCTAACAATTTTTAACAGGTTTACAATAATTTATAAATGAGAATTACATACCAGAATGAGTACTTAGACTACTTCAATGGCAAAATAAAAGACTATAATAATTTAAGTTATTTTCCATCAATAATACAAGAAAATGCACAAATAGTCTAAATTTTCCGCTATATTCCTTTCAAGTAATAAAATCTAATTTATTATTTTCCTCATTCAAATTTACCACAAGAGGCTTTCAACAATATTCCCAATCATTATAAAGCAATATTGGCACACCCATTCGAGGTAACAAAACAATTCAATATGGACAAGTTGTCTTCCTTTAATCCACATTTCCACTATAACAAAACTAACCTTACTAAAATGTCTTTCTTTCCTTTACACCAATATTATATCTTCAAAAATGATAATGAACTTTCTTTTCCTTAAGCATAGCTCATTTCTTTTAATAGAAGAACTTACTTTCTCACAATACAGATTATAACTAAACTTTTAAACATGATTTCCATTTTGATTCATTTCTTTCCATACTACAGTTTGAGGAGAAAGGAAATTATAAAATTCCTCAATGAGCTTCCTTAAAAATAATAATATAACTTGGTAAATGAAACTTACAATGCATTATTTCTTTTTTTTTCTTTAAATACAATACTACAAGTCTTCCAGCTCAAGTGGGAATAACAAGAATGTTTTCTTACAAGGATTTATTTTGGACATCAAAAAATGCTCCAAGTTTCACATTGTCAATGAGAGCTCCACCATACATTCACTTGATCAACAAAAAAAATGGCGAGATGCAACACTCTCCACCCAACCAATAGTCCAATAAGGAGAAGAAGTTATCCTCCTCATAGGCCCTTAAGCCCTAACCACAAAGCAATAAAAGATGGATCCAACTCATGGAAACAAATACAAATCTTCCACATCAAAAATACAAATATTTCACAACCATACCAAACAAAAATCAACACAAACTACAATTAAAATAATGAAATTAACAAAATATACAAGGCTTCAAAATGCAAAGCCAATGGAGCAAGGATCTATGGGGAGATCACTTATGCCTCCCAATGGCAACTACGTGCGTACATTAAAACCCTTCAATATATATCTTGAAACCCCTGCACAACTATTATTCCTCCCTCAAGATCCTCTTATGCCTCCCACATTATCTTATGCCTCCCTACTATCTCTTATGTCTCCCTCATAAAAACCAAGTAAGAAATGTAAGAATTTTCTTGTCCAAGGTGGGGTACCCAACCTAACTCTCTCCAAAACATGAAATAAACTCTTATGCCTCCCTACATATAAGATCCTCGTAGCTCTCTCCTACACCACACTTAGGAAATATACCCATGAACCCAATAAGCATACCAAAACACTCAATAACATACACATATACACAAATAAAAGAAAACTTTTAAACAAGAGTGTAGCTCCTCCCTTTCAATGGGAGATCTTGATCCAAGAGTTACATACAAAACTCCTTCAATTCCACTCTAACACAAATAAACTCCAAAAAAATCCACAAGCACTCCAAAATTCTCCAACTCTAAAATACAGGTGCACACAAAATGAAATGAAGTAACCCCCTAACAAACAAAAGAATTAGTATAAATAGAAAAGGGAGAGAGGAGGGTGAGGTTCCTCCATGTAGGATGCCACATCACTTATCCTCAAATCCACCTCATAAGTCAAACCTCAACCCCAATGCACATTAAATTGGTGGTTGAGAGGAATGACAAACCTCTTACACACACAATCCAAACCCACGCCCCCTAAGAACAAAATTTAAAACCCATGTAAGAAAAGTGCAATAAATGCCACCTTTTGTATTACAAAACACATAATGGGGTCTATTTCTGACCCCCCAATCAATAGGTATGGTTGGTATAGTAATTTAAGTGATGTGGAATAGGTTTAACTTGTTCCACAAGCCTCCAAAATTGGCCCTTAAGGCCAAATCCGAATTTCCAAGATGAGGTAGAGTGTAAAACACTCAAGATCACAAGAACTCAACTTACAAAACATAACCCAAAGATCCATCTAATCTAATAAATGGATTATTTTGTCCCATCCTTAATTATTTTAGTAACATGATTAACTTACTAAGCTAGACACAAATTTAAATAACTAATAAAAGGGAAATACATCACTATAAAATTACATACTCAAATTAAATAAAAGAAAAGAAGGAACTACACGTAAACCCTTGGTCACAGTTGGAGGTAATTTCCCCCCCATGGGGACCCTCTAACAATAATTCAAACACACATAAAATAACACGTGTTTCCATGGTGAGCATTGTTGAATCCATCTAGCATTTCGATGTGGTTGGTCTCCAATCACCTGTTGATTGTTGCAATATGTTTACCTGCAAAACACATAATACCTTCTTCGGCCTCGTGGCCACATCAAAACACCCAAGATAAAATATAAAATATAAATCTACAATCAACTACATGTGAATTAAATCATCATCGAGGAAAGTACCATTATTAATTTAAATTTATAACAACATCTCAATTCTACATTTCATCAATGTCATCAGGATCACAAGATTAGTTCAATTGTTAAGGTCTACTCAATATGATGAAAATATCACATGTCAAAAATATATAAGTACATCAATATAATATCATCATCAATATAAAATGTCTCTAATAATCCACACATATCATACTATGAATCTAAATCCAATAATAGTCCAAGTATCTCTATCATCTAACATACTGCTAAGTCAAAATGATACAATAATATTCAAGCATATAATCAATAGTATCGAAATAAAAATAATAAGTGTCGAAGGGAAGTGGGAACTACACACATAAAATTGGATCTTATTTTTCTTAAGCAAGGAGGTGAAATTAAGCATAAGAATAAAAGAAATTTTTTAATTATTACAATTTAGAGTTTATAACTTGATAAATTAGTTTGTTATGTTTTCCTAACCAATTACCCCATATAGCATGACCTCGTACACCTTTCAATTTATTTTATATTAATTTACAAATGAATATAATTTGCATCCCAAAAACTCAGAAGGTAATACTACCAACATAGGTTAAGAGTAATAAGATATATATTTTATTATACAACAGGACAATTTCCTTTATCCTACTTCAAAACTCTTTACTTCATCAACTTGATTATAACATTGTATATAATTGAGTGTATAGATTTTTAAATCCATTATAAGGATTGAAATAACATCCTATTATTTCTAGCATTTCATTATTTTTGTGAGCTAGAAGGGTTTACTACACAAGATTATATCTCAAGAAGAAGTTTACCATTTCCCTTTTGAAAAACTATACAAGGTTACATCATTTCTATCGAGCATGACACACAATCAAAGGGTGGTGAAAGATGCTCGTATAGTTTTTCTTGAAAACAAAAGGTTAAACAATATTGGTCAGTTCTAAGCTAAGCTATCATTCAATATTGCTATAATACAATAAATTACTCACAACAATGATGCGATCTAGTTATATCATTTGAAAAATCAATTACAAGTGTTGTTTTTATTCAATTACGACAACACAACTCCATAAATACAATTGTACCTTTCTAACTTTCCTAAAAAACAAGGTTTTGGAGTCTTTCAACATATTTAAGCATACACGAACAAATAAATTTCACTATCAACACCGATGCAACTCTCTCTTTTCTAATCACGAAGACCATCTGCACATTTATAGCCTGAGTCAGTTCGTGAAAACTGAGCATGATAAAGACTACACATAGGAATCATATGCTACCATTAATAATGCCATAAAATTAACCTTCTATTTGAAAATAGGTACTAAGCTCTAACCCACTAACAACTTATTTAATCATGCTAGAAGATTTACTATTTGAAATTAAGAAGGAAACCATAAAAATCTGTTATGAACATTATTTTTAAAACATTAAAAGGTCTAACCATCATTCTAGTAGGGATCAATGACCCAATGAGTTTGAAACAAAGTGTAGAGTGTATTGGGATTTCAATCATGTAATCATATAGATTGTATGATTAAAATCTAATACTCGACATCAATCAACATCTCCTTAAATGAGTCATAAGATCTAATAGGTTAAAAGTTAGAACCTCAACATCATTTGTTTAACCAATACATATTACTTTAAAAATTAATATTCACAACATTCTGATACTGTGTTGCTTGTAAATTAGCATGCGAAGTATGTTCTAAAAGGGAAATTTAAAAAAAAAAATTGATCATCTTCTTAGGATTATACCAGTTGTATAGATAAAAAATCATGCAATGAATAATGCAATAAACCAAAGACACAGATTTAACATGGTTCACCCAAAATGGGTTACGTCCACCATTAACAACCAATCCTTTTATTCAGTCCAGCAAAAATCTCTCTCACAGTGTTGTCATTGATATAATGAGCTTCATACCTAATGAAACTTTAAAGATATTAGGGTTTTTATCATTTCTGGGAAACATAGAAAACCACCCGTTAAATTTGTGACCTAATATGGAACGATCTAGATTTCACAATGCATAAATACATATAAAATGTTGCTTACAGGGGTGCTGCCTTTGAACCCCTGCTGAGGTGTGCATCCCTCATACCCCACAAGGGGGGAAAATATCCCTTGCAACCCACATTTCTATCAAGCTCCACAACAAAAAATCTCCCACTTGGAGACTAATTGTTGTAACTCCACCACTACAGCTCCTGCTTGGACTTTTCTTCTTAGCTTGTTTCTTCCAATTCAAGATCAATCTTGAAGAACCATAAAAATTGAATGCAAATCCAACTTCTCCTTTTTCATTGGCTTAGTAAACATATCAGCAGGATTATCATTTGTATGAATATTCACTAACTCAATCTTCCCATCCTCGAACAATTATTGCATGAAGTGATATCTTATTTGAATGTGTTTTTTTCTTGAATGGAAGGCCGAGTTCTTTTCTAGGTGAATTACACTTTGACTATCACTATGTAACTCACAATCCCCTTGCTCCTTACCCAAATCCTCCATGAACCTATTCATCCATAACATTTCCTTACTTTCCTCAATCGTTGCAACATATTTTGCCTCTATAGTAGATAGGGCAACTACCTTCTGCAACTTTGAGATCTAACTCACTACCGCACCAACAACCATAAACATTTATCTAGCAGTGCTATTCTTTCTATCCACATCTCATACCATATCTAAATCCACAAATCCTTGAAAAGTATAATCTGGCCCTCCGAAGCACAAGTGCCTATTACTGGTCCCTCTCAAGTACCTAAGAATCCACTCGACTGCCTTCCACTTTGCTTTACCCAAATTTTCCATATACCTACTAAAAACTCCCACATCTTTGGCAATCTCTTACCTGGTACAAACCATGGCATACATGAGGCTCCCTAGTGTTGAATAATAAGTAACCCATGCCATATAATGTTTTTCCTCTTATGTTGTTGGGCATTACTCTTTACTTAATCTAAAATGCCCAACCAGTGGTGTACTAACTGGTTTCACATTCTACATCTAAAACCTCTCTAACATATTTTTTTACATAATCCTCCTGATACAACAACAATTTCTTAGTTTTCTTATCCCTCTTTATTTTCATACCGAGGATTTTCATTGGTGCACCCAAATCCTTCATTGAAAATGTTTGTGCAAGCTTTTCCTAAAGCTTTGCAATTTCCTACATATTAGACCCTGCTACAAGCATATCGTCTACATTTAACAGAAGTATAATGTAGCTCCCACTATCTAACCATTTAAAGTACACACAATGATCCAATTGACATCTAGTAAAACCATGCTCATGCATAAAACTATCAAACCTTAGATACCATTTCCGGCGAGCTTGATTGAGCCCATATAGGCTCTTCTTCAACCTGCAAACCAATTTATCCTTACCCTTCACCTCATACCCAAGTGGTTGCTACATATAAATCTCCTCCTCCAAGTCACCATGGATAAATTCCATCTTGACATCAATTTATTATAAGTGTAAATCTTCAACAATAGCTAAACTTAATATAGTAAAAAGGGAAGACATATTTACAACAGGGGAGAAAATTTCATCAAAACTGATACCTTTCTTTTGTTCACACCCCTTCATTACAAGCCTTGTTTTGTACTTTTTACATCAAGCTTCTTCTTATTTCACATGGTAGACCCATTTTTTTGTAGTACTCTCTTCCCAGCAAGAAATTTTATTAAATCCCATGTTTAGTTCTTCTCCAAGGAGACCATCTCCTTATTTATGCCACACTCCCACTCCTTACTAGAGTCCAATTGCATTTCATAATCATAGCGCTCTGGCTCACCACTATTTTTTAGTAACAAATAATACAAAGTAGGGGAAAATATTTCTGTAGGTATACTAATATGTTGTGACCTTCTTATCAAAGATGGGGGTGTCATGGGATCATTATTTTCTTGCTGCTCATTTTCTTGAATTTCTGACAGAGGTTATAATGCCAACAATGGATATCGTGCTCGACCTATAGAACTACCAACCTCGGTACCTATAGGTGGATATTTTCCACTTGAGAGTTCAATTTTAGGAGCTATATCCTTAACCAATTCTTCCTTGGGATTTTTTTTCATCCTGTACCTGATCCCTGTACATTCTATTTTCATGAAAAACAACATCATGCTAAAATTGAAATCCATAATCACCATTGGAGACATAGCCTATGAATGTACAACATTTGGATTTTGAATCCAATTTCTTCCTAGTTTCTTTATTAACATACACAAATGCCTTTGAACCAAATACTCTTTCACGGTCCAAGATTATTTAGGAATTCCTCCATCTAGTGCACTCGAAGGCCAATGGTTGATTAAGTACACAACAATATCTATGGCATCTTCCCAAAACTGAAGAGGCAACCTCACATGTAATCTCATTGACCGTGCATGCTCCATTATTGTTCTATTCACCCTCTCACTAACACCATTTTGTTGCAGATTCCTGGGAAATATTTTCTCTCGATGAATCCCATTCAAGGAACAATAATAATCAAATTTCTTACTATAATACTCACCATCATTATCAGATCTCAAACATTTCAATTTAAAACCACATTGATTCTCAACAAGTGCTTTCAATTTCTTAAATGTATAAAAGACATCATACTTATACTTAATAAAATATACCCATACCTTCCTTGTGGCATCATCTATGAATATGACATAGTATAGAGAACCACCATGAGATGCAACATGGGTCGGCCCCCACACATCTATATGAACTAGCTCTAACTTTTGCTCTTTATTGGTATTGCCTGCCTTGAGAAATGTAGCTCTTTTCTGTTTCCCAAAAATGCAATGCTCACAAAACTCTAAGTCTAATTGCTTCAAAATTGAAAGATTACCTTTTTCCTCTAGAATTTGCATGCCCTTCTCACTCATATGTCCCAATTTATTGTGCCACATGTTGGCATCCTCATCTGAAGTAGATAATATGGTAGAAGAATTATATATACAAGTAGACAAATAAAGAGTGCCTACTTTCTTACCCTGTTCCACTACTAGGGAACCCTTGGAAACCTTTCAAGCATCTGAAGTGAATGTGATTGTGTAACCTTCACCACCCAACTATCCTACAAAGATTATATTTCACCTGAGGCTAGGTACATGCCTCACATCTCTCAATATCCATGTATTTCCATTCTATAATTTTAGGTGTACATTACCATTCCTGACAATGTTACATGGCTCATCATCGCCCAAATAAACCTATCAAAAATTTCCCTAGACATACTCTTTAAAATAGCCCTTATCAAGGGTTGTATGGAAAGAGGTACCTGCATCCATTACCCAAGATTCTACTCTAGTATTAAGAGAGAGTATAAGAGCATCCTGAACAATATTACTTGTCAGGATTTTCCTCTTAAATACCATCAAGATGGTTTTCTTTGTTTCCTTTGAACCAACAATCATTTTCAACATGTCATCTCTTTCCATAGTTCTAACAAGTAATGCCTCTACTCCTTGATTTGGATCTACCCATATTCACTTTAGATCTCCCACAAGACTTGCTCTTTGATTTCTCCTTGATAGTATCTCTACTCTCCATATTCAACACATTTCCAGAAGAATAATTTTCCCCTCTACTTTTCCTACTCATTTCCTCATTTAAAATGAAACTAACCACATCTTCAAATTTAAGATAAGTAGATTATGTATTACTAACTTCCATTACTAAGTTGTCCCAACTTTCTAGCAAATAACATAGGAATAATAATGCTCTAACATCCTCATCAAATGGGATATTAACTGAATCTAACTAATTTACAATAGTGTGGAAATCATTAAGATGCTTAAAGACATATCCACCTTCTTGAATTTGTAGATTAAAAAATATTTTCATCAAATAAACTTTATTAGATGTACTAGGCATTTCATATAAATTACCTAGGGTTTTCATCAACTCGGCCTTTCTATTCTCCTGTGAGATATTTGAAGCTACAGATGATTCCAAACTCAAGTGAATCACACCGAGAGCCTTCCTGTTAATAACCTTCCACTCCTCATCAGACATGGCTAAGGGTTTCACTTCTTCACCTCCCAATGGTAGGTATAAATATTTTTGATATAGGCAATCTTCCACTTGCATTTTCCATAGCTGGTAATTTCGACCGTCAAACTTCTCAACTCTAAAATTATTCTCCTCAACCATTGTTGCTTCTCCCACTCAAATATAAATCCATCTCTAAGTATACTACCAAAAAATAAATATCAAATGTTCTCTGATACAATTTGTTAGGATTATACCGGTTGTACATATAAACAAACATGCAATGAATAATGCAGAAAATGTAAAATAGAAAAAAATGCAATAAAACAGAGACATAGATTTAATGTGGTTCACCCAAAATGGGATATGTCCACATGAAACAACCAATCCTTTTATTTAGTCTAGTAAAACTCTCTCTCATAGTGCTGCCACTTATACAATAAGCCTCATACATAACAACCCTTTACATATATTAGGGTTTTTATCATTTCAGGGAAACGTAGAAAACCACCCGTTAGATTTGTGACCTAATAAGGAACGGTCCATATTTCATAATGCATAAATACATATAAAATGTGGCTTACAGAGGTGTTGCCCCTGAAGCCCCATGGGGGTGTGTGGCCTTCATACCCACCACCGAGGCGGCCATCCCCCCTGACTCTGTAAGGGGGGTGAAGGCCCCATTGAAACCCCCTTTGTTATCAAGCTCCACAACCAACACATCTTACCAAGCATGCAAAAAAAAAATTTGTACAATAAAATAAGAAACTGATATTCAGTTAGTCAGGCAATCAAATTTAATCCAATGCTGCAATCTTACCAAGTTTACCATCAATAAAGTTCCACTAAGTTTAATACAACTCATCAATGGTACTAATATTGGACAATGTGGTTCCATACGAAACAACTACAACCAAAATAAAGTTCAACGAACACCACAAAACCATCTATGACTTCATTACATCATGGGAGGAAGTAAGAGAACTCATAAGAGAATATTGCGCCCTATCTCTGGAACATGGGTTCAATAGAAATCTCAATAATGATTTATCAAACAAATTGGACATTGAGTTTTTCAACTACTACTTTACCAAGGATGTATCCATTTTATGGTTGATATAGGAAGTAACTTAATACACAATCCCCACCGAAGTACAACTAAGTAGTAGTAACAGCTGAAACAAGCATGATAACAACCAAAATCTTGCAAAGAGAATAGTTTTCTAATTTCATCACAGATAAGTCTATCGAGTATAGATTTAAAAGAAAACAAACAAGTCGACGAACACAATAAACATAAACCCAAGAATTTTATTTGAGGCAATGGATCGAGAAGGGAAACATAAGTTAGGAACATATGAACCCATAAAAGTTCCTTTTTCCAACATTAAAAAATATATCTTCACAACAGAGTATGAAAACTAGAGACAAGTTTTCTCAACACTGAAAGACGATTCCCAGCCACACATGAAATTTGAGCATGACCCAAATAGAATTGCAGGAACTCTGAAATCCCTTAATGCGGGGTCTACATGAAACCTGGGCACTAGAAGATCTAGAAGGCAACATAAACACCAAAAAAACACATAAAATGGCCAAGGAGAGCAAGGCCCAACTGAAACACATGTCCCACCAACCGAGAGCCAAAAGGGGTGACCGAAATAAAATAAGTTTCTAGACCTAATGCAACAAAATGTCAAGTATATATCCTAGCAGATTACTTGTTATCCCGTGCAGGGAAGAAAGAAGAAAAAGGAAATATTTTGCATTTTTAGCCACTTATTCAATGAACTAGGTTAAAGAAAAGCCACCAATTTGTTCAAAATAACAAGGCTAAGAGCAGAATGAACCAATAGACCTCACAAAATCCCACAATGCCCTTATATTAATGATTAATTACCACAACAAAACACCCAGTTCAGTATTGTGTAAGGGTACAAGAAACAAAACTCTCAGTTCTTCCATTCTTAAAACTAAAGGAGGCTTATGCAACTAAATGTATATAAACAACAACAAGGCCAACCAAAATTTAATGAGCAAACCCACATGACGTGCAATTTTCACCATCATAATAAAATTTTGTTTTGTATCTAGATAATCAGGGGAAACTTAGAAGAGTAACATGTAGGGTAAAATGACTGTAAAACATCCATATATCTTAAAGCAATTTACCATTTCAACAAATGAAAACAATTCGTTTCATGAAATTGTTAATGTTGGCATATAAACCAAATTAGTAGTATTCGTCATGCCTATATATCTCCAACACTTTCTAAAACATCCACCATGCTATTGCAATAGCCACACATGGCAACAATTCCTTTGTTTTAGCATGCAGGATGCCTATGTTGTTCTAAGTCTCCTATTTTGATGCAGCAAGGAGGATAAAGGAAAGGAAGAGGAAAAATTACACCAAAACAACCTTTGCTTGTAAAAATCAACACATTTATTACAGGCCCAAAACAAGAACTCTCTCCACCACACTCATGCGGCCATGTAATGCATTTTCAACTACCATAAAATTTAGCACATGATTTCAAAAAAGTAAACCTTACAACACAGCGACCAAACTTCTTCCATATTTGGAGTTTCCTTCCCTCCAAACGTGAGCTAAAAACATGGAAATAATAAAACAATGAAGATAGTGTAGGTCATTAAAGACAAACATGCCAGATTTGATTTGATAGACAACTTGGAAAAATAGGTGGCCGACCTCCCATTTGGCACTAAGACTAATAGAAATGACCAAAACGTTTTTCCTTACAAAATATTAATGGAATGGCATGTACCCATCCTCCAACACATTTCCAATAATGACCATAAATTAAATAAAACTAGAGTATGCAGCTGGTAGGGAAGAAAATATGATGGGGGTGGGTGGATGCCTCCTTGCAAATAAAACATTTTACCAATAAATTGCTATAAATATAAAGCATGCAAGGAAACCTAGTCTGCGAAGGAGAAAACGTTAAACATTACACATGAGCACCACTTCCTAAACAATGGTGCCACCAAAAAACAAGCTCCCCCTCTTTTACGTGAATCAAGGCTCCATTAACGAGAGTGATCAAAAATAAAATAAAATAGCTTAGAGGTAATTAATAATAATATTCATGAAAATCGACATTAAAATACGATAATCATTAATTGAAAAGTAAATAATAATAATATTATTATTTTTACAACTTAAAATAATTATTAACCATATAAATAATGATCGACAAACAAGATCAATAAAATGAGAACATGATTTGCCTTTAATAGGATAATCGTAAAGGACACTATAGAGGCCTGCAACTAGAAGCATTGACAACGACACAAGAAGGAAAGACAAAGAGGGAGGATGCTAATCCTTCTCTGTAACAAGGTCAAAGACAACTTATGACCAACAGAAACTCACACAAATGTTCAAAGCTTAGTAACAAGGTCACCATAATGAGAGTTGGAGTAACGTTGAACGGGGCCTTACATGGAGAGTGTTGCCTACTCCCCCATTTTGTTGTGTTCTTGATTCTTGGTGAAGATTTTGGAGGAGGTCAAATTGAAGCCTTGTACATTGTTACATTTTTGTTGAAGACCAAGTGGAAGAGTTGTAAATTAAATATGTGGATCCTCCTTGTGCTGAGTGCTTGAAATTACATTGTAGAAAAACGAAAGGGAACTCCCTTGTGAATGTATTATTCCAAAATTGGTTGTAATAGTGATTGAAAATATATATGATTATGGAAGGAGCTATGTTGTAATATTGAGCATGTAGTTCCCATATTTTAAGTAGCTTTCCAACTTATATTTAAAGGATTTATCCCCTTGTAAAAATATTATGATAATATGAATTGTATTGTCCATACAAGAGATGCATAGGTAAACAAAAAGGAGTTTGTAAAGATTGTTACTTGTTATTGTATCTCCTTTAAATTTGTAAATTTTATCAATGTTTGCATTCTATTGTTTAATGGAATATTTGTTATTTGTAAATATATGATTGATGTTCTTTTCGAAATGGTCTTTGCATGCTTCATTTAATTTTGAAGGCAAACAAGGTTGCATTGTCTTGTTTGTATACCAAAGAAATGAATGTTTTCAAATAGCTCAATTAGCTAGGAAAAATAAAAATAAAAATAAAATTGAAAATGAAATATTTATATACATACATATATATTTTAAATTGTAAATAAATAAATTTAATGAGATATATATAAAGCTTGATTGCACAACCATTTTAGTTTGCGGGCCTCCATAGTGTCTTACTTTCGATGTTGTCTTACTTTCGTACATGCTTGTTTTTGGTACTCAATTGAAGGTGTGATGTTGAAGTCACTTTGCAATGTAACATGTTGTCTGTAAGTGTAGAAAGCGTTATCTGAGTCAATGCAATGGACAAGTAGTGTCACCACTATTTGAGATGATTATTGTGGAAAACATTGTAATCAAAGAAGTGGTACTGTATTTGCAAGTGTTTCTTTAGCATAGGATTTATTGTTCCTTTGATTGTGATGTTTTCTTACTTCCTTACATGCTAGTTTTTGTACTCAATTGAACGTATGGTGTTGAAGTCACTTTGTAATGAAGCACGATGTCTATAAGTGTGGAAAGCATTGTTTGATTTGGTGCAATGGACAAGTAGCATGTTTGTTGAATTTTTAATGCTTGTAGATTTACATTTGAACTTCGATGCACCATTCCAGTTGTTTGTAGTGCTACATGAATCCACTATGGAGGTTGAGAGAACTATCAACATCCAATTTGACTTTGTATGATTGAAAGGCATTAGAGTTAGATCATGGTAGCTGAATTTTTTTATTTTTAAATGAAACATATTGTGAATATGTTGAAAATTTTCTATAAATTGATAAAATTTGTTTAGTGCATTTGAAATATTACATTCTAAAAATGGCAAGGGGAAACATATTTTTTTTAAAATGCCAAATAGAATATTTTGATTAAGTTGTTAATATTCATACGATGCTAATGAAGATTTTATTGAAAGTATACTACAAGTACACTTTAGAAATGCATGGCAACGTGTCATAGTCTGTGCAGAGTGTAAATTATCTAAAATAACATATGGCATGCAATGGTGTGCATTGAAAATTCATTTATTTTGGAAGACATTGTTGAAATCATAATCCACACAGAGTTCAGCCATTGTGACTATCGTGAAATGAAAAACAAGTAGAACATCTTGGAAGCATTATCCTTTAAGTTGGATGCGTCAGTGGTACACCAATTGTGCCATTAAGAACACATTTTAGTGAAGGTAAGGTAAGTTTTGTTTTTTGTATGTATTCGAATAGCTTTCAATGAAAATAGTGCTTTGTTTGTGCGTGCCTTTTATTTGAATCTCTAAAAACAAATAAATATTGTGGTATGTGTATTGAAAGTGAAATGGTTCTTTGCAACATCACCAATAACTCTATACCTAGAAGTGAAAGAGACCATATATGGTGATATGTAGTAATTTAACATATAGCAGTAGGCCAAGAAATTACCATAACCAAGCCAGACGTATATTTTTTTTATATAATTCGTAATTTCCAAAAGCAAAACAGTTGAATAGTAAGACATGTAATATTTGGCTAACCTCTGTATTACAATCCTTTGATTTTCCTCGAGAAAGAAGGAATAGAATTATTGGGAAGAGGTTGAGGAAGGTCAAATTCCCATTAAAACCTGGGAGAAACTTTTAGATACATGTATGCAGAGAAATCCTGCTTCAACGTCTCAAATTTATAAGCTTTTACAAAATTGAAGATTAGACTTGAATTTGTGGAAGACCCTCTCATATTTTGGTAGCAGGATGAATCCTACATAAACATCATTAATTTAGTAGAATAAAATCAATATGTGACTCAAAAAGGCTATGACATCATGTATTGGTCCGAATCCAAGTTTGGAAAACTACCCAAGCAAAGAAAGATACATTCAAAATTTGGAATAAAATCTATCTCAAAACAAATTCCTGTACTAGAGAACATTTCTATAGCCAAGAAAAAAAGGCAAGTAGGCAGCTGACTTTGCTTGAAGGTATAGATAGTGTGCATTGACGAGATGTCATACAACAAAAAGAGGCAGCTACAGTTCATAGAACTATATGGGTAGAGAGAAAGGCAATGAATATGTGGTCCTCTTTGATACAAAGATATATAGAGAATATTTGGATGTGTAGTTTCTGATGTAGAGGGGGAGGTTGTGATCATTGTAATTTGACTAATGTTCACATTTAGCCTCTTTGCAAAATATGTACTTACTAAGAGATAAAACTAGATAATCCCAAACAATATAGAAAAATGAATATTAGAGAGTTAAATGTTATCAAACACATTTGTGCATCTGAAAATTTGAATGCAACTATAGATTCACATGTAGACAAAGGAATGATAAATACATTTTAGTGCAAGCTTGGGTTGGGAACCTGCATAAAATTTGGAAAAGCAACCGTGATTAGTTGGGGATATTGGGAAAAACTAAAAATTTGCAGACAAGTAGAGAAGTAAAATATGATACCTGTGTGTGAAAACCTACACAAGTTTTCTGCAGAGTCGATATAGAGAGTTTTGTTTTTCCTTCCCACCGACATGATAAATGGTAAAGTAAATATGCCTTTTTTGTCAAACCAAACAATAGACAAGTACATTCTCAAGCCCCCCAACACCAATAAAGACTATCACACACAATGACCTTATTAAATGCCAAGAAGGACAATATCTTTTCCTCAAATTGTAGAAATTACTAACAATAAATAACCGAATATGCTTGAATAAAGGGAGAAGAATATTCGTTTGAAAATATTACAAAACATTGAAATTGTAGATAAAATTTTCCATGTGGCATAACAATTGACAAGAAGAAAAAATTAATATGCATGTTGAAACAAATATCCTCTTGTGTATTCTCTTCTCTGTCACAAGCATGATATATAAGCATTTTATGGTTGTTCAGAGAAATCTACCATTTGGAGAGATAGCCTGCCTTTAATGCTATTTATTGTTTTCCACAAAACATTGTCACAAAATTACAAAGAATAGTGCTGTAATGATTGAGATATTATATTCATACATAGGAAACTCTTCACTAATAATATGTAGGAAAGACCGCATTCAAGGAAAAAACATAACGTTGTAACTATTTAATACCCTGTAAAAATTTGCGGGAGAAGAAGTTGTTGGAAAAGAGGTCACTGAAATTTGTCACAGGAATTACTATTGGATTATTGTTACCCTCTAGAACACTATAAGTTACTATTGGATATGGATGAGTAGTAATGAAAATGGAAGTCTAATGAGTTAAATGGATCCTACCTCCCATTTTGAGATGGGAACAAAATAATCCTTTATTAATTTAGGACTCTCTTGAATTTCTATTTTGGGATGGGAACTAAATATTAAAGAGTGATTCTATTTGGACAAAGATTGAAATCTTTTTTTTTGAATGGAAAATCATTTTCTTCGCACTTCACCTCCTCATGAATTTGAAATTATAAATCATAGGTTTAGTTTTTTTCATAAAGTTAAAATACTATCACATGGTCCTTAGTTCATTAGAGAGGTTGATAGTCTAATGGTGGAATGAGTGATGGTCAAAGATTGAATGGTATTTTTCACTACACTAGAACAAATCCCAAGGAAATATTTAACACTAGATTAACTAGAATCCACTGGTAAGCGAAAAGTGGTGTTAACTACATTCATTGTAAAAAAAACCAATTAAAAAGTAGGCTTTTCATGTAAAACATAACCAAGACGTTAAAAAATAATTAGCCACCAAAACTGATGCCGATAATGCTTCAAAGATAAATATCTATGTTATTAAAAGCCATCAAAAACTCTATTAGTAGACATTTATGAATTTTCTACACTAATCTACCTATATTTTATACTTACAGTGCATAAAACCCCCAAAAAACCATGGAATTACCTATAATAAAGCAGAAAATTCAAAAATTTGTGCCACATCGCCATTTATAAACCTTTAACTTTATAAATAAAATGGAATAGAAGATCTAATATAATATATTTATTGTAGCTAGTTTTAGAAATATGTCCCATTACAAAATATATTGTCATATTACTGTGAACATAATAAGAGGCTTTCTAAGAAGTCAAATGTGAGCCATGGTAAACAAAACTAAGCGGAGAGAGAAATACAAAAACCTACCCACAAAAACTAGAATAGAAGAGTAGAAAAAGTGCTACTAGGAAATAAACAACTCTTAAATCCAAAACATGATTATTTATAAGCATTCTAAAAACACCTTGGGATTCACTCCCGGAAGACCACTCACATGAAGAGGGGAACTCAAGGTTGCCATCTGTCCTGGTGTTTAAGTAACCTTGAACTAATGCCCTCAAAAAATTCTTCATTTAATACTCAAAATCATCCATGATTTCTCAGTTTTCTTCAAGCATCTAGTGCTTGAATTCATTCAACATTCTATTGTTCACTTTGTGCAAACAATCATTCAGATCTCATAAATCATAGCTACCGTTTCCATTTTCCATGACATCATAATCACGCCCTGTTGAATTTCTATCAATGTGATATTGATCTACAATTTCTACCCTCCTGCTTTTACCTGGACACACCACCACGAATTTTTACTACTTTCTCATCCTCAATGGCCAACTCATTCTCTTCTCCATTTCCCCCACACCTAGCTACACATCTTATACAAAGTCTCTTCACTCCCATCCTTAAAACTAAAATCTTTAGCCTTGACCTTATCCCTAAGCCCAACAAACTTGCTCTTCAGCCCTCTATTCTTACTATACAACTGATCATTACTATACTCGCCATCCAAATCACCCTTAATACTATCATAAAAAAAAGTAAGGCTTTTTTTGGACAAATCATTACCCTTTGCACAGAATGCCACAAGACCCTTTCGATACGAAAGTTCATTCTTGGGGTTCCAAATAGGGCCGCTCTTTTTCATAGGCTTTTCTCCTTCTACTAGCTTCTCCTTTCCTCTCCTTTCTCCGCTACTTTTACTTTCTGTTTGATCCTTTTTGTGGTTTCCGCTTCTGCTATTTTTTCGGCCTTGATTTTCTTTGAAAATGGCTTTGTGGCTTCTTTCAAATCAGTCTCTCGGGTGTGCTTAACTGAGGATGAAGGTGTTGATGTGGTCAAAATGTTATTACTCTCTATGTTTTCAATTTAACTAATTTTCCCTGCCTCGAGCCACAAAAAATGGACCAAATGCACATCATAAACATTAAATCCATTAAATGCATGGTAGGACATCCCCTTTTCCAGCAATAGTTGCAAATAAAAGAGTTCACCAATAAACTGTTGCTAACATAAAAAAATTAGAGAATGAAACTTTAGTTCAACCATTTTTAAATACACATGGTACAATGTAATTAGAAATAATGCAAATGAGTAATAGATGTGGTGAAGCCAATATCCTTGCCTTCGGCATGATAATAAATAGAATCTAGCAAATAGTTATAAAGCCACTTTATGAATTTAATGATAAACTTTACCTCTTTGATTATGAATCCCACCTTTTTTGTGAAATAAATACAGACAACTTTAAAAGAAATGAATCCTACCTTTCTAATATACTAAACCAATCTTTTAAAAGGGGCAACCTAAATACTATTAAAACCCTACACTACAAACACTACAACCATTAAACCTACGCTTTTATATTACTTTCGGCTGCGACTTTTAATAATAATAAAAAAAAATTATATACATACATACATACATACATACATACATACATACATACATACATACATATACATATATATATATACATACATACATACATATATATATATATATATATATATATATATATATATATATATATATCTTTATATCAGGCCATAACCAGACCACCTTAACCCAAATCACGTGTATGTAAATTCAGGTTTATTTTAAAATATTTTCAAAACAAATGCTATTTTTATATATGTATGTATATATATAGACACATATATGTGAATATACTCAAACCCTACACTACCGAATAAAAATCATTCTAAAACTAGAAATAAAATAGGGCAAAATGCCCATACATGAATAAGGTAAACTCCAAAAAATACTCAAATAACAAATGATAATCTGGGAAAACCCTAGGAGAGGGTTACAAATGAAAATAAGAAAACAAATTGTGTGTATCCATCCTAGAAATTTGAAAAACCTTTCATGGCCTCCCTCCTCCACTTTCTCCCAAAACTGCAAGAGAAAATGAGAGATTAAATTTAGAAAATGAATATATGGCATTCCATAAGGATTTCTAGGGTTATTTTTGCCAAACCTAAATCTAAGGGCTAGGAAATATTTAATCCAATGGCTCAAGTTTGAACCTACATCACTTAAGTGATGGGGTATTTAAGTGGGTTTTAAGTAAATAAAAGGTGTGTGTAATGTTAAATGGGGCTTAAGGGGTTAGCACAAGTTGTGCACACTTGACCTTTTAAGAAATAAACTAAATATTAAGGTGCATGATTTTTGAGCTATAGGATTTTGGTCTTGCCTAATTAAATTTTAAATTTAATTAGCGGTTTTTTAAAAAATTAATTTAAAAGGGATTAATGGAGTTATGATTTGAAAATCTAATGAATAATATTTAAATAAAATTTTGGAGCATTGTTAGTGAAAGAATTAGAATGTAATATTAATTTTGAAAATTAGAACAATCTTAATTAGTCGATACTTGTTTTTCCGATGCTTTGTACTTGTTTAAAATTGTATAATCCAAATTAGATTAAATCTCAGCTAATGCCTTGTAACCTTAAAAAATAAAAAATTATTCCATAATTTTTCCCTGTTTGCTATCGGGTTTCATAGGGATTTATGTGGGAAAAATGTGGGCATTACAACAATAGTCTTTAAAGTATAATGCATGATTGATTCCTTTAACAAAACACTTTAATTATCGATAGATCATTTGTTAATTAAAGTGATTTTTAAGAAAATATGAGTCTCTCAATAACTCGTTCTTATGTTAAAGGTTTGTTTCTCATGCTATGGTTGTTTTATTTCAACACTTAGTTTGAGTCAATTTAGCATTTACACATCATAATTTTTATTTTATTTTAATTTTAGTGGACTCTATATTGACCCTAATGCCTAGTCCTACCAAGAACAATTTGTATCCATTCTTAACATAAAGTCAATGCTTAAATCAACCATAAGGACTTCAAGTGAAATATTGTTCCTAAACCATTATCACATACACTCTTTTTTTTCATCTCATTTACATCGATTCTAAGGTCTCTTATTGGCGTCACTTTATAACAAAAGGAGTTACGAAAGTACTTGTCTAACATCTTAAAGAAGTACATGATTGGAAGCATTATAACTACACATGAAGCACAAGTGATTTGTTTTCAAGGTAAGATCCCATGTTTCAACATTTCACGAATTCTGCATGTGAAATTTCTTTTATTCTTAATGTCATAAAAGGTCATAACAAGGGATTACAAGACCAAGTTTTTAGTTTCCTATTTTCTCTTAAGTCAACATCTTTCAAATCAATTTCATTTGCAAAGAGTTACTTATAATTTTCTACCCACAAGTTAACCTCCTAATCAACTGAGGTTTAGTTTAATTCCAATATGCACTCAGGGCTCTATGCTACTATTATAGATCAAATTAAGGTGTGAAAACAGATCTACCCTATAAAGCCTCTGTAAAAGAAAAAGGTGCTACATTGTCACTAGTCCAAGTAACACATTTAGCTGTGAGGAACTGAAAGAGATCATTAACAAGAGTTTAAGTCATAGTACACCTATTTCACTTGCTCCATTTGTGTCATCTGGATCACCATAAGGAATTCATTCAGTGATGAAGTTAATTTCTAGATCTAACTTCGTAAGACTTGGTAGTCCACTAGGATAATAAGGAAGTGTTAGTTCATTCTTACTCCATATATAGTTTGACCATTTCATTGCTAACCATCAGGTTTATGATGATGTCACTAAACATACCAACTATGATGATAAAATCAATCTTGGGCTCTTATTTACCTAAACTAGGAGGTTCCATCGAAGTGCAAAGTTTAAGTCATTCTATGGTTTGAATTTCTTCTGTGCCAAGAAAGATCATGCGAGAAGGGTAGATATGCACTAGTTTTAAACTAAGGTTACATGTTATGGTTAGATTTCTTTATTACACCTTCAAGGTAAAGAATACAACACACTAATTATATAATCGACTATTGCACACTGGAAATGTACTACAAGATATTAAATTCAAATTCATTTAATATTTATATATCAAATGTGTTTACCATCCATAAATATGAATTAAAATTGCACCTATGATTAAATGCACATTTCCCAAGTCATCCCTAAAACTAACATCTCATACATATTACCAAATTTCAAATATAAAATTTTCTGTAACATGGAAATACATTATACATATATACATTCTACAATGACCTATATAAATTACAATAATAAACAATGAATTACACCATGCCTTTTCGCCATCTTTCTTGCATCCTACAAAACCATGTGAGCATGAAATCAGTGATAAATCGCTGGCATGGCATCCACCTAGATCTACCATAATTAACATTTTTAGTTTCCATTTACATAATAATAATAATTTACATTTAAAAGGAGAGGGTAAGAGACATGTATTGATTTCATTTCATTTCACTTTATTTCTTAACCAAGGAGAGAGAAAAAGATAGGGAGAGAGATAAACACTATTTTCCAAAAGTTCAATTTCACACAAAAAGTCACATGATAGAGTTTTAAACATTTATTTATAAGTGTTAACAAGTTTCCATGGTGGTTTTGTAACCTGACATGGGTCCTATAACTTTCTTTTACGTTTTCCTACTAGTTGACAAAAACATTCAATTTAGGTTCAGAGGCTAAGAAACCACTTTCAAACATTGTCTTCCAATGAGAAAAAACACCATGGATAAATTTATACGTGTCCTCATATACACCAAGAATTCAGAGGAACTGATAGAATTCATAAATTGGTAAACGGTTTATGATAAGCGGTTAGTTTTCCAAGGCCATCAGTCGTAATTGGCCTAGTTACAAATGATAAAAATTTAGCTCGAGGGCTCAGAAAACCACGTCCAAAACTAGTGTTTGATGGATGAACACGTAACGAGAAATTTCCAACAAGTGCCCCTATATATGGGGAATTCATCAGAGTCGACAGGACTGAGAACTGGAAAATGGGTTTCAAATGGTGACGAGTTTTTTGTAGCCACTGGTCATAATTGGTCCAGTTTGACCTAGTCAAAACTACAACCAGAGGCCTACAAAATGCCTTTTCCAAACTAACCAGGAATTTTATTTTCCCAAAATAAAGGTTCCAAGAAATTTTCTACTAAAAATACTAGAATTTTTGTGAAGGTGGACAAACATTTTGTTATTCAGGGACTAAATGGTGGGTCAAAACGAAATCCAACTTTTCAGTTTTAACCGCTCCTTAAAAGTACAAAATGGAGTAACAGGTCTCTATAAGAGTAGTGAAGATATAAAAAATGGTCAAATGGGGTTGAAGCTAATGCTTGACATGACTCCCTACATAACAATGAACACATATGAAAACTTGACATCTCTTTTAAGGGGCTCAAAGTGTTGTTTTGTGAGTCTTGGAAATTATGTTTTTCTAACTTTGCAAGGTAGGAAAATGGATTGTTTATTTGACGACATCATCTAACTCTCACTAATACCACTAGATACGAGTACCTAATTAGATATTCTACTATCATCGTATAAGGTTATGGTAGCAACCATAGTTCATGTTTAAATTGTAAATCGGCTTTCAAAAATTACAAGGTGGAATTTTATTTCCTTACACTATTAAAAAAAATTACATATCCATTTGTAAGATTATCTATTGGTTTAATGTTTCTATTTTATTCAAATGAAGTAACCAAATTACAAAAATTATGAAATAAAAAGGTAAGGAGATCATTGCCTGGACAAATTAATCAACCAAAGTTATGAAGGCTACCAACACATTGGCCTTGATCAATCTGAGAAATCCTACCACGTCGTTGATTAAGAATCTCAAAAGATAGTCGAGCAATGCAACCAACTTCAGATGAGGATTAAACCTCTGTATTATATCCATGGTGTTAACCCTTTTCAATTTATATGAAACCATTTTGGCAATCTCAAATTGGATACCTCAAATATGTTTTCTCTACAATAATAATTTCACCTTCAGAAAATCTTCACATTTAAGTGAATAATCTGCTAATTGAAGCAAAACAATAGCATGCCGAAAATTTGTAAGCATGCCATTGAGACCAGCAGAAAGTATAAGAAACCTAATTTTTAAACTCAAGAGAGGGGTAGGATTCCCTTATACCCAAAAATAGCTGCTAGCAACATTGCATATGATTCTTTGTAGGAACCAAAGTTTTAGCCTTTAGTCACAGGGATCTCCTCTTGTATCTATTACAACTCCACCAATGAGTGTTTTAGTGAACTTATATTTTATTGCTAGTAGGGATCCATTTAGGTTCTACACATCACATTTTAAGTGCATGTTGATTGTTGATACATTTCTCTTTTGTCACCCAAATATTCCACTACATTAAATTGGTATCCAGTTGTTATCAGTAAATTTTCTCAATGAAAAATGCTAGCATCTATTTTCCTTTATAGCTTGGTAAGCCTTCTAGAGGATCTCTCCAAAAATTTCCTTTGTTTAGCTGAATTCTTTAGGAAATAGGGTAGGCATTTTCTCCAAAGGCATCTTATTCTTCAAAATATTTTTCCTTGCATGCTCTCCTGAAAGAAAGACACTACAAAAACATTTCTTTTCAAGGATTTCTCTTGAACAGGTTCAGTGACTTGAATTTGTTGACTAGAGCGAACTCTAGGTACATATTACTCCTTGTAGCATATAAAATAATCCTTAATCTAATGGTATTTCCTTGTATTTGCGGATTTAATACCACTAATAAATCCAAACCTTCCTTGAATTTTGATAGCTATGTCAGCCTTTCCTATTCAAGCAACAAGGGAATATCCATAGATTGTTCAAGTTGCTAACACATGAAGAGTCCTCAATTTATCTCTAATATGTAGTTATATCACTAAGAGATTATTTGAAGAATACACCATCCATTTTAGAGTACATGCTTAGGCTATTTAATTTCACTGACCACGACGCAACTTGTCACTATTCGAATTGATTTCTAAATTTTTCTTTTAAAGATAACCAGCTTATTAACTCAAGAAATCCAAGACAAGGCTAGACACAACATAGGTCTTGAAGACAATTGAAAACCCAGTTTTACTCATTTTATCACTAAAAAGAAATGTAATTTTTGTGCCATTTCCAGACATTGTTTAACTTGATTTGGCTAAGTTCATTTAAAAATTGATATTTTCTATTTTAAGGTTATTTTGAAGAATCCCGACAGTTTCATATAAAATTGGCATGGGAAGATTAATGTGTATAATGAGTTGTACCAAATTCATCTCCTCTAACCACATTATAACTTCATTGTAGCACAAAAACTTAATTCCTCACCATGTTACAGGTCTTTAGATCTTGAATGAAGTGCATGAATTACTATGCAAGGAATGTGACATGTTTGAAATAAGGTTGATGATGGCCCATACCCTGAGCCACACTCCTACCACATGCCACCACCAACCACCATTCACTTCCCATGCACCATCCCATGTGCATTCACATGGGGTCATTTACTCCATTGGCCAACAAACGCATTTAATAGCACCAACTATTATATATTTAAATTACTATTATATTTTCTTATTAATTTATTTTGGCACTGCATCTCCCTCCCCTTATAAGAGCATCATTCCTCGATGTGACACAAAGCAAGGCTATAAGGGTACATAACAATGGAAAATCTTATGTCTAGGGAAAAGAACTATGTCGATAAAAAATGACCACAAGGATTTAAGGCAAGGTTTTGGTGATTTCTTAATGTTCTGTATGAAGATTGGTACTTCTAGTTTACATTATTACTTAGTTAATATTTTTCCTATAAATTATTCCTAAAACTCAAGCTCTTATATTCTATTTTTTAAGATTTTAATTTATTTTTTTTGTGTGAGTTCCCAACAGCAAATGACATCACAATACCACACAAGGGCCAAACACAACACTAAAGGTCCACAAGACATCATTATACATACTTTCACAACTATATCACATCACAAGAACTCAACCAAACCATGGAAGGAACATACACGGCCTTCACAACATAGTACTCTTCACACATGCCCCTCATACAAAATTACTCATAACATAAGCAAACTACAACAACATGGAATTCCCAATATGTACATATATAAAGGTTTCACAAAACTCAAGACAATAATTGTAGTTATAGTGTCAAAAGGTTATCAAATCATACCCTCAACAAGGAGCATCAATTGCCAACATCACAAATCATAGCCAAACTCACATCAGTACACATAAATCATAAAACCAACTCCATACACCTCCCAAAACATCACAAAAACAACTCCATATACCTCCCAAAGCATCACAAATAACAATCATATACCTCCCAAGCATCACAAAACTTCATATACCTCAAAAGCATCATAAAATAACTACATGTACCTCCCGAAGAAGCACAAAATAACTCCATATACCTCCCAAAGCATCAAAAATCCATAACCTCCCTCTTCACACAAGTCCATATACCTCCCAAGCAATAAAATAAAGATAAATTTTCCTTTTCGCTCCCCAAAAGAGGTCAGTCACCCTATGGCCCTAGGCACATAGACTCTAAATAACCTCTAACCCAAGTGACATAATAACTCATGGTTTGACAAACCAGCTAGTTATTTGTAACTCCTTAGGGCATACCCCCATACAATGAAGCGGGTCCATAGGTTCAACCACTCCATGGTGCATCCCATGACCCTATTCCACACATTATGACATTAGAACAAGCATAACAATCCATTTCAAATGCCAAGTGGAAAAAATCCCAAGCCTTGGGCTAGGCTATAAAACCTTTAAACCTGAAAATAAAATTTAATTCTAAGTAAAGCAAATGGCCAAATAGCCATAGTTAGTGCAAAAATCCACATGTTAGTGCAACAACCAAATAAAATGCCCAAAATATAAGAACACATCAATCAAGAAAATTACTGGTTCTAAAAAAAAAGAAAATGTTCAATTTATGAATAAAATACATATAGAGAAATAACACATCACAAAAACTATGTGGCCTTATATGGCCACCAAAGGGGTACTCAACAAGTTGCTGGCACTCGAACATCAAGCCTCAGCTCATAAAATAACATATCAAATAATACAATTGTCATCATCTTTATCTGAATCATCCCTCAACTGCTTCCATAAGGCTCAACATAGTCATAATTACACTTAGGTTGAATCCATACAATAACCATATAGGGAGAGAGAAAGGAGTACAAGTCGCCATCTACTGAGCCTAAGCTTTTTGTGAAACACAATATACGCTGACAGCCGTTGAGCATGTGTCATACATACCAAATGAACAAAAGTTATTTTTCAGCCTATGTAAGATTCCAACTTCTTATCTCATACTTGGCTCAAGTGACTAGTCAATGGTACACATTTCCTCACTCCAAACATACACTTTTACCAATTTCCCTTAGGTTCAGTTAGTGTAGGTTCACAACATAACACATAACTACATCACTAACACAATGGTGATTCACACACATTAACCATAGCATCTTACACATGGTATATATATACAGGGTATAACACAATCATTACTTTCATGGGTTATGACAATACATCACATTACCACATACTACACCCAATGTGCAATCACTATACAATAGGGATCATACGCTCATCATATGCCCCTAAATAACAACATGAACCATCACATATTACATGAATTATACATATGATGAACATAATGACTAACATTACAACATATAGTCAATTGTAATTACAACATGGTGACACACAAGATTCATCACAACACGGTGATGACATCACGATACAATCTAATTCACTTATACACAAATTTTGTCATGTAACACATCAATCACACCTTCATATCACATAATGCCAAAATTCTCCAACACTCCGTAATCCACAATAACATTATTTTCACACACAACAAGGTGGTACATCACACATGAAATCCTCATTGAATCCACAAAAAGGAGAGATGAATAATCTCATCACAAGCACATCAACATGATAATAAATACACACTAAGTGACATGCACAACATGTGCATTCATAATATCACAATTACAACGTTGTTCACATTACAACATATATCACATTACTCATCCAATCTCCACCACCACCATGCAAAACCATCACTACTCCAATATTCCCAGAGGTTTGAGAGCATGAACCTCTACTCTGATACCAAATGTAACGCCCACATTTTACACACAAATACAACACTAAAAATACTAGAATAATTTTTTTTGACTTACATTGCTCACTACACAACACTACAAGGGCTCCAAGTAGAGAAACTAAAAACACATAAGAAACTTACATAAACATGAACCCACTCATACAATAGGATAACATATGGCACCCATCAATGTCATACTCAATGACATAAACTAGGACAATGACCCAATTACAATAAGAAATATCAGGTAGGCATACTTCCACGACATGGCCTATTTTATGGTTTACATATTCATTCAATTTAAGTTTCCATTGTATGACCTTATAGTTTTCAAGAGAATTAAACACATAAGGTTTAAAATTTCCTACTTTACAATCTTCAATTACTTTACTTTGCAGGGAACTAGTCTTTAAAGGAGAATGCATGATTGATTCCTTTATTCGAATCCCATTAATTATCCATAGATCATTTGTTAATTAAAGTCAATTTTAAGAAACTATGAGTCTCCCAATAACTCGTTATTAGTTAAAGGTTTGTTTCTCATATATGATTTTTTTAGTTCCAAATCTAGTTTGAGTCAATCTAGGGCATTTGCACTTTTCATAATTTTTATTTTAGTTTTATTTATAGTGGACTCTATATTTACCCAAATGCCTTAGTCCAACCAAGATTAATTTGTATCCATTCTTATCCAAAAATTCGAATGCTTAAATCAACCATAAGGACTTCAAGTGAATTTTTTTCCCTAAACCATTATCACATACACTCCCTTTTTTTTCATCTCATTTACATTTACTTAATTAGGTCTCAAAAATTATTGGATTTCACTTTATAAAAAAATGAGTTACCTTAGTTTTTGTCTAACAGATTGAAGTTACATGATTGTAAGCATTATAACTACACACTAACCACAAGTGATTTGTTTTCAAGGTATGATCCTTTTGTTTATGCATTTCATAGATTTGCTAATAGTGAAATTTGTATTTATTATTAATGTCATAAAAGGGCATAACAAGGGATTACAAGACAAATAGTTTCACATTTCCTAGTTTCTCTTAAGTCAAGATCTTTAAAATGGAGTATTTCATTTGCAAAGAGTTACTTATGATTTACATACCCACAATTTAACCTCCTAATCAAAAAGGTTTAGTTTAACACCAATATGAACACTCAAATTCGCCCTTATTATAGATCAACATTAAGGTGTGAAAACATATTTACCCTATAAAGCCTAAATTCAATATGTTTCCAAGGTTCTACAACTGTCACTACCCTTAGTATAACACCATTGAACCCAATGAGGAATCAAGATGGGGTATTGAGTTCATTTATGATCGTAGACTCTTAAAGGTGACTAGTCCAAGGTTAGTTGGCGATCTTCATCCATTTGAACATGTCATATAGATCCCACAAGTGGATTCTTACGATTATGTTTAATCATTGGTTTCCCATGGAGTACTAACCTTAAGTAGAACACATGGTAGTCCTTACTACAAACATAACTATAGGAAGTCCTAGTTAGGGGACTTGTTGGTGGCGAATCATAGCACCCCTGAGTGTCTGCAACATCGATGGGTTGAGACTCTCAATGCGATTCCATAACATGGAGCTTTTCCCAAGTGTGGGACCTTGTGAAATTGGGAAAGCTCTCCGGATGAAGGCGGGTTCCTATTCCTCTGTTCAGATGTACATGTAAAAATGTAGAGGGTTTACTCAAAAACCTAATCTAACTTGCCAAGGAGACAGGGTAAGAAGATGCATAAAAATAAAACCTAAACTAACAAAGGTGATGCACCGAGGAATGAAGAACACCTGTCTTTCTAATAAACACAAACCATTAAAATGCAATGCAAGATCATGCATAGATAACCAAATTTGTAGTGAAAGATCAGGAGGATGCAAATGAATACAGAGAGGGTTGAGAATCATCCACAGACATGCATTATTTGCTCCAAATATTGATACAATACACTATAAAATCCCAAGAGGAAAAGTTACATTACAGTTTTTGATGGGAGGTTCGAACTCCACAAATTCACTTGCTAAAGAGAAGAAGGGAGGGGCAAAACAAAAATTTCCAACCTTTAGAAAGAAGCCCCTCCTTACAGTTTATAGGAAGAATGAGAGAGGGAAGAGAGAGTAAATCCAAATCTACCCCTAACCACCTCCAGGTTGCATTTAATTCATCTCATTATGGTGGTAGGTGAGAACGCTAGCAAACTCAAAAAGTGGCGAACTGTATTTTTCATATTTTAAGAACTTGTTCTCACTCTAATTAAAGATATCTAGTCATAGTTGGATAGAGGACCTCGTAAGATTTCCAAAAATTCCAACCTTGCGTTCATCCGAGCTCCCTGTGAAAAGTTATGGCCATCTGAATATCTGGGTCAGGGTTTGCTTCCTGTCAGCGCTCAGAATGTTGCGCCTCCTGAAGGTGCGCCAAAGGCGCATCCATATTTGTGTTGACATACTTCTTACCTGTGCCAAAGGTGCATCCATATTTGTGTCATGAAGACATCCTCTGATCATGTGCCCTTTACCTGTGCCAGGGGCGTGACTTTTGGCGTGTCGACATCTCTTGTTGTGTGCCTCTTACCTGCACCATGGGCACATCCAGTTTCATGTCGACACCTTCTTTCGTGCACCTCTTACCTGTGGCTAAGGGTGCATCAAATTTCTTCATGTCAAAACCTTCATGTTGTGTGCACCTCTTACCTGTGCCATGGGTGCATCCATTTTCCCTTGTCGACACCTTCCGTGTTATGCACCCTCTTACCTGCGCCTTGGGTGCATGAATTTTCCCTTGTCGACATTTCGTGTTAGTGCGCCCTCTTACCTGCGTCTTGCGCGCATGAATTTTCCCTTGTTGACACCTTCGTGTTGTGCACCTCTTACCTATGCCTACAGCTGTTGGTGATGCAATAAAAATTTTCCCTTGTCGACATTTTCTATTTTTCTATATCGACCTAAGGGGGGAAAATATATACAACAATTTGGCGACTCAATAGGATCACCTGCCTGCTAGGTAGAAGATCAATGGCCTTCTAGCAATCCATTGGGCATGGAGTCGTAAGCAATAACCTAAAACCAACTTGATCCCTGATCTCGAGCCTGATACCGTAACTCCTTCTTTGAGAGCATACTGAACTATAGAAATTCAACCTGAGAGCAACAAAACCTATGCCGGAGCACTTAGGGAAAATGAAACCTAACTATAATAAGATGATGTGCATACACACTTAGAGGAATTGAAATCTAGGCTAATATTTACAAGGGTAAACCTTTTCCTTTTAGTAGCAATGTTTAAGATAGATTCCGTTAACCGGAATCGGGAGTTCTTCTCCATCCAATGTAGACAATTGGAAGGCATTACTACTTTTACATCCCGTGACCATGTAGGGGCCACTCCAAATGGCATCAAACTTGGAATTCTTTCCTGGTTTTACCCGATCTACATCCCATTTCAGAACTAGGTCCCCTTCCTAGAAGGTCCTTGCTCTTGCCTTCTTATCAAACCATATTTTTACTAAGGCCAGATCCTTTTCAATCGTCTAGAACTTCATGTTCTCTTATTTCTTCCAATTCCATCAACTCTGCATACCTGGCCTCCATTGGTTCGAACTCAGACAACTCCAACTACTTCATGAGCTCCAATGCTGGCAATTCTAATGATATAGGCAATACTGCCTCTTTCCCATAGACCAACTTGTAGGGAGAATTGCCTAGTAGATCTCTTTGGCATGATCCTGTCAGCCCATAATGCTGATTTTAGCTTGGTATGCCATGTCCTTTGGTTTTCATCCAGTGTTCTTCTGATGATTCTTAGCAAATTCTTGTTCATGGACTCTGCTTGTCCATTACCCTACGGGTAATAATTTGAAAAGATGCTTAAATACATTCCATTCTTGACAGCCCATTCTGTAATCTTGGAACCTATGAATGCCAATGCATTGTATGATATGATAGTGGCTGGCACACCGAACCTGGTCACTATTCCTTCATAAAATTCTAGTATGTTAGACTCATTTGCTTCTTTGAGCGCTACTGCTTTGGTCCACTTGGTGAAATAGTCCGTTGCCGTGAGAATCCACTTGTGGCCTTGGCTTGAGTTTGGGTTGATGACCCCAATGAAGTCTAATCCCCATTACATAAATGGTTGGTCAACCAAAATCAGGTGTAATGGAAGTGCTGCTAGTCTTTCTTTGCCTGTGAAGAGTGCACATTTCTTGCACTTTCTTATCCATGTATAGCAGTCATTGAACACTGTGGGCCAATAATACCCTACCTTCATTATCTTGAGAGCTATTACTTGTGGGGAAAAATGTCCCCCAGAATCTCCATCATGAAAATCTCGTAACACCCTCTCAATTTGATCTATCCCAATGTACCTCAATAGAACTCCATTGATGTCTTTCTTAAACAAAACACCATCAACAAGCACATATGGAATGGCTTGTAATCTGAAGTATATCCTCTTTGCTTTGCTCATTTTTGGAGCGCATAGGCCTATCTATAGGAAGTGTATCATATTCTGAGTCCAACAAGGAGTGGGCACATCATCATTTTTTGTTCTTGACCATCCTGTAGTACCAAGATAGCCTCTTTTTCATCACCTGCTTCAACTTTCTGACTCAAAGATAGTTGTTCACATAGTCCTTTTCCACGTACTAGCTTAGTGACCTTAATTTCGATGTCATATTCCATGACATGAGTGATCCATCCTACATGTTTCTCATTCAGATCCTTGTTTAGAAGGAAGTCCTTGACTCCCACATGAGAGACCAATAATTGGATCTTATTGTTTGAGACCAGGTGCTTGAATTTCTTTAAACTCCTGATCACTACAAGGACATGCTTTTCAATGAAAGAGTACCTAGTTTCGTATTCCTCCAAGCCTTGACTAAAGAAAGCAACTGGTTGTTTTAATCCTTCTTTGTTTTGCTGTGCCAGGATTGCAGAAATTGTGTCTCCACCACCGAAGACATATAGCACGAAGTCCTTGGAGAAGTCTAGATTGACGAGAGTCAGAGCTTGAGATATAGCCTCTTTTATTGCCTCAAAACTTTCCTTGCCTTCAGATGTCCACTTAAATGTCATGCTCTTTTTCAACATCAGCATTATTGGCTTCACGAGAGTGGCAAAATTTGGCACAAATCTATGGACAAAATTGATCCTTCCCAAGAAGCTTTGAAGAGCCTTCTTATGACTTGGCAATGGCAATGCTCGAATTACTTCAACTCTTTCTGGGTCAATCGTCAACCCCTCCTTTGAAACAATATGGCCTAAAAGCTTTCCCTCGTGAGCCAAGAATATGCATTTTTTGGGATTCAATGATACCCCAAATATTTTACACCTCTGAAATACCTGCCTCAGATAAAAAAGGTGATCCACTGCATTTTTGGAGAATATAGTGATGTCATCAAGATATATTAGAACTATTTTATTGATCAACCCCTTGAATGCCATATCCATTGCCCTTTGGAAAGTGGCTCCAGCATTTGATAGCCCAAATGACATCTTCTTGTAGGCATAGGTGCCCCATTTGGTGGTGAAAGTTGTCTTGAACTGGTCATCCTCTTTCACCGTTACCTGATTATACCCTGAGTAGCCATCTAGGAGAGAGAATCTCTCCGAACCAGATACCACTTGTAATATTTGTTCCATTGAAGGAAGTGGGTAATGGTCTTTAAGAGATGCCCTGTTGAGGTCTCGGAAGTCCACACACAACCTAATTTCTCCACTCTTCTTCTTGACCGAAACCAAGTTTGCAACCCAGCTTGAGTGCTTGATCGGAAATATAATGCTTGCCTCTATTAGCTTGCTTGCCTCTTTCTTCATTAGAGGCTCAATATGAGGGTTGACTAGTCTCTGCTTCTACCTGATGGGCTTAGCATCTGGATCCAATTCCATGGTATGTTGTGCCAACTTTGGATTGAATCCTCTCAAGTCTTCATAGCTCCAAGCGAAGACATCTGGAAATTATTGGAAAAGTTGTATGAAATCTGATTTCTCCTTCTCAGTGGCCACTTTGCCAATTTGAAGTGTTTTGCCTTCCCCAACTAGAATTGGCTCTGAATCTTCTCTCTTGACCTGTATGTTATCCTTTTCCTTACGGAACTGGTCGTTAGGGTTGAGGATAGAATCCAATGTTACTAAACCCTTAGGAAGCTTGTTTGTCTGCAGCTGCACTACTTGATCCCCATACTACTGCTCTAATCTATCTTGATTCCTAGCTGAGAATTCAGCCTCTTCTTGTAAGAAATTGATGATCTGTTGATCGTTCTCAAACACCTGCTAGCTTGTGTTATTATCTGGAACTGTTGGCCTCACAATCACATGGATATGTGGTTGTGTTTTTTCCCTTCTGATGTTGTCAACCACATCAAACGTTGCTCCAACTCCAACTACTTCATTTTTCTTCCTGGGTATGGACATGATGTTGAAAGCTTCGAAATCCTCAATGAGGTCCCATACCCTGTTCTTTTAGTTCTTCAGTAGGTCATTCTTTGTAGCATGTTGTCCCCTAACTTGATTGACGATTAGCTCGCTATCCTCGAACACCTGCAAGTTCTTTATGCCCTTTTTCGTGGCCCAATGAAGTCCGTGAATCAAGGCCTCATATTCAGCTGTGTTGTTTGAACAGGAAAACTAGAAACGGAAAGCTGAATAATATTTGATGCCTTGAGGTGAAACAAGCATAGCTCCTCCTCCTGCACCTTGCCTACTCCTTAATCCATCGAAAAATAATTGCCATACCTCATTGTCATCCTCATGGTCTGTTTTTGTGATGCTAGGAATATGTTGGTTTTCTTCACGTATACAATAGAATCCTAGCTCAGATTCTTCTATTTCTTGGTAGGGATCAAAATCATGTACCTTGCTTGCCCATTCATCAAGAGTCAAATCTGGGATGCTTCCAACTTTGATGTCAGCTTCATCTGTGCTTGGATAATCTTCTTGGTCAAAAGCTGAATAGTTGGCATTGATTTGGCTTGGAGTATGAGGCTCAATATGAAAGTTTGCAACTAGTTCGGATCTGATTGTGACCTTAGTACCATATCTTGTTCTGAACAACATGTGTTACCAGTCAGCAGATAAGTAGCCTCAAATTCTACCTGTGAAATCCCTTGAAAAGCATAGGGCAAATAGTGGTGGCAAATCTATCACTGACACATCTTACAAAACGGTAACGTTGGGGCATGCATGCAGGGTAAGATTCAAAATTTTAATCACTCCCACCATTTCTACTGCTATCCCATCTAATTGCACTACCCCCTTTGATATGAATTCATATTGGAGACCCAGCTGATCAGCTATTTTCTTGGGCATGACAGAACTACTTGCCCCAGAATCAATCATGCAATTGTGTACTAATTTATCCCCGATGATTAATGAAACATAGAATAGAGGGGGTTTCAAAACTTTACCTTGTTGTCCTCCATGATTCCCTTTAGGCTGAGCATCATTTGTGAGGACCTTCTCTTGCATATGGGCCTACTGGTTCGAAGTTGACCAATTCTTCATGGTAGCTTGTAGAAGATCTCTTTGGCCTGGGATGGATAAAGATTCCCACATCGATATATTCACATTCGTCTTCTTCATTTGATCAATGATGCTAAATGGGGACGAAAGATCTCTTTATTGTCCTTTGGCCTATACATTCCTTTCTTTTGCATGGGCAGCAATAGCTAGCATTTGAACTGGCTTAGAAGGTGGTTTGGGATGTCCTTGCGTGTTTGGAACTGTATTTTGCTTACTAACACCTTGTGGAGTGATGGAAGGTTGTAGATTGCTTGGAGCCAATGACTGCCCTTCACCAATATTCCTCTTCTTTGATCTTATGTTAGATACTACACTCTGAGAAATTGTTTGATTCATGCCACAAAAATCCTCAGCTTGCCAATTCGCAAGTGCGGCATCATTTGGAGCTATGTTTTGTTGAGATGTCCCTTGTTGCTGATTTGCTTCTTGAATCACTTCACCCTCTGCGCTAGTAGTTGTCACCATCAAGGCTTGGTTCAAAGCACCATTGAAGCACATAGATTGGTTGTGAGGTTCATTGCATGGGAAACACCAATCATACTCTTGAGCTATGCTGTTTTGGACTGACACTAATGCTTTAGAAGTAGATGCAACATCAGGGTTATAGGGTTGAAATGGTCTATTGGTGGGAGGCCTTACTTGGCTTTGATTTTTAGCTGGATTGGGTGGCCTATTGGGCTGGTATGGTGGCCTAGCCTGGTACTGTGCTTGACGCTGATATGGTCTAGCACTTTGAGCTTGCTGTCTTTTGATAGTCACCAGCTCATTTCCAAGGTTCTGCAACTGTTTCATAACCTCTTGGAGTTCATTTGAAGCACTAGAGGATGAAGTAGAAGTTTCATTTGAACTTTGATTTCTAGGAGTGGGAATAGGAGCCAAAGTGGGTGCTTGACTAGTGCTTGGATTTTCTAAGTTTGGATATAAGGGCATGGGAGGCCTAAGAGCCAGCTTACCAGCTTGAATAAGACAGTTTTTAGCCCTAATGGCAATGCTATAAGTAGCAGGTAAGGTTGTGCCTCCCATAGATTGAATTAACATAGAAATATCAGAATTCAAAGCTTTAAGATAATATAGAAAAGCACCTTCAGCTGTTGGCCTGACAGCCAGTGGAATCTTATCCCAAGACCTTTGAAATCTGAAGTTGAAGTCAGTCAGCTGCTCGTTGGGAGCTCTCTTGATAGTTGTCAATTGTTCTAGTAGAGACAAATTGTCTCCCTTTTCTCCAAACTGCTCATGGAGGACTATGCATAACTGATTCCAATTTTGGATAGAACCAGCTGCAAGGCTCCTAAACCATTGCAATGCCTTCCCTTTGAACGAAGATGCCAACAATTTGACAGCAACATCCATTTCATTTATCTCATGGATTGCACAAACTTTGGCGATGTCTTTCACATGATCACCAAGAGTGGTATGATTTTCTCCAGTGAAAAATGGAATGTTCTTCAATGTTGCAATTGGAAGTAGATTCTGTGCATGGAGGGAAAGTGGGCTGCTGCCAGTGAAATTGACAAAGGGATTCGGTGGTTGCGCCATTCTGATTGGCCTGAGAACCATTGTTGATTGGATGAAAGGTCTACCAAGTGGAGGTGTAGACAAAGTCCTGTTAGGTGGAGAAGGTGATCTTTGTGGTCTTCTTCTTCTCCTTCCTCTGCCTGGTGATAGTTGTATGTGGAAAAATAAACCCTCTTCTCGAGTATCAGACCTGGTTAAAATTATTCTCATGTACCTAGGCAACCTGTGCTGCTATACCACTGAATTCTACCCCTTTGGAGTCGCCAGATGTGTTAGATAATGATATTGAAAATGCTAGATCTGCCAAGTTACACACCAAACTTGACAATATTAAAAATAGAATTTAAAAATTGAAGGACCCAGAAGATGCAAATCTTTAATTTGGTTATGGGGGGGTATTGTTTTGCAGCTACTAATCTCCGAAAGGTATAGGTGAAAACTCAGGTCATGCAAGGCAACTGGGAAAACCCGAAATACCAAAAACCATGAAATTTTGAAAGTCAAAATCTCAAAAATATAAGAATACCCTTTTGAATATTATCCCCCGATCTATCAACTGGTGAAATTTTTACTTGTTTTGAGCAAGTTAAGCCCTTGAAAATCGATTTCAAATTTCAGCCTAGAATGTAAAAAAATTTGAAATTGTAAAACCTGCAATTTTTAGTCCAAATTTCTTGAAAATTCCTTCAAATCTTGTGGAATGACCTCTTGGTCCCACCGGGCATGCCAAAACTCTTGAAGATGAATCACAACACCCCTGAATGTTTGCAACACGATGGGTTGAGACTCTCAGTGCGATTGCATAACATGGAGCTTTTCCCAAGTGTGGGACCTTGTGAAAACAGAAAAGTTCTCCGGATAAAGGCCGGTTCCTATTCCTCTATTCAAAAGCACACATAAAAATGCAGAGGGTTTACTCAAAACCTAAACTAAATTTCCAAGGAGACAGGGTAAGAAGATGCATAAAATAAAACCTAAACTACAAAGGTGATGCACCGAGGAATGAAGAGCACATGTCTTGCCAATAAACACAAACCATAAAAATGCAATGCAAGATCATGCACAGATAACCAAATTTGTAGTGAAAGATCAAGAGGATGCAAATGAACATAGAGAGGGTTGAGAATCATCCACAGACATGCATTATTTGCTCCAAAGATTGATACAACACACTACAAAATGCCAAGAGGCAAAGTTGCATTACAGTTTTTGATGGGAAGTTTGAACTCCACAAATTCACCTACCAAAGAGAAGAAGGGAGGGGAAAAACAAGAATGTCCAACCTTTAGAAAGAAACCCCTCCTTACAATTTATAGGAAGAATGAGAGAGGGAAGAGAGAGGAAATCCAAATCTCCCCCAACCACCTCCAAGTTGCATTTAATTTATCTCATTATGGTGGTAGGTGAGAACCCTAGCAAAATTAAAAAGTGGCAAACTATATTTTGTATTTTAAGAACTTGTTCCCACCCAATTAAATATATCCAGTTGTAGATGGATAGAGGACCTCGTAAGCTTTCCAAAAAGTCCAACCTTGCGTGAATCTGAGCTCCCTGTGAAAAGTTATAACCGTCTGAATATCTGGTTCAGGGTCTGCTTCCTGTCAGCGCTCAGAATGTTGCACCTCCTGAAGGTGCGCCATAGGCACATCCATATTCATGTCGACATACCCTTACATGTGCCAAGGCATGAACTTTGTCATGTCAACATTCTGTGTCATGTGCCCTTTACGTGCGCCAAGGCGCAACTTCTGCCATGTCGACACTCTCCTACCTGCGCCAAGGGCACAAACATTTTCATGTCGACACCTTCTGTCGTGTGCCTCTTACTTGCACCAAGGGTGCATCCATTTTCATGTCGACACCTTCTGTCATGTTCCTCTTACCTGCGCCAAGGGTGCATCCATTTTCGTGTTGACACCTTCTGTCGTGCGCCTCTTACCTGCACCAAGGGCGCATCCATTTTCGTGTCGACACCTTCTGTCGTTTACCTCTTACCTACACGAAGGGCACATCCATTTTCGTGTCAACAACTTCTATTGTGCATCTCTTACCTATCCTAAGGGCGCATCCATTTTCATGTCGACACCTTCTGTCGTGCGCCTCTTACCTGCGCCTTCGGCTGTTCGTGACGCAATAAAAATTGGGCTCTGAGTTTCTTGATTTCCATATTCTTCTGTTTGTCTATATCTACCTGGGGGGGAGATAGTTACAACAATTCTTACTCTAGATATAGTTTGAAAATCTCATTCCTAACCATTGGGTTTACGACGATGTCACTAAACATACTGACAATGAAGATAAAATCAATCTTGGGATCTTACTTACCTAAACTACGAGGTGTCATCAAATGCAAAGTTTAAGTTCATTCTATGGTTTCAATTTCTTCTGCGCTAAGAAACATCATGCAAAAAGGGTAGATATGCACTAGTTTTTAAACTAATGTTGCATGTTGTGGTTAAATTTATTTATTAAACCTTCAAGGTAAAGAATACAACACACCAATTATTTAACCGACTATTGCACACTAGAAAGGCACTACAAGATATTAAATTAAAATTCATTTAACACACACACACACACACACACACACACACACACACACACACACACACACACATCAAATCTATTTACCATCCGTAAATATGCATTAAAATTGCACCTATGATTAAATGCACATTTCCCAAGGCATCCCTAAAACTACATCTCATACATATTACCAAATTTAAAATATAAATCTATCTGTAACATGACAATACATTATACATATATACATTCTACAATGACCTATATAAATTAAAATAATAAATAATGAATTACCCCACGCCTTTTCGCCACCTCTTTTGCATCTTGCAAAACCATGTGAGCATGAAATCAACGATAAATCGCTCGCATGGCATCCACCTAGATCTAGAATAATTAATATTTTTAGATCCATTTACATAATAATAATAATTTTCATTCGAAAGGAGAGGGTTAGAGACATATATTGATTTCATTTAATTTCACTTTATTTCTTAACCAAGGAGAGAGAAAGAGATAGGGAAAGAGAGAGAAACACTATATGCCAAAAGTTAAATTTCACACAAGTCACATGATAGAGTTTCAAACAGTTATTTACAAGTGTCAAAAAGTTTCCACAGTGGTTTGGTAACTTGACGGTCATCCTACAACATTCTTTTTATGTTTTCCTGCTAGTTGCAAAAATGTTAAATTTAGGCTCGAAGGATAAGAAACCACTTTCAAACATTGTCTTCCAATGATAAAACACATTAAAAGTAAATTTCTACATGTCCTCCTATAAACCAATAATTGACAGGAACTGGTAGAATTAAGAGTTGAGGAACGGTTTATAGTAAGTCAACAAGTTTTCTGAGGCCATCGATCGTAATTGGCCTAGATGCAAACGATCATAAGCTAGCTCGAGTGCATAGAAAACCACATCCAAAAAGTATCATTTGATGGAAGAAAATGCAACGATAAATTTCCTACAAGTCACCCTATATATGGGGATTTTTTCAGAGTCGACAGGACTGAGAAATGGAAAATGGGTTTCAAATAGTGACGGGTTTTCTGGAGCCACCGGTTGTAATTGGTCTAGTTTAACCTAGTCAAAACTACGTCTGAAGGCCTACAAAATTCCTTTTCCAAACTAACCAGGAATATGATTTTCCTAAACTAAAGGTTCCAAGAAATTGTCTAGTAAAAATACTAGAGATTTATGAAAGCGGACAAGCATTTCATTTTTTAGGGACTAAACGGTGGGACAAAACATAACCCAACTTTTCACTTTTAACCGCTGCTTAAAATAACAAAACAGAGTAACATGTCTCCTAGAGAAGCAAAAAATATAAAGAAAATAGTCAAATGGGGTTGAGCTAATGCTTGATGCAAATCTCTACATAACAAGGAACACATATGATGCTTGACATCTCTTTTACAGGGCTCAAAGTCTTGTTTTGAGAGTCTTGGAAATTGCAGTTTTCTAACTTTGCAAGGTAGGAAAACAGATTGCTTGATTTGACGACATCATCTAACTCTTACCAAGACCACTAGATATGAGCACCTAGTTTGGATATTATAGTATCATCGTATAAGGTTATGGTAGCGACCATAGTTAATGTTTAAATTGTAAATCGGTTTCAAAAATTACAAGGTGGAATTTTATTTCCTTACAATATTTAAATTTGGTTACATATCCATTTGTAATATTACCCAGTGATTTAATGTTTCTATTATATTATAAATGAAGAACCAAATTATGAAAATTATGAAAGAAAAAGGTAAGGAGACCATGCCAGGAAGCAACAAGTTGGCCAAAGTGGCTAAAAAAAAACACAATGCGCACAAGCTACCATGGTAAGAAATGGTTGTTTAGCTTGGAAAGTCAAACTCCTCTCGTGAAAGAAGTGAATCTAGGTATCAAATTCGGTACTAGGAGGATCCCACTTGTATTCCATTACTACACCATTTCCCTCTCTCCAAGGCTTAACCCAAACTACCAACCATCTGACAATGAAGCCAAATTTACAACCCTACACACATAATGATGAATTTTTTGGGCTTGTTCCTATAATAGGAACTCATGTCGACAAGATATTGACATCTCTCATTCCCCAATATGTGTAGTGAAAACATAATAAAACCAAATAACGAAGTTTACACGGTCAAGGTCTATTGCAAGAGACCCAATTTCTTTGGGCTTCAGGTGAATGCTTCCACATTTTTCATACAAGTATTTCATGGGGGTTGCACTACAACATCTAAAAATATTCCTCTATCCTTTATGCTTTCATTGATATCCATACACTATTCCAAAGATCCCATTTTAACACAGGCTGGGAGGATGCTTGCAAAGGTTGTGGAGATTTTATTTACACCTGTCAATTGTGATTTGCTGGAAATTTTCTAAGCCGTTAAAAAAAAACCATTTTGTGCATATCCTGTAGCCATTCCAGTCTACGAGGCCACATTTCTTTTAGACATTTTATCAAAAAATTCACATGCCAAGTGCATGCTTCAATACTTGCTTGCATATCTAACAAAGCACTTGTAACCACAACATCTGACAAAAATACCCTTTCCCTTTTCTGCGATGGATATCCACATCATGTTCCATAGCTCTTATTTTGGCACCAACAAAGGGCTTCACATGGAGGAAGGGTTAAAGATACAAGTATTGCAGAGCCACATGTGGAGCAGCGGGATAGGGAACTTTCAAAGTCTCGAAATAAAAGGGAAAAAGTAGAATAATGAAGTGGTAGATGTCATCTACCCAAAGGATGGCATTGGAAAGGCTACACTACATGACAAACAGGTGCTCATGAGTAGAAGAAGAAAAGATAATAAATCAAGACATGACACCTGCATGAAACACCTCCTAATGCTTAATATTTTCCTTATTCTTGTGTTCCATTTGCATACTAAGCCATACAAATCCCAACTAAAGCATTCACATAGCGACAAAATCTTCCTCTATCTTGCTCAGAGCATGTAGAAATAGCTTCTGTAAATTTCAAGTTGTTGAATACCAGAGGGAAACTAGAGTTATCTATAATGGAAATGGAAATAACAGTTTTCACATTGAATACTACCAGCTTGAAGTAGGTTGAGCTATGAATTTAACAACACACAGATGTCTTCGTTCATCCAGGAAACTAGTTGACAGAATAATTTCTTCTACTACATACAAAAAACCAAGTTAGAGTCAGGGCATACGTTTTCTTTTAGCGACAATTGAAACCACTTTCAAAATTAGATAAAAATATAATTCAATCAGTTTATGAATAGTAAGCTAAGGATTTATTTTGCGCAAGGATTTATCTCTGTGTGCAAGACCGATTCAACCCATAATGATTTGGTTTTGGACAACTGTTAGAGAGAGATCTATTTGGCACAGTTCCATGCATCCTTCTATTTATTTAAATATGATTTTTTAGAACTCTAATCTTGTTGCACTATCCAATTACTAATACATTTAAAAAATTTACTTGGGTCCCCAATCATGGTCATTGTAATACCCACTTTTTTCTTCTTTCTTGCTTCTTTCTTGTAATAAAACAAAAACAAAACAAAACAAAAATAAAATAGATTAAAAAACGTTAATGATAAAACAAAAGAGAATGGTGGTGGCAGAAATTTGATAAGATTAGGTGTGTTAGAGACATGAGAGCCCAGGGGGATGTGTATGTTAGGAGGTACAACCCTTTTTTCGGCATTGGCATCCTCAATGAACTGTAGACATGTCACGTTCTTTGCATTTAATACAAGCGCATTACTTGATGCCCAAGAAAACAAAACAAAAAAAGCACGCTGAGAACCATGTACCATTGCAAATTTAGTGGATTGGATAGTTGCAGTAACAATGAAATACAAGATATATGGGTTCCTCATGAGACAACAATGCAAAAAATAGGTCTCCAACTTGATCATTTTACATCTTCATGTGCATTTCCCTTCCTACGACCAAAATAAAATATCTTGAGCATAGCATGGGCGATCACCATTGTCTATTGAGATCGGTCAACATGGTCACTTTTCTAGGCTATACGTTCACCTGAGTCGTCAATATTTCTTGTTGGATTAGCGTACTCGAGCTGGGGAATTCTTGTGGCTTTTTTTGCTTCTCAAATTTGTATTGGAGTATCTGATTTACAAGGGAAAGTTGTAATTTTATTTGGGTTCATAGTGTTCGCCATGTCTTTTATGTGGTTCATCTCCCATTTTCAACTACGGCTCCAAGGTTCATGCATTTATTCAGAAATTTTGTGTTTAAGTCAACTGTTTTATTCACCAAAGAGTATGGACATCCATCAAATTATAATGGAAATCCAAAATTTATTTCAAGTTTCCTCCCAGTCAGTGCCAAAATGATATTTGGAACAGATTTATGTAGTTGTAGGTAAAGTTGATAGAGGAATGGAAGCAAACATGGGAGTTGTTTCAAGTTTTCTATGCATTTTTGTGTTACCAGGGTGTTCTATTGGTATAGACCAAAAGTCCTTTCAGACCATGGATTGTGGTTTGAGTTTAATGTCTACTCCCTGAGTGCCCTTAAATATTTGTATATGCATGGTGAGATCTATTTTATTGTTAAACTGAGCCTTTATTTCCACTTTGCCTTGCCTAGGAGAGGTGGATCTACATTTTCCTTACATTTGCAGTGGAAGGTTTCATTGTTGGATGATGGGTGCTCATTAGGTTGACATTTGATTCGCCCAACTCTCTTTTGCATTAAGATTGATTCATTGTACTTGGGTAAAGATCTAGATTGGCCAGTCATTAAAAGGGGGGGTTAGTTTTGCTTTCATTAACTTGATTCTACTCTTATCTCAACATGGATCTCCATGGTTGTGGGTTTGTGTGAACGGGTTTGTCTAAAATACAACATATGGATTAAAATAAATATCATTGAAGGAGATCTAGATGAAATTTGAGACCTTTGTGAGCATCTTTCCAACATGATGAAAATTTAGAGCTTCAGAATAGGGTAAGCAAAATTGATTAACAAGGACGGTGAAAATTTATATATGTAGAGTGCTTTTCCTGGTAGTCATATATCAAAAAATGGGGAATGGATGCATGCTCACCAATTGACACAGAATGCCTGGTAGAGTTTTGAAACCTTTTAGAGTGTGAGTGAAACCATGTGGATTACCTCATTCACCGCCGAGGTAAATTCTCCCAAGCATGGTTCATTTCCTTTTTATTTCATAATTCTCGTACTTTAGTTTTTATTTTACAATGAAATATAATTTTAACCACTAGCTTGGGATTATCATAGATTTAATTGTTTTTTATTAACTTGTTGTAAAATAATAAAATGTCGTATTGTAACTGAAGCAATCAAAATAACCATTTTGTAGTAAACCATGAACTTCAAACCTTATTTTGAGGTGATTTAGAAAAATTCTAACCAACTAGATCACTACAGTATTGTTTATCGACATGTTAAAGTTGACTTTGGTAAATGTGTTGACCATCTCCTGATTTAAATAGATAAAATGCAATTTCTGAGGACTCACAAAGTAACACTTTGTAACTCCGTAAAAGGGGATGTTAAGCTTCCTTCACGTACCTTTTTATGTGACGTGTCACTTCAATCCTTAGATTGACCCTGAATGAACATGTGTGATATTTTTGACGACCTTATAGGAGCCCTGTTACACTATTTTGTAGTAGTAGGAAGCTGGTTAAATCTTAAAAGTTGGCTTTCATTTTGAACCACCATTTGAAACCTGAACAACAAAATGCTTATCTACCTTCGCAAACCCCTAGTATTTTTACTAGACAATTACATGGAACCTTCGGTTTAGGGAAAATCACATATTCTGTATAGTTTGGAAAAGTCATTTTGTAGGCTGTTGGTCGTCAGTTTGACTTGGTCAAACTGGACCAATTTTAGGACTAGTGGCTTCAGAAATCATGTGGTCGTTTGAAAAATATTTTCTAGTTCTGGTCCCGTCGACTTCTGATGAATTATCCATATATGGGGGAACTTGTAAGAAATTTCATCATGGCATGTACGTCCATACAACATTATTTTTGGATGTGGTTTATTGAGCCCTTGAGCTAACTTTTAATTATTTGTAACTAGGTCAATTATGATTGATGGCCCCAAAAACTAGCCACCAATCGTAAACCATTCACTAGTTCTGAATTCCTGTCAGTTCCTATGATTTATTGGTATATAAGTGGACACATATAAATTTTAACTCGTGGTGTGTTTTCTCATCGGAAGACAACGTTTGAAAGTTGTTTCTTAGCCTCTTAAGTCTGATTTGAATGTTTTTGTAGCTAGCAGGAAAATGTAAAATGAAAGTTTTAGGACCCCTGTTGGGTTGCCAAACCACCGTGGAAACTTTTTGACACATGTAAATAACTATTTAAAACTCTATAGTGTAACTTGTTGTGTGAAATAGAACTTTTGACATAATGGTGTTTCTCTCTCTTCCTTTCTCTTTCTCTCTCTCTTGGTTATGAAAGGAAGTGAAATGAATACATGTTTCTAAACCTTTTTTTTCGAATAAATAATAATTAATAATTATTATTATATGTAAATGGGAAACTAAAGACATTAATTATGTTAGATTAGGGTGGATTCCATGCCAGCGATTTATCATTGATTTCATGCTCACATTGTTTTGCAGGATGCAAGAATGATGTTGAAAAGGTGATGTGTAATTCAGTATTTATTATTGTAATTTATATAGGTCATTGTAAAATGAATATATGTATAATGTAGTCTCATGTTACAGAAAATTTATATTTGAAATTTGCTAATATGTATGAGATGCTAGTTTTAGGGATATCTTAGGAAATGTGCATTCAATCATAGGTTCAATTTGATTCATAGTTACGTATATGGTAAAAAGGTTTGATATATATATGGTAAATGAATTTGAATTTAATATCTTGTAGTGCATTTTTCAGTGTTCAATAAATGATTAATTAATTAGTGTGTTGTATTCTTACCTTGTAAATGTAATAAAGAGATTTAATCAAAACACTCAACCCTAGTATAAGATTCGTGCATAACATGTCTTCTTTTGTGATCCTTATTACCATAGAAGAAATAGAAACCATAGAATGAACTTAACCTTATACTCAATGGAACCTTATAGTTTAGGTAAATAAGACCCCTAGTTTGAGTTTAGCATCATAGTTTGTATGTTTAGTGACATTTTCGTGAATCCACCTTTTAGGAATGACATGGTCGAAATGTATCCGGAGTGTTTGGTTTCCTTCTAGGTTTGGAAACTATGCGTGGGGTCTGACACCTGTGTTGAGTGGTGAAGACCACTTTGTAAGTCACCTTAAGAGTCGTTGTTCAAAGCAACGACTATGCAGTGTAACCTTACCATATATGGAGTAAGTAGAGCTATTACTCCCTTAGCATCCTAGTCATCTACCAATTTTTATGAAGTTAGATCTAGAATTTTTTCTTGTCATTGAATGAATTCCTTGTCGACCCCTAGAATAAAAAAATGGATATAGTGAAATATTTTTTCTTTGACTTAAACTCTCATAAATAACTCTTTAGTTCCTCTCAGCTAAATGTGTTACCTTGGTTACTAACAACATTTCACCTTCATCTTTCATAAGGATTTTTCAACATAAATATGTCCTCTCACCTTATACTCATATATAGTTGAGGCGTAGATCCTTAGGTGCAGTTGGAATTAAACCAAACCTCAGTTGATTAGGAGGTTAACTTGGGGTTCATGTGTTGTTATAATTCTTCCAATATTTTACTTTTTTAAGAGGTTGGACAAGTACTTTTGTAAATATTTATGTTATAAAGTGAATCCTAAAAAAGAGACCTAAGAAACAATGTTAATTAAAATGTGTGTGTGTGTGTGTGTGTGTGTGTGTGTGTGTGTGTGTGTGTGTGTGTGTGTGTGTGTGTGTGTGTAATAATGGTTTAGGAAAAAATTGTCATTTGAAGTCCGTATAGTTGATTTAAGCATTGAATTTTGTTAAGAATGGATAGAAATTGCTCTTGGTGGGACTAGGCATTTGAGCCAATATAGATTCCACTAAAAATAAAATAAAATTATGTGTTGTAAATGCTTAACTGAATCAAACTAAATTTGGAACTAAAACCACCATGGTACGAGAATAAATGTGCTTAGAATGGAAGGAGGTTTATAAAAAAGGGAAACTTGAACCTTCACCTCCTTTGAATCATATTATTTTTACCTCGAAAATTTTTGGTTGGTTCCCTTGCTTTATGAGGATAAAAAAAAAACATCAACTAAACATATTTTATGAAACAAACCTTTAACATAAGAACGAGAGAATTAGGAACTTGGTATCAAATTTGAAATATGGAAATAATTATGTAAGTTATGAAGATTATCGTAAGAGATAAATAGCCAACATAAATGGTTGAACTATAAGATGAATGTGAAAGGAAGTTAAGAATCTGAAGATGGAAAAAGAATAAAATTACCCTTGCACAATAATGTTATTGTAATGTTAATCGAAACGAAGATGTAATCATGGTAATGATGTGTTGTGGGTGTGCCAATCCTTGAGTCCCTTTCTTGTGGTTGGGTTATTGCTATCATTCATTCTTTTGGGAAAGTGTGGCATTGACATGTGTATGGTGTTGTCATGTGCCTATGTGAGTCGATAACTTATGTAAGTGTTCTATGCATTGTTGAGTTTCTCTACTTGTAGTCCTTGTGATATTGTGTAGTAAGAAATGTATGTCAAAAACAATTATCCTGGTATTTTTACTGTTGTATTTATGTGAGTAAAATGCGGGTGTTACACTTAGTATTAGAGCAAGGTTCATGCTCTCAAACCTCTGGGGCAGATTGGAGTTGTGATGGTGTTGTATGGTGGTGGTGGATATTGGAAGAGTAATGTGATGTGAATGATGTTGTAATTATGATATTATGAATGCACATGTTGTGCATATCACCTAGTGCATAATTGTTGTTGTGTTGATGTGTTGGAGATGAGATTATTCTCCCTCATTTTCATGGATTCAATGAGGAAATCACGTGTGATGTACAACCTTATTGAGTGTGAAAAAGAATGTTACTATTGATTACAGAGTGTTAGAGCATTATGGCATTTTGTGATATGTAGGTGTTTTCGACACTAAAATTTTCTTCCGTAATTTCTATTTCATTAATGTATGTATTAGGAATAGGATGTTGTTAAGTATAATTAGTAGTAGCATCCGATAGAAGATAACGGCACTGCTAGTACAACGCCTTCAATAATGTATAGTACAGTAATAGTCAAAAGTACAATAGGAATGTTGTGGTAAAAAGTAAATATTTGTCGTAAGTGGTCCGGTAATGTTAAAATGTCAAAGTTGGGGTAAGTAGAGAAGTAAGGTCTACATGATTAAGAATTAGAAATATTATATTAGTAATAAGGACAAGGAGTGAGGTCATAAATATTTTGTGTATTTTATTTGTAAAAAGTCTAAAAATGTGGAATCCATGTGAAATGATAAGTTTTATCTTATCTTAAAAGATAAGCTTACATGTATATATAAGAGTTAATGTATAGAATATGATTCGTCAGAGTGGATTTCTTTTCCTATCTTAGAGATAAGATGGATAAGCCTGGGAGTTCTATAAATACAGAGGTCACCCCCCTCATTTAGCATAGAAGGAAGTAGTGAGAAATATTGTATGAGTAAGTGTGTTAAAGAAGCTATTGAGAGGTGTAAATGTGAATTTTCTCCCATAGTATTGGTGGAAGGAAAGTGAAGTTAGTAACACTTGAAGTACCTCATGGGTGAGATTGTAACAATTTCATGTTAATATTATAATTTACTCTGATATTCTTATCATAGCCTATGGTATTCTTGTGTTATGTTTGTTGTTGTGTTTCCAGATTACATCCACCAAACTAAGAGCTATGCATTAGTTAAAAATCATAGCACGAGGAGTTCCCGGTGAAGAATTATCATAGTGTCAGATTGGTGATGACATTTTGGTTCCATTGCTGGGACCATTCCTCGTTAGTGGATTTTCTGGAGAGATATTCCCACTTAGTCAAAAATCATTTGGAGGGTAACCTTGTTTTTACTGTGCATAGTAGTTACCATGGTAAAGTCACTTTTTTCCGTGAATAGTATTTACCGCAGTAAAGTCACTTTTTACCATGAATAGTATTTACTGTAGTAACTTTACTTTTTACTGTGAATAGTGGTTACCATAGTAAAGTTAGTTTTTACTATAGCAAGTCAAGTTTTACCATAGTTTACCATGGTCATTTCTATTTTCTATTATAGTGATTCCAATTATTTGTGCACATAAGTCTTGTTGATTATACTTGTGGGTTAGTATTTCACTAGGGTTACTTTTGAAAATGGGGAAGATTCCTATTTTTTCAGCCCAATCTAATGAAGATACTTCCTCTTTCATTCAAGAGTTTAAACGATCTTGTATTTGTAATGGCCTTATTAAAAGGGAACAATGGACTAAACTTTTTCCTACCTTTTTGGATGGTTCAACCCTTAGGTGGTTTGAAACACTAGTTGATAATGTGAAAAAATCATGGGATTTATTAACTAAAAGTTTTCTTGAAGAATTTGGTGAACAAAAAAAATATGCAGATCTCATGATCGTTATCACAAAGCTATCCCAAGGAGAGAAGGAGAAGATAAGGGATTATCATGCTCGTGTTCTAGAGTTAAGGAGGAAGCTTGATGCCCAGATCCGGTAGGAAGGATTAGCGGATGGGTTGATGAATGGCGTGGATAATCTCCTATGTAAGCACTTCATTCTTGGGATGAAGCCAGGGATTAGACAATGAGTGAAGTATGACCGCCCAACTACCATTGAACAAGCAAAGGAGATTGCAAGAAGGCAAGAAGAAAGCATGGAAGAGGAGCCCAAAGAAATTGTTGCTAAAGTAGAGCCTACACCAGCACCTTTGCTCCAGAATCCACAACCACTCTCGGTGAGCACAAATCTTTCTTCTAGTACATGTACTGAGTATGAAGATCTACTAAAAAAGATGGGTCAATTAACTATTAATCTTCTTCAAGGAAAAGAATTTAGTTCTCAGCGAGGAGATAGAGGTCCAAAAAGAAATATTTCTGAAGTTGTATGTTACGGTTGTTATAAAAAGGGTCATTATCAAGTATAATTGTCTAGATAGAGCTTCTACATCTGGTACAAGGAGATAATGATAAAGGAAAAACACCTGTGAATTATTTTGATGTAGTAGATAAGAGCAGAAATAATGAAGTAGATGTGTTTTGTAACAAAAAGAAATAAAGAAAAAGATAATCAAGATGGAAATGATCCTAAGAAGATGAAAGGAGAAACTAGTAAGAAACATAGGAGAAGAAAGTTGAGTGTGTAGGATTTTCTTGATTTCACAGGGGCAAGGACCATAATCCATCTTGGAAGATCTGTCCAAAAAGGCTTGCAAATATTACATATGGTCAACTCTTGGCTATGTCTTCTGAGAAGAGGCGGGAGCTGCGAAGTGGAATCAATGCTCGACGAAGGAAGGAGGTTGAGGTTCCTGTTTTGGAGGTAGAGGCGGATCCCTATGGTCCACAAGATGAGGTATTCTGTAATGGTATTTCAATTCATGATGTGTTAGTTGATGGAGGTGCTGCAGTTAATGTAATGACCGAGTCTGTAATGAATATGTTGGGTTTTAAAAATTGATCGCCCTTCAACACTTATGTTAAGTTCATTAAATAAGGGAAAAACTAAACCAGAAGGTGTAGTTTCAAATGTGGCAATATCTGTTATGGGTGTTGTATGTGTGGTAGACTTTCAGGTGATGAAAAATGGTACTGTTGCGGTACCCAATGTTGCTGGGAAGAGCATGGCTAAGGAGAGTTCATGCAAGAAACTAATGGAACGAAGGCTTCATGACACTTGGATGTGGTATAGAGAGGGTGAAGATAAACGTGATCCCTCGAGCATCATAAGGCAGAACCTATGGATTCAAGTGATGAAAATGATGATTGAACATCCTCTGATTACTCTAGTACCAGTGAAGTGGACACTAGAAGATGAAGAAAGTGAGGTTGATGTTTCAGTCATGGATATCCTTCCAGTCACACCGACTCATGACCCCATAAAATTATCTGAAGAAGAAGTTGATGATCGTCTCCAACAAATAAAGATTGGTGATGCTGTGATGGAGAGTGAGAAGGAATCCTAACTCCAGCTCTTTCGAAGGTACATACACATATTCACTTTTGATTACAAGGAAATCCATCAAGTAAGTTGGGTAGAACATTCTATTGAGCTGGTAGATGGTGCTAAGCCTATAAAGCAAATGCCATATAGAATGAATCCTAATTTTTCCAAGACTGTAAAAGAAGAAATAGATAAGTTGCTTGATGCAGGATTCATATTTGCTGTGGAGAATTCAAAATGGGTTTCTCCCATTGTGATCTCAATAAAAAAGAACGGGAAGCTACGCATTTGTGTTGATTACAGGAAGCTCAATAAGGCAACAAAGAAGGATCATTACCCTCTTCCATTCTCAGATCAGATCTTGGATGAAGTAGCTGGCCAGGAGTGTTATAGTTTTGCTGATGGATATAGCGGATACAACCAAGTTTGTATAGCGGAGAAAGATCAGCTGAAGACCATGTTCACCACTCCTTGGGGAACATGCTTGCTTATAGAGTTATGCCTTTTGGGTTGTGTAATGCTTCCAACAACATTCCAACGTGCTTGATGAATAGGGTGTTTGAACCCTATATTGGGACCTTCATCAGAGTATTTCTGGATGATTTTTACATCTATGGGAGCAAGTTGGACCACCTGCACCAGATGGAGACAACATTTCAAAGGTTAGATGAAGCACAAAGCCTCACTGAACCCTACAAAGTGTTTCTTTGGATGTTCTAAAGGTGTTTTGTTAGGGCATGTTGTATCCAGAGATGATATTGGTACTGATCTTGATAAAGTTTCAAAAATCAAAGATTTACCATTTCCTATGAATATAAGTAAGTTGAGATCATTTTTAGGCCATGTGGGGTTACTATAGAAGGTTCATCAAGAATTTCTCAAAGATTGCACAACCACTAACCCAGTTCTTGAAGAAGGATGTTACTTATGAACCAGGAAATAAGGCACATGAAGCTTTTGGACAACTGAAGGAAGCCCTGGTGTCTTCACTTGTTTTAAAGAATCGAGATTGGAGCAAGCCATTCATTGTGTACACTGATGCCTCAGATGTAGCACTAGGAAGTACTTTGAGCCAAAAGGATGAAAATGGGAATGAACATCCAATTTACTTTAGGAGCAGACAAATGAGCAGTGCTGAGGTAAATTATACTGTAACTGAAAAAGAGGCTCTAGCTATCATTTTTGCTGTAAATAAGTTTAGAAATTACTGGCTAGGGCAGAAATTTATAGTTGTAATAGATCATCAGGATCTAAAATATATTGTCAATAAGCCTAACCCATCAGGGGGGATAACAAGATGGATAATTTTTCTAAAGAATTTGAATTTGATATTATAGATAGGCCAGGAAAGAAGCATGTCAATACAGATGCACTCTTTCGAGCCTATGAAAGTTTAGGTTCATCTTGTGATGATGATGATTTCCCAGATGCAGCATTGTTATCCCTTGACATAATCCCTAGTGAATACATAGATATTTGGAATTATTTGAATGAATTCAAGTTTCCTGATGGTGCCAATGCAAAGACTAAGAGGAAGATTACTCAAGCCAGTCGTCCATATTCTATTCTGCATGGAGTATTATTATGAAGAGGACCTGATGGATAGTACAAGAGGGAAGTTGGACGTGATAAAGGGAAGGAGCTAATAGAAGAATTCCACAATGGTACATGTGGAGGGCACTGCTCTGGACAACTTACAACAAGAAGGATCTTGTATGCAGGTTATCACTGGCCCACTATTTTTAAATATTGTTATAATTATTGTAAGACATGTGATATTTGTTAAACACATGATAACCGTAAGACTTCATCAACTCCATTATGTCATATTCTTCCACTTGGTCCCTTTGAAAAGTGGGGAATAGACATTGTAGGTCCAATTCCCACTACCCCACGCCAAAATAAGTTGTAGTTACCATAGATTATTTAACCAATTGGGTTGAAGTTAGGCCATTGAAAACAACTTCTATGGATGAAGTGGAAAGGTTCATATATGAACGCATTGTCACCAAATTTGGTTGCCCATTAGAAATTGTAACAGATTAAGGAAGCCACAGATGATGAAGAAAGTGAGGTTGATGTTTCGGTCATGGATATCCTTCCAGTCACACTGAATCATGACCCCATAAAATTATCTAAAGAATAAATTGATGATCGTCTCCAACAAATAAAGATTGGTGATGCTGTGATGTAGTGGAGAGTAAGAAGGAATCCTACCTCCAGTTCTTTTGAAAGTACATACACATATTCACTTTTGATTACAAGGAACTCCATCAAGTAAGTTACATAGAACATTCTATTGAGCTGGTAGATGGTGCTAAGCCCATAAAGCAAATGCCATATAGAATGAATCATAATTTTTCCAAGACTATAAAAGAAGAAATAGATAAGTTACTTGATGCAAGATTCATATTTATTGTGCAGAATTCAGAATGGGTTTCTCCCATTTTGATCTCAATAAAAAATAATGGGAAGCTATGCATTTGTGTTGATTATAGGAAGATCAATAAGGAAAAAAAGAAGGATCATTACCCTCTTCCATTCTCAGATCAGATCTTGGACGAAGTAGCTGGCCAGAAGTGTTATAGTTTTGCTGATGGATATAGCTGATACAACCAAGTCCATATAGCGGAGAAAGATCAGTTGAAGACCCACATTCACCACTCCTTGGGGAACATTTACTTATAGAGTTATGCCTTTTGGGCTGTGTAATGCTCCAACAATGTTCCAATATTTGATGAACAGGGTGTTCAAACCCTACATTGGGAACTTGATCAGAGTATTTCTCGATGATTTTTACATCTATGGGAGCAAGATGGACCAACTGCACCAAATGGAGACAACATTTCAAAGGTTAGATGAAGTAAAAGTCTCACTAAACCCTACAAAGTGTGTCTTTGAATGTTCTAAAGGCATTTTGTTAGGGCATGGTGTATCCAGAGATGGTATTGGTACTGATCTTGATAAAGTTTCAAAAATCAAAGAGTTACCATTTCCTATGAATAGAAGTAAGTTGAGAACATTTTTAGGCCATGTGGGTTACTATAGAAGGTTCATCAAAAATTTCTCAAAGATTACACAGCCACTAACCCAATTCTTGAAGAAGGATGTTACTTATGAACCAGGAAATAAGGCACATGAAGCTTTTGGACAACTGAAGGAATCCCTAGTGTCTTCACCTTTTTTAAAGAATCCATATTGGAGAAAGCCATTCATTGTGTACACTAATGCCTTAGTTGCAGCACTAGGAATTACTCTGAGCCAAAAGGATAAAAATAGGAATGAAAGTCCATTTTACCTTGGGAGCAGACAAATGAGCAGTGCTGAGGTAAATTATACTATAACTGAAAAAGAGGTTATAGCTATCATTTTTGCTGTAAAGACGTTTAGAAATTACTTGTTAGGGCAGAAATTTATAGTTGTAACAAATCATTAGGCTCTAAAATATATTGTCAATAAGCCTAACCCATCAGGGGGGATAACAAGATGGATAATTTTACTACAAGAATTTGAATTTGATATTATAGATAGGCCAGGAAAGAAGCATGTCAATGCGGGTGCACTCTCTCGAGCCTATGATGGTTTAGGTTCATCTTGTGATGATGATGATTTCCCAGATGCAACATTGTTATCCCTTGACACAATCCCTAGTGAATACATAGATATTTGGAATTATCTGAATGAACTCAAGTTTCCTGATGGTGCCAATGCAAAGACTAAGAGGAAGATTACTCAAGCCAGTCGTCCATATTCTGTTCTACATGGAGTATTATTTCGAATAGGACCTGATGGACAGTACAAGAGGGCAGTTGGACATGATAAAGGGAAGGAGCTGGTAGAAGAATTCCACAATGGTACATGTGGAGGGAACTTATTTGGACAACTTATAGCATGAAGGATCGTGGATGTAGGTTATCACTTGCCCACTCTTTTTAAAGATTGTTATAATTATTTTAAAACATGTGATATTTGTCAAACACATGGTAACCGTAAGACTTCATCAGCTCCATTATGTCCTATTCTTCCACTTGGTCCCTTTGAAAAGTGGGGAATAGACATTGTAGGTCCACTCCCAACTACCCCACGCCAAAATAAGTATATTGTAGTTGCCACAGATTATTTAACCAAGTGGGTTGAAGCTAGGCCATTGAAAACATCTTCTATGGATGAAGTGGCAAGGTTCATATATAAATGCATTATCACCAAATTTGGCTGCCCATTAGAAATTGTAACAGATTAGGGAAGCCACTTCATTAATGAGGTAGTAGAAACCTGTTAGGAAAAATCACAACACCCCTGGATGGAAATCAGGCTTCTAGGTTGATGTTTCAGGCATCCAGTGTGATTGCACAACATGGAAACCTCTCTCCAAGTGTGGGACTTGTTAAACTGAGAGAGGAATATCTAGATTAGAGGCTGGTTCCTCAAACTCCTCTGATTTATATCTATATTTGCACAACTACAGAGGTTCAGATCCTAATCCTACTCTAAATTGCAAGGAGATAGGGATAGAAATGCAAAAATTGAAACTAACTAAAGATGGTGATGCACCAAAAAGGAGTGGTGAATATTTTTGTCATGCAAATAGACACAAACCAAAGATTGCAACATGAAACATACACGGGCTGATAAGATATAATTTAGGATCTGAAATGAAGCAAATAATACAAACAAAGGACTTAAACTCATTCACAAAGCTTGCATTATCATTTCTAATGTCAAAACTACTGTATTACAACCTCAGAGAGGTAGAAAAACTATTACAATCTTTGAAGAGGTCTGATTCTTGTAACAATCACTTGCTGGAGGTGAAAGAAGAAGTCTGTTATGCCCAAAAACGTTCCACACTTTTCAAATGAGCCAAATCTGGCTTTTATATTGCATCGGTCGAGCCCAGGAGAGAGAAAACGTACAAAACGTGGGAGCCCATTCTTCATTGACTATAAATACATTAAAATGGCATGGCAGACCTTACAAACCCATACCCTATCATTTTTGACTGATTTGGAGGAGAATGCGATCCATTCTGCATGAAATTTAGTCGCTGAAATATCATTTCTAACCATGAACACGCGTCAGATCCGTTTCTTAACTTTCTCTTTCCAAGCTGAACCAAAATTCAAGATTGATCCTAGAATCATGTAGAGAATTTTATAAGCTTTCAAATGATATAAAGAACGTGCAAATCTGAGCTCTGGATCAAAAGATATGGCGATCTAAAGATTTAGGGCACAAAATAGGTAAAAATGGGTTTTGAAATTTTTTCCCGCGCTCCGCCACCTGGATGACACGTGTCAGGTGCTGATTGGATGAGCAATTCTCTCTCCTTCCCTTTCCCGTGGGTTTTCCTTGAAAGTTTTGACCTTTTTGAACTTTTGGAAAAAAAATTCATTTTTTCCCCGCGTCCCTGCCACTTGGGACACATGACATGATCTGGTCGGAGGACAGGGGCGCGGGGTCATCCTTTACCTTTTAGTTTTTGGCCAAAACTTCTGCCAAATTCTCTAATTCCTCCCCGAGCTCTGTACTCCTCTTCTCCTTAGGACATGTGTCTTCTTTTTATTGGCTCGGGCCAACACTTCAAACCTTGCTCTTTGAAATTTTGGACATTTTCCCTTGTGACACGTGGTGTTTCCTGATTCATCCGCAGGCCTGCCGGCTTTTCACATCCACCGCGTCCTCTTGTCCTGGATGTCCCAAACTGTCTGGGACAAAAAATTTTGATCCACCTGATTCGGCCTTCTCTGTCCCTCTTTGAGGCGAAAACACATGGCGTTATTTGATTGGCTCTCGGCTCCTTCGGCTCTCCGCGTTCCTCGCGTCCCTTTGTCCCAACTGTCCCAGTGCTAAAGTTCTCTGTTTCGGCCAATCCGGGTAGTTCACGTCCTTCGCGTCCTCACGGCCCAAATGTCCCAGCCTCATCTATACAGTAGTTAGTCAATTTTGCTTTTACCTTCGGCCGGTTCACCTTTTCACGTCCCGCGCGTCCTTATGTCCCAGATGTCCCTTTGCTTCGCGGACCGCCTGGAGGCTTTTCAGCCGGTTCACGCCCTGACGTCCCAACTGTCCCAAGGACCGCCTAGACTAGGACTTATCTAATTTTCATGATTTTTCCTGGCCCAAGCTTGTTTTTTGCAACTTTTTCACCCTTTTTTAGAACTTGCTCTTTTCTTCTTGGACAGGAGAGTTAGAAAAAAGCCGAGGGGACCCTAGAAACATGATTTTTTGCCTTGAATCAATCTATTTGCCTGGGACTTGAGTATTCTGATGCATGTTATCAAAATTTACCTTGGAGGGTGAATTTTGGATAACAATTTGGCGACTCAGTGGGGTTACCTTCCTGCTAGGTAGAAGATACTAGTTTCCTGAGTAGTCCATTAGGCATGGAGTCATCAAATATTCTGTTTAGAACCCCAACTGACTCAGAATGTGTACGGAGGAAGATGGAATATCACCTAATGGAAGCAAGAATTGTAAAACATCTCCATGGACAGCAAGCTGTGCTAAAGCACTTAGAGAAAACAAAACTAACCTACAGCAAAACAATGTGCACAAGCACTTGGAGGAATGAAAATCTAATCTAATATTTACAAGGAAGTGAATTTCCCTCTAGAAGCAACACTTGAGATAGATTCCATTTACTTGAATCTACAGTTCTTCACCATCCAATGAGGCCAATTGGAAAGCATTGTTGTTCTTGCACTTCGTGACCATGTATGGGCCACTCCAAATGGCATCAAATTTTGAATGCCTTCCTGGTTTTTCTCTATTCACATCCCATTTCAACACTAGATCTCCAACTCAGAAGGATCTATCCTTGGCCTTCCTATCAAAGGTCTTTTTGATCAAAGCTTGATCCTTTTCCATTACTTGGGATGCCTGATTTCTGATCTCTTGCAGCTCCATCAACTCTGCATACCTCACCTCCATGGGCTCAAACTCTAGCAACTCTAGCTGCTTCATGAGTTCCAATGTTGGAAACTCAAGTGACATGGGCAAGATTGCCTCTCTTCCATAGACAAGTTTGAATGGAGAGTTACCTATGGATCTTTTGGGAGTCATCCTATCATCCCATAAGGCTAATTTTAGTTTGGTATGCCAAGACCTCTGATTCTCGTCAAGAGTCCTCCTAATGATCCTTAACAAGTTCTCGTTTGTAGACTCGGCCTGGCCATTACCCTGAGGGTAATAGTTTGATGAAGTGCTTAGGTAGATACCGTTCTTGACAGCCCACTCAGTCACCTTAGATCCAATGAATGCCAATGCATTATTAGATATTATTGTAGCTGGTACACCAAATCTGGTTGTTATCCCCTCATAAAAGTCTTAGATGCTAGACTCATTTGCCTCTTTGAGTGCTACTGCTTCTGTCCATTTGGTGAAGTAGTCTGTGGCTGTCAAAATCCATTTAAGCCCTTGGCTTGAATTGAGATTAATGACTCCAATGAAGTCCAAACCCCATTGCATGAATGGCTAGTCAACTGAGATTGGATGTAATGGAAGGGCAGCAAGTCTCTCTTTTCCTGTGAAGAATGCACAATTCTTACACCTCTTGATCCATGCATAGCAATCACTGAAGATCTTAGGCCAATAATAACCATCCTTCATGATTTTTAGAGCTGTCACTCTTGGTACAAAATGACCACCAGCTGGTCCACCATGGAACTCTTCCAACACTCTTTGAATCTGATTTGTGCTAACACATCTCAGCAGCACTCCATTCACATCTTTTTTGAACAAAACTCCATCAACAATGGCCTACAGGACAGCCTGCAATCTAAAGTGTCTCCTTTGGGTCTTGTTCATCTTCGGAGGGCATAGGCATGTGCTTAAGAAGTGCATTATACCTTGGGTCCTGTCATCACCAATCTGGCACTATGATAATTCTTCACCGGGAACTCCTCATCCTATGATTATTTACTAATGCACAGTCTTTAGTTTAGTGGATGTAATCTGGAAACAAAACAACAACATAACACAAGAATACCATCGACTATGATAAGATGGAATGATGACAAATCTGAAATATCAAAGTAAATTATAATATTAACATAAAATTGTTACAATCTCACCCATGAGGTACTTCAACAAGACTATGGGAGAAACTTTACAATTACACCTCTTGATGGCTTCTTCAACACACCTTTAACTGATGGCTTCCTTTGCACACATCCTACAATATTTCTCACTACTTCTTTCTATGCTAAATGAGTGGGGTGGCCTCTCTATTTATAGAACTTCTAGGCTTATCCATCCTATCTCTAATATAGGATAATAAATCCACTCTGACAAATCATATTCCATACCTTAACTCTTATCTGTACATGTAAGCTTATCTCTTAAGATAAGATAAACCTTATCATTTTACATGGGTTCCACATTTTTAGACTTTTTACAAATAAAATAAACAAAATATTTATGACCTCACTCCTTGTCCTTATTACCAATATAATATTTCTAATTCCTGATCATGTAGACCCTACTTCTCTAATTACCCAAACTTTGGCATTTTAACATTACCGGACCACTTACGACAAATATTTACTTTTTACAACATTCCTATTGTACTTTGACTGTTACCGTACTCCACATTATTGGCGACACCGTACTGACGGCGCCATTATCTTCTATCGAACGCTACTACTAATTATACTTAACAACATCCTATTCCTAATACATACATTAATGAAATAGAAATTATGGAGGAAAATTTTAGTGTCGACATCTTCCCCCTTCCTAGCTTTTATTCCGTCCTCGGAGTAGACTATTCTGGTGCTTGGAAAATCTTCAACTTGTCATGGTTGACCCATTTCATAATGGGAGTGCCATCCAATTCCTCCAGTCGGTACGTACCATTTTCATGCACAGCTGCTATTTTGTAGGGCCCCATCCATTTTGGAAGAAATTTTCTCTATCTTCTTTTTTTGTATCTGGAATCATATACTAGAACCAAGTCATTCACATGAAATGGAGACCACCGGATCTTTTGATCAAAGTATTCCTTCTGCTTCATTTTCTTCTTATGGCTTGTATCCTTTGCTATTTCTCTCATTTCCTCCAGCAAATGAAGATGTACCAACCTTTCTTTTACTGAATCACTTTCATCCATCCTTTCATTTTTCATAACTCTCACAGTGGGAATATCAAACTCAATAGGAAGAACTGGATCAATACCATAGGTCAACTGAAATGGGGAGTATCCTGTTGCTGACTTTGATGTTTCCCTATATGCCCACAATACTGCATGAATCCTTTTATCCCATTTATGTACCTGCAAGGCTGCATCTTTTGCTAGAATTTGACACAGCACAAAATTTGTTCGTTTCACCTGTCCATTTGTGCTTGGCTTGTATGTTGTTGCCTTCCCGTGCTTAATAGAAAAATTATTGACTAGGGCTTCTACCACCTCATTAATGAAGTGGCTTCCTTGATCTATTACAATTTCTAATGGACAACCAAATCTGGTGACAATGCGTTCATATATGAAACTTGCCACTTCATCCATGGAAGTTGTTTTCAATGGCCTAGCTTCAACCCACTTGGTTAAATAATCTGTGGCAACTACAATATACTTATTTTGGTGTGATGTAGTTGGAAGTGGACCTAAAATGTCTATTCCCCACTTTGCAAAGGGACCAAGTGGAAGAATAGGACATAATGGAGCTGATGAAGTCTTACGGTTACCATGTGTTTGACAAATATCACATGTCTTACAATAATTATAACAATCTTTAAAAAGAGTGGGCCAGTGATAACCTGCATCCAAGATCCTTCTTGCTGTAAGTTGTCCAGAGAAGTGCCCTCCACATGTACCATTGTGGAATTCTTCTAGCAGCTCCTTTCCTTGATCACGTCCAACTGCCCTCTTGTACTGTCCATCAGGTCCTATTCGAAATAATGCTCCATGCAGAATAGAATATGGACGACTGGCTTGAGTAATCTTTCTCTTAGTCTTTGCATTAGTACCATCAAGAAACTTGAACTCATTCAGATAATTCCAAATATCTATGTATTCACTAGGGATTGTGTCAAGGGATAATAATGCTGCATCGGGGAAATCATCATCATCACAAGATGATCCTAAACCATTATAGGCTCAAGAGAGTGCATTTGCATTGACATGCTTCTTTCCTGGCATATCTATAATATCAAATTCAAATTCTTGTAGTAAAATTATCCATCTTGCTATCCTCCCTGATGGGTTAGGCTTATTGACAATATATTTCAGAGCCTGATGATCTGTTACAACTATAAATTTCTACCCTAGCAAGTAATTTCTAAACTTCTTTACAGCAAAAATGATAGCCAGAGCCTCTTTTTTAGTTACAGTATAATTTACCTCAGCACTGCTCATTTGTCTGCTCCCAAAGTAAATTGGATGTTCATTCCCATTTTCATCCTTTTGGCTCAAAGTACTTCCTAGTGCTGCATCTGAGGCATCAATGTACACAATGAAAGGCTTGCTCCAATCTGGATTCTTCAAAACAGGTGAAGACACCAGGGCTTCCTTCAATTGTCCAAAAGCTTCATGCACCTTGTTTCCCGGTTCATAAGCAACATCCTTCTTCAAGAACTGGGTTAGTGGCTGTGAAATCTTTGAGAAATTCTTGATGAACCTTCTATAGTAACCCACATGGCCTAAAAATGATCTCAACTTACTTCTGTTTATAGGAAATGGTAAATCTTTGATTTTTGAAACTTTATCAGGATCAGTACCAATCCATCTCTAGATACAACATGCCCTAACAAAACACCTTTAGAACATCCAAAGACACACTTTGTAGGGTTTAGTGAGGCTTGTGCTTCATCTACCTTTGAAATGTTGTCTCCATCTGGTGCAGGTTGTCCACTTGCTCCCATAGATGCAAAAATCATCCAAAAATACTCTGATGAAGGTCCCAATGTAGGGTTCGAACACCCTATTCATCAAATGCTGGAATGTTGCTGGAGCATTACACAACCCAAAAGGCATAACTCTATAAGCAAACGTTCCCCAAGGAGTGGTGAACGTGGTCTTCAGCTGATCTTTCTCTGCTATACGAACTTGGTTGTAGCCGCTATATCCATCAGCAAAACTATAGCACTCCTGGCCAGCTACTTCGTCCAAGATCTGATCTGAAAATGGAAGAGGGTAATGATCCTTCTTTGTTGCCTTATTGAGCTTCCTATAATCAACACAAATGCGTAGCTTCCCATTCTTTTTTATTGAAATCACAATGGGAGAAACCCATTCTGAATTCTCCACAGCAAATATGAATCCTGCATCAAGCAACTTATCTATTTCTTCTTTTACAGTCTTGGAAAAATTAGGATTCATTCTATATGGCATTTGCTTTATGGGCTTAGCACCATCTACCAGCTCAATAGAATGTTCTACCCAACTTACTTGATGGAGTTCCTTGTAATCAAAAGTGAATAGGTGTATGTACCTTTGAAAGAGCTGGAGGTAGGATTCCTTCTCACTCTCCATCACAGCATCACCAATCTTTATTTGTTGGAGACGATCATCAACTTCTTCTTCAGATAATTTTATGGGGTCCTGGGTTGGTGTGACTGGAAGAATATCCATGACTGAAACATCAACCTCACTTTCTTCATCTTCAGTGTCCACTTCACTGGTACTAGAGTAATCAGAGGATGTCCAATCATCAGTTTCATCACTTGAATCCACAGGTTCTGCTTTATGATGTCGAGGGATCACGTTTATCTTCACCCTCTCTCTACCACGTCCAAGTGTCATGAAACCTTCATTCCAGTAGTTTCTTGCATGAACTCTCCTTAGCCATGGTCTTCCCAGCAACATTGGGTACGCAACAGTACCATTTTTCATCACCTGAAAGTCTACCACACATACCACACCCATAACAGATATTGCCACATTTGAAACTACACCTTCTGGTTTAGTTTTTCCCTTATTTAATGACCTTAACATAAGTGTTGAAGGGCGATCAATTTTTAAACCCAACATATTCATTACAGACTCGGTCATTACATTAACTGCAGCACCTCCATCAACTAAGACATCATGAATTGAAATACCATTACATAATACCTCAGCTTGTGGAGCATAGGGATCTGCCTCTGCCTCCAAAACAGGGACCTCAACCTCCTTCCTTCTTCGAGCATTGAGTCCACCTCGCAACTCCCGCCTCTTCTCAGAAGACATAGCCAAGAGTTGACCATATGTAATATTTGCAGGCCTTTTGGACAGATCTTCCAAGATGGAGTATGGTCCTTGCCCCTGTGAAATCAGAAAATCCTGCACACCCAACTTTCTTCTCCTATGTTTCTTACTAGTTTCTCCTTTCATCTTCTTAGGATCAGTTCCATCTTGATTATCTTTTTCTTTCTTTCTTTTTGTTACAAACACATCTACTTCATTATTTCTACTCTTATCTACTACATCAAGAGAATTCACAGGTGCTTTTCCTTTATCATTATCTCTTGTACCAGATGTAGAAGCTCTATCTGGACAATTATACTTATAATGACCCTTTTTATAACAACCATAACAAACAACTTCAGAAATATTTCTTTTTGGACCTCTATCTCCTCCCTGAGAACTAAATTCCTTTCCTTGAAGAAGATTAATAGTTAACTGGCCCATCTTCCTAAGCAGATCTTCATACTCAGTAGATGTACTAGGAGAAATATTTGTGCTCACCGGGAGTGGTTGTGGATTCTGGACCAAAGGTGCTGGTGTAGGCTCTACTTTAGCAACAATTTCTTTGGGATCCTCTTCCATGCTTTCTTCTTGCCTTCTTGCAATCTCCTTTGCTTGTTCAATGGTAGCTGGGCAGTCATACTTCACTCGTTGTCTGATCTCTGGCTTCATCCCAAGAATGAAGTGCTTACAGAGGAGATTATCCACGCCATTCATCAACCCATCCGCTAGTCCTTCCTTCCGGATCTGGGCATCGAGCTTCCTCCTTAGCTCTAGAACATGAGCATGATAATCCCTTATCTTCTCCTTCTCTCCTTGGGATAGCTTTGTGATCTCGATCATGAGATCTGCATATTTCTGTTGTTCACCAAATTCTTCAAGAAAACTTTCAGTTAATAAATCCCATGAATTTTTCACATTATCACCTAGTGTTTCAAACCACCTAAGTGCTGAACCATCCAAAAAGGTAGGAAAAAATTCAGTCCATTGTTCCCTTCTTATAAGGCCATTACAAATACAAGATCGTTTAAACTCTTGAATGAAAGAAGAAGCATCTTCATTAGATTGAGCTGAAAAAATAGGAATCTTTCCCATTTTCAAAAGTAACCACCGTGAAATACCAACCCACAAGTACAATCAACAAGACTTATGTGCACAAATAATTGGAATTACTATAGAAATGACCACGGTAAACTATGGTAAAACTTGACTTACTGCGGTAAAAACTGATTTTACTGTGGTAAACACTATTCACGGTAAAAAGTGAAGTTACTGCGGTAAATACTATTCACGGTAAAAAGTGACTTTACTGTGATAAATACTATTCACAGCAAAAATGACTTTATCATGGTAACTACTATTCACGGTAAAAATGACTTTACCATGGTAACTACTATGCACAGTAAAAACAAGGTTACCCTCCAATTGATTTTTGACTAAGTGGGAATATCTCTCTAGAAAATCCACCAACGAGGAATGGTCCCGGCAACAGAACCAAAATGTCATCACCAATCCGGCACTATGATAATTCTTCACCGGGAACTCCTCGTGCTATGATTATTTACTAATGCATAGCCTTTAGTTTGGTGGATGTAATCTGGAAACAAAACAACAACATAACACAAGAATACCATTGACTATGATAAGACAGAATGATGACAAATCTGAAATATCAAAGTAAATTATAATATTAACATGAAATTGTTACAATCTCACCCATGAGGTACTTCAACAAGACTATGGGAGAAACTTTACAATTACACCTCTTGATGGCTTCTTCAACACACCTTTAACTGATGGCTTCCTTTGCACACTTCCTACAATATTTCTCACTACTTCTTTCTATGCTAAATGAGGGGGGTGGCCTCTCTATTTATAGAACTTCCAGGCTTATCCATCCTATCTCTAAGATAGGATAAGAAATCCACTCTGACGAATCATATTCCATACCTTAACTCTTATCTGTACATGTAAGCTTATCTCTTAAGATAAGATAAACCTTATCATTTTACATGGGTTCCACATTTTTAGACTTTTTACAAATAAAATAAACAAAATATTTATGACCTCACTCCTTGTCCTTATTACCAATATAATATTTCTAATTCCTAATCATGTAGACCCTACTTCTCTAATTACCCAAACTTTGACATTTTAACATTACCGGACCACTTACGACAAATATTTACTTTTTACAACATTCCTATTGTACTTTGACTGTTACCGTACTCCACATTATTGGCGACACCGTACTGACGGTGCTGTTATCTTCTATCAAACGCTACTACTAATTATACTTAACAACATCCTATTCCTAATACATACATTAATGAAATAGAAATTATGGAGGAAAATTTTAGTGTCGACAGGTACTATCTCCAAGAGTGGTGGGTAGCATTGTCTACTTCTTGATAGACCTCCAGAGAAATCATGGCTGTCCTGGACTGTCAAAACAGCCTCTTCTTCAATGCTATAATTATCTTCTAGCTTAAGGAAATGTGACCATCTACTCACACAATCCTAACAATGCTAAGGAGACAGGGAGAGAGAGATCTCAATGAAAATAAAGAAATCCATGACACGGGTGATCCATAGGTGCCCTAGTAGAAAGAAAAGGGCGTGGTGTTGATCAGGAAATCCTCAGCTACCTAAAATGGAGAGAGGTGAGCAACTGGACCTTGTTGGATGAGACTAAGATGCATCACATTACTTCAAACATAAAGATTCACTGCAGAATACCATGCTTCACACCCATTAAACGATGACCTCACCAAAACTTGTCATCTAAACTCTGGCAGAAGATATGCATAGTATAGCCTGCTCATTATGGGAGGCTTCGAAAAGACTGTACCAAAATAAGGAAGAAATAGTGTCAAGATACATCACAAATGCATAGAGGATTTATTGCTCTATGGAGTTCAAGTCTAGGTACATCATCAGTTGGTGAAAATATCAAGAAAATGACATTACTTTGATTGCTTCAAAACTCTCCCTGGCTTCTGGCGTCCACATGCAAGCCATGCTCTTAGGGAAGATTTTGAGAGATGGGGGTGAGGAGAGCTGCAAAATCTCGGACCCACGTTTTGAACAAAGTTCCCCTATCTTTACACTATATAAGAAGACTCTGAGAGGGCTTTCTTGTGAGCTTGAATAATGGTAGTGAATCTTATGGCTTCAACCAACTCATGGATTGCAATTGAATTCATCCTACTCCTTGGAGACCACCCTATGGCCAATGTATTGAATTTACCTTCATGTGTAAGAATGATGCACTTCTTAGGATGCAAAGACCCATGCCTCCATGTGCTGTTCCTCGTGAAGACTTGGGATCAGAATGAGAGAAGTGGTCTACTACCACATTGGAAATAATAGTGATAGGTGATCAAGCCTGACAACCTCAGCACCAAATGGTGGAATGTAACCTTTGAATACTATGTCTTCATTGCCCTGGTGGTAGGTGAGTAGTAGTACGTTGAGAGCGTTCCAAAAAGTCCTCTTCGCTCATATTCAAAAGCTCCCCAGTTGAAATATGATGGTTGTCTGAAGATCAGGGTTGGGCGTTTAATGCGGAATCATAATCTGATTGTATCCTGAAGTCTATCCGCATCAAGTAGTGAAAACATGTTGCAGCCAGCCACAACGTCTGCAAGATTTCACCCCACTGGAAGGGACTCTTGTAATTTGTGTCGATTGAGACACTCGGCATCTATCTGCGGGCCTGCCCTATTTTCAACACACAGTTTTGATCTAAGTCCACTCTTCTATTATGACTAGAGCACTATGTCTGGAAACCCAACTAGACACGCTGGATTGGGCCAACGCATGATCCTTGGACTCACTCAGATTTTCCAATTCTTACCTCATGAGAGGTTACATCCGTGGATAACACATGGTCTTTCCTTCCACCTGACAGGCTTACTGCTTTGCTTCCACTTTTCAATGGTATGCTGAGCTAAGTTGGGATTGAAATCTCTCAACTCTGACCATAGCTGGTAACCCTACGCTTGTTTGGGAACTCTTGACACAACTATTTGAACTCATACCTTTCTTGTTCAGTTGTCATCCTTCCAATGATGCAATGGTTGGAGGCTCTTCCACCTAGCTTGACACTGAATCCTCTTCAATGGCCTGAATGTTTGACTTTCTTAGACTTTCTAGACTGATCATGGAGAGTCTAAAAATGAACTCTAAAGGGGTAAGTCCGCTTTTGTGCAGCTATATCAAAAGTGCACCAAAGCTGTACCACGTGGAGGTTTCACGCATGGACTGCTGTGGCAATTTTGCTTGGACTTTTTAATGGTTGAGAACTGCAGCTTCTTCTTGGACTCCTAGCAGATGGAGGGTCTGTTGCTCATTTTCAAAGACTTGCCAACTAACATTGTTACCTTTGGCAGTTGTACAGGCCTTAGGAATCATGTGGAGGCTTTGGCTAGTACCTTGTATTATACTTAGAATGATTTAGGCCTCAATGTGAACAGGCTGTCCTGCTACTATAGCGAGCCTGGAAAATGGAAGGAGAGAATCTCTGTCCTAGGAATGAAACAAGAATGCGTGTTAAGGGCACGTGGAATAATCTTCCACAAGGAAGCACAGGCTATTTATGACAGGATGCCAGTGTGAGAATGGAAAATTGAGCAGGATGCGTGTACATAGTGACCTGAGGGGACAATAAAATAAGGTGTGCACACAAGAGGAAGAGAAGAAAGGGGGAAATGGGAAGGGGAGTAGATTGCAAAATGAGAGTATGGAATTAGGGCACAAATGCATCCAACTTGCAGGAACGGCTTCGTGATGGAAGAAAGTGAAAGAGGAGCATGTGACAAGACTGAACTCTATAAGCTTAACGAGTTTTGGAAGGCGTTCCTGTAGAGGGGTGTGAGGAAGAATTGCATGGCACCTCCTGGACCTGTGTGGAAGGATTACATCCTATCAATAAATCAACTGCCATACCTGAGCAATCATGCTTTGTGCGCACAACCTGGAAATGCTAGGAATAGCATCAGATTTTCAGAGTGAAAGTAAAAGTCATCTAGATATCCAGGAGGGTTCCACCTCTTAGATATCAATTTGGATGACTTTCAGGGCCATCTTGTCTGCCCATAGATGAAGAGACTAGTAGCCTTGGAAGTATTCAACATTGGTGTCATGGAGTCATGAATGATAGCATGGGTGATCTGATCTTGTTCCTAAATGCTGAGCAACCCGCACTAACTTGCACTTGGTGATCCTGAAGGCTCCCCATATGTCCACACTCTGCAATAGGTTCATACCTGAAAATGGCTTTAAGATCCAGACCTCGTTCTGAGAGTAGAAAATTTTCTTGACCAATTAGGAGACAAATATCCACCTGTCCTTAAAATGTGAACTCCCTTGACAAAATTCACCTTGGAGGCAAACAGTGGTGGAACTGTACTATGACTGATACAACCTTGGAGTATCAAAACACCACAACATTTGGACATGCATGTAAGGTAAAACTCAAAAATCATACATCACCCCAACTGTCGTTACTATTGTCCCAGTGTAGCTCCAATAACTTCTTCTGCTGAAATAAAACCTACCTACTCTACGCTAACTAGAAGAAAAGGGGGCTCATACAAATCTTAGGTATTACTGGCAGGGAGAAGTTGCAACCCGGAATCTATCATGCAAAATAGTGCAGCCATGTATGCTGATTTCCAGTGCTTACCATGGATACTATTATGAAAGTGAGGGGGATGCCAAGATTTTACCTTGCTATCCTCCATGATTTCCCTCAAGCTGGGAAACATTTGTAAGTACTTTCTCTTACATCTGAGCTTCCTGATTCGAAGTTGGCCAGTCCTTCATGGCAGCTTGCAGCAGATCTCTTTGGCATGGAATAGACAGGGATTCCCACATTGATATATTGACGTTTGTCTTCTTCATCTGATCAATGAAATCGAATGGTGATGAAGGATCTCTTTGTTGTCCCTTAGTTTGCACATTGATTCCTTGCATGTGGGCAGCAATAACTGGTGTTTGAGTTTGTCTAGGAGCTATTCTTGGCTGCCCTTGTGCGTTTGAAATTGGATTTTGTCTGCCAACCACTTGTGGAACCATAGAAGGTCGTGGATTGGTTGGGGCTAATGGCTGTCCTTCACCCAAATTCCTCCTTTTTGACCTTGTGTTGGCTGCAACACCTTGAGAAACTGCCTGGTTCACGCCACAAAAATCCTCTGCTTGTCAATTTACCAATGTGGTGTCATTTGGGGCTGATTGCTATTGGAATGTTTCTTGTTGTTGACTGTTTCCTTGATTCCTCTCACCCTCCACACCGGTAGTTGTCACCATCAGTGTTTGATTCAAAGCACCATTAAAGCACATGGATTGGTTATGAGGCTCATTGCATGGAAAACACCAGTCATACTCCTGAGCAATGTTGTTTTGTGTTAGTACCAATGTCTTAGAGGCAGATGTGGCATTTGGATTATAGGGTTGAAATGGTCTATTGGTAGGAGGCCTTGTTTGATTCATATTTGTAGCTGGGTTAGGTGGCCTTTGTGGTTGGTATGGCTACCTGTTAGGCTGAGCTTAAGGTTGATAAGGTCTAAAACCTTGGGCTTGTTGCCTCTTGAGAGTAACCAGCTCATTGCCTAGGTTTTGCAATTGTTTCATGACTTCTTGAAGCTCATTTGGGGCACTTGGAGATTAAGTGGAAGCTTCATTTGAAATCTAATTTCTAGGAGTGGTGAGGAAGGAGCCAAATTAGGTGCTTGATTGGTGTTTGGACTCTCTAAACTTGGAAACAATGGCATGAGAGGTCTAGGTGAGCTGGAAGACTAGGAGATGGAGAAGGGATACCAACACTTGGGGTCAGCCCTAGATGGGAATGCTTTGGAATTGAAGCTCAGGTTGAGATAGTTTTTGCCTCCCATGGACTGAATCAACAGAGAAATATCACTACATTTAGAGCTTTGAGATAGTAGAGACTTAGCACCATCTGATAAGGTTGGCCTGACTGCAACTAGAGTTCTGTAGGCCTCTAGTCTCCTTAGTCCACTATGCAAGTTGAGGAATCGTTTCAACCATGCTCGTCAAGAGCTCTCTTGATGGGCTGTCAGCTGTCTTCAAAAGAAACAAGTTGTCTGCCTTTTCTCCATGGACAATGTTCCCTGCAAGTGCAATCCTAAATGCTAGTTCCAATCTATGTGATATATCCAGCTCCAAGGCTTTTGAACCATGTGCAATGCTTTCCATCCTTGAATAAATATTCTCTAGTAGACTTAGCATTATCCACTATAACATGTTCATCGATTATCATGTGTGTCCTTGCTCCTAATAAGCTCCATAGCCAAATATGGTTTTGATGTTGCTCATATGGAGTAAGTCATGATGGTCTCCAGTGAAGTAGGGAATGATCATCAATGCTGCAATTTGGATTGAGATGTTGAAATACATTGGAGGTGGACTACACTGTGGTTGCTGCAAGTGTGAAGTTCACAGGAGGAAAGGAAGTCATGATTGCATAACTTCATGGAATGGAAGAAACTGAAAGACCCTTGTGGAAGGAATGAAATGGGTAGAAATGGATGGAAGGAAAGTCTGAAACTCAAAGTTATGGGTTGTTGACTAGATTGAGACCTTGCTAGATATGCTTCTTCCTATGTGCCTTCTTAAAGGAGTATAATCTGTAGGTATTCAAACAGCACTTCAACTTCTACAAGTCTTGAAGTGGTAAGGTGACTCTTCAAACCTGAGTTCCCAGGCCTGGCACTACCAAAACTATTTGATGTGGTCCCCTTGGAGTCACCAAATATTCAAATAATAGCTATTTTCAAGCAAGAAAATTGCAGCAGATGCACATCAACTTTGCTGTAATAAAAATGAGACCTCTAGTGTCCCACCGAGCATGCCAAAACTGTTAGGCAAAATCACAGCACCCTTGGATGCAAATCAGGCTTCTAGGTTGATGTTTTAGGCATCCAGTGTGATTGCACATCATGGAAACCTCTCTCCAAGTGTGGGACTTGTTAAAATGAGAGAGGAATCTCCAGATTAGAGGCTGGTTCCTTAAACTCCTCTGATTTAGATCTATATTTGCACAACTACAGAGGTTCAGATCCTAATCCTACTCTAAATTGTAAGGAGACAGGGATAGAAATGCAAAAATTGAAACTAACTACAGATGGTGATGCACCAAAAAGGAGTGGTGAATATTTTTGTCATGCAAATAGACACAAACTAAAGACTGCAGCATGAAACATACACATGCTGATAAGATATAATTTAGGATCTGAAATGAAGCAAATAATACAAACAAAGGACTGAAACTCATTCACAAAGCTTGCATTATCATTTCCAATGTCAAAACTACTGCATTACAACCTCAAAGAGGTAGAAAAACTGTTACAATCTTTGAAGAGGTCTGATTCTTGCAACAATCACTTGCTGGAGGTGAAAGAAGAAGTCTGCTATTCCCAAAAATGTTCCACACTTTTGAAATGAGCAAAATCTAGCTTTTACATTGCATGGGTCGAGCCCAGGAGAGAGAAAATGTACAAAAATGTGGGAGCCCATTCCTTATTGACTACAAATGCATTAAAATGGCATGGGGGACCTTACAAATCCATACCCTATCATTTTTGATCGATTTGGAGGAGAATGCGACCCATTCTGCATTAAATTTAGTCGCTGACATGTCATTTCTGACCATGAACACACATCAGATCCGTTTCTTAACTTTCTCTCTCCAAACTGAACCAAAATTCAAGATTGACCCCAGAATCATGTAGAGAATTTTATAAGCTTTCCAATTATATAAAGAACGTGTAAATCCGAGCTCTGGATCGAAAGATATGGCGATCTGAAGATTTAGGGCACAAAACAGACAAAAATGGGTTTTGAAATTTTTTCCCGCGCTCTGCCACCTAGACGACATGTGTCAGGCGCTGATTGGATGAGAAATTCTCTCTCCTTCCCTTTCCCATGGGTTTTCCTTGAAAGTTTTGACCTTTTTGAACTTTTGGAAAAAATTTCATTTTTTCCCCCGCGTCCCTGCCACTTGGGACACGTAGCATGATCTAGTTGGAGGATAGGGGCGCGAGGTCATCCTTTACCTTTTAGTTTTTGGCCAAAAATTCTACCAAATTCTCTAATTCCTCCCTAAGCTCTGCACTCCCCTTCTCCTTACGACACGTGTCCTCTTTTTATTGGCTTGGGCCAATGCTTCAAACCTTGCCCTTTGAAATTTTGGACATTTTCCCTTGTGACATGTGGCATTTCCTGATTCGTCTGCGGACCTGCCGGCTTTTCGTGTCCACCATGTCCTCTTGTCCCGGATGTCCCAAACCGTCTGGGATAAAAAATTATGATCTGCCTGATTCGGGATTCTCTGTCCCTCTTTGAGGCGAAGACATGTGGTGTTATTTGACTAGCTCTCGGCTCCTTCGGCTCTCCGCGTCCCTCGTGTCCCTTTGTCCCAACTATCCCAGTGGTAAAGTTCTCTGTTTCAGCCGATCAGGGTGGTTCACATCCTTCGTGTCCTCACGGACCAAATGTCCCAGCCTCATCTGCACAGCAGTTAGTCAATTTTACTTTTACCTTCGACCGGTTCACCTTTTCGCGTCCCGCGCATCCTAATGTCCCAGATCTCCCTTTGCTTCGCGGACCGCCTGGAGGCTTTTTGGCCGGTTCGCACCCCGATGTCCCAACTGTCCCAAGGACCTCCTGGACTAGGAATTAGCCAATTTTCATGAATTTTCCTAGCCCAAGCTTGTTTTTTTGCAACTTTTTCACCCTTTTTTAGAACTTGCTCTTTTCTTCTTGGACAAGAGAGTTAGAAAAAAGCCGAGGGGGACCCTAGAAACATGATTTTTTGCCTTGAATCAATCTATTTGCCTGGGACTTGAGTATTCTGATGCATGTTATCAAAATTTACCCTGGGGGGTGAATTTTGGATAACAAAACCCTAGTCAACAAATTTTCTATTAAGCACGGGAAGGCAACAACATACAAGCCAAGCACAAATGGACAGGTGGAATGAACAAATTTTGTGTTGTGTCAAATTCTAACAAAACATACAGCCTTGTAGGTACATAAGTGGGATAAAAGGATTCATGTAGCATTGTGGGCATTTAGGGCAACTTCAAAGTCAGCAACATGATACTCCCCATTTCAGTTGGCTTATGACATTGATCCATTTCTTCCTATTGAGTTTGATATTCCCACTGTGAGAGTTATAAAAAATGAAAGGATGGATGAAAGTGATTCAGTAAAAGAAAGGTTGGTACATCTTCATTTTCTAGAGGAAATGAGGGAAATAGTGAAGGATACAAGCTATAAGAAGAAAATGAAGCAGAAGGAATACTTTGATCAAAAGATCCGTTGGTCTCCATTTCATGTGAATGACTTGGTTCTAGCATATGATTCCAGATACAAAAAAGAAGATAGAGAAAATTTATTCCAAAATGGATGGGGCCCTACAAAATAGCAGTTGTGCATGAAAATGGTACGTACCGAATGGAGGAATTAGATGGAACTCCCATTACAAAATGGGTTAACCATGACAAGTTGAAAATTTTCCAAGCACCAGAATAGTCTACTCTGAGGACGGAGTAGAAGCTAGGAAGGGGGAAGATGTCGACACTAAAATTTTCCTCCGTGATTTGTATTTCATTAATGTATGTATTAGGAATAAGATGTTGTTAAGTATAATTAGTAGTAGTTTCTGATAGAAGATAATGGCACTGCTAGTACGACGCTGTCAATAATGTATAGTATGGTAATAGTCAAAAGTGTAATAGGAATGTTATCGTAAAAAGTAAATATTTGTTGTAAGTGGTCTGGTAATGTTAAAATGTAAAAGTTGGGGTAAGTAGAGAATTAGGGTCTACATGATTAGGAATTAGAAATATTATATTGGTAATAAGGACAAGGAGTGAGGTCATAAATATTTTGTGTGTTTTATTTGTAAAAAGTCTAAAAAATGTGGAACCCATGTGAAATGATAAGGTTTATCTTATCTTAAAAGATAAGCTTACATATATAGAAAAGAGTTAAGGTATGGAATATGATTCGTTAGAGTGGATTTTGTTATCCTATCTTAGAGATAAGATGGATAAGCTTGGAAGTTCTATAAATAAAGAGGCCACCCCCCCTCATTTAGCATAGAAGGAAGTAGTGTGAAATATTGTATGAGTAGGTGTGTTAAAGAAGCCATTGAGAGGTGTAATTGTGAAGTTTCTCCCATAGTATTTGTGGAAGGCAAGTGAAGTTAGTAACACTTGAAGTACCTCATGGGTGAGATTGTAACAATGTCATGTTAATATTATAATTTACTCTGATATTTCAAATTTATCATCATTCCTCCTTATCATAGTCTATGGTATTCTTGTGTTATGTTTGTTGTTGTGTTTGCAGATTACATCCACCAAACTAAGAGTTGTGCATTAGTTAATAATCATAGTACGAGGAGTTCCCGATGAAGAATTATCATAGTGCCAGATTGGTGATGACAATGTTCTGATATGTTGTATGACAAGATTGGTGTAAAGTGAATTGGAATATATTGTGATGTTGTCACCATGTTGTTATGAATCATGTTCATCACCGTGGTGTATTGCAATAGACTATATTTTGTAACGTTAGACATTTTGTTCCTCAAACGTATAATTCATGTAATATGTGATGGTTTATATCGTGATTTAGGGGCATATGGTGAGCGTATGATCCCTATTATATAGTGATTGCACTTTGGGTTCAGAATGTGGTAATGTGATGTATTGTAACCCATAAAATTAATTATTGTGTTATACCCTTTATATATTACATACGCAATACGCTATGGTTAATTTTTGTGAAAAACCATTGTGTTAGTGATGTAGCTATGTGTTATGTTGTGGACCCTACACTAACCGAACCTAAGGGAAATCAGTAAAAAGGTGTATGTTTGGAGTGATGAAATGTATACCGTTGACTAATCACTCAAGCCAAGTACGAGATAGAAAGTGGAGTCTTACATAGGTTGAAAACCCACTTTTATTCGTTTGGTATGTATGGAACTTGCTCAATGGGTGTCATGCATATTGTGTTTCACGAAAACCTTAAGCTCAGTAAATTGCAACTTGTACTCCTTTCTCTCTCCCTATATGGTTATCATATGGATTCAACATAATTATAGTTACGACTATCTTGAGCCTTGTGCAATTGGTGGAGGGTTGATTTAGACATAGATGATGACAATTGTGTTATTTGATATGTTATTTTATGAGATGAGGCTTGATGTTCTGAGTGCCAAAAACTCATTGAGTACCCATTTGTTGGGCTTTATAAGGCCACATAGTTATTGTAATGTTTTATTTCTCTACATGTATTTTATTTTTGAATTGAACACTTTCTATTTTCTTGCTAGAGCCACAATTTTCTTGATTGACATGTTCTTATATTTGGGCATTTTAAATGGTTTTTGCACTAACATGCGAATTTTTTTTTGCACTAATTATGGCTATTTGGCATTTTTTTTCTTAGATTTAAATATTCTTTTTAAGTTAAAAATTTTTATAGCTTAACCCAAGGCTTGGGATTTTTCCACTAGGCATTTGAAATGTATTGTTATGTTTGTCCTAATGTCGTAATGTGTTGGAATATGGTCATGGGATTCACCATAGAGTGGTGGAACCTATGGGCCCATTTCTTTGTATGGAGGTACACCCCAAAGAGTTACAGATAACTAGTGGGTTTTTTAACCATGAGTTATTATGTCACTTGGGTTAGAGGTGTTTGGACCTTATGTGCCCAGGGCCATAGGGTGACTGACCTCTTTTGTGGAGGTAAAAGGAAAATTTATCTTTATTTTACTAACTTGAGGGAGGCATAAGAGATGGAAGGGAGCCATAAGAGACTTGATGGAGGCACAAAATACTTTAGGGAGGCATAAGAGACTTGAGTGGGTGTGATTGATGTTTCGGGAGGTATATGGAGTTGTTCTGTGATTCTTGGGAGGTAGATGTATTTTTTTTGTGATGCTTTAAGAGATATATGGAGTTTTTTTTGTGATGTCTTTTGATGTGTGAAGTTGGTATAGGGAGTTATGAGTACTCTTGGGAGTCTTGTTACACATTGTTATGATTGACTCTTGACTCTCCCCTTGGTTGGTATGTACTATTGTACATTATCTTTGCACTAAGTGGGTACATTCAAGGTATTTGGGTTATGTTAGACAAGTTACATTTATATGAGCATCATGATTCACTCTTTTTTAGTCACTTGTGTGTGTTGGCTCTATGCCTATGACATAATTGTTAGTCACTTGTTTGGCATTACCTGCTGAAATTAGAAACCTTGTGATGTGATAGAGTCGTGAAAGTATGTAGTAAGATGTCTCATGGGTCATTTTTGTTGTGTTAAGGTTTGTGTGACATCTTGATGTTAGTTACTATTGGGCACCCACAAACATAAAACAATTGAATGTTCTAAACAATTAGTATTAAGTTTTCAAGATTAAGAAATAATGTAAAGGAAGAATAAGTAAGTAATAATGTAAACTTAAAAAAATCCAATCTTCACAAAACACTAAGAGTTAATGAAATTATTAAACATTCTTGACTTCCTTGTGGTCGTGTTCTAATGAAAAATATCTTATCCCTAGACGAAACTTTTAGTCATTATCTTTATTCATTGCTTATCACTTTTGTTGTCCTTAGCACTATGTCACATCGATGAAGATGATCTTATAAGGGGAGGGGAATGCAGTGCCCAAGAACAAAAGAATAATAAAAAAATATAAAAAAATATCAGAAAAGGACGTAGAAGGTGCATGCGTGGTTTTGGATGTGAAGAGAGCAGGTGACCCCACCCCCACATGAAGGCATGTGGTCCTCCTGAAAAAACACATGGGCTTCTAAAAACAATTTTCAGGTCTGTCACTTCTCTATAAAATACAAGCACTTCATTCGAGATTCAGAAGGAATTTAACACACTAAAACCATGTTAACTTTGCAAATTTAGCAGTTTGTTTATAGTTGCAGCAATGCCAATGCATAAGAGATAGGGGTTCCTTATGATAAAGTCACATTGTTCCACCTAAGCAGCAAGCAGGTCTACTACAAAATCAGTTACATTTTCCAGCATCATCCCATCCCGTGTCGAAAAAACCCAAGCTCTATAATAGGGTATGTATGTCCTTCAAAGCATAAATGATAGAGGAATTTTTGTCAGATGTTGTAGTTGCAAGTGCTCTGGTAGGTATGTATGCAAAAATGTGGAAGCATACATTTGGCAAGTGCATTGTTTAACTAATGCCTAAAATGTGACTTCGTGGACTGCAACTACTGCAGGATATACACAAAATGGGTTTTTGTAAAAGGCTATAGAAACTTCTGAGAAAATGTAACTTGCAAGATTTAAAGCCAGATTCAATAACCTTTGCTAGTGTCTCCCTGCATGTGCCCAAAATGTGGGCTCTACAAAAGAGTATGGACATCCATCAAATAATAATGGAAATCTAAAATTTATTTCCATCTTCCTCCTAGTCAGCACCAAAATGGGATTTTTTCTAGATTTAGTAGTTGCAGGTGCATTGATAGACATGGATGCAAATGTGGGAGTTGTTTCAATTTTTCTATGCATTTTTGTGTTACATGGGTGTTATATTGGTATTAAAAATTCATCCTTCCACCATGGATTGTGGTTTGAGTTTAAATCTACTCCTTGACTCCCATTAAATATCTGTAGATGCACGGTGAGCTCTATTTAATTATTAAAGTGAGCTTGATTTCCACTCTGCCTTACCTGAGAGAGGTGGATCTGCATTTTCCTTATGTTTAAATAAGGTTTCATTATTGCATGATGGGGCTCATTGGGTTGAAATTTGATTAACCAAACTTGCTTTTGAATTTTTTGATTCATTGTACCTTAGTAAAGATTTGTATTGGCCACCATTAAAAGGGGGGGTTGGTTGTTGTATTCATTGACTTGATTCTACTCTTATCTCAACATGGATTTCCATGGTTGCAAGTTTGTGTGAATGGGTTTTTCTAATAATATTAACATATGGATTGGCAATATCTAGATCTAGATGAAATTTGAGACCTTTTTGAGCATCTTTCCTACCGATGAAAATTCAGAGCTTCAGAACAGGGTAAGGACTACCCTTGAGCATACAAGGACAGTGAAAATTTATATATGTAGAGTTTTTTTCCTGGTAGTCATATATCAAAAGCACAGGATAATAGAAAAGCATGCTCACCATTTGAAAAAATTCCCGGTAGAGGGATGAAACCTTTTAGAGTGTGAGTGAAACCGAGTAGATTACCTCATATAGCGCCGAGGAAAATATCTCTCAGGAATGGTTCATCTCTACTCAACTTTCATAATTCTCATACTTTAGTTCTTCTTTTACAACAAAATATAATTTTACAAGCTTGGGATTATCATAGATTTGATTATTTTATATTAACTTGTTGCAAAATAATAAAATGTCGTATCGTAACTCACGCAATCAAAATAACCATTTTGTAGTAAACCATGAACTTCAACCCTCATTTTGATGTGATTTAGAAAACTTTCTGACCAAACTAGATCACTACAATGTTGTTTATCGACATGTTAAAGTTGGCTTCCTGGTAGATATGTTAACAATCTCCTAGTTTAAATAGATAAATTACAATTTCTGGTGACTCGCAAAGTAACCTTCATAACTCCAGAAAAGCGTGGGTTAAATTGCATAGATTTTTATGTGAAATGTAACTAAAATCCTTGGATTCACCCTGAATGAACATTTGTGATCTTTTGATGCCCTTATAGGAGCCTTGTTACACCATTTTGCAATGGTAGGAAGCTACTAAATCTAAAAATTTTGATTTCCTTTTGAACCACCATTTGAAACCTGAGAAACAAAAGGCTTATCCACCTTTGGAAACCTCTAGTGTTTTAATAGAAAATTACATGGAACCTTCATTTTAGGGAAACATTTTTTTTTGTATAGTTTGTAAAATTCATTTTATAGGCCATTGGTTGCAGTTTGATTAGGTCAAACTGGACCAATTAAGATCGATGGCTTCAGAAATTATGTCACCATTTGCAAACAATTTTCTATTTCTAAGCTCCATTGACTCTGATGAACTATCCATATATGGGGGAACTTGTAAGAATTTCATCATGGCAAGTACATCCATCCAGCTTTAGTTTTGGATGTGGTTTATTGATCCCTTGAGCTAACTTTTAATTATTTGCAACTAAGCCAATCACGACTGATGGCCCAAGAAAACTAGCCACAAATCATAAATTGTTTGCTAGTTTCAAATTCCGTCTACTACTATGGACTCTTGGTATATAATTGGACATGGAGAAATTTTAACCATGGTGTTTTTGCTCATGGAAATATAATGTTTGAAAGTTGTTTCTTATCCTCTGAGCCTAATTTGAATGTTTTTGTAGCTAGCAGGAAAATGCAAAAAGAAATTTGTTGGACCCCTATTAGATTTCCAAACCACCGTGGAAACTTTTGACACATGTAAATAAATTTTTGAAACTCTATAGTGTAACTTTCTGTGTCAAATAGAACTTTTGACAAATGGTGTTTCTCTCTCTTTCTTTCTCTTTCTCTCCCTTTGGCTATAAAAGGAAGTGAAATGAAATGAAATCAATACATGTTTCTAAAACTTTTATTTTGAATACAAATTATAATTATTATTATTATTATACGTAAATGGGAAACTAAAGACATTAATTATGTTAGATTATGGTGGATTCCATGCCAGCGATTTATCATTGATTTCATGCTCACATTCTTTTGTAGGATGCAAGAATGATGGTAAAAAGGTGATGTGTAATTCATTATTTATTTTTGTAACTTATATAGGTCATTGTAAACTGAATATATCTATAATGTAGTCTCATGTTACAGAAAATTTATATTTGAAATTTTCTAAATATGTATGATAATCAGGAAATGTGCATCTAATCATAGGTTTAATTTGATTCACAGATACATATGGTAAAAATGTTTGATATATATGGTAAATGAATTTGAAGTTAATATCATGTAGTGTATTTTTAGTGTTCAATAAATGATTAATTAATTAGTGTGTTGTATTTTTACCTTGTAAATGTAATAAAGAGATATTATCGAAACACTCAACCCTATTATAAGATTTGTGCATAACATGTCTTCTTGTGTTATCCTTCTTACCATAGAAGAGATTGAAACCATAGAATGAACTTAACCTTGTGCTCAATGGCACCTTCTAGTATAGCAAAAATAAGACCCCTAGTTTTAGTTTAGTCTCATAGTCGGTATGTTTAGTGACATTGTTGTGAATCCACCTTTTAGGAATGACATGTTCAAAATGCATTTGGATTGTTTGGTTTCCTTCTAGGTTTGGAAATTGTCTGTGGGGTCTGACACCGTGTTGAGTGGTGAATACCACTTTAGAAGTCATCTTAAGAGTCCTTTTTTGAAGAAACAACTATGCAGTGTAACCTTACCATCTATGGAGTAAGTACAACTATTACTCCCTTAGTATCCTAGTAGTCTACCAAGTTTTATGAAGTTAGATCTAGAATTTTTTCTTTTCATCGAATGAATTAGTTGTGGGAACCTAGAAGAAATAAATGGAGATAGTGAGATAGTTTTTGTTTGACTTAAACTCTTGTAAATAACTCTTTAGTTCCTCTCAGCTAAATGTTTTACCTTGGTTACTAAAAAACATTTCACCTTGGTCTTTGATAAGGATTCTTTAGCGTAAATATGCCTCTCACCTTAAACTCATATATAGCTGAGGCGTAGATCCTTAGGTGCAGTTGGAATTAAACCAAACCTTAGTTAATTAGGAGGTTAACTTGGGGTTTGTGTGTAGTTATAATGCTTCAAATATTTTGTAGTTGCAGGTGCATTGATAGACATGGATGGAAATGTGGGAGAAATTTATAGTTTTCTATTCATTTTTGTGTTACTTAGGTGTTCTATTGGTATGAAAAAGTCATCCTTCCACCATGGATTGTGGTTTGTGTTTAATTATACTTCCTGACTTCCATTAAATATCTATAGATACATGGTGATCTCTATTTTATTGTTAAAGTGAGATTTATTTCCACTCTACCTTACCTGGGAGAGGTGGATTTGCAATTTCTTTACGTTTAAAAAAGTTTTCAATATTGCATGATGGGGCTCATAGGGTTGACATTTGATTTGCCCAACTCTCTTTTGCATTTGTTAATTCATTGAACCTCTGTATTGGCCACCATTCAAAGGGTGGTTGGTTGTTGCTTCCATTGAATTGATTATACTCTTATCTCAATGTGTATTTCCTTTGTTGCGGGTTTGTGTGAAAGGGTTTTTCTAATATAGGAAATATCTTTGGTAGATCTAGATGAAATTTGAGACCTTTTTGAGCATCTTTCCTACCAATGAAAATTCAGAGCTTCAGAATAGGTTAAGGACTTCCGTTGAGAAAAAAGGACGGTGAAAATTCATATATATAGAGGTGATTTTCCTATTATTCATATATCAAAAGCATGGGAGAATAGACAAGCATGCTCACCATTTGACAAAATTCCTGGTAGAGGGATGAAACCTTTTAGAGTGCGAGTGAAACTGTGTGGATTACCTCATACACTGTAGAGGCAAATATCTCCCACAAATGGTTCATCTCTCCTCACCTTTCATTATTCTCATACTTTAGTTTTTCTTTTGCAATGAAATATAATTTTACAAGCTTGGGATTATCATAGATCTAATTGTTTTATATTAACTTGTTGCAAAACAATAAAATGTCATATCCTAACTCACACAATCAAAATAACCATTTTGTACTAAACCATGAACTTCAACCCTCATTTTGAGGTGATTTAGAAAAATTCTTGACCAAACTAGATCACTACAGTTTTGTTTATCGACATGTTGAAGTTGACTTCTCGGTAAATATGTTGACCTTCATAACTCCAAAAAAGGGGGAGTTAAGCTTCCTTCACGTACCTTTTTATGTGAGGTGTCACTTCAATCCTTGGATTGACCCCAAATGAACATTTTTGATCTTTTAACACCTCTATAGGAGCCTTGTTACATTATTTTTTAGTGGTAGGAAGCTGCTAAATATGAAATTTTGGCTTTCGTTTTGAACCACCATTTGAACCCTGATCAACAAAATGCTTATGCGCCTTCACAAACCTCTAGTTTTTTTACTAGAAAATTGCATGGGACCTTCAGTTTAGGGGGAAAAAAATTATGTATATTTTGGAAAAGTCATTTTCGTAGGCCACTAGTCATAGTTTGACTAGGTCAAACTTGACCAATTAGGACTGGTGGCTTCAGAAATCATGTTAACATTTGAAAACATTTTTCTAGTTCTGAGCTCCATCAAATCTGATGAATTAGACATATATGGGGTAAATTTTAATAATTTCATCATGGCGCATACATCCATACAATGTTAGTTTTGGATGTGGTTTACTGAGCCCTTGAGCTAACTTTTAACTATTTGCAACTAGGCCAATTACAACCGATGGCCCCAGAAAACTAGCCGCCAATCGTAAACCATTCGCTAGTTCTCAATTCCATCAGTTCCTATGAAATCCTAGTATATAAGTGGACACGTAGAAATTTTAACCATGGTGTGTTTTCTCATCCGAAGACAACATTGGAAAGTGGTTTCTTAGCCTTTGATCTTGATTTAAACATTTTTGTAGCTACCAGGAAAATGTAAAAATAAATTTTTAGAACCCCTATCAGATAGCTAAACAACTGTGGAAACTTTTGCCACAGAAATTTTAACCGTGGTTTTTTTGCTCATAAAAATACAATGTTTTGTTTCTTAGCCTCTGAGCCTGATTTTAACATTTTTGTAGCTAGTAGGAAAATGTAAATAGAAATTTATTGGACCCCTATTAGATTTCCAAACCACTATGGAAAATTTTGACACATGTAAATAAATGTTTGAAACTATATAGTGTAACTTGCTTTGTGAAATATAACTTTTGAAAAATGGTGTTTCTCTCTCTTCCTTTCTCTTTTTATCTCCTTGGTTATGTCGACACTAAAATTTTCCTCCATAATTTCTATTTCATTAATGTATGTATTAGGAATAGGATGTTGCTAAGTATAATTAGTAATAGCGTCTGATAGAAGATAACGGTGCCATCAGTACGGTGCCGCCAATAATGTGGAGTACGGTAACAGTCAAAGTACAATAGGAATGTTGTAAAAAGTAAATATTTGTCGTAAGTGGTCCGGTAATGTTAAAATGTCAAAGTTTGGGTAATTAGAGAAGTATGGTCTACATGATTAGGAATTAGAAATATTATATTGGTAATAAGGACAAGGAGTGAGGTCATAAATATTTTGTGTATTTTATTTGTAAAAATTCTAAAAATGTGGAGCCCATGTAAAATGATAAGGTTTATCTTATCTTAAAAGATAAGCTTACATGTACAGATAAGAGTTAAGGTATGGAATATGATTCGTCAGAGTGGATTTCTTATCCTATCTTAGAGATAAGATGGATAAGCCTGGAAGTTCTATAAATAGGTGAGAAATATTATAGGAAGTGTGCAAAGGAAGCCATCAGTTAAAGGTGTGTTGAAGAAGCCATCGAGAGGTGTAATTGTAAAGTTTCTCCCATAGTCTTGTTGAAGTACCTCATGGGTGAGATTGTAACAATTTCATGTTAATATTATAATTTACTTTGATATTTCAGATTTGTCATCATTCCGTCTTATCATAGTTGATGGTATTCTTGTGTTCGGTTGTTGTTTTGTTTCCAGATTACATCCACCAAACTAAAGGCTGTGCATTAGTAAATAATCATAGCACGAGGAGTTCCCGGTGAAGAATTATCATAGTGCCGGATTGGTGATGACATTTTGGTTCTGTTGCCGGGACCATTCCTCGTTGGTGGATTTTCTGGAGAGATATTCCCACTTAGTCAAAAATCAATTGGAGGATAACCTTGTTTTTACTGTGCATAGTAGTTACCGTGGTAAAGTCATTTTTACCGTGAATAGTAGTTACCATGACAAAGTCATTTTTGTTGTGAATAGTATTTATCACAGTAAAGTCACTTTTTACCGTGAATAGTATTTACCGCAGTAACTTCACTTTTTACCGTGAATAGTGTTTACCACAGTAAAATCAGTTTTTACCGCAGTAAGTCAAGTTTTACCATAGTTTACCGTGGTCATTTCTATAGTAATTCCAATTATTTGTGCACATAAGTCTTGTTGATTGTACTTGTGGGTTGGTATTTCACGGTGGTTACTTTTGAAAATGGGAAAGATTCCTGTTTTTTCAGCTCAATCTAATGAAGATGCTTCTTCTTTCATTCAAGAGTTTAAGCGATCTTGTATTTGTAATGGCCTTATAAGAAGGGAACAATGGACTGAATTTTTTCCTACCTTTTTGGATGGTTCCGCACTTAGGTGGTTTGAAACACTAGGTGATAATGTGAAAAACTCATGGGATTTATTAACTGAAAGTTTTCTTGAAGAATTTGGTGAACAACAGAAATATGCAGATCTCATGATCGAGATCACAAAGCTAGCCCAAGGAGAGAAGGAGAAGATAAGGGATTATCATGCTCGTGTTCTAGAGCTAAGGAGGAAGCTCGATGCCCAGATCTGGAAGGAAGGATTAGCGGATGGGTTGATGAATGGCGTGGATAATCTCCTCTGTAAGCACTTCATTCTTGGGATGAAGCCAGAGATCAGACAACGAGTGAAGTATGACCGCCCAGCTACCATTGAACAAGCAAAGGAGATTGCAAGAAGGCAAGAAGAAAGCATGGAAGAGGAGCCCAAAGAAATTGTTGTTAAAGTAGAGCCTACACCAGCACCTTTGGTCCAGAATCCACAACCACTCCCGGTGAGCACAAATATTTCTCCTAGTACATCTACTGAGTATGAAGATCTGCTTAGGAAGATGGGCCAGTTAACTATTAATCTTCTTCAAGGAAAGGAATTTAGTTCTCAGGGAGGAGATAGAGGTCCAAAAAGAAATATTTCTGAAGTTGTTTGTTATGGTTGTTATAAAAAGGGTCATTATAAGTATAATTGTCCAGATAGAGCTTCTACATCTGGTACAAGAGATAATGATAAAGGAAAAGCACCTGTGAATTCTCTTGATGTAGTAGATAAGAGTAGAAATAATGAAGTAGATGTGTTTGTAACAAAAAGAAAGAAAGAAAAAGATAATCAAGATGGAACTGATCCTAAGAAGATGAAAGGAGAAACTAGTAAGAAACATAGGAGAAGAAAGTTGGGTGTGCAGGATTTTCTGATTTCACAGGGGCAAGGACCATACTCCATCTTGGAAGATCTGTCCAAAAGGCCTGCAAATATTACATATGGTCAACTCTTGGCTATGTCTTCTGAGAAGAGGCAGGAGTTGCGAGGTGGACTCAATGCTCGAAGAAGGAAGGAGGTTGAGGTCCCTGTTTTGGAGGCAGAGGCAGATCCCTATGCTCCACAAGCTGAGGTATTATGTAATGGTATTTCAATTCATGATGTCTTAGTTGATGGAGGTGCTGCAGTTAATGTAATGACCGAGTCTGTAATGAATATGTTGGGTTTAAAAATTGATCGCCCTTCAACACTTATGTTAAGGTCATTAAATAAGGGAAAAACTAAACCAGAAGGTGTAGTTTCAAATGTGGCAATATCTGTTATGGGTGTTGTATGTGTGGTAGACTTTCAGGTGATGAAAAATGGTACTGTTGCGTACCCAATGCTGCTGGGAAGACCATGGCTAAGGAGAGTTCATGCAAGAAACTACTGGAATGAAGGTTTCATGACACTTGGACGTGGTAGAGAGAGGGTGAAGATAAACGTGATCCCTCGACATCATAAAGCAGAACCTGTGGATTCAAGTGATGAAACTGATGATTGGACATCCTCTGATTACTCTAGTACCAGTGAAGTGGACACTGAAGATGAAGAAAGTGAGGTGGATGTTTCAGTCATGGATATCCTGCCAGTCACACCAACTCATGACCCCATAAAATTATCTGAAGAAGAAGTTGATGATCGTCTCCAACAAATAAAGATTGGTGATGCTGTGATGGAGAGTGAGAAGGAATCCTACCTCCAGCTCTTTCGAAGGTACATACACCTATTCACTTTTGATTACAAGGAACTCCGTCAAGTAAGTTGGGTAGAACATTGTATTGAGCTGGTAGATGGTGCTAAGCCCATAAAGCAAATGCCATATAGAATGAATCCTAATTTTTCCAAGACTGTAAAAGAAGAAATAGATAAGTTGCTTGATGCAGGATTCATATTTGCTATGGAGAATTCAGAATGGGTTTCTCCCATTGTGATCTCAATAAAAAAGAATGGGAAGCTACGCATTTGTGTTGATTACAGGAAGCTCAATAAGGCAACAAAGAAGGATCATTACCCTCTTCCATTTTCAGATCAGATCTTGGACGAAGTAGCTAGCCAGGAGTGCTATAGTTTTGCTGATGGATATAGCGGCTACAACCAAGTTTGTATAGCAGAGAAAGATCAGCTGAAGACCACGTTCACCACTCCTTGGGGAACGTTTGCTTATAGAGTTATGCCTTTTGGGTTGTGTAATGCTCCAGCAACATTCCAGCGTTTGATGAATAGGGTGTTCGAACCCTACATTGGGACCTTCATCAGAGTATTTCTGGATGATTTTTACATCTATGGGAGCAAGTTGGACCACCTGCACCAGATGGAGACAACATTTCAAAGGTTAGATGAAGCACAAGCCTCACTAAACCCTACAAAGTGTGTCTTTGGATGTTCTAAAGGCGTTTTGTTAGGGCATGTTGTATCCAGAGATGGTATTGGTACTGATCCTGATAAAGTTTCAAAAATCAAAGATTTACCATTTCCTATGAATAGAAGTAAGTTGAGATCATTTTTAGGCCATGTGGGTTACTATAGAAGGTTCATCAAGAATTTCTCAAAGATTGCACAGCCACTAACCCAGTTCTTGAAGAAGGATGTTACTTATGAACCAGGAAATAAGGCACATGAAGCTTTTGGACAACTGAAGGAAGCCCTGGTGTCTTCACCTGTTTTGAAGAATCCAGATTGGAGCAAGCCATTCATTGTGTACACTGATGCCTCAGATGTAGCACTAGGAAGTACTTTGAGCCAAAAGGATGAAAATGGGAATGAACATCCAATTTACTTTGGGAGCAGACAAATGAGCAGTGCTGAGGTAAACTATACTGTAACTGAAAAAGAGGCTCTGGCTATCATTTTTGCTGTAAAGAAGTTTAGAAATTACTTGCTAGGGCAGAAATTTATAGTTGTAACAGATCATCAGGCTCTGAAATATATTGTCAATAAGCCTAACCCATCAGGGAGGATAACAAGATGGATAATTTTTCTACAAGAATTTGAATTTGATATTATAGATAGGCCAGGAAAGAAGCATGTCAATGCAGATGCACTCTCTCGAGCCTATGATGGTTTAGGATCATCTTGTGATGATGATGATTTTCCCGATGCAGCATTGTTCTCCCTTGACACAATCCCTAGTGAATACATAGATATTTGGAATTATCTGAATGAATTCAAGTTTCCTGATGGTGCCAATGCAAAGACTAAGAGAAAGATTACTCAAGCCAGTCGTCCATATTCTATTCTGCATGGAGCATTATTTCGAATAGGACCTGATGGACAGTACAAGAGGGCAGTTGGACGTGATCAAGGAAAGGAGCTGCTAGAAGAATTCCACAATGGTACATGTGGAGGGCACTTCTCTGGACAACTTACAGCAAGAAGGATCTTGGATGCAGGTTATCACTGGCCCACTCTTTTTAAAGATTGTTATAATTATTGTAAGACATGTGATATTTGTCAAACACATGGTAACCGTAAGACTTCATCAGCTCCATTATGTCCTATTCTTCCACTTGGTCCCTTTGAAAAGTGGGGAATAGACATTGTAGGTCCACTTCCAACTACATCACGCCAAAATAAGTATATTGTAGTTGCCACAGATTATTTAACCAAGTGGGTTGAAGCTAGGCCATTGAAAACAGCTTCCATGGATGAAGTGGCAAGGTTCATATATGAACGCATTGTCACCAGATTTGGTTGTCCATTAGAAATTGTAACAGATCAAGGAAGCCACTTCATTAATGAGGTGGTAGAAGCCCTAGTCAATAAGTTTTCTATTAAGCACAGGAAGGCAACAACATACAAGCCAAGCACAAATGGACAGGTGGAACGAACAAATTTTGTGTTGTGTCAAATTCTAGCAAAAGATGCAGCCTTGCAGGTACATAAATGGGATAAAAGGATTCATGCAGCATTGTGGGCATATAGGGCAACATCAAAGTCAGCAACAGGATACTCCCCATTTCAGTTGGCCTATGGCATTGATCCAGTTCTTCCTATTGAGTTTGATATTCCCACTGTGAGAGTTATGAAAAATGAAAGGATGGATGAAAGTGATTCAGTAAAAGAAAGGTTGGTACATCTTCATTTGCTGGAGGAAATGAGAGAAATAGCAAAGGATACAAGCCATAAGAAGAAAATGAAGCAGAAGGAATACTTTGATCAAAAGATCCAGTGGTCTCCATTTCATGTGAATGACTTGGTTCTAGTATATGATTCCAGATACAAAAAAAGAAGACAGAGAAAATTTCTTCCAAAATGGATGGGGCCCTACAAAATAGCAGCTGTGCATGAAAATGGTACGTACCGACTGGAGGAATTGGATGGCACTCCCATTACGAAATGGGTCAACCATGACAAGTTGAAGATTTTCCAAGCACCAGAATAGTCTACTCCGAGGACGGAGTAGAAGCTAGGAAGGGGGAAGATGTCGACACTAAAATTTTCCTCCATAATTTCTATTTCATTAATGTATGTATTAGGAATAGGATGTTGTTAAGTATAATTAGTAGTAGCATCTGATAGAAGATAACGGTGCCGTCAGTACGGTGTCGCCAATAATGTGGAGTACGGTAACAGTCAAAGTACAATAGGAATGTTGTAAAAAGTAAATATTTGTCGTAAGTGGTCCGGTAATGTTAAAATGTCAAAGTTTGGGTAATTAGAGAAGTAGGGTCTACATGATTAGGAATTAGAAATATTATATTGGTAATAAGGACAAGGAGTGAGGTCATAAATATTTTGTGTATTTTATTTGTAAAAAGTCTAAAAATGTGGAACCCATGTAAAATGATAAGGTTTATCTTATCTTAAGAGATAAGCTTACATGTACAGATAAGAGTTAAGGTATGGAATATGATTCGTCAGAGTGGATTTCTTATCCTATCTTAGAGATAGGATGGATAAGCCTAGAAGTTCTATAAATAGAGAGGCCACCCCCCTCATTTAGCATAGAAAGAAGTAGTGAGAAATATTGTAGGAAGTGTGCAAAGGAAGCCATCAGTTAAAGGTGTGTTGAAGAAGCCATCAAGAGGTGTAATTGTAAAGTTTCTCCCATAGTCTTGTTGAAGTACCTCATGGGTGAGATTGTAACAATTTCATGTTAATATTATAATTTACTTTGATATTTCAGATTTGTCATCATTCCGTCTTATCATAGTCGATGGTATTCTTGTGTTCGGTTGTTGTTTTGTTTCCAGATTACATCCACCAAACTAAAGGCTGTGCATTAGTAAATAATCATAGCACGAGGAGTTCCCGGTGAAGAATTATCATAGTGCCGGATTGGTGATGATAGTGCTATTATGTAAGAGATAGATAGTTTTATAGGGATATCTTAGAAAATGTGCATCTAATCATATGTTCAAATTTGATTCATACTTACGCATGAGAAAAAAGGTTTGATATATATATATATATATATATATATATATATATATATATATATATATATATATCTTGTAATGCATTTTCATCATTCAATAAATGATTAATTAGTTAGTGTGTTGTATTCTTATCTTGTAAATGTAATAAAGAGATTTAATTGAAACACCTCAACCCTAGTATAAGATTCATGCATAACATGTCTTCTTGTGTGATCCTTCTTACCATAGAAGAGATTGAAACCATAGAATGAACTTAATCTTGTACTTGATGGCACCTTCTATTTTTCAGAGGAAGGACGAAGATCTGGAGGGAATCCTATGAGCACCAAAATGTTGCACTCAACCGTAAAAACAATGTAGCTTTAAGATCAAAGAAAGAAATTATTCATGGAAGCAATGTACATGCATTGAGGGAAAAAGATTGAAAAAAATAAACTCTATTCCATTCCCCATGTGTTGCTCAAGATGAAAGGGTGTACAAATAGTAGTGGGGGTATGTAACCATCCCCCTTCCAAATGTAGCCATCGAGAAGTGGGAGTTACATTCCCAGAATAGCCGGTCAAATGTAACTCCAATGACACTCTATGACATGTGTAAGAGCCATAATGACACCCTAGGAACACCTAAGCATGGTGAATCACCTATGTGGAGGTATTCTATGTATTTTAAAATAAATACATGGTAAAATAACCTACACCAAAACCCCCCCCCTGAACACATAGCTTAGGTCCAGACATAGAGTTGAAAACAAGGAGAAGTGGGTCCCGACAAGAAGCCTAATGAGGGTACCCACATACAAGAAGCTCTCGAAATGTGGAGTAAAAAAGAGAAAACTTAGTGGGAAAAAAATCCCCCCCTAAAAGAGGAGACAAGTCCACTCTCTAATCTATGAAAGATGCCAAGGATGGGTCCACAGCCACAGACGAGCCTATAAAGTTACCCATGTACTAAGAGGAAATCTCTCGAAAAGAAGATGAGAGAAGAAGAGGGAGACAAGAGGAATGCAGAAGATGTCATGGATGGATCTAAAACTCTCTGCAAGCTCTAGGAGGTCCTCCCCCAGAAGAATGTCAATTGCGAGATCCTCTAACCTTTGGACCGAAGAAGAGCCACCCATAACGAACTATGTGCCTGCCCTTAGCGAAGGACATAAATGACATGCTTGGAAGTTTTGCCCACTCCACAAAGGAAACTGAAGGTAGCAACATGAAGAACTCTGAGTCTAGTGCACAAAAAGTGTGAGATAGGTCTAACGAGTGAGTGCCAAGGAACCGAAGGTAATGCCACATGTGTAGAACTATCAGAGTGAAAAAGAGGAACACACATAGAAAAGGATGTCCAAGTGATGTGAAGGTAACAAAGCATCCTCCACAACAGAAAAGGGATCGACAACTGAGGGTGGATCAAGGAAGGTCTCTGGAAATGTCGGAAGTGACATAATTCCCGGAAGGGGCACTCCCCAAACAACAAAGATGATGAACTCCTCTAAAACACCTATAGATGGATGAGGGACCTGTAGTGCATCAAAAGTAGACTCTGCGAAAAGACGACTAAGGTCAGGCAGATACTTGTCCCAAGGAGGGGGCTCAAAAAACAAAAGAGTGATGTCAGATAGGTATGAGTCATCCAATGAAGGCATAGGAGTGGAAGTGGCCTCACACACTAGAAGTGGAAAGGAGGCTGGTGTAATGACTGTATGACACTGAGTAGGAGACTTCTTGATATCTGATGAGATGTGGGATGTGGAAAAAATCTCTGGAATAGTGAGAGAAAGAGGAGAAGAGTCCTCTGTAGTAATCTCTACATCAGAACTTGGGTGCACAATCCTCATCATCAGAAGTAGAACCAAGTGAGTCTATGTCAGTGGAACTATCATCACAACAACGAGAAGAGGAGACAACTAAATCAATAGAAGGAAAAATGATTACAGTATGTGAAGGGTCCTCCATAGAAGGACTGAAGAATGCTCTAGACACGGTGAGGTGGATCTGAGTCTGCCACGTGAAACCAGAGAGAATGAGAGACAATACATCATCATGTGACCAAATACATGGTCAAAAGTCTCAAGGAAGTCCTCTAGATGACGATGATCAGCGGGTGTAGGAACTGGCCCAAGCAAGAGGGGTAAAAGACCCTCCGTGGGTGAAGTAACGTTCCATGGAAGCATGCCAAGATGAATAGTTCCCTCTCCTGGTGAGAAGTGGTGGAGGCTATAAGGCTATCCTAAGATGCTCAAGTCTGGAAAGAGCACTCTCCATGATGCAGAATCAAAAGTGCAAGGTGCACAAAAGTAAGACGTCAGACTCAGCTGATAATGTGTCTGTATGTGAAAGCCCAAGAGTACAGTCAACCCCCCCTAGAATGTGGCACTTTATAAAGTAGTACATTTACAAAATTGACAATGTCATCACGTAAAATGCAAGAATCATTTAAATTTGACCAAGGGAGTGCTAAAAAATGAGCTGCGAGTCAAAAGTTATGGCATTACAATGATTCCCGCAACTGATGGAAAATGCCACTAAACGATACAAATGCATTAAAAAAAGTACATGAGATGGGTGCAAAGGGTATCATGTGGGTACTCGTTGGAAATGGCATAAAATTTCAAGTATAGTTTAATTTTGCTTGCGAGGGGGGGATTAGCCTCCTGCCAACCTCGAACCTCACCCTCCGTCTTCGTCACTCGAAGGAAGGACATAATACGAGTAAAAATGAAGCCTAAAATTTATTACATGCCATGGAATAATGTTTTTATCCTCAAAACATAACAAAACAGATTGTTTTAACCACCCAACAATTCTAAAATGGAGTGGGGCCCATACTAGTGCAAGGTAGAGGTGCAAGTCCACGTGGCAACGAGTTGTTGTGTTATAAGTCACTGAGTTGTTGGGAGGTGTTGCAGGTCTGCACAAGGCCACATGGTGGAAGTTAGCTGCTGGGAGGAGGCAGGTGGAACAGTTAGAGATGTAGAGCTGGTAGAGCCATGTGCCAAGGGTGAAGGTCCATGTTGGAGCACCAGAAACACAGGTTGGAAACACGAGCTGAAACCAAAGGCTGGAAACGTAGGTTGAATGTTGAATGTGGTCAGACAACGATGGTGGAGGGGTCTAATGCCACGTGCTTAAGCTGCTGAGTGTAATGGTTTGAACAAGATTCCAAATGTAGGTAAAAACATTGAGCAGAGGAAGCACGAGCCGAACCATAGGAAACAAAACCAGCATGGAGGAAACCATGATTGAAGCCAAGTGCACAAGCTATGTGAGCAGACGGTGAGTAGGTGCGTGGAAACTGTGAGGTGCATCCAAGGAAAAATTTGGATGGAGCATGAGTTTCACAAGGCAGAACAAGGAGAAACCGATGTAAAGTCAATATACAGTCACGTAGGATTGTAACCACCATGCACAAAGATCAGGGTAGAAAATGCAGGCGGCAAGCTCTCCACGGAACATGTAATGTGATGGAAGAGTGGAAACTGATTGGTCAAGAATCCAAATGTTGGTTTAAGAGGGAAAAAGATGAGTCGATGGAAGTTTCACAGAGCATGCAGCACAACATAATAGAGCTTGAATGATCAAACAAGCTTGGACCAATATCTAAATCCCATGAAAGTGATACAAAAGCACTATATAATCCTAGATTACTGAGTTAAATGAAGCAGAGAAGGGAGAAACCTGTGCAAGAAGTACAGAAAAACTGGTGCACAAACAACACCCAAAACTGAAAATCACCACTGAAGACCACATGTAAAATATAGAAAGCCACAAACACCCCAAAAAACACCCACGATCATACGAAAAATTGAAGAAGAGGTGTGAAACCTAAAATCAGTGCAAATAGAGCACATGCATATGAAAGCTTGCACAAGAAACTACGAGACAAAGAGTAGTAAGCAACTATTACGAGCAACACAAATCTGATCATCAAGCTCTGATACCATGTCAGAGGAATGACGAAGATTTGGAGGGAATCCGTGAGCACCAAAACGTTGCACTCAACCGCAAAATGATGTAGCTTCAAGATCAAAGCAAGAAATCATCCATGGAAGCAATGCGCATAAATTGAGGGGAAAAGGATGAAAAAACTAAACTCTATTCCATTCCCCATGTGTTGTTCAAGATGAAAGGGTGTACAAATAGTAGTGGAGTGTGTAACTCCCCCACAAATGTAGCCATCGAGAAGTGGGAGTTACATTCCCAGAATAGCCGGTCAAATGTAACTCCAATGATGCTCTATGACATGTGTAAGAGCCATAATGACACCCCTAGGACACCTAAGCATGCTGAATCACTTATGTGGAGGTATTCCATGTATTTAAAATAAATACCTGGAAAATAACATTCACCAACACTATTATAGGTAAATAAGACCAGTAGTTTGAGTTTAGCATCATAGTCAGTATGTTTAGTGACATTGTAGTAAATCCACCTTTTAGGAATGACATGGTCCAAATGTATCCAGAGTGTTTGGTTTCCTTCAAGGTTTGGAAACTATGTGTGGGGTATGACACCATGTTGAGTGGTGAAGACCGCCTTGGAAGTCACCTTAAGATTCCTTGTTTGAAGAAACAACTATACAATGTAACGTTACCATCTATGGAGTAAGTAGATATATTACTCCCTTAGTATCCTAGTGGTCTACAAAGTTTTACAAAGTTAGATCTAGAATTTTTTCTTGTCAGTGAGTGAATTCCTTGTGGGACCCTAGACAAAACAAATGGAGATAGTGAAATAGTTTTTCTTTGACTTAAACTCTCCTAAATAACTCTTTAGTTCCTCTCAGCTAAATGTGTTACCTTGGTTACTAACAACATTTCACCTTGATCTTTATTAAGGATTGTTTAGCATTAATATGTCCTCTCACCTTAAAATCATATATAGTTGAGGCGTATATCCTTAGGTGCAGTTGGAATTAAACCAAACCTTAGTTGATTAGGGTGTTAACTTGGGGTTCCTGTGTAGTTATAATGCTTCCAATATTTTACTTTTTCAAGAGGTTAGACAAGTACTTTCATAAATATTTATTTTATAAAGTGGAGCCAAAAATAAGAGACCTAAGAAACAATTTCATGACACACACACACACACACACACACACACACACACACACACACACACACACACACACACACACACACACGTAATAATGGTTTAGGAAGAAATTGTCATTTGAAGTCCTTATGGTTGATTTAAGCATTGAATTTTTTTAAGAATGGATATAGATTGCTCTTGGTGGGACTAGGCATTTGAGCCAATATAGAGTCCACTAAAAATAAAATAAAATTATGTCTTGTAAATTCTTAACTGAATCAAACTAAATTTGGAGCTAAAAGCACCATAGTATGAGAACAAACGTGCTTTAAATGGAAGGAGGTTTATAGAAAAGGGAAACTTGAACCTTCACCTCCTTTGAATTGTATTATTTTTTCCTCAAAAAATTTTGGTTGGTCCCCTTGCTTTATGAGGATAAAAAAATAAACGTCAACTAAACATATTTTAAGAAACAATCCTTTAATATAAGAATGAGAGAATTTGGAACTTGGTATGAAATTTGAAATATGGCAATAATTATGTAAGTTATTAACATTGTGGTAAGAGATAAAGAGACAATATGAATGGTTGAACTATAACATGAATATGAAGTGAATTTAGGATTCTTTAGACCGAAAAAGAATAAAATTATCCTTGCATAATAATGTTATTGGAATGTTAATCGTAACGAATATGTAATCATGGTAATCATGTGTTATGGGTGTGCCAATCGTTGAGTCCTTTTGTTGTGGGTAGGTTATTACTATCAATCATTATTTGGGTAATGTGTGGCATTGATATGTATATGGTGTTGTCAGGTTCCTATGTGAGTCGATGACTTATGTAAGTGTCCTATAAGTTGTTGAGTTTCTCTACTTAGAGCCCTTGTGGTGTTGTGTAAGTGAGCAATCATAAGTGAAAAAAAAAAATGTGGTATTTTTACTGTTGTATTTATGTGTGTAAAATCTAAGCGTTACATGAAGTGGTAGATTTCATCTACCCAAAGTATGGTACTACAAAGGCTACAGTGTGCGAGGAACATGTTGGTCATGAGCAGGAGAATCAAAACTAATAAATCAAGAGATTACACCTACGTGAAACGACTCCTAATCCTTAATATTTTTTTATTCTTCTGTCCTATTTGCATACTAAGAAATAAAAATCCCAACTAAATAATTCACATAGCAACAAATTTTATCCAATTTTTCCCCTGGGGAAAAATTGATCAAATAAAACCTTGCACTAGAGAAATGAAAAGGTCCATTCAGTCATGCAAGCCCACATTTAAAATCTAACAATATGGTTACAGGAAGGCTCGAAAAGGAGAAGCAAGGTCAGAAAATGAGTGGCCAATGGAAATGTTGAAGAAGACCAAAGCTCAAGTGAGAAAATGGAGAAAGGCTGGAAGTTTTTAGAATTCACATTTTCGGGGATCTCGGCGAAGCCGACGGTTGAAAAAATGAAGAAAGCTAACTCGGTAAGTCAAATCGAGCCCAGAGCAAGTCGAATCAAAGAAAAGCAACAAAATTGTGTAAGGTACCACATGTCAACTCAGTGCACCTTCAAAAGGTGCCACGTGGTCAGATCTTGAAAAGGCTGAACAGTCGTTGAAAAAGTCTAAGCATGGGAAGAGTCAACAGAAGCTTCCACGTGCATCATCAACACAAATGTCAAAGGTAAAAACCAAATGTAGGTACCCAAATGAGCAGAAGCCTCCATGTGCCTCATTAGCACAAATTCAATGAAAAAATCCAAAGGTTGGTCCCTAATCAAGCTGTCATCACCAATCCGGCACTATGATAATTCTTTACCGGGAACTCCTCGTGCTATTATTATTTACTAATGCACAACTTTTAGTTTGGTGGATGGAATCTGGAAACACAACAAACATAACACAAGAATACCAAAGACTATGATATGAAGGAATGATGATAAATCTGAAATATAAGTGTAAATTATAACATCAACATGAAATTGTTACAATCTCACCCATGAGGTACTTCAATTGTTACTGACTTCACTTGCCTTCCACCAATACTATGGGAGAAACTTCACAATTACACCTCTTAATGGATTCTTTAACACACCTTTAAAATGATGGCTTCCTTTACACACTTACTCATACAATATTTCTCACTACTTCCTTCTATGCTAAATGAGGGGTGTGGCCTCTCTATTTATATAAATTCTAGGCTTATCCATCTTATCTCTAAGATAGGACAAGAAATCCACTCAGACGAATCATTTTCCATACCTTAACTCTTATATGTACATGTAAGCTTATCTTTTAAGATAAGATAAACATTATCATTTCACATGGGTTCCACATTTTTAGACTTTTTACAAATAAAATACACAAAATATTTATGACCTCACTCCTTGTCCTGATTACCAATATAATATTTCTAATTCCTAATCATGTAGACCCTACTTCTCTACTTACCCCAACTTTGACATTTTAACATTACCGGACCACTTACGACAAATATTTACTTTTTACCACAACATTCCTATTGTACTTTTGACTACTACCATACTATACATTATTGGCGGTGTCGTACCGGGAGTGCCGTTATCTTCTATCGGATGCTACTACTAATTATACTTAACAACATCCTATTCCTAATACATACATTAATGAGATAGAAATTATGGAGGAAAATTTTAGTGTCGACATCTTCCCCCTTCTTAGCTTCTACTTTGTCCTCGAAGTAGACTATTCTGGTGCTTGGAAAATCTTCAACTTGTCATGGTTGATCCATTTCGTAATGGAGTGCCATCCAATTCCTCGAGTCGGTACGTACCATTTTCATGCACAGCTGCTATTTTGTAGGGCCCCATCCATTTTGGAAGAAATTTTCTCTATCTTTTTTTTTGTATCTGGAATCATATAATAGTACCAAGTCATTCACATGAAATGGAGACCAACAGATGTTTTGATCAAAGTATTCCTTCTGCTTCATTTTCTTCTTATAGCTTGTATCCTTTGCTATTTCCTTCATTTCCTCTAGCAAATGAAGATGTACCAATTTTTTTTTACTGAATCACTTTCATCCATCCTTTCATTTTTCATAACTCTCATAGTGGGAATATCAAACTCAATAGGAAGAACTAGATTAATGCCATAAGCCAACTGAAATGGGGAGTATCCTGTTGATGACTTTGATGTTGCCCTATATGCCCACTATGCTACATGAATCCTTTTATCCCACTTATGTACCTGCAAAGCTACATCTTTTGCTAGAATTTGACACAACATAAAAAAAATTCATTCCACCTATCCATTTGTGCTTGGCTTGTATGTTATTGCCTTCCTATGCTTAATACAAAACTTATTGACTAGGGCTTCTACCACCTCATTAATGAAGTGGCTTCCTTGATCTGTTACAATTTCTAATAGACAACCAAATCTGGTGATAATGCATTCATATATGAACCTTGCCACTTCATCCATGGAATCTATTTTCAATGGCCTAGCTTCAACCCACTTGGTTAAATAATCTGTGGCAACTACAATATACTTATTTTGGCATTGGGTAGTTTGAAGTGGACCTACAATGTCTATTCCACACTTTTCAAATGGACCAAGTGGAAGAATAGGGAATAATGGAGCTGATGAAGTCTTACGGTTACCATGTGTTTGACAAATATCACATGTCTTACAATAGTTATAACAAACTCTAAAAAGAGTGGGCCAGTGATAACCTGCATCCAAGATTATTCTTACTGTAAGTTGTCTAGAGAAGTGTCCTCCACATGTACCATTGTGGAATTCTTCTATCATCTCCTTCCCTTGATCATGTCTAACTACCCTCTTGTACTGTCCATCAAGTCCTATTAGAAATAATACTCCATATAGAATAGAATATGGACGACTGACTTGAGTAATCTTCCTCTTAGTCTTTGTATTGGCACCATCAGGAAACTTGAATTCATTTAGATAATTCCAAATATCTATGTATTCACTAGGAATTGTGTCAAGGGATAAAAATTCTGCATCTGGGAAATCATCATCATCACAAGATGAACCTAAACCATCACAGGCTCGAGAGAGTGCATCTGCATTGACATATTTTTTTTCGGATCTATCTATAATATCAAATTCAAATTCTTGTAGCAAAATTATCCATCTTGATATCCTCCCTGATGGGTTAGGCTTATTTACAATATATTTTAGAGCCTGATGATTTGTTACAACTATGAATTTCTTCCCTAGCAAGTAATTTCTAAACTTCTTTATAGCAAAAATGATAGCTAGAGCCTCTTTTTCTGTTACAGTATAATTTACCTCAGCACTGCTCATTTGTCTGCTCCCAAAGTAAACTGGATGATCATTCCCATTTTCATCCTTTTGGCTCAGAGTACTTCCTAGTGTTGCATTTGAAGCATCAGTATACATAATGAATGACTTGCTCCAATCTGGATTCTTTAAAATAGGTGAAGACACCAGGGCTTCCTTCAGTTGTTCAAAAGCTTCATGTGCCTTATTTCCTTGTTCATAAGTAACATCCTTCTTCAAGAAATGGATTAGTGGCTGTGCAATCTTTGAGAAATTCTTGATGAACCTTCTATAGTAACCCACATGGCCTAAAAATGATCTCAACTTACTTCTATCATAGGAAATAGTAACTCTTTGATTTTTGAAACTTTATCAGGATCAGTACCAATACCATCTCTGGATACAACATGCCCTAATAAAACACCTTTAGAACATCTAAAGACACAATTTGTAGGATTTAGTGAGGCTTGTGCTTCATCTAACCTTTGAAATTTAGTCTCCATCTGGTGCAGGTGGTCCATCTTGCTCCCATAGATGAAAAATCATCCAAAAATACTCTGATGAAGTTCCCAATGTAGGGTTCAAACACTATATTCCTCAAGCATTGGAACGTTGCCAGAGCATTACACAATCCAAAATGCATAACTCTATAAGTGAACGTTCCCCAAGGAGTGGTGAATGTGGTCTTCAACTGATCTTTTTTTTCTATACGAACTTGGTTGTATCCACTATATCCATCAACAAAACTATAGCACTCCTGGCCAGCCACTTCGTCTAAGATCTGATTTGAGAATGGAAGAGGGTAATGATCCTTCTTTGTTACCTTATTGAGCTTCCTATAATCAACACAAATGTGTAACTTCACATTCTTTTTTATTGAGATCACAATGGGAGAAACCCATTCTGAATTCTCCACAGCAAATATGAATCCTACATCAAGCAACTGTTGGTGTCGAATGGCAGCACCCCTAAATGTCTACAACACGATGGGTTAAGACTCTCAGTACGATTACATAACATGGAGCTTTTCCCAAGTGTGGGACCTTGCGAAATCGGAAAAGCTCTCCAGATGAAGGCCAGTTCCTATTCCTCTATTCAGATGCACAAATAAAATGCAGAGAGTTTACTAAAAACCTAATCTAACTTGCCAAGGAGACAAGGTAAGAAAATTCATAAAATAAAACCTAAACTATAAAGGTGATGCACCGAGGAATGAAGAACACCTATCTTGCCAATAAACACAAAACATAAAAAATGCAATGCAAGATCATGCACAGATAGCCAGATTTGTAGTGAAAGATCAAGAGGATGCAAATGAACACAGAGAGGGTTGAGAATCATCCATAGACATGCATTATTTTCTCCAAATATTGATACAACACACTACAAGGTGCCAAGAGGCAAAGTTGCATTACAGTTTTAAATGGAAGGTTTTAACTCCACAAATTCACCTGCCAAAGAGAAGAAAGGAGGGGCAAAAAAAAAAAATTTCCAACCTTTACAAATAATGCCCTCCTTATAATTTATAGGAGGGAAAAGAGAGGGAGAAGAGAGGAATTTGAAATCTACCCCAACCACCTCCAGACTGCACCTAACTCATCTCATTATGGCGGTAGGTGAGATCCCCAACAAGCTCAAAATATGTTGAACTATATTTTGCATTTTTAAGAACTTTTTATCAACCAATTAAATATATACAGTCGTAGTTGGGCAGAGGACCTTGTAAGCTTTCCAAAAAGACCAACCTTGCGTGAATCCGAGCTCCCTGTGAAAAGTTATGGCGATTTGAATATTTCCCGTGTCAGGGTCTTCTACCTGTCGGGTTCAGGGTTCTCCTCTGCATTTGCATCAGGTTTGGAGGATGCCTCGACATGTGTTTGATGCTTATGTTTTCCCAAAACCCATTTCCGCTAGTATTTCTAAGATTTCCTTTGTTTTGGGGTTGAAAAATGGACCTGTATGTGCATCGGGTTTGGAAGGTGGCTCGACATGTTTCCGCCCCATGATTTCCCGACATGTTTTCCCCGACTCCAAGACCCGATTTTCCTAGGAAGTGTTTCAGATTTGCGGAACTCTCAAGGATCGAGACATCCCTTGCAATCTGCATGCTTCATGTCTCATGTTTCCCGAAACCCGAAACCTGAATTTCCTTTTGTGTCAGGTTTTTGAACCTCCACGACATATTTTCCTTTTGTGTCGGGTTTTTGAACTGTCGACACTAAAATTTTCCTCTGTAATTTCTATTTCATTAATGTATGTATTAGGAATAGGATGTTGTTAAGTATAATTAGTAGTAGCGTCTGATAGAAGATAACGGCGCCATCAGTACGGTGCCGCCAATAATGTGGAGTACGGTAATAGTCAAAGTACAATAGGAATGTTGTAAAAAGTAAATATTTGTCGTAAGTGGTCCGGTAATGTTAAAATGTCAAAGTTTGGGATAATTAGAGAAGTAGGGTCTATAAGATTAGGAATTAGAAATATTATATTGGTAGTAAGGAAAAGGAGTGAGGTCAAAAATATTTTGTGTAATTTATTTGTAAAAAGTTGAAAAATGTGGAACCCATGTAAAATGATAAGGTTTATCTTATCTTAAAAGATAAGCTTACATGTACAGATAAGAGTTAAGGTATGGAATATGATTCGTCAGAGTGGATTTCTTATCATATCTTAGAGATAAGATGGATAAGCCTGGAAGTTCTATAAATAGAGAGGCCACCCCCTTCATTTAGCATAGAAGGAAGTAGTGAGAAATATTGTAGGAAGTGTGCGAAGGAAGCCATCAGTTTAAAGGTGTGTTGAAGAAGCCATTAAGAGGTGTAATTGTAAAGTTTCTCCCATAGTCTTGGTGAAAGGCAAGTGAAGTCAATAACACTTGAAGTACCTCATGGGTGAGATTGTAATAATTTCATGTTAATATTATAATTTACTTTGATATTTCAGATTTGTCATCATTCCGTCTTATCATAGTCGACGGTATTCTTGTGTTATGTTGTTTTTTTTCTAGATTACATCCACCAAACTAAAGGCTATGCATTAGTAAATAATCATAGCACGAGGAGTTCCCAGTGAAGAATTATCATAGTGCCAGATTGGTGATGAAATTTTGGTTCTGTTGCCAGGACCATTCCTCGTTGGTGGATTTTCTGGAGAGATATTCCCACGTAGTCAAAAATCAATTGGAGGGTAACCTTATTTTTACTGTGCATAGTAGTTACCATAGTAAAGTCATTTTTACCGTGAATAGTAGTTACCATGATAAAGTCATTTTTGTTATAAATAGTAGTTATCATAGTAAAGTCACTTTTTACCGTGAATAGTATTTACCGCAGTAACTTCACTTTTACTGTGAATAGTGTTTACCACAGCAAAGTCATTTTTTACCGCAGTAAGTCAAGTTTTACCATAGTTTACCGTGGTCATTTCTATTTTACTGTAGAAAGGTGTAAAGTCACTTTCTAGTATAGTGATTCCAATTATTTGTGCACATAAGTCTTGTTGATTGTACTTGTGGGTTGGTATTTCACGGTGGTTACTTTTGAAAATGGGAAAGATTCCTATTTTTTCAGCTCAATCTAATGAAGATGCTTCTTCTTTCATTCAAGAGTTTAAATGATCTTGTATTTGTAATGGCCTTATAAGAAGGGAACAATGGACTGAATTTTTTCCTACCTTTTTGGATGGTTCAGCACTTAGGTGGTTTGAAACACTAGGTGATAATGTGAAAAATTCATGGGATTTATTAATTGAAAGTTTTCTTGAAGAATTTGGTGAACAACAGAAATATGCAGATCTCGTGATCGAGATCACAAAGCTATCCCAAGGAGAGAAGGAGAAGATAATGGATTATCATGCTCGTGTTCTAGAGCTAAGGAGGAAGCTCGATGCCCAGATCCGGAAGGAAGGATTAGCAGATGGGTTGATGAATGGCGTGGATAATCTCCTCTGTAAGCACTTCATTTTTGGGATGAAGCCAGAGATCAGACAACGAGTGAAGTATGACTGCCCAGCTACCATTGAACAAGAAAAGGAGATTGCAAGAAGGCAAGAAGAAAGCATGGAAGAGGATCCCAAAGAAATTGTTGCTAAAGTAGAGCCTACACCAGCACCTTTGGTCCAGAATCCAGACCACTCTCGGTGAGCACAAATATTTCTCCTGGTACATCTACTGAGTATGAAGATCTGCTCAAAAAGATGGGTCAGTCAACTATTAATTTTCTTCAAGGAAAAGAATTTAGTTCTCAGGGAGGAGATAGAGGTCCAAAAAGAAATATTTCTGAAGTTGTATGTTATGGTTGTTATAAAAAGGGTCATTATAAGTATAATTGTCCAGATAGAGCTTCTACATCTAGTAAAGGAGATAATGATAAAGGAAAAGCACCTGTGAATTCTTTTGATGTAGTAGATAAGAGCAGAAATAATGAAGTAGATGTGTTTGTAACAAAAAGAAAGAAAGAAAAAGATAATCAAGATGGAAATGATCCTAAGAAGATGAAAGGAGAAATTAGTAAGAAACATAGGAGAATAAAGTTGGGTGTGCAGGATTTTCTGATTTTATAGGGGCAGGGACCATACTCCATCTTGGAAGATCTGTCCAAAAGGCCTGTAAATATTACATATGGTCAACTCTTGGCTATGTCTTCTGAGAAGAGGCGGGAGCTGCAAAGTGGACTCAATGCTCAACGAAGGAAGGAGGTTGAGGTCCTTGTTTTGGAGGCAGAGGCGGATCCCTATGCTCCACAAGCTGAGGTATTATGTAATAGTATTTCAATTCATGATGTCTTAGTTGATGGAGGTGTTGCAGTTAATGTAATGACCGAGTCTGTAATGAATATGTTGGGTTTGAAAATTGATCACCCTTCAACACTTATGTTAAGGTCATTAAATAAGGGGAAAACTAAACCAGAAGGTGTAGTTTCAAATGTGGCAATATCGGTTATGGGTGTTGTATGTGTGGTAGACTTTCAGGTGATTAAAAATGGTACTGTTGCATACCCAATGTTGCTGGGAAGACCATAGCTAAGGAGAGTTCATGCAAGAAACTACTAGAATGAAGGTTTCATGACACTTGGATGTGGTAGAGAGAGGGTGAAGATAAATGTGATCCCTCGACATCATAAGGCAGAACCTATGGATTCAAGTGATGAAACTGATGATTGGACATCCTCTGATTACTCTAGTACCAGTGAAGTGGACACTGAAGATGAAGAAAGTGAGGTTGATGTTTCAGTCATGGATATCCTTCCAGTCACACCAACTCATGACCCCATAAAATTATCTGAAGAAGAAGTTGATGATCGTCTCCAACAAATAAAGATTGGTGATGCTGTGATGGAGAGTGAGAAGGAATCCTACCTCCAGCTCTTTCGAAGGTACATACACATATTCACTTTTGATTACAAGGAACTCCATCAAGTAAGTTGGGTAGAACATTCTATTGAGCTGGTAGATGGTGCTAAGCCCATAAAGCAAATGCCATATAGAATGAATCCTAATTTTTCCAAGACTGTAAAAGAAGAAATAGATAAGTTGCTTGATGTAGGATTCATATTTTCTATGGAGAATTTAGAATGGGTTTCTCCCATTGTGATCTCAATAAAAAAGAATGGGAAGCTACACATTTGTGTTGATTACAGGAAGCTCAATAAGGCAACAAAGAAGGATCATTACCCTCTTCCATTTTCAGATCAGATCTTGGACGAAGTAGCTGGCCAGGAGTGTTATAGTTTTGCTGATGGATATAGCGGCTACAACCAAGTTCGTATAGCAGAGAAAGATCAGCTGAAGACCATGTTCACCACTCCTTGGGGAACGTTTGCTTATAGAGTTATGCCTTTTGGGTTGTGTAATGCTCCAGCAACATTCCAGCGTTTGATGAATAGGGTGTTCGAACCCTACATTGGGACCTTCATCAGAGTATTTCTGGATGATTTTTGCATCTATGGGAGCAAGTTGGACCACCTGCACCAAATGGAGACAACATTTCAAAGGTTAGATGAAGCACAAGCCTCACTAAACCCTACAAAGTGTGTCTTTGGATGTTCTAAAGGTGTTTTGTTAGGGCATGTTGTATCCAAAGATGGTATTGGTACTGATCCTGATAAAGTTTCAAAAATCAAAGATTTACCATTTCCTATGAATAGAAGTAAGTTGAGATCATTTTTAGGCCATGTGGGTTACTATAGAAGGTTCATCAAGAATTTCTCAAAGATTGCACAGCCACTAACCCAATTCTTGAAGAAGGATGTTACTTATGAACCAGGAAATAAGGCGCATGAAGCTTTTGGACAACGTGAAGGAAGCCCTGGTGTCTTCACCTATTTTAAAGAATCCAGATTGGAGCAAGCCATTCATTGTGTACACTGATGCCTCAGATGCAGCACTAGGAAGTACTTTGAGCCAAAAGGATGAAAATGGGAATGAACATCCAATTTACTTTGGGAGCAGACAAATGAGCAGTGCTGAGGTAAATTATACTGTAACCGAAAAAGAGGCTCTGGCTATCATTTTTGCTGTAAAGAAGTTTAGAAATTACTTGCTAGGGTAAAAATTTCTAGTTGTAACAGATCATCAGGCTCTAAAATATATTGTAAATAAGCCTAACCCATCAGGGAGGATAGCAAGATGGATAATTTTGCTACAAGAATTTGAATTTGATATTATAGATAGGCCAGGAAAGAAGCATGTCAATGCAGATGCACTCTCTCGAGCCTATGATGGTTTAGGATCATCTTGTGATGATGATGATTTCCCCGATGCATCCTTGTTATCCCTTGACACAATCCCTAGTGAATACATAGATATTTGGAATTATCTGAATGAATTCAAGTTTCCGGATGGTGCCAATGCAAAGACTAAGAGAAATATTACTCAAGCCAGTCATCCATATTCTATTTTGCATGGAGTATTATTTCGAATAGGACCTGATGGACAGTACAAGAGGGCAGTTGGACGTGATCAAGGGAAGGAACTGCTAGAAGAATTCCACAATGGTACATGTGGAGGGCACTTCTCTGGACAACTTACAGCAAGAAGGATCTTGGATGCAGGTTATCACTGGCCCACTCTTTTTAAAGATTGTTATAATTATTGTAAGACATGTGATATTTGTCAAACACATGGTAACCGTAAGACTTCATCAGCTCCATTATGCCCTATTCTTCCACTTGGTCCCTTTGAAAAGTGGGGAATAGACATTGTAGGTCCACTTCCAACTACCTCATGCCAAAATAAGTATATTGTAGTTGCCACAGATTATTTAACCAAGTGGGTTGAAGCTAGGCCATTGAAAACAGCTTCCATGGATGAGGTGGCAAGGTTCATATATGAACGCATTGTCACCAGATTTGGTTGTCCATTAGAAATTGTAACAGATCAAGGAAGCCACTTCATTAATGAGGTAGTAGAAGCCCTAGTCAATAAATTTTCTATTAAGCACAGGAAGGCAACAACATACAAGCCAAGCACAAATGGACAGGTGGAATGAACAAATTTTGTGTTGTGTCAAATTCTAGCAAAAGATGCAGCCTTGTAGGTACATAAGTGGGATAAAAGGATTCATGCAGCATTGTGGGCATATAGGGCAACATCAAAGTCAGCAAAAGGATACTCCCCATTTCAGTTGGCCTATGGCATTGATCCAGTTCTTCCTATTGAGTTTGATATTCCCACTGTGAGAGTTATGAAAAATGAAAGGATGGATGAAAGTGATTCAGTAAAAGAAAGGTTGGTACATCTTCATTTGCTAGAGGAAATGAGGGAAATAGCAAAGGATACAAGCCATAAGAAGAAAATGAAGTAGAAGGAATACTTTGATCAAAAGATCCGTTGGTCTCCATTTCATGTGAATGACTTGGTTCTAGTATATGATTCCAGATACAAAAAAAGAAGACAGAGAAAATTTCTTCCAAAATGGATGGGGCCCTACAAAATAGCAGTTGTGCATGAAAATGGTACGTACCGACTGGAGGAATTGGATGGCACTCCCATTACGAAATGGGTCAACCACAACAAGTTGAATATTTTCCAAGCACCATAATAGTATACTTCGAGGACGGAGTAGAAGCTAGGAAGGGGGAAGATGTCGACACTAAAATTTTCCTCCGTAATTTCTATTTCATTAATGTATGTATTAGGAATAGGATGTTGTTAAGTATAATTAGTAGTAGCGTCTGATAGAAGATAACGGCACCGTCAGTATGGTGCCGCCAATAATGTGGAGTACGGTAACAGTCAAAGTACAATAGGAATGTTGTAAAAAGTAAATATTTGTTGTAAGTGGTCCGGTAATGTTAAAATGTCAAAGTTTGGGTAATTAGAGAAGTAGGGTCTACATGATTAGGAATTAGAAATATTATATTGGTAATAAGGACAAGGAGTGAGGTCATAAATATTTTGTGTATTTTATTTGTAAAAAGTCTAAAAATGTGGAACCCATGTAAAATGATAAGGTTTATCTTATCTTAAAAGATAAGCTTACATGTACAGATAAGAGTTAAGGTATGGAATATGATTCGTCAGAGTGGATTTCTTATCCTATCTTAGAGATAAGATGGATAAGCCTGGAATTTCTATAAATAGAGAGGCCACCCCCCCTCATTTAGCATAGAAGGAAGTAGTGAGAAATATTGTAGGAAGTGTGCAAAGGAAGCCATCAGTTTAAAGGTGTGTTGAAGAAGCCATTAAGAGGTGTAATTGTAAAGTTTCTCCCATAGTCTTGGTGAAAGGCAAGTGAAGTCAATAACACTTGAAGTACCTCATGGGTGAGATTGTAACAATTTCATGTTAATATTATAATTTACTTTGATATTTTAGATTTTTCATCATTCCATTCTTATCATAGTCGATGGTATTCTTGTGTTATGTTTGTTGTTTTGTTTCCAGATTACATCCACCAAACTAAAGGCTGTGCATTAGTAAATAATCATAGCACGAGGAGTTCCTGGTGAAGAATTATCATAGTGCCGGATTGGTGATGACAGAACCTCACCCGACATAGTACTCGCTCTTGTGCCTGAGATCACCTGAAAACCTCATCATTGGCAGTAGGACACTCAAATCCATGGCTCAACACTTCCCTAGTTTGGATCTAGTGATTTACGTCCCAAGCCCATCTATACAACATCTCTAAGACAATTTAGGGTAACTTTCTATCATATACAGTCAATGGATACATTAGGTGCACTCTTTCTTTAGTATGCTAATTTGCTATATACGCTATAACACCTTGTTACTTTGATTATTCACAGACATGAGTTTAACTACCTATTTTGATCTTACTTTTACAGGTCAGTTCCTTATAAGAAAAAATCAGCAGATCACATCTATAAGCACAGCCTCCAACAACATGCTAGAGGTACGCATTACGAATCACTCTCCATCACTGTCATCACCTCATCTTTCCTAGTTGGACATGCTTCATCAATTATAACCACTTCACACTTCAAATGACTACTGGGTATCCATAAGTTGGTGTGACTGGATCAGGATATCGACTTGTCTTCGAATTTATCAAGGTACACATTTTCTATTTATCTTTATGCTATCAAGTATTCACTCAAAAACATAGAGTAATCAGGGGAAAATGTCCAGATCATAAAATTGATGCACTTGGGTCCACAGGTTCTAGGTCCTAAAGCATACTAATGTATACATGATTCCTAAGTAATAAAAATAGTGGTCTGACCAAATCCTAGTGTCATGAATTTGCGTTACTTTATCTCTTAGTACTTTACTTAGCCTGAACATCATCCTTAGCCATGGTCTTCCCAACAACATTGGGTATGCAACAGTATCAATTTTTGATGGCCTCGAACAATATTGCCCAATCAGGATAGAAGAACCATAGGTAGATATGTGTCCACATCTTGGGTGCAACTTTTCCCTCTCTAGTCTTAGTTTTTACTCTTATTGTAATGACCTTAACATTTGCCTCTTGAGGGGAAATCAATTTTTAAACGCAACATATTGGGTTACAGTCTTGTTCATTACATTAACTGTCAACACCTACATAAATTTAAGACATCAGGTAATTGAAATACCATATACTTAGTTACCTCAGCTTCTGGAGCATAAAGGGAAAAACACTCTGGCTCCAAAACAATGACCTCAACCTCCTTCCACCTTCGAGCATTGAGTACACTTCGCAGCTCCCACCTCTTCTCAGAAGACATAGCTAAGAGTTGACCATATGTAATATTTGCAGGTATATCTAGATACATCCATATAAGATGGAGTAAGAGATACATTGGTCCCTATGACATTAAAAAATACTGCACACTCAGGAGGGGAGTCTCCTATGTTTATTACTAGTTTCACACTTTCATCTTCTTAGGATCATTTCCATCTTGAAAAAATCTAGATCTAGCCCGCTATTGTTGTGAAGCTTACACAAGGGACAACATAGGGCTTCATTAACAAAGATACTTATCTACTACATCAACAGAAAACAACATGGAGCTATGTGATGTAGTGCAATTCTCTCTTGTACCAGATGTAGAAGCTCTATCGGGGTCAATCCGACTCCCCATTATGCACCATTTTTATAACAATAAGATACAAATGTTAGAAATATTGTGGGCATGTGTAATTGGATCCATCTATTTTGTAGGTTACAAGTACAAGTGATGATCCTTGAATAATGGAACTAGAGTAGATAATTGACCAAATCTTCTAGAGGGAAGACCTTTCATACTCAGTAGATGTACTAGGAAAAACTCCAAGCATCTGAGTTCAGACACAGGCACCCAGATCATGCCACTCTACACAACGAGAACTCCTGTCCTCCTGTGGGTGCTTCTACTTGTAGCAACAATTTCCTAGGGCTCCTCTGAAACCTTGCTTGAGAAATTCTTGACCTTCTTGTAATCTTCTTTGCTCGTTCCATCAGATAGCTACAATGGTCAAATTACTTCACAGGTTGTACAGAATCAACTAAATCATTCATCCATGTCTGAAGTGCTTTCATAGGATTTTAAATTTTTGAATGCTTATTTCTTGCGTATTACTAAATCCGCTATTTATCCTTAATATCCAGATTTGGTTACCGTAGCTTACTCTAAAATTAAATTTAGATACAAATGAGCATCAATCAAACTCATAACATTGGTTCAATCTTAGCTCTCCTTAGAATAGCCAAGTCATATCTACCAACAAATCTAAATATTTGAGATGATGACCAAATTCTTCAAGAAGACTATCAGTTTAATAAATCCCATCGAAAATATTTAATAGACATGTATCGAGGCCATTTTAAATTACAAGATCGTTTAACAATAAGTTGAAGGAATTGTATGTGAACTCTAGAACTCTATAATAAATTGGGCTGAATTAAATAGGTAACATCCCATTTGTCAAAAGTAACCACAGTGAAAGAGGAACCCATCAAGTTTGCAATCACACACCGATACTTATGTGCTTATATAATTGGCATCACTTTATTTTATTATACTAACTAAAAATGACCACGGTGAACTATACTAAAAATTGACTTAATGTATTCCGAGACTGTAGTTTATTTTGCTAAGGAGACTATTCACAGTAAAAAGGGAGGAAAAGGGGTGTAAATAGCTAGGGGTCACATTGGAGGAGAAGTGACTTTACGGTGGTAGGATAATATGGGATGGAACCATTTTGTGGACTTTACCATGGTATCTTACTACGACAAACATATATAACAAGGTTACCATTTATAATGTTTTAATCGACTAATTGATAATATGTAATCCAGAAGATTGTACTGTATATATTTATTAGTATTCCTAGTAATGGATACCAAAATATCATGAGCAATCCATCACTATGATTACTCTTTACTGGGAACTCCTTGTGCCATGATTATTCTACGTAATAGTAGGAAATATCAGTTTAGTAAATGGAACCTCTTTAAAACACTTGTGAGTATCAAACAAATATACACACATATTATTCTCATAGTGTGATGATAATTTGAAGAAAGTGATGCCATAAATCATGACAAAAGCAAGTGTCCTTTAGAAACGTCAACATAACAATTGTTACAAACATCACCCATGAGGTACTTCTGAAGTGTGACTGACAATCACTTAAATTCCTCCAATACTATGGGAGAAACATTCACAAGTACACATATTAAATATATGTCACAAGAAATAGAGTTCAAAGCATGATTGATTCCTGTACACAATGGATACTGAAATAATATCTCATGAAGTACTTTTTTCTTTGCTAAATGATTTACGATGGCCTCTCTAATGATAAAACCAATCCAAGAGACAAGATCCATCTATACTCTGGCAAAGAAATTAGGACAAGACCATCAATGCATGAAGGGAATCATATTCCATACCTAAGAATATTCAATAAATACATTTAAGCTTATATTTCCAGATACACAAGCTCAAAACTAATTCATTTGACATGGGTTCCAAAATAATAGAATTTCATATGTAAGGAAAATACACACAATATTTATGACCTCACTTCTTGTCCTATAATTTCAAGAGTCCAGGATGTACATATGAGTTTTCACATTACTAATCAAAAAAATTTAAACTTCAATAAAATGAATATACAAAATATACCTCAAATTTATTCATTTGTTCACATTACCGGAATACTTACGATAGGATGGTTATACTGTAATTTGACCAGGAGTTATCTATGTTCCTATTGTAGTTTTGACTATTACCAAAGGATACTGATTATAGGCGTCTATGGAATTGTCTGCAGAGGAGTGGATCAACTGTCGAAATATGTGTACTAGAGTAATCTATGGGCTTAACATCATCCTATTCCTAATACATACATTAATGACTTTAGAAGTGTACGAAGGAATCATATAAGTTGAGTGTTAGACATTTGACCCCCATGAAATCCAACAACAATTTCTAGATAGAATCTAAAACTAATGCATGCCCCTCATTTGATGTGATGAAAACTGTGTCCATGATGTAGAAGAGTATTATGTAGAAAAAACTCACATATTTTTAAAAATTGTTTCAATCATGGAAAAATCCATACTGAAACCAGGGGGTAAAAAATTGGAAGGTCATAGGGTTTCCATGTGAAGACTAACTATTTGATTGATCCTCACCTCAATAAGGGTTTTCACATTATATATAGTGCGAAAACAAAATACTAATTGAATAGGATATTATGCACCACGATCGTAAACATTGCAAAGATCTGATCACATCACTTGGTACAAATACCCTTTAAGGCCTTAAATATCTTACCATAATAAAATGGATTATTACATACATCTGATACTATCAATATGGATATTTACTTCAAAGAATTAAGACAATTTATCACTTTAAAAGCTTAAAAGAACTAAGTATTAAAAAATTAATATTCCAAAGAGTTAAGCCTGCAAATGTACTAACATTGGCATACTAAATATGCATATCGAAATGCTTAAAAGAAGGGTCACTAAATAGGAGGAAGATCTCAACGTGGTCTGCAGCCATATAAAAATGTAAAAAAGGAAATGGAAAAGTCTAATTTTTTGGATTATATATAGGGTTAAAGCCTCCACATGCCTTATTATTGTTACTTCAATAAGTAAACCTCAATATGTAATTAACTAAATGAATGCAGTTCATAAATTTATTTAATAAGTAATCAATAATAGTTGCTTTTATGTAATGGGAAAATATTATAATTGACTGTTGAAAAGTTTAACAATGGAATGAGCCAATGAAAGCCTTAAAATAGCCTCATCGATGCTAAACAAGAAAGAGGGAACAATCAAAAGGTAGGTCCCTAAATGAGCGATAAGCCCTTGACGTGACATTTAGGGTCCAAAATTGTTACTCCTAAATAGAAAGAAATGTATGACAACACAGTCCATGAAGGAAAACCAAGGACTCATGGATGATGCCAGAGTGTCCAATCATTGCAACATCAACAGTAGAAAGGAGGGGATATTTGTCTTAGAAGCCGACAGGGTTTCCACGTAGCCATCCAAATTACAAAGTGTCCCTACTGGTAAACGAAGGAGATTATGACACACACGTTCTTCATATAGTTGTGCAATAAGTTTTCTATCTCCCAATAGAACAATGTGGAAATGTTGATGAATAAATCTCTACACATTTATTTTCTTGACCATTTCCAAATTCCATGAGTGTCTTACAGGAGAAGAAATATCACAAGATTGCATGCCACAAAAGCCATATTTTTTTAATGCGTTGGGAAGTTAGGTGTCGACTGCCAAATACCAATTTGGAAATAAAACTTGGCAGATGAGACAATTCAATGACACTTGAATCATGGAACTAATGCAATGGATGCTTGGCTTTGTCTCAATCACAAATAACTCTAAAAATAAAACTCTTCATCTAAGTAGTTTGAACAAAATTAGTAAAACTATAAGAGTTGTCTGATAGGTCTTGCTACGAATCCATAATGGACAATTCTTAAATGTAATGTTTGCGGTAATACCATTATCATGTCCTCTAGACTTAGGAAGAAGTCTCTGAGTTTTCCCTGTTGTTGCCCTCAATTTCTTCAAAATCCACATACTCTATCAACATTGGGATTTTTCCATCAATACATAAAAATATTATGAATGGTGCTCGATTTATGATCTCGCACCATTTGCCTTTGATTTTCCAAATCTATGGTCTAAAAGATGCTTATGAACCATGATTCACTTGTTCTCTTGACATGGATGTTCTGAAAGAATTTTCACCTCCACTTAGAATACCTCAAATTGGTTTCTGGGAATCCATTGTCATTGTCCCTATTTTGAAGGAGTCTAACGAGCTTGCCTTGTTTCTTGCCCTAAGTCATTCCTTCAAAATCCTGGCAAGGTCACATGTTGCTTCTTTCCTATTTGGTCAAGGGATGGCATGGAAAGCACTTGAGACTGTATCAATTTATACTTTAATGCCTTTGCAAAAATCCAAATCCATGGTTAAAAGATAGCTCTGCTCAAACCATGATTCACCTGGTCTCTTGTTTCAAAAAAATGGCATCTTCTTAGTAGACGGAATGCGCAGGGTTATTCTGGGCATGAACTGGCAAATTTTTGGCTACTGTTGGAAAAAAATTTGAACCCACCCTGCGGCCCTGATCAGACGATCTTTTTCCTATAAGAAATTATTCTTCAACATTCGGTAGGGAAAAAGTCTCCCTGGTTGACCCCGAAGGAGGACGATGTGGCAAAGATAATAGCAGAGATGCGGGCCTTCGGGGGTAACTTGTCATTTTTGTCCTTTTTTGGCAAAAATGGAGTAAAATTCTAAAATGGAAGTGCCCACAGCTCTACTCAATTCTGATTGGTTCTTTTGAAGTACTTACGTGGCTTCTTCTAAGTTGTGCCATCAGGTGACAGATGGTTGATTTTTGTACCGAGTGTTCTTTCCTTGGCTACTTTCAGCAAATATTGTAAAGGAACCTGAGACACACGGTGAGCTCCATGCATTAATTCAAAGTCTCAAATTTAAGAGGCAGGGAAAAAGTCTTACTTTGTACCCCGCAGAAGTGACACATGGTAGTTTGACAAAGTTAAAGGGGGTGCGGAGGTATGGGCTATTCAGGGGGCAACTTGGATTTTTTTCCTCCTTGATATTCAAAAGACTGAAGTTATCAAAATGACCCACAAGCCCAATGAAAGAGAAAAATCAAAAGCTTTTTCTAGTCAATGGTGGAGGTGCGGACTCTCGGGGGAAATTTGGAAAAAAATTCCTTTTGGGAGAAAAGAGATAAAAGTGTAAAAGGGAGCACAGTTATGCTGGAACCCACATTCAGACATGACTCAGGATTATTTCCCAAGGGCGGAGCTGCGGGGAAAACTTGGAAAAGTTTCCCTTTTCCAAAAAAGAGGTGAAATAGTAGAATTTGGCCATCGTTCCATTTAGCACCCACCTTAGGACACATGTCAGGCTCATTTTTCAAGGGCGGAGGTTCAGAGTAAAATGTGAAAAATTTACTATTTTTCCAAAAGGTTGTAAAAGGATTCAACAGGAAACCCGCAAGCCCTATTTTAAAAAGTGGATCTCCCATGTGGATGGTGAAAATTCAAAGTTAGAAATCAACGACAATTGTGCAGTTTGTATCTGATTTTCTCTACCATTTTCACTCCAAAGCATGCCTGGAGAGTACGAATCTTCATGATTTCTGTGATATTTCTTGCACATGCCAAATAGTGAATGAGAGTTAATTTTGATATCTAAGTTTGGTGAGGAGATATCTAGGAGACATATTTTACCATTAAGATGAGATTTGACTATTTGGGCTCCATCTGATCTTCCATTGTTCCTTCATGGGCGAGCATGCAAAGAACCAAATTTGATAGATTAGGGGAGGAAGTGGTTGGTCAAGATTAAGGGAAAACTGATCTACCAGAATGAAAGAGTTGAATGCAGGGAGATGTTTCTAAGAGATCTACCCCCTGAGCACCTGACAACTTTTTACAGATCTGATTCTAGGAATCATGATTAGAGATCATGGCGAACTCAATGGTTCATTAATTTTTTTTATCTTTGGGGGAAGAAAGGGATTTGTTTAGTAAATGTTGTAAATTGCAAAAATTTATCATGTCCAAATCGTTAGAGTGTTAGAGGTCGGGACTGAATTTTTCTAAGAGGAAAAGCTTGATAGAACCCATCCTCTCTTGAGAAATCCGTCTCAAGAATCCTATTTATCTCCTTTGTGTTAAATTTGATCGTGTCAAGGTGGTTGCAAGTGTACAACCATTGAAAAGATATGAGATTATTCTAGAAACTTTCCCCTATGCTGATAAATTTAATCAAACTTGAGTTAATCAGCATTAGATTTTGGGAAAAAATTGTGTTTGCTTCATTCTCTAAATGTCTCCAAAGTAGTCTTCCTTGTTCCCATTCTAATCTTACATTGAAATCTATCTGTGAATCACACAAGATCTCAATCCTTGTAATATTTTTTTGGCATTTGTAATTTCATTTATCAAAAGAGATTTCATTTGATAGTGAAATAAACAAATTTAAAATCACTATCAACTCATTAGCATGACTATAATATTTTTTTTTAGCCTTTGAGGTGTATCTTAGGCGTGATTGAAACTTAGAGGTTGATAACGTTTAGATTAAGTTTTACTAATTTGAGCCTTCATGTTTGGATCCTTGATAGTTTGTGTGAAAGAGTTGCAAATCTGGGCCTCCATTTGAAGTACATATTCTGGTTAGGGGAACATCCTAGCTATCCCAAAGCATTATGTTGTTCTAGAGTTATCCATTTTTTTAAGATTTCTCAAAGAATCTGGTGAATCAAGTTCATTTCTGCCTCACCTCCAACCAAAAAAGCATTTAAAAACAACCAATCGTATCACATACTACCCCTATTTGTCATGTGTGTATACAAATGCATAATTTTTACTACCAAAACATGTAGAAACAATCAGGTTTTCAATTGTCTTTAGTGGCATCAACCTTGCTCTAGAAAATATCTCCATTATCTAGAGTGACAACTCGTGAGAGTTAGATTTTTGTTGCATTGATCATATTTTCTTCAAGGTCTTCTTAATAATTTCACAAGGAAGGATATCTCCATCTCCTCCACAAAGAATAGGCTACAAAAATGGCCCTCTCATCCTTAGTTGAAAGGAACGAACCATAAATTAGTGAGGATATGATCAAATCGTCTTGAGGGTGCTACCCATTTCTCCACATCTGAGTGAAAAAGAGCAAGTTAGTATTTCATCCCCAGCTACAAAATGACACACTACATGATCTGCTTGTCTCTAAGCTTCCTGACCAAACCTGTGATGTTGCTCAGCTTTTGAGGGAGAATCAATTTGGGTACCAACACTCGATTGGCTCCGTTACTGGGACCTGGTTTCCATTGTCGGGGACCTAATTTCCATTGTCGGGGACCTGATTTCCATTGCTGGGGACCTGATTTCCGTTGTTGGGAACTAATTTGAGTTGGTGAGACAGATTTGTTGATCTGTTTCATGTTCGTATCTATTTAGCCCATCCACACCTGATTGATGCCATTGTAGTGAACTTGATTTCTGTTGCCGGGGACCTGATTTCCATTGCCGGGGACATAGTGGTTATATTTCATATTCAGACCCTGGTAAACACTTCTTTTATACTCCAAGTACTAATACATTTTTTCAAACATCATCTTGTGTTTGAGCTTATAAGAAGTATTTCAAAGTTGTAAGTGTTGTGTGCAATTATTTTAGTTTCTACACCTAGTGCATTAGCTTTCATTAATAAATCTAGGTAAAGAAAATTTAGGTAATCCCATTTCTAGTTTTTAGCATTAATATGCATTTGACAAATCATATTTTAGTTCATTTTCACAAATAAGGTGGAAATCCTTTGTGGCGACTCCGTGTTGATCTGATTCTTGATGAGTACCAATGTCTTAACCTCTGTCAAGTGAGTTTTGCTATTAATCTTTGCAAAGCTGGAAGGAAGAAGATCTTTATTTGTTAGAGATATTGCTAGGAAATTGTTTTCTAGAGCTAGGGATAAACAAAATCAGAAGGAAGAAAATCTTGGAGAGTTGTTGGAGATCAGCAGACAAGAAAAGGGATCTCCATTGATGAAAGTGATCAGCCTATCATTGAAGACTGCCATTTAAGCGCTTCTGAATCAGGTAGCCTCTTTGTGGAATTGAATTCTCAAATTGGAGAGGGGCCTTCATTTTATTTTGAAAAGTTTTCTTCTGATTCTGCCCCTAGCTTTTCTGAAGTTAATAGGGTTTTCCAAGAAACAAGGCCTTTAGGGGATATCCATTTTGAAATTTATACTCCTGATGTTTCAAAGACATTTTTCCCCTTATCAATTTATCTCCCCTCCACGTTCACCTCCTCAAAACAACATGGCCCTACCCCCACCTAGACCTCCATTTCGTTGTAAACACCTTTTGTCCTATATATTTTACATGTATGGCTAGTTATCCAAATGCAGTTCCCCAGGATGTAAGAAATAGATTACTAAAGTTACAAGGAAACAACGCTATAACTGGTGATCAACATCTAAATATTTTTATCAATATGATGGAAGAATTTGAGATTGAACATGAAGATGTAAATATCAAAATTGTTTATCCATACTTTGGAGGATAGGATGCAAGGGACTAGTATAAAGCTTTGCCAGATAATTCCATTGATTCTTGGAAAGAGATGAATAATGCATTTAGATTGCAGTATGGTGATAGAACTGACGCTCAGATTTCTTCTGTATCAGAATTTGAAAACATCAAGAAGAATCCTAATGAGTCAGTACATGATTTCAACATACAAGGTTTAACAATACCTTGAGGAGATTTCTTGTTAGCTTAAGGTCAAGTGATGAATCATGTTTGATCAAATATTCAATATGCATTTGATAAAAAATGTTGCTTACTACTTCAGGGAAAAAAACCCTACTAATTTGAGGCAAGCCTTCACCATGGCTCTACAAATTGAGAACAACATCAAGGCAATTAGAAAACCTCCAAAAAGGGAGGGTGTAAACCTAACTAACCCAGAAAAGCCTTAAACAAGTAAGGATGTTGATTTAGAGGAAGTTGTGAAAACTTTGGCAGGGGATGTCAAATAAATATCATACAAATTAGCCCGGGAAAAAAAAGGGAAGTGGGAATAGTTCACAAGGTCAGCACAAGCAAGCAAGGCCAAGAAAATTTTACAAATCATAATAGAAATGATATGAGATCTAATGATAGAGGCAAGGTTACCTGTTGGATTTGGAAATAGGACAGTCCCAAGGCCAGGGAAAACAGAATGGTTCCTGATCCTTCGGCTGCTAGAGTTGCTGTTGTGGAGGAGACAACATGTCATTGATTGGTGTGATAGATGTTTCATGCCCCATGCTCCATGTGAGGAAGATCAACAGGAAGAAGAAGATGATGATGATGATAATGATGATGATGATGTTTGCATGATGGGTTGCTCCACAAGCTCACAACAAGGGGAAACATCAACTAAAGTAATAAGTGCTCAGAACTACTGCTGACTTTTTGGGATTGCATCCACCGAGTACTTGTTCTTCCTCCCTCTCATACTTTAGAATTAGATAACTGTACAAGATTTTGAATTGCCCAATAATGAATTTGAATATTTGATAGGTCTTTAATGATAAAGAAGTATGATGGAGGAATCCCATCTGAGGAGGATAGGCAGTTGTTGATGAATGTTGTTGTGGCTCAAGAAAAGGAACACAACACAAGAAGTAGGGTGGTCAAAGGGATAGGGTCTTAGGCCAAGACAAAAACTCCATTACTTTCAAATGTTCCTAAAAAGCCTCCTAAGAAAGATGCATCTACAAGGGCCTTGTTGTCCCAAACAAAAATCATACCCCTCCTCATGCCTAAGCTGTCAAAAATCTTGTGCCATCTAATGAGTGTGTCAACCTTCCTTCCAATGTTTTCTTGCCAAAGTCTGTCCCTTATGATATTTCCCAGGTCTTAAGTCAGATCAAGATATCATTTCCAATTGTTGAGTTGCTTAGGATCCCCGAGTACAAGAAGAGGGAATTGGAGTATTTTGGATTGAAGGAAGAGAAGAATGCCCTACGCAGAAATGTAAATATTTTGGAGAATACTCCAATCATTGAAGAAATAGAAGCACCACCAGCATCAGAAGAGCTAGATGAACCACCTGAGGTCTATATGGGGACATCCTTAGTATATTCTTAGCTGAATGTGGATCAATTCTTCACCACTTTGATCATTAAAGATAGATTACTACACAATTGTATGTTTGACTCAAGGGCATCATACAATGTTATGCCTCTTGAAGTCATGAATGAGCTAGACATCAAGGTGACAACAAAATTTGTGAAGTTTACTACTATGGATTCCATAGAGGTTTAGTTGTGGGATGTGTGAAGGGTCTGGTGGTACAAGTTGTAGCCTATCCAGGTAGGAATTTGAAGCTTGATGTAGTTATTGTTGATTTCCCAGCCAAGTGGGGTATGTTGTTATCTAGAAAATGGGTTATGAGTATTGGTGGGAGTGTTCAAATCTACATGTCTTCTGTTACCATTCCAATTGAGGGAAGCCTTGTCAAATTTTAAGGGGAAAAGAATATGTTGCACTTTATTGAGGATCCCAACAATGCATCTTATGAAGTATTGTACACAAGTGTTGATGTTGATAACTTTGTGGGATTTGCTAATGGGAAAGATCAAAAGATTGAAGAATGCAAGTGTCTTGAGTAGGCTGGCTCTCCTTGGAATTTATTATTTGATGGAGTTTGCTCCAGGTTCAGTAATTATGTTGGTGTTGTTCTAATCTCTCCAAGCCAGGAAGAGTTTGTCTTTTCCTTCAAACTCAACTTTGAGTGCACTAATAACATCGCTGAGTATGAGACACTGTTGTTAGGTCTGAGTATTGATTGGAAGTATGGTGTGAAATACATCATTGTCAAGGGAGATTTAGATTTGATTGTAAAGAAAGTCAGAAAACTGTATTCCACAAAGAATCAGCGAATGAAACAAATACAAGCATGAAGTTTGGGATCTCATTGAGATGCTTGTTTCATTCAACACTGTGCTTCATGACATGAAGTTCAATGATATGGAAAATAGGTTTGATGTGTTGGGATCTCATTTTAATAATTGTGCAATGTCCCCATATTATGAGTATGATGTTGAGGAGTTAACAAGGCCATCTGTACCTGACAATATTAAGCATTAGCAAGTTTTTCTTGATGATTCTCAGGTCAGAAGATTTCTGTAGAATAAAGGAGATTTTGTTGATCAAAATATTGATTGAGAGCCAATGGTGTGCATAGCAGAAGGTAAAGAAACCTTGTTTGGAAAAGGCATTATTCAACTAAAGACCAATACCATTCCTAGAGGGTTGGTTTCTCTTGAGTCCAATTTTGATAATGTTGATCGCATTATTAACATATTCATGGCATCCTCAAGGGATATTGAGGAGCATGACCTTGGCATAAAGGAGAAACCAAATAATATTTGGTTAGGCAATAATCTCAACAAGGAGTAGTCCTACATCCAATTTCTGAAAAAGTATCAAGAGTGCATGGCTTGGAATTCTTCTGAGTTGAAGGCATACAGAGAGGACTTGTTTCAACATGAGATTCCCTTGAAGTAAAATGTAAAACCATTCAGGAAGAAACAGAGGCCAATCAATCCACTCCTATCTCTTAAGATGTAAGAAGAACTGAAGAAACTGAACCTAGTACAAGTCAGAAAGAAGAATGGTGACATCAAGCTGTGTGTGGATTTCAGGAATTTGGATAGAGCATTAATGAAGGATAATTACCTTTACCAAACATAGGAAACACGTTGCAGCTAGTGACTGGTTCTGAGCTACTTTCTACCCTGGATGGCTTCTCTGGTTATAACCAAGTTGTGGTGAAGGAATTAGAAAGAATTAAAATAGCCTTTACCACTCCTTAGGGGACTTATGTATATATCAAGATGCCCTATGGTCTGATGAATGCTAGTGCAACCTTCCAAAGACCTACGGACAACGGATTTTCTTATTACATCAATGATTTTATTGTTGTCTACCAAGATGATGTAACTGTGTTCTCCTAGAAGAGAAGTGATCACTTTCTGTAATTGGAAAAGATGCAGAGAATATGGCATTTCAATCAATCGAAAGAAGTGCCATTTTGGTGTGCAGAAGGCAAAGTTGCTTGGTCACATTATGTCACATGAGGGGGTGATGATTGATCCAAAAAGGGTAGAGGCCATCAGCAAGTTTCTAATCGCAAGAACCAAGAAAGGAATTCAATGCTTCTTTAGGCAGATAAACTTCATCAAAAGATTTATATCAAACTTTGTTGAGTTGACTTTTCAAATCACTTCCATGCTAAAGATGGACCAGGTCATCAAGTGGAAAGAGGATTCCATTTAGGATTTCAATGGGATTAAAGAGGCATTAAAGCATGCACCTGTTTTAGCAGCTCCAAATTATAAGAAGCCCTTTCAACCATTCTCTTTTGCTTTAGAGAACACTATTGCATCTATCTTGTTGCAGAAAGATGATGAAGGGGTTGAGAGGCCAATTGCCTTTCTCAGTAATTAATGGTAGGGGGCTGAGCTGAGATACACTATTATGGAGAAACAAGCATTTGCCTTGGTAAAATCAACAAAGGTTTTCAGGCCTTACATTTTGAGTTCTAAGATTGTTGTTTATGTTCCCCAAACCAGGGTAAAGGACATCTTATCATAGATGGAAGTCTCGAGAAAAAGGTGTAGATGGGTGAACAAGTTGCAAAAATATGACATGGATATCTAAACCACGAAGCTAGTGATATGTATGGGCTTGGCTAATATTATGGCTGAGAGCAACTTGTAAACTATTGAGGTAAATGAGGTCAAAGAAGGTAGGGTAGATGTTTCTGAAAAATTGATGAGTTTTGAGTGGTACAAAGATGTAATTTTTTATCTCAGACATCTGAACTACTCTGAGTATTTAAGTAAGAATTACAAAAGGGACCTTAAGATGGCTTCATAGAAATATGTCTTTACTGATTATGGGTTAGGTTGGAAGAATCCATAGGGAGTCCTCTTAAGGTGCATTACTAAAGATGAAGCCCCTAAGACAATTACTGATCTCCATAGAGGAGTTTGTGGGGGGAATATTGCTGCAAGAGTCATAGCACATAAGATCCTGAGGGTTAGTTATTGGCATCCTACTATTTTCAGGGATACAACCTTGTTAGTTAGAAGATGTGAGAGTTGTCAGCACTTCTCTGGAAGACTGAAAGCTTCAGGATCCCTTCCTTTGCAACTTGTATCAATTGAAGCTCCATTCAAGCAATTGGGAATGGATTTCATTGGTGAAATTTCAGACCCTTCAAGTGCTGGCCATAAGTGGATTCTTGTAGCCACTAATTACTTTACTAAATGGGTGGAGGCAATCCTCACCAAGAGGGAAACATACCAAGTTGTCATGGATTTTCTGTTGAACCATATAATCTGTAGGTTTGGGGTGCTAGTCAAGATTGTTGCTAAAAATGCCACGAGCTTTAGAGTTAAACCCTTAGTGGCAATGTGTAAAGAATATGGGATCAACTTGACATATGAATCTAATTACAATCCCCAAGTAAATGGACAAGCTGAGTCCAGTACTAAAAATTTGTTGAAGATTATCAGAAGAGCCTTGGAGCTGAACAAGAGAAAATGGGGTGAGCAGTCGAAGTTTGTTGTCTCGGATGACTGAATTACTGTTAAAAGAGCCATTGGAAAGAGTCCATTCGAGTTGGTGTCTAGAACTCAAGCCCTGTTGCCCCTGCATATGTAATTATCCTCATATCAGTTCATGTAACAACTAGAAGATCAAGAGGTAAGCCCATATGATACCCCGCATTAACCAGATTGCTTAACTTCATGAAGAAAGGAGGGAATCCCACCAAAGGCATGTAAAGTTCAAAGAGAAGCTGAAGAAGCTGTTCGACAAGAAGATCATCCCAAAATCTTTCAATGTTGGATATCTCATGCTATTATGGGATAGCAGGCATGAAGATAAGGGAAAACATGGCAAATTTGATGCTTTATGGATGGACCCTTACTCCATTGATATCAAAATTGGTGAACATACCTTTTTCATGAAGGAATTAGATGGTGAATTGATCGAATAGCCTATTAATGGTAGGAATTTGAAACATTTCTTGGATTGATTCCCCAGAATGAAGGTGAACTTACCCTGTACAGTGTATAGTTTGTTGATTTATTTTTTGTTCTTCGTGTTTTTGTTCATTTCGTCCCTCGGTGGCTTGTTTTGTTGGTTTCTTGCTTCTTGGTGGGGGATAGTCTTGGTTTTGTGCTCTGCAAGGTGACTCCTTTTCCCAATGGATATTTTTGCATCTGGTCTACTTTTGTTCTTGTTGTACTTGCGGGGAGTGCCCATCCCCGAGTTGGAGCCGATGTTGGTGCTCGGATTTGTCTCTCCTTATTTGTCATTATTTTCCCTCTGACTGCGTGTTCTAAAAATTTTTGTCTCTCGATGTGGGTGTTTTGAAGGTTTCTATTTCCATTAGAAATGCTTTGAGCTGTTTGCAAAGTCCATTATCATGTCCCTTCTTGAAGAAGTCTCAGTCTTCCTTATTTTTGCCCTAATGTTTTCAAAATTCACTCGCTTTGTCATTTTCCCTATTTTTCCTCGACCATGGAAGCTCGAGAATGGTTGATTTATATTTTTATGCCTTTGTAAATCCAAATCTATGGTTGAAAAGATGCTTGGAAGCATGATTCACTTGTTATTTTTTTCAACTAAATTTTCATCCTTAGTGAAAAATTGGGTTCTAGTTGTGAATGGTGATTTTCTGTATTTTTGACGGTCTAACGGGTGTCCTTTTCCTATAAAAGTTATTCCTCAGCATTCGGTGGTCACATGGCTTCTTTTGGTTGGTTAGGGGATAATGGGAAAATTCTTTAACTTATCAATTTTTACTTTTTTGGCAAAAAGGCAAACCTAGTCCCGTAGCTCCACTCAAATCTGATTAGTTCTCTTGGTGCTTACATGGCTTCTTCTTATTAGATGGGGCATGGCAGGTTTTTTTTCTCAACTTGATATTTTTGGATAATTTGGAAATAAGTATGAACCCACCCCGCGGCCCTGCCAAGGCTTTGATTAAAGAAAATTTTAAAGTGGCAGGGAAAAAGTATCACTTTGACCTCGCAAGAGCACACGTGGCAAAGCTAATAGTAGAGATGCGGGCCTTTGGGGGTAACTTGGATTTTTTTCCCTTTTGGAAAAATCGAGTAAAATTCTAAAATGGAAGCGTGCCCCTGCCAAATCATTTTTGATGCCTTAAGGATTTTGAAGTTGCACCATAGTGACACATGGAGGTCTCTGCTGGGTCTTCTTTCCTTAGAAATTTCAGCAACCTCTTAAAGGGCCTGAGACATGTGGAGAGCCTGTGCTCATTCAAAGTCGCAACTTTTGGGGATCATCTCAAGATGCATCATAGTGACACATGGCAGTTTAAAAAGTCAAAGTGGCGAGGAGGCGGACCATCAGGGGTAACTTGGATTTTTTGCCCCATGATATTCAAAAGATTAAAACATCAAAATGGTCCGCAAGCTCGATAAAGGAAAAGTAAAAGATTTCTCTAGTCAACGGCAAAGGTACGGACTCTAGGGGAAATTTGGCAAAAAGTTATTTTGGGAGAAAAAAGAAGTGTGGTTCTGCTGGGACCCACATTGGGACACATGTCAGGCTCATTTCCCAAGGGCAGAGCTATGGGGAAAACTTGGAAAATTTTCCCTTTTCCAAAAAGGAGGTGAAATGGTAGAATTTGGCCATGGTTCCACTGGGACCCACCTTAGGACACGTGGCAAGTTCATTTCCCAAGGGCAGAGGTGCGGAGAAAAATGGAATTTTTTTCCATTTTTTCAAAAGGTTATAAAAAGTCAAACGAAACCCCCGAGCCTATTTTAAAATTGAATCTTCCACATGGATGGCCCAAATTCAAAGTAAAGATCAATGACAACTATGAGTCTGAATATGATTTTCCCCCCTTTTTTCTGAAACACACCTAGAAGTGTGAGTCTTCATGAATTCTTAGTATTTCCTACACACCAAACAAAGAGGGGAGTTAATTTTGATATGTAAGTCTTGTGGGAGAGATCTGGAGACATTTTTCTATCGAGTTCAATCTGATTTTCCATTTTTCTTCTCCTGAGCACGCAAGGAACCATATTTGACAGATTAGGGGTGGAAGTGGTTTACAAGATTGAAGGAGGAGTGTTCTACCAGATGAAGGAGTTGAATGCTAAGATTTTTGAAGAGAACTATCCCATGAGCACCTAACAACTTTTTACAGATCTGATTCTGGGAATCGTGATCAAGATCACGGTGAGCATTGGTACATTAATTTTTTTTTTCTTTTGGGGAAGAAGGGGCTCTATTGTAAATGTTATAAAAGGCAAAAACTTTTTGTGTAAATCGTTGGAGTGTTATGGGTCAAAGAAAATTTCCAAGAGAAAAATTTGAAAAATCCTATCTCTTGAGAAGCTGTCTAAGAAGCATGTATATCTCTTTTGTATTAAGTTTTATTGTGTCAAGGTGGTTGTAAGTTTACAGCCATTGACAAGCTCTAAGATTGTTCTAGAAAATTTCCCTTGCTAATAAATTGAATCAAACTCGAGTTATTCTAGGTTGATCTTGCGAAAAAAGTGTTTGTTTCATTTCAGAATGTTTGAAAATAGTCTGTCTTGTTCCTATTGTAATCTTGTATCAAAATTTGTCTTAATCACACAGGTCTCAATCCTTGTGACAGTTTCGTGGTATCTGCAATCTCATTTCTTAGAAGATCTCTCATATGGGATTGAAATAAACGACTTAAAATCGCTTTTCTTTCATTTATTGACATAGATTGTTTGTAAGCCTTTCGGTATACCTTAGGCATGATTGATATTAGATCTTGATGTTTTACTGAGTCTTCTAACTCAAGCCTACATGTTAAAATCTCATATATTGTGTGAAAAGTTTCAAATCTAGGCCTCCATTTGAGTACATATTCTGGTTAAAGGAACATTTAGCTATTCTGAAGTATTATGTTGTCTAGACTTTCCATTTTGTAAGAGTTCTTAGAGATTTTGCAAATCAAGTTCATTCTACCTCACCTCCTACCAAAAGTTATTTAAAAACAAATATCCTACCCATACTACCCCTGTTTGTCATGTGTGTATAAAAATGCATAAATTTTACTACAAAAACATGTAGAAACAATTAGGACTCCAAATGTCTTTAGTAGCCTGAACCTTGTTTAGAGAATATCTCAACTATCTGGAGAGACAACTCGAGAGAGTTATATTTTGGTGCATTGATCATATTTTATTCAAGGTCTCCTTAACAACTTCATTAGAAGGGATATCACTATCTCCTCCATAAACAACAGGCTACAAAAGGGTTCTCTTACCTTGTTTGAATGGCACAACCTAAAATAGTAAGGATAGATCAAATCCTCTTGAGGGTGCTATCCATTTCTCCACATCTGAGTGACTAAGGGCTAGTTAGATCCCATCCCTAGCTACAAAATGACTCATCATGGTCTATCTGTCTCTAAGCTTCCTGATAAACCTGTGATGTTGCTCAGAATTTGAAGGAGAATCAATTTATGTACCAACAAATCCCACAAAGAATTTTAAATGCTTAGATCTTTTAAGATATTGTGATAGCCCGCGTGGAAATCCCGACCCTGACCTTCAGATGGCCATATCTTTTGATTGGATATCTTGATTTGGGTGAGACCAAGTTCTTCAAAAGTGCAAAATACAACCCGCCATTATCAAGGTTGTCAGGCTTCTCAACTACCACCATAGTGAAGTATGGGATTCCTTTCTTGCGCAATAAGTAATAACACATGGAGGCACTGGTTTTGTAGTAGAAACCATCATTGTTTTAGTTGAATTCAATGTTCTTTTGGGGTGGTTGAAGTAGGTTTTTATTTATTCTCCTTTCTCCCTCATATTCTTCCTATATCTTGTAAGGAGGGGCTTTTTTTAGAGGTTGGTCATTTTTTCTCTCCTTCCCCCCTCCCTCTTTCTTCTCTAGGGTCAAATGTGGAGTTTAATCCTCCTCTCTTTACTTTTTAATTATGTTTTATTTTCTCTTTACCACTAATGATGTACTATGTGAACTCATGGAACAATAAAATTTGTTTCGTGATGCATTTTGTCCATCCTTTGCTTCTTTTATTGTCTCTTCTTGCCTCTCACCATTACAGGTTTCGCATCTATGTTTATGTGTTTGAAGTGTTGTTCTATGTGAAATTTATCTTTGGTATGTGATACATCTTGTCCATCCTCTACATTTCTCACCCCTCTTCATTTCAGGTAGTTGATATTGTGATCAACAACCCTCCTTTTCTAGTGGATCACCACTTTTCTGTAGGTTTTATTTTCATGCACTTTCTCTCCCTGGTCCCTTGGAAAGTTAAATTATGATTAGATAGTTTTCTTGGATTATAGTAGATTGTTGTAGGTAGTTTAGGAGCAGGAACCAACCTTCTCTGGAGGATCATCTTAGGCCCGCAAGTCCCACAACTTGAGAGATGATTCAATGTTTCTCAAAATAAACCGTGAGCTCAAGCACACACACTTGTTCAAATCAGAGGGTGTATTTTTTTTGGTATAAACAATTTTGGCATGCCTGGTGAGACATGTTTGAAGCACCTTACCACTTCATTTTAGTTGGTTGGTGTGTTACTTTTAAAATTTAAGGTTTTGGAAGCATATCCAAGCACATCTGGTGACTCCATTTGGTTCAAACAACCCACATCTCTAAAGTTTCAGACCTTCTCCCAATCCATTTCCACCCATTATTCTTTCCACATCTTTCTTCTTCTTCCATCCCATGAATTTTTTCAATCATGACTTCATTCCCAACTTCGAATTCACACTTGTAGCAACATCATTGCAGTCCACCTCCAACATATTTCACAACTCCTCCAGATTGGCATTATGATTAGATTAAGAACCATTATGCTTACCCATATGAGTAGTTTCAAAGCCAGTTTAACTATGAAACATATCAGGAACAAGGGTACGCATACAATGGTAACATTTATATGGAGAATGGTGATCTACTGGAGAAGATTCAAAGGATGGAGGCTAGCATGGTTAAATCCAGGGATACTACACAAATAAAAGCTTTCAAAATTGGTTGCAGGGAACCTTGTCCATGGGAAGACCCTTTTCCAAGACATTAAAAACCATAGGAGAATCTTGAATTCACGGTTGAAATTTTACCTCAAATTGCACAGTGGACTGAGGAAATAGAGGCCTATGAGCTTGGTGTCAGACAACCTTGTCAATGGGTAAGTCCACCACCTCATAGATTTTATTTTCCTCTTTCTCAATCAGTATCATTGTAGTAGTGTCATAAGTCTAGTTTCTCACTAGCTTCCCCAAGTGTTGATTTCCCTTCTCCATATTCTATTCTTCCATCCCATCTTAATTTCTTTTCCCTTTTCCCTTCCAAATCCAAGTCCCCTCCACAAGAGCTAAAAGCAGTACCTTCCCCACTCACCACTCCTCCTAGTTTCCCGAGTCCATGTTTGGAAGAGACTCAAAAATACAGTCAAGGAGAGAAGCAAGAAGAAGAGAAAAGAAAAGAATAAATGATTAGAAGCTTGGTAAGCTTGGCTCTTAGATTCAAAATTGAAAATATTCCCTTGTTGGTTAAGCCTATGGAGGATGTCAGAGTTGAAGAGCTAGTGGTGGCTAAGGCTGATTTTGTAGCAGCAGTGGAATAAGAAGAATAATAGTTTGTATCCTTTGAATGCAATGTCCATGATGGTAATTTATTTTTAGAGAATGCTGATCTAATTCAAGCTACACAATCATTCCAAGCGAGGGGAGAAGAAGCAACTCCAAATCCAAAAGGGGAGGACTGCATTCTTGCTGTGGAGGAGAACCATACAGTTTCAAAGGCTTTGAATATAGAGAAGGCCGTAGAAGAACCTTCAGTTCTTCCTCCCACTTCATCCCCTTCAAGTTATGATGTTGAAGAAAAGTTTGAGATTTCAAACTTCGTGTTCGAGGATGAGGGGAACCATGGTGAACAAGTTGCAGATCAGGAGGCATATTATTTGTCTAATTTGGAGGATTGCTTTGATGATGAGGAGCCCATAGAGATCACATCATTTGCTCCTCCATCATCCACCTTCCAAGCACATGATTATGCTACCATGGATGAGAGAATTCAAGGACAATAGCCTATAGTTCATAACAGCCCTTTGGAACAAAGGTTAGAGGATCCTAATCTTCCATGTTCATCTCAGGAGGAGGAAGGAAATAGTGATGAAACCATTTCCACACCAGTCATTAAGGAAGAGGATAAGCTGCTTATAGAGGCAATGCAAGGAAAAAATCAACATGCAAGCAACCTCTTTTTCCAAGAAGGTATGCAAGAAGACTCCATTTTTGGAGTTGATTTCTAGAGAAAAGGGTACATCCATTGAATCAGACCATGCCCAATCAAATACTTGGCTTCATTGGAGCCAAAAGAGGAGTTGTCACCAGTCATGCTTGCTCCTGAGCATGAGGATGAGTTTCAGAGTACTAAGGATCAGCTGCAATGCCTCATTAATCCAAATACAGAGCAATTAAAAGAGGTATTTGTCTTGTTTTCAGTTGATACCTTGATGGTTTGGGTGGAGGATCGGCATCTTGTTAGTTTTTCACTCATAATAAAATTCATGTTCAACTCCAAATCATATAAATGGCTTCCTATTTTGAGAAAGGGAAGCTGCTTCTCCCTACCAGTTGCAGGATTTGTTTGGGTTCCCTTTAATTTTGGTTAGTGTAGAGTAGGTAGGTTTTCTTTCAACAGAAGAACTACTTATGCACATCATTTTGTTGTAGTTTAGGTTTTATTTCCCTAAGTGCTTTGGCACAAGTTTTGTTGCTCTTAGGTTGTATCACTATGCAATTCAGTGTGCCTCTAGGTGAATGTTGTAACAATCCATTCAAGGAACAGGTGAATGCTCCAGGGAAACACAATTTTTGAATCTCAGAAATCTCATCTTCAAGATTTTCTTACGAAAATTATTAGTACAAGCATTGGGGCATGTTCAGAATCAGATATTACAAGCTTCAGGTTCAAGTTTTAAGCACAATATCAATATCAGGCTATCATTCATGACTCCATGCCCAATGGATGTAATAAGGCAACTGATCTTTCAACCTAGTAGGCAAATGATCCCACAAGTTTCCAATCATTATCCAATTTTTCCCCTCAGGTAAAATTGATCAGACCAAACCTTGCACTAGAGAAATGAAGAGGTTGGTTCAGTCATGTGAGCCCACATTTAAAATCTAACAATCAGGTTATAGGAAGGCTCGAAAATGGAGAAGGAAGGTCGGAAAATGAGTTTGGAACTTTTCATAGGTTATAGTCCTCTCGTGCACTCCCCACACCATGTAATGGTCTGAAAAAATCATGAAAGCTAGCTCGGTAAGTCAAAATCAAGCCCAGAGTGAGTCGACTTGAAGAAAAGCAACTAAAGTGCAGAAGCTACCACATGTCTGGGTCAGTGCACCTTCAAAAGGTGCCACGTCGTAAGAGCCCGAAAAGGTAGAACTAGTCGTTAAAAAATTCTAATCAGGGGAAGAGTCAGCGGAAGCCTCCATGTTCCATCAGTTAGGACAACTTCAAAGATAAAACCCAGATGCTAGGTCCCTAAATGACTCTTAGCCTTCACATGCCTCTTCAACTCAACTTCCATGGTAAAATACAAAGGCTGGTCCCTAATTGAGTGGAGGCCTTCCACGTCTCTACGCGTCGCAACAATGTTGCTCCTAAATAAAAGGGACTTAGCCAAAACACAAAGAAAGTAGAGAAAGCTCACGGATGATGCCAAGTGTCCGATCGTCCCAAACTTCAAGAGTAAATCGATGGCCCAGAGTCTTGGAGTCCCGCAGGGTTTCCACGCAGAGCAAAGCAACAAAGGTCCCACCGCAAAAAGGGGTTTTTTCACATGTCATACTATAGTCGTAGCCCTTTATTCACCCAAAGGTGTGAAGCAACAAGTTCACGGAGATTGCCTAGTGTTAGCATGTTGCACTTGCCCAAGACCCTAAAACGTAGCAAAAATCTTCAGCACATGCATAGTGGATTCCATTTACGAATAGACTCCAAACCCAAGGCAGTGTTCACTCAAGGCTCGAATCAGCTAAGTATAAAAAAGGAGTCAGCAGAAGCCTCCACGTGTCTCTTCGGTAAACATTTGGTATGATGCTCAAAAGTGGGGTCCCCAAACGAGCGCAGGCCCTCCACGTGGTCAGAGCCTGAGAAAGATAGAATTGGTCGTTGAAAAGTCTAAGCTTGGGAAGAGTCAACAGAATCCTCCACGTGCCTCAGCTCAGTGCATGTTCAAAAGTAAAATCCAAAGGCAGATCCCCAAACAAGCGCAAGATCTCCACATGTGTCTAGGGTCCAACATAGTTGCTCCTAAATAGACGATAAAAATAGAAACAACCATTTAAAAGTCTAAACATGGGAAGAGCTAGCGGAAGCCTCCACGTGCCTCATCAACACAACTTCAAAGGTAAAATCCAAAGGCAGGTCACCAAATGAGCGCAAGACCTTCACGTGTCTAGGGTCTAACATAGTTATTCCTAAATAGAGGGACTTAGCCAAAACACAAAGAAGGTTAGAGCAGGCTCGGAGATGATGCCAAGTGTCCAACTGTCGCAACTTCAAGAGTGAAAGGAGGGAATAAATTCTTGGAAGCCCACAGGGTTTCCACATGGAGCTAACTACAAAGGTCCCACCCAAAAAGGGGTTTTGACATTATATATAGTGAGGCCATTTACTCACCAAAGGGAACAAAGAAACATGTTCGTAGACGGTGCCAAGTGTCAGCATGTCGCATTCCCAGGACCCTAAATGGCAGCAAAAATCTTAAGAATGTGCAGGGCTTCCACGTGGATCTTGGGTAGATAGAATCCAAAGCCAAAGTAGTTTGGAAAAAGATTGGCAAAATTTCAGTTCAATGAAAGATGAATCATGAAGCCCAGCAAGAATTTTAAATGCTTAGATATTTTTCAGATATTGTGAGAGCCCGCATGGAACACCTGACCCTAACCTTCAAATGGCTATATATTTTGACTGGATATCTTGATTTGGGTGAGACCAAGTTCTTCAAAAGTGCAAAAATACAACCCATCATTTTTGAGGCTGTCAGGCTTCTCATCTACCACCATAATGAAGTATGCGCTTCCTTTCTTGCCCAACAAGGAACAACACATGGACGCATGGGTTTTGCAGTGGAACCCATCATTTTTGTAGGTGAATTCAATTCTATTTTGGGTTGGTTAAAGTAGGTTTCGCTTTATTCTCTCCTTTCTCCCTCATATTCTTCCTATATATTGTAAGGAGTGGCATTTTTTCAGAGGTTGGTCATTTTTTCTCTCCTGTCCCCTCCCTCTTTCTTCTTTAGGGTCGAATGTGGAGTTTAAGCCTCTTCTCTTTGCTTTGTAATGGCATTTTCTTGCCTCTTTCCCACTAATGATGTACTGTGTGAGCTCATGGAGCAGTAAAATTTGTTTCGTGATGCATTTTTTCCATCCTTTGCTTATTTTAATGTCTCTTCTTGCCTCTCACCATTTCAGGGTATAATGTGCATATCTTTGATGTCTATTGCAAGTTTAAGATTTTTGTTTAATGGGTTTGAAGTGTTGTTATGTTGTGAACTTTATCTTTAGTTTTTGATGCATCTTGTCCATTCTCCCCATTGGTCACCCCTCTTCACTTCAGGCCATTGAAATTACGATCAAGAACCCTCCTTTTTTGGTCTATCACCGCTTTAGTGTAGGTTTTGTTTTCATGCACTTTCTCTTCCTGTCCCTTGGAAAGTTAATTTAGGATTAAATAGTTTTCTTGCATTAGAGCAGATGCGGTAGGTAGTTTAGGAGCACGATCCAGCCTTCTTTGGAGGATCATCCCAAGCCCGCAAGTCTCACAGCTTGAGAGATGATTCAACGTTTCCCAAAAAAACATTGTGAGCTCAAGCACACATACTTGTGCAAATCGGAGGGTGTTTATTTTGGTATCAACAACAACATCTTCCTCTTTCTTGCTCAGAGCATGTAGAAATAGCTTCTGTAAATTTCAAGTTGTTGAATACTGGAGGGAAACTAGAGGTTATTTATAATGACAATGGAAATATACATTTTCACATTGAACACAAGCTTGAAGTAGGTTGAGCTATGCATTTAACAACATGCAGATGTCTTCGTTTATTCAGAAAACTAGTTGATAGAATGATTTCTTCTTCTATTGCATACAACAAACCTAGACAGCAACATGGTAGATGTTTTCTCTAAGAGATAATTGAAACAACTTTCAAAAGTAGATACAAATCTAAATCAATCAATTTATATATAGTAAGGTGAGGATTATTTTGCATAAGGATTTATATTTGCGTGTAGAACTAATTCAACCAATAATTAATTGATTTTGGACATCTATTAGAGAGAGGTCTATTAGGCACAATTCCACACATCATTATGTTTACTTAAATATGATTATTTAGAACTCTACTCTTGTTGCACTGTCCATTTACTGCTAAATTTGTAAAGTTAACTTGGGTCCCATCGTGGTCAAGAACTATAGATCTACAATAAGTGCTTCTATTATTTTACAAGGGATGTGGCAGGTCTCAAAGGCTGCATCCTCCCCTGATAGCTCCCGCTGCATGCCACCTCCCATCGAATTGACCATGAAACACATTCAGTTGCCCCCCCCTTTTTCTTATACTTTAATTTAACTAACTTCTTTGTTTATTTATTTTATACGGGGCACCACACAACCTAATTTGACTCTGTTTGTTCTAATCATATTGTTTTTTCCTACATTCATAAGCATCATGCCCATATTTCTTGCAATAATGACAATGAAGATGTGACTCATTCGATCTCTAACCAAAAGTGTGATTGTGTTTGTGATCATGAACTTTTCCTCTTCCACATTGATTAGTTGGATCACTGTTACACCCTCCTCTTCATGGACTTCTTCCTCTACCTCTAGGACTGAACCTTCCTTTGCCTCTTCCACGAATTTCCGATGTCTAAGATGAAAAAGCTTGTTTTACTATTGCTTGTCGTCTATTCAACCTCTGTTCATGATTTATTAGTCATGCGTGCAATTCATCAATTGAAATCCGACTTAGATCCTTAGTTTCTTGAATAACTTCAACCAAAGGATCAAATTTTGCAAACGAACTCATGTAAGCATCTTTTCAATAATCCTTTTATAATCCAATTTTTCTCCATGAGATTTATTCTTATTTAGTAGGCAAAAAACTATATGAGATCAATCAGAGGCCATGTGAAAACCAGGTCATCCATACATCCTAATGGATACATATAAATCTGAAAACACAGTAGGAAAAAGGGTATATAACGGCATATTTGTTGATTTCTCGTTGTGATAGAACAATATAATGTAGGCAGGCTACGGCAAATGTTCCTGCCATGCCGGACTAATATGTTCGCTTCCTATTCAAGAAGCAAATGATATTATTAACAATAAAATGAATATAGAACGGCAAAACCAAAACAAATTTGATGCTTCGAATCTACCGCGTCGTTTTTACAATTAAGTGTCACTATACAGATTCGAGTAAAACAAACTTACATATCCGCTTGGCAGACTTTTTCTTGACCTACTTGGCAGCAGAGGAATCTATATTCAACACTATATGAAATTCTCGGTAAAGCGGTTATGTTTTTTGCGTAGATGGTTCATAATATTTTCTTGAAATTGTGTTGTTGGTTTTGTCTGTTGGGATGGAATGAAGAGCGTTAATGGCAAGAAAACATGAGAGAAATACGTTCGTTATCAATAAAGACACGATTATAGACCACTAAAACTAAAATGCAATGGATAGAGCAAAGTCTGCCAAGCGATTTCAGCTATTTTCGTGTTTGTATCCACCCAAAGTTTATACGTAAAGTTTATGTTTTGAGTTTACCTGTGAAGGAATTCATTGAAGCACTTAAATATAAAATTCATTAATGCGCATATTTGCGCAGGAATCGAAGAGAACTCTAATGGGGTTTATAGTTTAGATGGTCAACGGAAACAGTGTTGCCTCCGTCCCTGAGTGACCCTGAACTATGCACCACGTTGCAAACACCGTTCGCTGAGTTTGGACAATCCAGGCTTTCCGTTTGTCTTTTGACTCCTCAGTCTCTATTAATTCCTGGTTCGACTTTCACAAACATGTGTGCTTTTTTTGCTTCAGTTGTTTGTGTTTTTCACTGCCATTCAAGTAGCTTCTCGTCACTGTAGCAAAGTTCAAATAGAGAATCTGTTTTTTTTTTTTGAATGGTGGGAATACAAGAGATTGCTCCCATGTTTACGTCTGATATCCGTGGAGATTATATGCAAATCTGCAGCGTTGATGTGCAGGATCAACTTAATATAATTTGTAATGCTTGTCACAAGTGTGTCGAACGGCATCGTGAGGCTGATTCTCATTACGTGCAGCCCAAATTATGCCAACGTCATGAGGTTAGTAGTGGATACAAATTTTAGGTTTTGGTTTGAGTACTTCGTTGTCTTCACTACGCTTTAAATTTAAGCTATGTAATGTGTTCAGATTGTAGAGGAACTGGTGCAGTTAGTAAAAATCTCGGGCCCAATAGTAATAATGGAATTGCTGCTCTACTTGAGAGGGATGGTATCCATGCAATTCCTGGGCTATCTTGGTGAGCTTGAATTAGCGGGAGGTTCTCTTTCAATCGGCTTCGCTAATATAACCTGCTATTCAGTTTTATCCGGCCTTGCTATGGGAATGGAACCCGTTTGCAGTCAGGGTTTCGGAGCAAAACAATGGAGTCTCTTGGGCCTCTCTCTCCAAAGAACCATTCTCATTCTGTTTTGCGCCGCGGTTCCTATCTGTTCGTTGTGGTTGAATGCCGAATCAATCCTCGTGTGGTGCGGCCAGGATAAAAGCATCGCCGAAATGGCAGGTAGGTACATTTTATTTTCTCTGCCTGATCTTATCGCGCAGTCTTTCCTTCATCCGCTCAGGATTTACCTTCGAACTCAGTGCTCGATACTTCCGCTTACCGTCTCCGCAGCCGTGGCTCTTGTCCTTCACATCCCCATTAATTATCTTCTAGTAGTGCATTTAAAATTATCCGTCCCGGGTGTCGCCCTGGCTGCGGTATGGGCCAACTTCAACATTGTAATATGCTTGGCCTGTTACATATGGCTGTCGGGGCTATATAAGAATACGATGCCGGTGCTGTCGAGAGAATGCTTGAGAGGATGGGTTTCATTTTTAAGATTAGCAGTCCCCAGCTGCGCATCGGTATGTTTAGAGTGGTGGTGGTACGAGTTCATGATCCTCCTCTGCGGACTGATGTTGAATCCCAAAGCAACGGTGGCGTCCATGGGGATTCTCATCCAGTGTACGGCATTGCTTTACATATTTCCATCGTCCCTGGGCGTGGGAGTTTCCACGCGAGTGGGAAACGAGCTCGGTGCAAACAGACCCGACAAGGCCCGAACGGCCATGAAGGTAGCAGTTGGATGTGCAGTTCTCCTGAGCTTCATAGCCACTAGCTTTACATTAATGGTGCGTCACAAATGGGGTAGAATGTTTACTCAAGATGTGCAGATTCTGTCGCTGGTGTCGACTGCGCTACCCTTAGTGGGCCTCTGCGAGCTGGCGAATTGGCCTCAGACAACTGGATGTGGAGTTCTACGAGGCCAGCGCACGTCCTAGCATCGGCGCGAACATTAATTTGGGTTCCTTTTACCTGATCGGGACACCCGTTGCATTTATTTTGTGTTTCTTATATAAATTTGAATTTGTGGGTCTATGGTTAGGCATGCTGGCTGCACAAGCGTCCTGCCTCTTTCTCATGCTGTTTGTGTTGCTGCGGACGGACTGGTTTGCTGAGGCTGCGAGAGCCACCGAGCTCACTGCCGGCGCAGAGGAAAGTTCAGCGGATGAACAGATTGAAGATAATTGACACGAAGAAAGTCAGTAGCCAGATTATCCTATATGTGTGGTTCGTGAATAAGAAGTTGATAAAATTAGTTAATGGCGCCAGAATCTGAGATGCTGCAACCCTGCATAGGATCGAACCGGATTATATTGTTTTTACACGAGTACTTCCTAAATTATGACGATAACATTCTGTTCATCTCTTCAAAACTATTGCAAATAAAAAGCACGTACCTTATTAAGTTAAACTTGAGCATGGAGTTATGTATGTATGTATTGAAGTTTAAAAATTCAAGTTTATTTGAATTTTTGACTTGATGTTTTTTTTTTTTATGTAACACCTGTTAAAACAATCCACTTGAGACCCAACAACAACCTAGGATTAGTTAGGAAAATTATGAAATAATTTTTTTTTAATTAAAAGAATCTATAAGCATGTTACAAGATCTGTCACCAATAGGTTCCGGAACAATTCTAATCTACTAGAGTATATATTTCTGTTATTAATAATTATTAGAGGTCATAAGGTCCAAAATTTATGGTTAAAAGTTTCAAATAAGTTTAGAGGGAGAAATTCCTCACCATTACCCTTTCTCTAATAGGCTTAAATTTTCAACTTAATTTTTCTCATACATAACTCATTCAAAATTTTCCTAAATCACTCTCATTGGATAGGAAATTTCCTCATATTTCTATTGATATAAAGAAGTCCTCCTAACTCGTCATATTTTTCAAGTTATGGGCCGGCGGGCCTTGCGGTGAAAGTTTTCCCTTGCGTGGGTCGGCAAAGCGAGGAAGAGTTTTGGCATTTTTTCCCTTTTCGAGGCAAAAACAAGATTTTCCTCTACGCGTCCGCATGCCCGAAGAGGACACGTGTCGGCTTGAAAACATTTTGGCAGAAAGTCAGACCGTCGGAGATATTTAAGGCATTAAGCCTTTTGTGGAGCAAAATGTAAGGGGCAAAACTTCCTGCGCACCTCCGCTGCTCCCAGATGACGCCACATGTCATCACCCTATTGGCCACGGGCTGGCGGGGAGGCGGAGGAAAATAAAAAAAAATTCCAAGAAATTTTTTAAAAGCACTAAGGTTGAAAAAGGTGTCGCACCTCCTTCATTTCCTCGTGAGGCCACATGGCGGCTTCTAGTTGGTTGCAGGACGATGGAGTGGTGGGGAAAAGTTAGAAATTTTTCCAAAATATTTCCGAAAGTGCTAAGTTAAAAAAGGGAATCCATCCATCCACTGACACCTCATGGTGCCACGTGGTAACCTCTAATTGGCTACAGGCCGGCAGAGAAACTTTTGAAAATTTTCCCAATTTTTTTTTTCCGAAGTCCCAAGGGAAAAATTCAGGCCACGGGCCTACCATGGAAAATTTTCACATAATTTTCCGCCAAGTGAAGAAAACTTCAGAAAACCATAACTTTTGATAGAGAGCTCAGTTTTGGGAGAACGAGGATTTTCAGGAAAGCTCTCGACGTCCTCTTTTCATAGAGCTCATTAATTTTAGATTTGATAATGTTTAAGGGGTCAATTTTAAGAAAATGGCCTGCTAGCTTTTTAAAAGCAAACTGGTAAATTTTAACTTGTAATTTTTGTTCAATTTTGTCATTCTTTCTCCTTTAACATGTCAAATGAACATGGAGGATTGTTCTAAGAAAATTTTTAGGATGTAATGGAAGGTAATTTTTCTTGATTGATTTCCAATTTGAATTTTTACAACTTCAGACAACAAAATAACTGTGACGCACCATTAATTCTACCCCATTTGTGACGCACCATTAATGTAAAGCTAGTGGCTATGAAGCTTAGGAGAACTGTACATCCAACTGCTACCCTCATGGTCGTTCAGGCATTGTCGGGTCTGTTTGCACCGAGCTCGTTTCCCACTCGAGTGGAAACTCCCACGCCAAGGGATGATGGAAATATGTAAAGCAATGTCGTACACTAGATGAGAATCCCCATGGACACCACCGTTGCTTTGGGATTCAACATCAGTCTGCAGAGGAGGATCATGAACTCGTACCACCACCACTCTAAACATATCGATGCGCTGCTGGGGACTGCTAATCTTAAAAATGAAACCCATCCTCTCAAGCATTCTCTCGACAACACCAGCATCGTATTCTTATATAGCCTCGACAGCCATATGTAACAGGCCAAGTATATTACAATGTTGAAGTTGGCCCATACGGCAGCCAGGGAAACAACCGAGACTGATAATTTTAAATGCTCAACTAGAAAATAATTAATGGGGATGTGAAGGACAAGAGCCATGACTGCGGAGATGGTAAGCGGAAGTATCGAGCACTGAGTTCGAAGGTAAATCCTGAGTGGATGAAGGAAAGACTGCACGATAAGATCAGGCAGAGAAAATAAAATGTACCTAGGGGAGAAGGGCTAGTATGCGAACACCCTAAGTTCGCAGGTCCATGGAGCCAATTCCTTGCCACGTAGGATCACCAATTTGACAGCTAGTTATAAATAAACATTTTTTTATCCTAAGCCTTTAATTTCGAATCATATTTTAATATTATTTGTTTCCATATGATCGATCAAATAAAATATCTCAAAAAAAACACATTTACTGGTGGAGACCCGAAGTGGTTCACACAACAGGATAAGTGTTCAGCATTAAATTCGAAATAAAAGAGGGAAACACAATCTGTCCTCATGGATTTTGATGCGCCTAATAGATAAGAAACAAATAAATGCTCAACCACCATTTACCATGGCTTGTTTTGGACGTGTTCCATATTGTTTTTCTCAACCACCATTTACCATACTGTTTCCTTTAGATGCGTTACACACTGTCTCCTTTGGACGCATTACACACTGTCTCCTTTGGACACGTTACACAATGTCTCCCTTGGACGCGTTACACACTGTCTCCTTTGGACGCATTCCCTTCTAGTAGCTACTTCCTTTAGACGCATTGCATCTCCCCATGCCCATTTCTAATGCCAGTATGGTTGTTGTTGAGTGGGCTTACAGCGTGTGCGAGGTTTGCGTGAAGCGGTCTTTCTTAGTGCCTTGCTCTAGATATTAAAGCACAAGGGGTTCATATTGTCCACATCATTATACAGTGAACAATATGACCTTCCAGGTATACACTGAAAACATCCACATTTTTTTTGTTTCATTCATTTTTTTCTTTCATTTTCTCTGAAGCTTTGACTGCATACTATTTTTCAGTTTGTTTTCATTCATTTCTCACATTCTGAGGTCCATCTGCGTGATCTTCTTTGGATAGTCATCTCTCTGGTAGCCTGATGCATTTTCATGTCGTTTCTTTTAATGGGAATTGTCATGTATGTCAGGTCAAAGGAGCCTGAGGAATTATAGGAGGACCATGTGTTGGACCGAGACGCCATAGCTCAGACGTACTGGCAGCTGCGCATCTAGGACCGAAGTGCTTGGACCCGAGAGCTGAATCTCAGACCCTTTTCAGATAGGTTTTGAGCCAAATTTTCTAAGCCATTCTACATGTGCCATTTTTTTATCTATTTGATCGTTATGCTATTTTCATTCTCAGTCTTCAAACAAATTCAGTTTTTTAATAAATGACTAAACATGCATGTGCAGATTGCATGGAAAAATTTGGAACGATAGTTTTATGTGTTGAGATCATTTGAAGCAGGGTGGAAACAGTGTGTATTCACACTACTAATACTCAAGGAAAATGTTACCTACAATTCTATGTTTTAAAGCCATATAGAGGTGAGGTTTCTACCTCACCAAGATTCAAATAAATCCTTGTCTTTCAGTTTTTATTTAACAGTGTTCATTTTAAGCTGCAACAATTTAATGTATTTTTTGAACAAATTCTGAGCTGATTTGGTTTCCACATCTGAAACAATGATTACATTTCAAGCAAAATGTATTAATATAAAATGCATGTCTTTATATTTCTTACATTTGGAGCAAAACATATAAACTTATACTATATGTGTCCATATTCATTACATTCGGAGCAAAATATAATAACTATAAACTATAATCGTGATTGCAATAATGCATTCTCAATTGATTTCGATACATATTTTTTTGAAACACAAAAAAAAATTCTCCTCGAATGCTGCCATAATTTTGGGATAAGTTTGTTAGTCAATTTCCATGTCACACCTTCAAAAAGGCCTTGAGTTTGGACTATTAGGAACGATTGTATCATTGATAGATGTTGTTGGAGTCATTAAGAGGTTCACTGGATGAACCCATGGTCGAATAGGAAAACCAAATATGGTATGAAAGGTTGTATGTGAAGTAGGAGGTTGTGGGATAATGGGGTGTGTAGTTGGAGTTGAAGTTATTTACATTCTGCTAGTGTCAAGGAAGTAAGGGTGGTAATCTGGGATAGGAACTTTCAACATATCTTGTAACATGGAGTTCTGTATGGGCATGGAATGATGCATGGAAAACAAAACCTGCGGATTGTTGAACTTGTTATCTCTTTCTTGTTTCTCTTTCTCCCTTTGATGGTGAGTGGCTTCCTTCTAATGTAATTCTAATTCCTTTTTTTTTCGAGCTGCTTCCCATTGTTTCTTGCGCTCCTGTCTTTCAACAAAATTTTGTAGATCCCTTTCTTGCCTCTCTTTAATGCATTGCAATCTCTCTTCCTTTTTTTGCTCCTTTGCTGCCAACCTTTCTTACTTTTTTGCCTCAATATGCTCCTTTTGACGTTGTTTCCCTTCACATATTTCTTGTGTTTTTTGTTGTGTATCTTTTAACATCTGAATATAAGCATCAGATGTTAAAAATTGTGAAGCACGACTTATCCAGAGTGCAACATCACTCTTACCTTTGGAAGGATCACGTACAAATTGTGTGGGTAACCTTACAAATTTAGCCAATTTCTTCTCATTTTCAGCAACACCATCATTTGATATACCACTTTCAACATCATGGCCAGTTGTCTCTTCCTCATTTTTATCTTTATCAATGACCTCAATTTCCTCTGTGTCAGCATAATAATGAGTAAAGTTTGCTGGTTCAAAGTCTACTAGCTCAAGGTTGGTTGGCATCGAAGGTAAAGATATACTTTCATCCTCAGTGTTTCCAATATGATCAAGTCCCAACTCTGCAATAAGCTCTTGCAGCCAAGTAGGTTGTTGTGGTGCACTTGGTAATGAGAGATCATCCTCTCCAATTCCCTGGGCCTTAGTGTTGCAGCTGGATGTGGCTTGGTCACAAGTATTCACAATGTGGTTCACTTCATAATCTTTAGTTTGCGTTATACTTTGTCTTTCTCCCTGTACACTTGGTTCCTCTGTCTCTGTATTAGCAACAACCATTGTTTCTATGGTTGGATGGAATTCTTTTGTTGTTGACAGATTCTCAACTGATTCCATTAAGTAATTTTCTCCAATATTGTCACCAAGTGGTGGAGCTACATCTCTTGACAAACTTAGGATGTTTTCAGCAACATCAAAATCTATTATGTGTTTAGTACCATCAACATTCATAATGTTTTCAGACATAGTATCATCATCTGTGACATTTTCAGCATCATCTTCGTTGGCATCTTCTTCAATGATATATATTTTACTACATTCCATGTCATTCTGTAATACATTTGGATCAAGTGGCCATATACTTGTGCGTCTAAAACCAGCACGAATATTTGCAGGTGTCAAGGCCTTGGTGAGAGCTCTACTACCTATTTTTGCCAAGTCTGAACGTTTGACTTCTTGGTACTTATTATTACACATCCACTGCATCCTCTCAGATCTGAAATATGCTTTAAAAGGAACAAAGACACTAACATCTAGTGGTTGCAACCTATGTGTAGTATGTGTTGGCAATGTCAATAAATCAATCCCCAATCGCCTAGCCTCTTCTATAGTTGACAATTCCACATGGCTTCCATGACCATAAAATATAAGTAAATGCCTATTTTCAGGGCACACTCCTCTAGGTACAGACTTACTAAAATGATACAACCAGCTTATAAAGAGCTCTCTAGTCATCCAAGCACTTGGATGAGCAGCCACGCAAGCACCTAGTTCACATCCCTTGATGTAATTTTGTGAAACTTTCTGACCTTTAAATAAGTAAAAGTTAGGGATACATTGCCCTGCAGCATTTACACAACATAGAATTGTCATCCATTCTCTACTATGAGGAATGATTTTGGGAACATTCCTGCAACCCTTGGTGGCAAGCACCCTCATGCCACAATTTCTCCCTGCTTGGATTCCTATCTCATCAAAATTCCATATTTTTCCTACACCATAGGAATTGATATAAATGTTAGCTAGTTTTTCATAAAACTTGCTAACCACCTCTGGATGTAAGCCTATTGCATGATCTCTTTCTAGACCTTCAATAGTCTGTAGGACTATGTCTGGGTGTCTTTTTCTAAGATTATTGAAAAGATGCTTATATGAGTTTGTCTGCAAAATTTGATCCTTTGGTTGGAGTTATTCAAGAAACTAAGGATCTAAGTCAGATTTCAATTGATGAATTGCATGCATGACTAATAAATCATGAACAGAGGTTGAATAGATGACATGTAGTAGTAAAACAAGCTTTTTCATCTTAGACATCGGAAATTCATGGAAGAGGCAAAAGAAGGTTCAGTCCTAGAGGCAGAGGAAGAAGTCCATGAAGAGGAGGGCATAATAGTGGTCCAACTAATCAATGTGGAAGAGGAAAAGTTCATGGTCACAATCACAATCACTCTTTTGGTTAGAGATCGAATAAGTCACATCTTCATTGTCATTATTGCAAGAAATATGGGCATGATGCTTATGAATGTAGGAAAAAACAATATGATTAGAAAAAATAGAATCAAATCAGGTTGTGTGGTGCCGCGTATAAAATAAATAAACAAAGAAATGAATTAAATTAAACTATAAGAAAAAGGGGGGGCAATTGAATGTGTTTCATGGTCAATTCGATGGGAGGTGGCATGCAGCGGGAGTTGTCAGGGGAGGATGCAGCCACTAGCTTTACATCCTCAACTCTAACACAAAAGTCAAATTCATTCTCCAATGCACAATAAAGAGTTGGGTGAATAATATGACAATAAACTTACACACTCCAAAAATCCCACACCCCATAAGGACTGAATTTAATAAAATTTAATAAGATTGCAATTAAAACTTACAATGAGTCATTTCAAAATGCATAAAGAATGTCTAAATTCAACCCTCCAACATGTTAGTGTAACATATTACATTGGTTGGTTAGATGGATTCCTGTAACCGTTTCTGCAGCAACTGTATTTCTTTATTTATATCTTTCTCTTCGCTGTTTTTGTAAATATGAATAAAAGAAAAAATATTTTATGTTTTGTAACCATTGGTATTAGAGCACAAAGCAATTGGATGACATAGGAGGAGACACTTTAAAATGTTTTTGTAGTGCTTCCTAGAACCGATTGCGCCTGCCTTAATTAGTGTTGATGTAATCTGAGAAGTATGATGCAGATTAAATAATATAGTTGTCTTTTCTATCTAGTCTGTTGTTTTTTGTAATTTCGGAAAGATTTTAGCATGAGAAAGGGAAATAAAAGAAGCGCCTAATTTGGGGAAGGCTTAGGTATAGAAGAAGAATGTGTGCATGAGTAGTGTGAACTCTACCACCACATCCACGGCCCTCACTACCACTGCTACCACCACAAGGACCTCTGTCCTTCACCTTCAGAGCCATGAGATAGGAGGGATACCAATGGAGTGAAGGACGTTGATTGGAGTGATCAACGCTAATGGGGATGATGTGGTCTATTCTATAGAGAGTGGTTTCATAACTGATTATCCTTCTCTCCTTGCAAAAGTTAAGGGGAGGATCATCATCCAAAAGAATGCTATGAAAGATAATACCATGCCTTTGCTAATGGAAAAGGGTGTCAAGAAAGTAAACAATGGAGAAGTTCAGAACATATGACAAAGAGTCTTGTTTGATAATTTACTTCCTACTTCACCATTTTTTCATTTCTTTAGTAGTTATTATGGACATTCACTTAGAGAAATACTTAGGGTTAAACTTTCATACATGGAAGGTGAAGATCCAAATGTAACTTATGCATAAAAACTTATGGGGGTATAGTAGATGGGAAAAGAGAAAATATGCATAGATGATCCCAAATTAGCAGAATGGCAGTGCATAGATGATAAAACAAAAGCCATTATTGGCCTTTCTCTCTCTGATTCAGAACTCCATCATGTTGATCTCAATAACTTGTCCAAGGACATGTCGGATAATTTAAATGAATTATTTGGAGCAAAAGTAGTGAACGCAAAGCTTTCCCTAAAACTTTAGTTATATAGATTCAAAATGGAAGAAAGAGTTTCTATTTCTAGCCAAATTAATAATCTTCAGTCTGTGCTTCAACATTTAGCAGAAGTCAAAGTTGTGATAGAAGATGAGGATGTCAAAGCTATCCGATTAAATAGTCTATCTTCCAAATACAACAATGTTATTTTTACTCTTAGTCAAATTCAGTCTTAATCTTTAGATGACATGATCGCGACTCTTCTCACAGAGGACATAACTGACGATGCTACAGAAAGTGATACTCAACAATAAAGTGCACTTTATTCCACAAACAAAAAAATTCACATGCGATCAGATAAAAATAAACAAGGGCCTAAACAAGAGATTGAATGCCACTATTGTCAGAAGAAATTTTATACAATGTGGAACTGTCATAGCCAAGCAAGAGATGTTCTACAAGGAAATATAAAACACAATGGAGATAATAGTGCTCATATAAAAGATCCACAAGATTCTGACAAGAGTGAGGAAGTTGTTGATGAGATTGGATTCACATCATCTCTAGTATTGTAAGTAGTAATCAAGGAGGACGGAGGACAACAGAGGCTGGAGGAAATCCAACGACCTCTTGCAAGCCGCAAGGGATGAGGCCACTGACAGATATTGTGGTGAATAAGGTATTGAGGACCAATTCCACAATTTTGGTTTGTTTATTTCAGTTTTGTGTTGGTTGTTTTGTTTTTTTTCAATAAAGTGTAGATGTTGCATAGTTTCCTATTTAGGACCTCCTAAATTGAAAAGCGTCGTGGGGAATAGAAAACAACTGAAAGCATTACATGATACTCACACTAGGTTCGTGGTAAACCTATAAAACCATTGAGGTAAAATCCTCTTGGTTCATGGTAAACTTGTAAAACCACTGAGGTATCATCCTCTTGGTTCATGGTAATCCTATAAAACCACCGAGTTGAACAGTCAGAAAGTGCTCCTGTGCCTTTAGGTTTATGGTCAACCTTAGAAAAACCATGTGTATCGAGACCATGTAGGCACATGCTCGTGTGAAGACCCTCTTTGCAATGTTCTCATTAAGGGGGGGACATCTAGTATCAGGAAATGTATGTTTGTACGAACAATGTAATAAGGGGGGAATATTAGTGTAACATATTACATTGGTTGGTTAGACGGTTTCTTGTAATCATTTTTTGCAACAACTATATTTCTTTGTTTAGATGCTTCTCTTCGTTGTTTTGTAAATATGAATAAAATACAAAATCTTTTATATTCTGTAAACACAACCATAGGTAAGGTTGGTATACAAATTTAAGAGGTATGAGACAATTCTAACTTGTCCTACAATCCTCCAAAATCAGCCTCCAAGGACAAATTCGGATTTCCAAGGAGGTGGAGTGTTTCATACTCCAAAATATGACTTACACAACTCTTACATATAGTTACACATCACTTACCACATTTAATAAAAGAGCCAACAACTTCTATAATTACTTTCTTATATCCTAAATTTGATTAATTAATTTATTTTAAAAATATGATTACTCGCATTAATTCTCCACAATTATAAGAATAATGAAAGGCGTAAATGCACCACAAAATAAACACATGCAAACAATAATAAAAAGGAACCACATTAATAAATACATAAAGCCCCTTTGTCACATTCAAAGGTAATTCCCCTCATGGGAATCCCTAACACTAACAAACACACACAAAAACAAAAGTAGTTGCCATGGTGACCTTGTTGAATTAATCTATAATTCCAATGTGATTGGTCTCCAATCCCCCCATGTTTGTTGTGATACTTTAACCTGCAAAACTCAAATACCTCCTTCGGCCTCGGGGCCATATTAGAACATCCAACATGATATAAATATAATCACAAAATTATCTATACATATGAATCACAACAACATCAAGGCAATCAACAATATCACTTCAAATTTATATCAACAACTATATCATCATCATATAATGTCCATTTTCTAGGTCTACTCACCATATCTAAAAATCACATGTTCGAACAACATTCATAATATATCCATGCCAAATAGTATATCATCCTCCACATATGAAGTGTCTCTAATAATCATCATGCATCATAGCTAAATCAAGATCAGTAATAATCCATGGTCCAACATCTAACATCAAACTGAATTATAACCATAATAATGTCCATAATGCAATCAATAGTATCAAAAGGTGCCAAAGGGAAGTGAGCACTACATTTCATAGGAAATTTAGTTTCCCTGGTGCAAGGCATGATAAATAGAATGAAGCAAATCCACAAGATTATTTTGTAAATGAGAGCATTTGCATTCATCATCCCTTTCAATATATATGGTTTTGGCTGAAAAGATTTTGATAAGATAAAAGAAATTAGACATCTCCTCATTTGTCTTATCAAGTATGACCAAAGACACCAAATAGTGTTAAAAGATTTGACAATGATACTAGTCCCCATTGTTTTACTGTAAATCAAGAAGGCATAGTTAGTTTATGAAGTTATTAGAGGTAATGATCAAATATTTCACTTTGTCATTGAAGGGGGATTAATACAAATATACACTTTAAAAAATCATAAAATTTAGAAGTACACTTCAATATTAAAAGGTAGTCACCTATGTTAAATTTTCAATAGAAGGGCCAATTACAATACATCTGTCATGCAAAAATTTATATCAAGTTTTTTTTATAAATATTAAATTTTATTTTAAGAAATAAAATATTAAATATTAATTAGAGCAACAAAATTCATGTTTGCTAACTATCTATTTTTGATGTTAGAAAAATCTTCAATCAGTTCACACAAGTCACACACAAAATCACTAGGAAAACATATAAATCACTACTGAATAAACAACTAGTTCAGTATTTTTTTTATAAAGAGCAATATTCATTTTTAGTTTATGTTATCCTTCAAATTATTTTTTGAAATATGGGGACCTGATCTTCAATGTCCTTGTTTATTTTACAAATTGGGATCTTAAATATTACTTGGTTCTGTGAATGTTTGGATAGCTTCTGCATGAACATGTAAAAATGATAAATAAGATTTTTTTTTACATGAAAGAAGTTAAATTAAGTCATGGTGGGTTTTGTTGCTCAAAATATTATTAATGTAAATATGTTGGCCAAGGAATTGATTAAAAAAATACAAAGGTAATTTTCGCTTTAGCAATTTAAACGTTTTGAATAATTTGTTGTGCAATGTATAATTGGTTTGATTTTATGTTTACATTATAGAGTACAACAAAATTTATGCCATTTTTTACTTCTTAAGTTTTTCTCAATTGTAATTTTTGATTGCTTTATTTCTCTAGGTAATTTTATGTAGATGGAGGGGAGTCAACAGTAGGCCAAAAACATGATTTGACTATAACTCATACATATTTCCAAAATACATGCTACCAGTTTTATATCATAGGTTAGATAGTCACCAAACAAAAATCATCTATGCACTGCCACACATACTCATTCTTATAATTAAGGAACACATGTATGGTCTATAATGTGTAAGTGTTCCTATTGGAAAGTTTTTTAAAAGGTGGATGATGCACAACTTTGGTGACCTAAAGGAAGGAGAGGTATTCTTTATGGATGTATTTGATAACTTTTGTTTTTACTTCCATCAATTCACATGTAGGTTATACGAGTTCTTTTTCTAATAGGGTATCCAATAATGCTTTGCTTCAATGGTCTCTTGGTTGCAATGGTGTCTCTAAAATGAATAATCAATCTTTTTTTCCATCCGTGGCCTCCATATGTAGGTTTTATGAATCAAAGTAATGTTATTCTTTCCCTATTGTTAAAATCTATGACATGTCCCTTGTGTTATATCTTAAAGATGTTTTCTTGCAAGACGTCTTGTGATGCGCCAGAATTAGTAGGAACTTGACAAAGTCATAACTTGAGCTCTGGGTGTCCTTTTGAGTCCCTTTTTTTTAAACCACATGTTTCGATGAGACGAATGCATAAAAAACCTTCCCTACTAGTTGGGACAAGTTTTGGACATGTTTTTGGGCCTTAAATCCGCCATCTTAAGGCCAAAAATTAGGATTTAAGTTATAGTTTGGTTTTTTCTTATTTTTGGGCATTAGTTAATTTTAGTCTATCAGTTGCATTATGAGTTAGAAAGTTCAAAATTCCTCTAATTTAGGGATGTAGAATATGTGTGGCAATTTCTGTGCCCGTATGACTAAGCATGCGAAATTACTAAGAATACCAAGTTCTAGTAAACTGCTAAAAATAGTAATTTCCGCCACCTAGAGTAGATTTAGTCAGAGTTAGTTAGAGTTTACTTCGCAACTCAAGTTGGGAGTTGTTTTCCTATTTTAGGAAACATTTTAATTCATTATTCAATAATGAAGAAGGAGATCTATTTTCTTTGGAGTTCATATTATTTGCAGTAAATCAAGTTGGTTAGAATTTGGCTACATTATCTTGGAATTGGAAAACATGTATTCCAAGAAATGAATTATCTGCATGTTCCATAAGTGTAGGAATTATTTTTTTTATCTTAATAAATGGATCTCTTAGCATTGCAAACCTTTTTTTCTATTGGTGTTTCTATTTACCCTTGTTTAAAAGTATTTTTCATTGTGATTTTCTATTTAAAAGAAGACAACGATGTAATTTTAACATCTAGTTTATGTTGTTGGGCTTACTAACTCTCCTTATATATGTGGTGTCCTAATTATGATCGTTTAAGCCATAAATTGTTACTGCTATGATCTAAATTTAATTTCCCAATTTTATTTTACATTCTTTGGGAAATTCTTGTATTTCATCTTTTGGTAATATTTTAGGGATATGTCTTTTGATAACATTGGAAATAATTTATCGCATCCAATCTAAATATACCCATATTTGTTTGGAAATAGATCTATCTAAACACATATTCAAGGAAATCATTTCTAATATTGGGGATTTGACTTCGATTAATCCATTATATTTTTAAAAGGTTGTTTTCTATTATAGATCTTATTTTGATGTTGATCATTTAGCTAAATCTTATACACAAATACATGGCTCTCTTTCTATCAGAAGGGTCAATCTTATAATTTGTGGAATATGACTGATTTTCTAAATCATTATGATTTTGTCTCTCCAGAGCAATAATTCATGGTGGAAGAAACAATTAAATATCTAGAATATGTAAATATATCACCTAGAAATATGAGGGTTGATAAAAAAAATGAGCTACAAAATTATTTTGAGGTGCGAATAATAGATTTTTTTTTTGTAGGTTTTTCTTTTGTTTCTCTATGTTCTTCTCCTAAAAAGCCTACCATATCCAAAATGGTTTCTTCTTTTAGGGTTAGTCAATATATTTGGGCCTAATCAAAATGATATTTTGACACTTTCCTTCATTGAGAACTCTTTTTCCTTGGAAAAAACAAATGGTTATACTTTGGTGAAAAAACGGAATATTCATCAAAAGTTAAAAATCTTCTCACAAAGTAGCACAATTGGGGATGATGTGGTGAAGGATATGTGGAAATAAAAATTCTACACAAATCTATATTTTTGGGGGCTTACGAGTGACCTATTTTTGCTACTAAGGATGTGATTCAACTACTGAAGACCTTATTTTCTTTTTATGATGTGTTTTTCTATGGAACACCTATCTATTTGGAAGTCCTAAGGTTTGGGTATTTTATAAGCTCATTTTTTTTTTATATTTTTTGCAACCTTGATCTTTTAATAAAAATCTTCATGATTATTAATGAAATGGTTAGGGTCCCAATAACCCTTCTTGTTAAAAATTAATAAAAATATATTTTGAATATGCATGACATTGCAAGAGTTCTATATTTGTTAAAACAAATGTTAAACATAAGTTTCCATTTATTATTATTTATACTTTAAATTTACTTTAGTAAATATCGGAAACTATGGTTACTCTACACCTTATAAAACAATTCCTATACCTCCATTCAAAATATAGTCTAGAAGATAGCTTTTGAAAATCTAATTAGGTATCTACTTACTCATTTTTCATGATTTCATAACTGAACCTAAAGCTTTTACGATGTAAATTTTTATCATCAATGATTGTTTTCAGATATCATATAGTTATTTTGTAGGTTTTGAGTACTACTAGATTGGTTTTTGACATTTTCAACGATATTTAGATTTATAAAAATTAGATTTGATAAACCTCAGATTTGATAAATATAATGCAAATTTCTCAAATGTATGTACTCATGAATTTCACAATGAGCATGGATTTGATGTTTTACTTTAAAGTTAGAATCATGGTAGCATCATATTATTCATGAGTCCATACATTACAATCCTATGGCATGCATCTTTAACATTCCCACATGAGTAATCATTACCATCAAGTATTTAATGGAATGGCCTTAGTTCCCATTGTTGCACATGGGTAATCATATGTGCCAAATAATATAGATTATTAGTATTGAGGGTTTGGATAATAGATGATCTAATCGAATACCCTATGTTATGTTAATTTTTTTCATTGAAGAAAATTAGTTAACTTGTAGATTTGGAAGCTTCAAGCATGCATCACATTGATCTTAGTAATTTTAAACAAAACAGACGTTAGGATTGGATATAAAATATGCTATAGCTGTTATACATTCATTTCCTTTCCATGGAAAAAGAGACTCATACCATTCTGTAGTACTTTTATTAAACAATTTAGCTTCATTCTTATCTTGTTGTAGGAGGATTGGAAAATATGAGTTAGGTGCCACATGTTACAAAATAAATTGATGATAGTTTTAAGAGGGAGACGATAAATGAAAGTGTACAGTGAAATTATCTTCATCAATTTAAAGAAGAGAAAAACTCAAGACTCTTGGGAATTTTCCATTCAAAAGGAGATAATAAATATTAATCTATTAATGCGAATATAGGAAATTGAACCTATGATCATGAAATATTTTTTTTATTATTGGTAAATAGTTTTAAAGGGACTATACCCTATTACAAAAAGGGCTTAACAACCTGATATAATAGTGCCGAGGAAAATATCTCCCAGAAATGGTTCATCTCTACTCAACTTTCATAATTCTCATACTTTAGTTTTTCTTTTGCAACAAAATATAATTTTAAAAGTTTGGGATTATCAGAGATTTAATTATTTTATATTAACTTGTTGCAAAATAATAAAATGTCGTATTGTAACTCACGCAATCCAAATAACCATTTTGTAGTAAAGCATGAACTTCAACCCTCATTTTGAGGTAATTTAGAAAACTTTCTGACCAAACTAGATCACTGCAATGTTGTTTATTGACATGTTAAAGTTGACTTCCCAGTAGATATGTTAACAATCTCCTAGTTTAAATAGATAAATAGAAATTTCTAGTGACTCGCAAAGTAACCTTTGTAACTCCAGAAAAGTGTGGGTTAAACTACTTTTGCATAACTTTTTATGTGAGATGTAATTGGAATCCTTGGATTCACCCTGAATGAACATTTGTGATCTTTTGATGCCCTTATAGGAGCCTTGTTACACCATTTTGCAGTTGTAGGAAGCTACTAAATCTAGAATTTTTGATTTACATTTGAACCACCATTTGAAACCTGAGAAACAAAAGGCTTATCCACCTTCGGAAACCTCTAGTGTTTTAATAGAAATTTGCCTGGAACCTTCATTTTAGGGAATTTTTTCTTTTTTATAGTTTGGAAAATTCATTTTGTAGGCCATTGTTCGCAGTTTTATTAGGTCAAATTGGACCAATTAAGACCGATGGCTTCAAAAATTATGTCACCGTTTGAAAACTATTTTCTATTTCTAAGCTCCGTCGACTCTGATTAACTATCCATATATGGGGGTACTTGTAAAAATTTCATCATGGCATGTACATCCATCCAACGTTAGTTTTGGATGTGGTTTATTGATCCCTTGAGCTAACTTTTAATTATTTACAACTAAGCCAATTATGACCGATGGCCCAAGAAAACTAGCCACAAATCATAAACCATTCGCTAGTTTCAAATTCCTTCTGTTACTATGAACTCTTGGTATATAATTGGACATGTAGAAATTTTAACCATTGTGTTTTTTCTCATGGAAATATAATGTTTGAAAGTTGTTTCTTAGCCTCTGAGCCTAATTTGAATGTTTTTGTAGCTACCAGGAAAATGCAAAAAGAAATTTGTTGGACCCTTATTAGATTTCCAAATCACCGTGGAAATTTTTGACACATGTAAATAAATGTTTGAAACTCTATAGTGTAACTTTCTATGTGAAATAGAACTTTTGACAAATGGTGTTTCTCTCTCTTCCTTTCTCTTTCTATCTCTTTCGCTATAAAAGGAAGTGAAATGAAATGAAATAAATACATGTTTCTAAACCTTTTCTTTTGAATACAAATTATTATTATTATTATTATTATATGTGAATGGAAAAGTAAAGAAATTAATTATGTTAGATTACGGTGGATTCCATGCCAACGATTTATCATTGATTTCATGCTCACATTCTTTTGTAGGATGCAATAATGATGGTGAAAAGGTGATGTGTAATTCATTATTTATTTTTATAAATTATATATGTCATTGTAAAATGAATATGTGTATAATGTAATCTCATGTTACAGAAAAGTTATATTTGAAATTTCCAAATATGTATGAGATGCTAGTTTTAGGGATATATTAGGAAATGTGCATCTAATCATAGGTTGAATTTGATTCACAGATATGTATGGTAAAAATGTTTGATATATATGGTAAATGAATTTGAAGTTAATATCATGTAGTGTATTTTCAGTGTTCAATAAATGATTAATTAATTAGTGTGTTGTATTTTTACCTTGTAAATGTAATAAAGAGGTATTATCAAAACACTCAACCCTATTATAAGATATGTGCATAACATGTCTTCTTGTGTTATCCTTCTTACCATAGAAGAGATTGAAACCATAGAATGAACTTAACCTTGTGCTCGATGGCACCTTCTAGTATACCTAAATAAGACCCCTAGTTTTAGTTTACTCTCATAGTCGGTATGTTTAGTGACATTGTTGTGAATCCACCTTTTAGGAATGACATGGTCCAAATGTATTTGGAGTGTTTGGTTTCCTTATAGGTTTGGAAATCATGTCTGGGGTCCGACACCATGTTGAGTGGTGAAGACCACTTTAGAAGTCATCTTAAGAGTCTTTTTTTGAAGAAACAACTATGCGGTGTAACCTTGCCATCTATGGAGTAAGTACAGCTATTACTCCCTTAGTATCCTAGTAGTCTACCAAGTTTTATGAAGTTAGATCTAGATTTTTTTCTTTTCATCGAATGAATTAGTTGTGGGAACCTAGAAGAAGTAAATGGAGATAGTGAAATATTTTTTGTTTGACTTAAACTCTTGTAAATGACTCTTTAGTTCCTCTCAGCTAAATGTTTTATCTTGGTTACTAAAAAACATTTCACCTTGGTCTTTGATAAGGATTGTTTAGCGTAAATATGCCTCTCACCTTAAACTCATATATAGCTGAGGCATAGATCCTCAGGTGCAGTTGGAATTAAAACAAACCTTAACTGATTAGGAGGTTAACTTGGGGTTTGTGTGTAGTTATAATGCTTCAAATATTTTGTAGTTATAGGTGCGTCAGTAGACATGGATGGAAATGTGGGAGATATTTCTATTTTTCTATTCATTTTTGTGCTACTTGGGTGTTCTATTGGTATGAAAAAGTTGTCCTTCCACCATGGATTGTGGTTTGTGTTTAATTATACTTCCTGAGTTCCATTAAATATCTATAGATACATGGTGATCTCTATTTTATTCTTAAAGTGAGCTTGATTTCCTCTGCCTTACCTGGGAGAGGTGGATCTGCATTTTCTTTGCGTTTAAATAAGGTTTCATTATTGCATGATGGGGCTCATTGGGTTGACATTTGATTTTCCCAACTCTCTTTTGCATTTGTTAATTCATTGAACCTCTGTATTGGCTACCATTCAAAGGGTGGTTGGTTGTTTCTTTCATTGAATTGATTCTACTCTTATCTCAACATGTATTTCCATTGTTGCGGGTTTGTGTGAATGGGTTTTTCTAATATAGGAAATATTTTTGGTAGATCTAAATGAAATTTGAGACCTTTGTGAGCATCTTTCCTACCGATGAAAATTCAGAGATTCAGAATAGGTTAAGGACTTCTGTTGAGCAACAAGGATGGTGAAAATTCATATATGTAGAGGTGATTTTCCTATTAGTCATATATCGAAAGCATGGGAGAATAGACAAGCATGCTCACCATTTGAAAAAATTCCTGGTAGAGGGATGAAACCTTTTAGAGTGTGAGTGAAACCGTGTGGATTACCTCATACACCATAGAGGCAAATATCTCCCACAAATGGTTCATCTCTCCTCACCTTTCATTATTCTCATACTTTAGTTTTTCTTTTGAAATGAAATATAATTTTACAAGCTTGGGATTATCATAGATCTAATTGTTTTATATTAACTTGTTGCAAAACAATAAAATGTTGTATCCTAACTCACGCAATCAAAATAACCATTTTGTACTAAACCATGAACTTCAACCCTCATTTTGAGGTGATTTAAAAAACTTCTTGACCAAACTAGATCACTACAGTTTTGTTTATCGACATGTTGAAGTTGACTTCTCAGTAAATATGTTGACCATCCCCTGGCGAAATAGATAAATTGTAATTTCTGGGGACTCACAAAGTAACCTTAATAACTCCAAAAAAGGGGGGTTAAGCTTCCTTCACATACCTTTTTATGTGAGGTGTCACTTCAATCCTTGGATTGACCCCAAATGAACATTTCTGATCTTTTAACGCCCCTATAGGAGCCTTGTTACACTTTTTTGTAGTGGTAGGAAGTTGCTAAATATGAAATTTTGGGTTTCGTTTTAAACCACCATTTGAACCCTGAGCAACAAAATGCTTATGCACCTTCACAAAACTCTAGTGTTTTTACTAGAAAATTGCATGTGACCTTCAGTTTAGGGGAAAAAAAATTCTGTATAGTTTGGAAAAGTCATTTTTGTAGGCCACTAGTCATAGTTTGACTAGGTCAAACTTGACCAATTAGGACCGGTGGCTTCAGAAATCATGTCACCATTTGAAAACATATTTTCTAGTTTTGAGCTCCATCGAATATGATGAGTTAGACATATATGGGGTAAATTTTAATAATTTCATCATGGTGCATACATCCATACAACGTTAGTTTTGGATGTGGTTTACTGAGCCCTTGAGCTAACTTTTAATTATTTGCAACTAGGCCAATTACGACCGATGGCCCTAGAAAACTAGCCGCCAATCATAAACCATTCGCTAGTTCTCAATTCCATCAGTTCCTATGAAATCCTAGTATATAAGTGGACACGTAGAAATTTTAACCATGGTGTGTTTTCTCATCCGAGGACAACATTGGAAAGTGGTTTCTTAGCCTTTGAGCTTGATTTGAACATTTTTGTAGCTACCAGGAAAATGTAAAAAGAAATTTTTAGGACCCCTATCAAATGGCCAAACAACCGTGGAAACTTTTACCACATATAAATTTTAACCGTGGTGTTTTTTCTCATCAAAATACAATGTTTGAAAGTTGTTTCTTAGCCTCTAAGCCAGATTTTAACATTTTTGTAGCTAGCAGGAAAATATAAATAGAAATTTATTGGACCCCTATTAGATTTCCAAACCACCGTGGAAACTTTTGACACATGTAAATAAATGTTTGAAACTCTATAGTGTAACTTTATTTGTGAAATATAATTTTTGACAAATGGTGTTTCTCTCTCTTCCTTTCTCTTTCTATCTCCTTGGTTACAAAAGGAAGTTAAATGAAATGAAATGAATACATGTTTCTAAACCTTTTCTTTCGAATAAAAATTATTATTATTATTATTATTATTATATGTAAATGGGAAAGTAAAGAAATTAATTATGTTAGATTAGGCTGGATTCCATGCCAATGATTTATCGCTGATTTCATGCTCACATTGTTTTACAAGATGCAAGAATGATGGTGAAAAGGCGATGTGTAATTTAGTATTTATTTTTGTAACTTATATAGGTCATTGTAAAATGAATATATGTATAATGTAGTCACATGTTACAGAAAAGTTATATTTGAAATTTGCTATTATGTAAGAGATGATAGTTTTAGGGATATCTTAGAAAATGTGCATCTAATCATACGTTCAATTTGATTCATACTTACGCATGGTAAAAAGGTTTGATATATATATGGTAAATGAATTTGAAGTTAATATCTTGTAATGTATTTTCATCATTCAATAAATGATTAATTATTTAGTGTGTTGTATTCTTACCTTGTAAATTTAATAAAGAGATTTAATCGAAACACCCAACCCTAGTATAAGATTCATCCATAACATGTCTTCTTGTGTGATCCTTCTTACCATAGAAGAGATTGAAACCATAGAATGAACTTAATCTTGTACTCGATGGCACCTTATATTTTTCAGAGGAATGACGAAGATCTCGAGGGAATCCGTGAGCACCAAAATGTTGCACTCAACCATAAAACGATGTAGCTTCAAGATCAAAGAAGGAAATCATTCATGGAAGCAATGTGGATGCATTGAGGGGAAAAGGATGAAAAAAATAAACTCTATTCTATTCCCCATGTTTTGCTCAAGATTAAAGGGTGTACAAATAGTAGTGGGGTGTTTAACTCCCCTACAAATGTAGCCATCGAGAAGTGGGAGTTACATTCCCAGAATAGCCGGTCAAATGTAACTCCAATGACGCTCTATGACATGTGTAAGAGCCATAATGACACCCTAGGACACCTAAGCATGGTGAATCACCTATGTGGAGGTATTCTATGTATTTAAAATAAATACACAGAAAATAACCTACACCAAAGTCCCCCCTGAAGCATATCTTAGGTGGAGACATAAATGAAAACAAGGAGAAGTGGGTCCCGACAAGAAGCCTAATGAGGTACCCACATACAAGAAGCTCTCGAAATGTGGAGTAAAAAGAGAAAACTCAGTGGGAAAAAAATCCCCCCTAAAAGAGAGACACGTCCACTCTCTAATCTAAGAAAGATGCCAAGGATGGGTCCCAACCACAGACGAGCCTATAAAGTTACCCATGTACAAAGAGGAAATATCTCAAAAAGAAGAAGAAGAGAGAAGAAGAGGGAGACGAGAGGAATGTAGAAGATGCCATGGATGGATCTAAACTGTGCAGCTCTAGGAGGTCTCCCAGAAGAATGTCGATCACGAGATCCTCTACCTCTGGACTGAAGAAGAGCCACCCACAATGAACTGTGTGCCTACCCTTAGGAAGGACATAAATGATATGCTGGAATTCTTCCCACTCCACAAAGGAAACTGAAGGAAGCAACACAAAGAACTCTGAGTCTAGTGCACAAAAGTGTGACATAGGTCTAGCGAGTGAGTGCCAAGGAACCGAAGGTAATGCCACGTGCATAGAACTATCAAATGGAAAAAGAGGAACACCCGTAGAAAGGATGTCCAAGTGATGTGAAGGGAAAAAAACATCCTCCACAATAGAAAAGGCATCCACAACTGAGGGTGGATCAATGAAGGTCTCTGGAAATGTGGAAGTGACATGATTCCCGGAAGGGGCACTCCCAACAACAGAGATGATGAACTCCTCCGAAACACCTGTAGATAGATGAGGGACCTAGAGGTGTAAGTCCACATGGCAGAGAGTTGTTGTGTTGGAGGTCACTGAGTTGTTGGGAGGTGCTGCAGGTCTACACAAGGCCACATGGTGGAAGTCAGCTGCTGGGAGGAGGCAGGTGGAATAGTTGGAGATGCAGAGCTGGTAGAGCCATGTGCTAAGGGTGAAGGTCCACGTTGGAGCATCAGAAACACAAGTTGGAAACACGGGCTGAAACTGAAGGCTGGAAACGTAGGTTCAATGTTGAACTTGGTCAGACATCAATGGTGGAGGGGTCTAATGCCACGTGCTTAAGTTGCAGAGTGTAACAGTTTGAACACGATTCCAAACACAGGAAAAAACATTGAGCAAAGGAAGCACAAGTTGAACCATATGAAACAACACCAGCATAGAGGAAACCATGATTGAGGCCAAGTGCATGAGTTGTGTGAGAAGACGGTGAGCAGGTGCATGGAAACTGTGAGGTGAATTCTAGGAAATAACTAGATGGAGCATGAGTTGCACGAGGTAGACCAAGGAGAAACCGATGTAAAGTCAATACAGAGTCACGTAGGATTATAACCACCATGCACAAAGGTCGGGGTAGAAAATGTAGGCGGTGAGCTCTCCACGGAACATGCAATGTGACGGAAGAGTGGAAACTGATTGCTCAAGAATCCAAATGTTGGTTTAAGAAGGAAAAGATGAGTCGATGGAAGTTGCACAGAGCATGCAACACAACATAATAGAGCTTGAATGATCAAACAATCTTGTACCAATATCTAAATCCCACAAAAGTGATACACAAGCACTATATAAGCTTGGAGTACTGAGTTAAATGAAGCAAAGAAGGGAGAAACCCGTGCGGAAATATAGAAAAACCGGTGCACAAAGTAGGTCCACGAATAACACCCAAAACTGAAAATCACCACTGAAGACCACACGTAAAATCCAGAAAGCCAAAAACACCCCAAAAAACACCCACGATCATATGAATAACTAAAGAAGAGGTGTGAAACCTGAAATCAATGCAAGTAGAGCACATGCATATGATAGCTTGCACAAGAAACTACGAGATAAAGAGTAGTAAGCAACTATTGCGAGCAACACGATTCTGATCATCGAGATCTAATACCATGTCAGAGGAATGATGAAGATCTGGAGGGAATCTGTGAGCACCAAAATGTTGCACTCAACCACAAAATGATGTAGTTTCAAGATCAAAGAAAGAAATCATCCATGGAAGCAATGCGCATAAATTGAGGGTAAAAGGCTGAAAAAACCAAACTCTATTCCATTCCCCATGTGTTGCTCAAGATGAAAGGGTGTACAAATAGTAGTGGAGTGTGTAACTCCCCCACAAATGTAGTTGTCGAGAAGTGGGAGTTACATTCCTAGAATAATCAGTCAAATGTAACTCCAATGACACTCTATGACGTGTGTAAGAGCCATAATGACACCCTAGGAAACCTAAGCATGGTGAATCACTTATGTGGAGGTATTCCATGTATTTAAAATAAATACATGGAAAATAACATACACCAACACTATTATAGGTATATACGACCCCTAGTTTTAGTTTAGCATCATAGTCGGTATGTTTAGTGACATTGTAGTAAATCCACCTTTTAGGAACGACATGGTCCAAATGTATCCAAAGTGTTTGGTTTCCTTCAAGGTTTGGAAACCATGTGTGGGGTCTGACACCATTTTGAGTGGTGAAGACCACCTTGGAAGTCACCTTAAGATTCCTTGTTTGAAGAAAACAACTATACAATGTAACGTTACCATCTATGGAGTAAGTAGAGCTATTACCCCCTTAGTATCCTAGTGGTCTACCAAGTTTTACAAAGTTAGATCTATAGTTTTTTCTTGTCATCGAGTGAATTCCTTGTGGGACCCTAGACAACAAATGGAGATAGTGAAATAGTTTTTCTTTGACTTAAACTCTCTTAAATAACTCTTTAGTTCCTCTCAGCTAAATGTGTTACCTTGGTTACTAACAACATTTCACCTTGGTCTTTCTTAAGGATTGTTTAGCATTAATATGTCCTCTCACCTTAAACTCATATATAGTTGAGGTGTATATCCTTAGGTGCAGTTGGAATTAAACCAAACCTTAGTTGACTAGGGTTTTAATTTGGGGTTCGTGCGTAGTTATAATGCTTCCAATCTTTTACTTTTTCAAGAGGTTAGACAATTACTTTCATAAATATTTATGTTATAAAGTGAATCCAAAAATAAGATACCTAAGAAACAATTTCAATGACACACACCACACACACACACACACACACACACACACACACACACACACACACACACACACACACACACACACACATGTAATAACAGTTTAGGAAGAAATTGTCATTTGAAGTCCTTATGGTTGATTTAAGCATTGAATTTTTTTAAGAATGGATATAGATTTCTCTTGGTGGGACTAGGAATTTGAGCTAATATAGAGTCCACTAAAAATAAAATAAAATTATGTCTTGTAAATGCTTAACTGAATCAAACTAAATTTGGAACTAAAACCACCATAGTATGAGAACAAACATGCTTTGAATGGAAGGAGGTTTATAGAAAAGGGAAACTTGAACCTTCACCTCCTTTGAATTGTATTATTTTTCCCTCAAAAACTTTTGGTTGGTCCCCTTGCTTTATGAGGATAAAAGAATAAACGTCAACTAAACATATTTTAAGAAACAATCCTTTAATATAAGAAGGAGAGAATTAGGAAATTGGTATGAAATTTGAAATATGGAAATAATTATGTAAGCTGTGAAGATTGTGGTAAGAGATAAAAAGACAATATGAATGGTTGAACTGTAACATGAATATGAAGTAAATTTATGACTATTTATATGGAAAAAGAATAAAATTATCTTTGCACCATAATGTTATTGGAATGTTAATTGTAACGAAGATGTAATCATGGTAATTATGTGTTGTGGGTGTGCCAATCCTTGAGTCCCTTTCTTGTGGGTAGGTTATTGCTATCAATCATTATTTAGGTAATGTGTGGCATTGATATGTATATGGTGTTGTCATGTTCCTATGTAAGTCGATGACTTATGTAAGTGTCCTATAAGTTGTTGAGTTTCTCTACTTAGAGCCCTTGTGGTGTTGTGTAGTGAACAATGTAAGTGAAAAAAAAAACCTGGAATTTTTACTGTTGAATTTATGTGTGTAAAATCTGAGTGTTACATGAAGTGGTAGATTTCATCTACGCAAAGGATGGCACTACAAAGGCTACAATGTGTGAGGAACATGTGGTCATGAGCAGGAGAATCAAAACTAATAAATCAAGAGATTACACTTGTGTGAAATGACTCCTAATACTTAATATTTTCCTTATTCTTCTATCTTATTTGCATACTAAGAAATAAAAATCCTAACTAAATAATTCACATAGCAAAAAAAATTATCCAATTTTTCTCCTTGGGAAAAATTTATCGGATAAAACCTTGCACTAGAGAAATGAAGAGGTCTGTTCAGTCATGCGAGCCCACATTTAAAATCTAACAATATGGTTACAGGAAGGCTCAAAAATGGAGAAGAAAGGTCAGAAAATGAGTGGCCAATGGAAATTTTGAAGAATACCAAAGCTCAAGTGAAAAAATGGAGAAAGGTTGGATGTTTTTGGACTTCACATTTTCAGGGATTTTGGGGAAGCCAACGGTTGAAAAAATGAAGAAAGCTAACTCAATAAGTCAAATCAAGCGCAGAGCAAGTTGAATCAAAGAAAAGTAACAAAATTATTGAAGGTGCCACATGTCAAATTAGTGTACCTCCAAAAGGTGCCACATGGTCAGATCCTGAGAAGGCCGAACCAGTCGTTGAAAAATTCTAAGCATGGGAAGAGTCAACAAAAGCCTCCATGTGCATCATCAACACAAATTCAAAGGTAAAAACCAAATCCAGGTACCCAAATGAGTAGAAGCCTCCATATGCCTCATCAACACAAATTCAATGGAAAAATCCAAAGGTTGGTCCCTAATTGAGCTGTCATCACCAATCTGGCACTATGATAATTCTTTACCGGGAACTCCTCGTGCTATTATTATTTACTAATGCACAACTTTTAGTTTGGTGGATGGAATCTGGAAACACAACAACAAACATAACACAAGAATACCATAGACTATGATAAGAAGGAATGATGATAAATCTAAAATATAAGTGTAAATTATAACATCAACATAAAATTGTTACAATCTCACCCATGAGGTACTTCAAGTGTTACTGACTTCACTTTTCTTCCACCAATACTATGGGAGAAACTTCACAATTACACATCTTAATGGCTTATTTAACACACCTTCAAAATGATGGCTTGTTTTACACACTTACTCATACAATATTTCTCACTACTTCCTTCTATGCTAAATGAGGGGGGTGGCCTCTCTATTTATAGAACTTCCAGGATTATCCTTCTTATCTCTAAGATAGGACAAGAAATCCACTCGGACGAATCATATTCCATACCTTAACTCTTATTTGTACATGTATGCTTATCTTTTAAGATAAGATAAACCTTATCATTTCACATGGGTTCCACATTTTTAGACTTTTTACAAATAAAATACACAAAATATTTATGACCTCACTCCTTGTCCTTACTACCAATATAATATTTCTAATTCTTAATCATGTAGACCCTACTTCTCTACTTACCCCAACTTTTACATTTTAACATTAACAGACCACTTACGAAAAATATTTACTTTTTAACACAACATTCCTATTGTACTTTTGACTATTACCATACTATACATTATTGGCGGTGTCGTATTGGCAGCGTTGTTATCTTCTATTAGACGCTACTACTAATTATTCTTAACAACATCCTATTCCTAATACATACATTAATGAAATAGAAATTACGGAGGAAATTTTTAGTGTCGACATCTTCCCTCTCTTAGCTTCTGTACTCCGTCCTCGGAGTAGACTATTCTGGTGCTTGGAAAATATTTAACTTGTCTTAGTTGACCCATTTTGTAATCGGAGTGCCATCCAATTCCTCGAGTTGGTATGTACCATTTTCATGCACAACTACTATTTTGTAGGGCCCCATCCATTTTGGAAGAAATTTTCTCTATCTTCTTTTTTTGTATTTGGAATCATATACTAGAACCAAGTCATTCACATGAAATGGAGACCCACAGATATTTTGATCAAAGTATTCCTTCTGCTTCATTTTCTTCTTATAGCTTGTATCCTTCACTATTTGCCTCATTTTCTCTAGCAAATGAAGATGTACTGACCTTTCTTTTACTGAATCACTTTCATCAATCCTTTCATTTTTCATAACTCTCATAGCGGGAATATCAAACTCAATAGGAAGAACTGGATCAATGCCATAAGCCAATTGAAATGGGGAGTATCCTGTTGTTGACTTTGATGTTGCCCTATATGCCAAAAATGTTGCATGAATCCTTTTATCCCACTTATGTACCTGCAAGGCTGTATCTTTTGCTAGAATTTGACACAACACAAAATTTGTTCATTACACCTGTCCATTTGTGCTTGGCTTGTATGTTATTGCCTTCCTGTGCTTAATAGAAAACTTATTGACTAGGGCTTCTACCACCTCATTAATGAAGTGGCTTCCTTGATCTGTTATAATTTCTAATGGACAACCAAATCTGGTGACAATGCATTCATATATGAACCTTGCCACTTCATCCATGGAAGTTATTTTCAATGGCCTAGCTTCAACCTACTTGGTTAAATAATCTGTGGTAGCTACAATATACTTATTTTGGTGTGGGGTAGTTGGAAGTGGACCTAAAATGTCTATTCCACACTTTTCAAAGGGACCAAGTGGAAGAATAGGCCATAATGGAGCTGATGAAGTCTTACGGTTACCATGTGTTTGAAAAATATCACTTGTCTTACAATAATTATAACAATCTCTAAAAAGAGTGGGCCAGTGATAACCTGCATCCAAGATTCTTCTTGTTGTAAGTTTTCCGGAGAAGTGTCCTCCACATGTACCATTGTTGAATTCTTCTATCAGCTACTTCCCTTGATCACATCCAACTACCCTCTTGTACTGTCCATCAGTTCCTATTCGAAATAATACTCCATGCAAAATAGAATATGGACAACTGGCTTGTGTAATCTTCCTCTTAGTCTTTGCATTGGCACCATCAGGAAACTTGAATTCATTCAAATAATTCCAAATATCTATGTATTCACTAGGAATTATGTCAAGGGATAACAATGCTGCATTTAGGAAATCATCATCATCACAAGATGAACGTAAACCATCATAGGCTCAAGAGAGTGCATCTGCATTGACAGGTTTTTTTCCGGGCCTATCTATAATATCAAATTCAAATTCTTGTGGCAAAATTATCCATCTTGATATCCTCCTTGATGGGTTAGGCTTATTTACAATATATTTTAGAGCCTGATGATTTGTTACAACTATGAATTTATGCCCTAACAAGTAATTTCTAAAATTCTTTATAGCAAAAATGATAGCTAGAGCCTTTTTTCTATTATAGTATAATTTACCTCAGCATTGCTCATTTGTCTACTCCCAAAGTAAACTGGATGATCATTCCCATTTTCATCCTTTTGGCTCAGAGTACTTCCTAGTACTGCATCTGAAGCATTAGTATACACAATGAATGTCTTACTCCAATCTGGATTATTTAAAATAGGTGAAGACACCAGGGCTTCCTTCAGTTGTTCAAAAGCTTTATGCGCCTTATTTCCTGGTTCATAAGTAACATTCTTCTTCAAGAAATGGGTTAGTGGTTGTGCAATCTTTGAGAAATTCTTGATGAACCTTCTATAGTAACCCACATGGCCTAAAACTGATCTCAACTTACTTCTATTCATAGGTAATGGTAACTCTTTTATTTTTGAAACTTTATTAGGATCAGTACCAATACCATATCTGGATACAACATGCCCTAACAAAACACCTTTAGAACATCCAAAGACACACTTTGTAGGATTTAGTGAGGCTTGTGCTTCATCTAACCTTTGAAATTTTATCTCCATCTGGTGCAGGTGGTCCATCTTTCTCCCATAGATGCAAAAATCATCCAAAATACTCTGATGAAGTTCCCAATGTAGGGTTCAAACACCATATAAATCAAGCACTGGAATGTTTCCGGAGCATTACACAATCCAAAAGGCATAACTCTATAAGTGAAACGCTCCCCAAGGAGTGGTGAACGTGGTCTTCAGCTGATATTTCTCTACCATACGAACTTGGTTGTATCCACTATATCCATCAGCAAAACTATAGCACTCCTGGCCAGCTACTTCATCCAAGATCTGATCTGAGAATGGAAGAGGGTAATGATCCTTCTTTGTTGCCTTATTGAGCTTCCTATAATCAATACAAATGTGTAACTTCCTATTCTTTTTTATTGAGATCACAATGGAAGAAACCCATTCTAAATTCTCCACAGCGAATATGAATCCTGCATCAAGCAACTTATCTATTTCTTCTTTTACAGTCTTGGAAAAATTAGGATTCATTCTATATGGCATTTGCTTTATGGGATTAGCACCATCTGCCAGCTCAATAGAATGTTCTACCCAACTTACTTGACGGAGTTCCTTGTAATCAAAAGTGAATAGGTGTATATACCTTCGAAAGAGCTGGAGGTAGCATTCCTTCTCACTCTCCATCACAGCATCACCAATCTTTATTTGTTGGAGACAATCATCAATTTCTTCTTCAGATAATTTTATGGGTTCATGAGCTGGTGTGACTGGAAGGATATCCATGACCGAAATATCAACCTCACTTTCTTCATCTTTTGTGTCCACTTCACTAGTACTAGAGTAATCAGAGGATGTCCAATCATCAGTTTCATCACTTAAATCCACAGGTTCTACCTTATGATGCCAAGGGATCACGTTTATCTTCACCCTCTCTCTACCATGTCCAATTGTCATGAAGTCTTCATTCCAGTAGTTTCTTGCATGAACTCTCCTTATCCATGGTCTTCCTAACAACATTGGGTATGCAACAGTTCCATTTTTCATCACCTGAAAGTCTACCACACATACAACACCCATAACAGATATTTCCACATTTGAAACAACACCTTTTGGTTTAGTTTTTCCCTTATTTAATGACCTTAACATAAGTGTTGAGGAGCGATCAATTTTGAAACCCAACATATTCATTACAGACTTGGTCATTACATTAACTACAACACCTCCATCAACTAAGACATCATGAATTGAAATAACATTACATAATACCTCAACTTGTGGAGCATAGGGATCCATCTCTGCCTCTAAAACATTGACATCAACCTCTTCGTTCATCGAGCATTGAGTCCACTTCGCAACTCCTGCCTCTTCTCAAAAGACATAGCCAAGAGTTGACCATATGTAATATTTGCAAGACTTTTAGATAGATCTTCTAAGATGGAGTATGGTCCTTGTCCCTATGAAATTAGAAAATCCTGCACACCCAACTTTATTTTACTATGTTTCTTACTAGTTTCTCCTTTCATCTTCTTAGGATCATTTCCATCTTGATTATCTTTTTCTTTCCTTCTTTTTGTTACAAACACATCTACTTCATTATTTATGCTCTTATCTACTACATCAAAAGAATTCACAGGTGCTTTTCCTTTATCATTATCTCTTGTACCAGATGTAGAAGCTCTATCTGGACAATTATACTTATAATGACATTTTTTATAATAACCATAACATACAACTTTAGAAATATTTATTTTTGGACCTCTATCTCCTCCCTGAGAACTAAATTACTTTCTTTGAAGAAGATTAATAGTTAACTGAGCCATCTTCTTGAGCATATCTTCATACTCAGTAGATGTACTAGGAGAAAGATTTGTGATCACTAGGAGTGGTTGTGGATTCTGGACCAAAGGTGTTGGTGTAGGCTCTACTTTAGAAAAAATTTCTTTGGGCTCCTCTTCCATGCTTTCTTCTTGCCTTCTTGCAATCTCCTTTGCTTGTTCAATGGTAGCTGGGTTGTCATACTTCACTCGTTGTCTGATCTCTGGCTTCATCCCAAGAATGAAGTGCTTACAGAGGAGATTATCCATGCCATTCATCAACCCATCCGCTAATCCTTCCTTCTGGATCTGGGCATCGAGCTTCCTCCTTAGCTCTAGAACATGAGCATGATAATCCCTTATTTTCTCCTTCTCTCCTTGGGATAGCTTTGTGATATCGATCATGAGATCTGGATATTTCTGTTGTTCACTAAATTCTTTAAGAAAACTTTCAGTTAATAAATCCCATGAGTTTTTCACATTATCACCTAGTGTTTCAAACCATCTAAGGGCTAAACCATCCAAAAAGGTAGGAAAAAATTCAGTCCAGTGTTCCCTTCTTATAAGGCCATTACAAATACAAGATTATTTAAACTCTTGAATGAAAGAGGAAGCATCTTCATTAGATTGGGCTGAAAAAACAGGGATCTTCCCTATTTTCAAAAGTAACCACAGTGAAATACCAACCCACAAGTACAATCAACAAAACATATGTGCACAAATAATTGGAATCACTATAATAGAAAGTAGAAATGACCATGGTAAACTATAGTAAAACTTGACTTACTGCGGTAAAAACTGACTTTACTGTGGTAAACACTATTCACAGTAAAAAGTGAAGTTACTGCCGTAAATACTATTCATGGTAAAAAGTTACTTTACTGTGGTCAATACTATTCATGGAAAAAAGTGACTTTACCATGGTAACTACTATGCACAATAAAAACAAGGTTACCCTCCAAATGTTTTCCGACTAAGTGGGAATATCTCTCAAGAAAATCCACCAACGAGGAATGGTCCCAGCAATGGAACCAAAATGTCATCACCAATCCATCAGTATGATAATTCTTTACCGGGAACTCCTCATGCTATGATTATTTACTAATGCACAACTTTTAGTTTGGTGGATGGAATCTGGAAACACAACAACAAACATAACACAAGAATACCATAGACTATGATAAGAAGAATGATGATAAATCTAAAATATAAGTGTAAATTATAACATCAACATGAAATTGTTACAATCTCACCCATGAGGTACTTCAAGTGTTACTGACTTCACTTGCCTTCCACGAATTCTATGGGAGAAACTTCACAATTACACCTCTTAATGGCTTCTTTAACACACCTTCAAAATAATGGCTTCCTTTACACACTTACTCATACAATATTTTACACTACTTCCTTCTATGCTAAATGAGAGGAGTGGCCTCTCTATTTATAGAAATTCCAGGCTTATTCATCTTATCTTTAAGATAGGACAAGAAATCCACTCGAATGAATCATATTCCATACCTAAACTCTTATCTATACATGTAAGCTTATCTTTTAAGATAAAATAAATGTTATCATTTCACATGGATTCCACATTTTTAGAATTTTTACAATTAAAATACACAAAATATTTATGACCTCACTCCTTGTCCTTATTACCAATATAATATTTCTAATTCCTAATCATGTAGACCCTACTTCTCTACTTACCTCAACTTTGAAATTTTAACATTACTGGACCACTTACGAAAAATATTTATTTTTTACCACAACATTCCCATTGTACTTTTGACTATTACCATACTATACATTATTGACGGTGTCGTAACGGCAGCGTCGTTATATTCTATCGAATGCTACTAATAATTATACTTAACAACATCCTATTCGTAATACATACATTAATGAAATAGAAATTACAGAGGAAAATTTTAGTGTCAATAGACCGCATGCCCTCCACATGTCTAGGGTCCAACAATGTTGCTCCTAAACAGAAGGGACTTAGCCAAAACACAAAGAAAGTAGAGAAAGCTCAAAGATGATGCCAAGTGTCCAACTGTGGAAACTTCAAGAGTGAAAGGAGGGGGTAGAGTCTTGGAAGGCCACAGGGTTTCCATGTGGAGCTAACTACAAAGGTCCCACCTGAAAAAGGGTTTTCACATTATATATAGTGCAACCTTTTACTCACCCAAAGGAACGAATTAGCATGTTTGTGGACATTGCAAAGTGTCATCACATCGCATTCCTAGGACCCTAAAAGGAATTAAAAATCTTAAGAATGCGTGGGGCTTCCACGTGGATATTCTATGGATAGACTCCAAACCTAAGGCAATTTTCACTCAAAGACCGAAATAACTAAGTATAAAAAAGGAGTTAGCAGAAACCTCCACATGTCTCTTTGGCGCACTTTTGGTATAATGCTTAAAAGAAGGGTCCCCAAACAAGTGGAGGCTCTCCACATGGTCAGAGCCCAAGAAAGTTGCATCAGCAATTGAAAAGTCTAAACATGGAAAGAGCTAGTGGAAGCCTCCACATGCCTCATCATCAAAACTTCAAAGGTAAAATCAAAATGGAGGTCCCCAAATGAGTATAGTTCCTCGACATGTCTACGGTCTAACATAGTTGCTCCTAAATAGGTGGAAAAGGAAGAACTGGCCGTTGAAAAGTCTAAAAATGGGAAGAGCCAACGAAAACCTCCACATGCCTCATCGGTGCAACTTCAAAGGTAAAATCAAAAGGTAGGTCCCTAAATGAGCGCAGGTCCTTCACGTGTCTAAGGTCCAACATAGTTACTCCTAAATATAGGGAGTTATCCAAAACACAAAGAAGGCAGAGCAGACTCACGGATGATGCCAAGTGTCCAACCATCGCAACTTCAAGAGTGAAAGGAGGGGATAAAGTCTTAGAAGCCCATAGGGTTTCCACGTGGATCAAATTATAAAGGTCCCAGGTTTTGACATTATATATAGTTGGGCCCTTTACTCACCCAAGGGAACAAAGTAGCATGTTCGTGGATAGTGCCAAGTGTTGGCATGTTGAATTCCCGAAGCCTTGAAAGGTGGCAAATATCTTAAGAATCCGTGGGTCTTCCATGTGGATCTTGCGTGGATAGACTCCAAAGCCAAAGAAGTTTGGAAAAATTTTGGCGGAAGGACAATTCAATGAAAGATGAATCATGAAACCTGTTGGTTCTTGGATTTTTCTCGCCCCATTTGCCATTATTTTCCCTCTGACTATGTGTTTTAAAAAATGTTGTCTTTTGATGTGGGTTTTCTGAAGGTTTCTATTTCCATAAGAAATTCTTTGAGTTGTTTGCAAAATCCATTATCATGTCCCTCCTTAAAGAAGTCTTCGAGTCTGCCTTGTTTTTTCCCTAATTTCTTCACAATACGTGTGCTCTGTCATTTTTTCTATTTTTTCTCAACCATGGAAGCTCAAGAATGGTTGATTTATATTTTTATGCTTTTGAAAATCCAAATCCATGGTATAAAAGATCCTTAGCGAAAAATCGGGGTCCTATGTGTGAATGATGATTTTCTGTATTTTTGACGGTCTAACGAGTGTCTTTTTCCTGTCAAAGTCATTCCTTAGCATTTGGTGGTCACGTGACTTCTTTTGGTTGGTCAGGGGAAGGATGGCAAACACTTTAACTTACCAATTTTTACTTTTCTGGAAAAACGACAAATCTGGTCCCGTAGCTCCGCTCAAATTTCATTAGTTCTCTTGTTGCTTACGTGGCTTCTTCTGATTGGATGGGGCGCGTAGGGTTATTTTTCTCAACTTGGTATTTTTGGCTACTTTGGAAAAAAAATTGAACCCACCCCGCGGCCCGATCAAGGCTTTGATTAAAGAAAATTTTAAAGTGGTAGGGAAAAAGTCTCCCTTTGACCCCAGAGGAGGACATGTGGTAAAGCTAATAGCGGAGATGTGGGCCTTCGGGGGTAACTTGGATTTTTTTCCCTTTTGGAAAAATGGAGTAAAATTCTAAAATGGAAGTGCACCCCCTCCAAATTATTTTTGAAGCCTCAAGGATTTTGATGTTGTGCCATAGTGACACATGGAGATCTCTACCGAGTCTTCATTCCTTAGAAATTTCAGCAACTTCTTAAAGGGAAAGAGACACGTGGCGAGCCTGCACTCATTAAAAGTCTCAACTTTTGGGGATCATCTCAAGATGTACCATAGTGACACATGGTAGTTTGAAAACTCAAAGGGGTGGGGAGGCAGACCATCAGGGGTAACTTGGATTTTTTACCCCATGAGATTCAAAATATTAAAAAATAAAAATTGTCCATAAGCCCAATAAAGGAAAATTCAAAGCTTGCTCCAATCAATGGCAGAGGTATGGAATCTCGGGGGAAATTTGGAAAAAAATTCTTTTGGGAGAAAAAAGTTAAAAGTGAAAAAAGAAGTGCGGTTCCGCTGGGACCCACATTAGGACATGAGTCAGGCTTATTTCCCAAGGGCGGAGCTATGGGTAAAACTTAGAGAATTTTCCCTTTTCCAAAAAGGAGGTAAAATGGTAGAATTTGGCCATGGTTCTGCTAGGACCCACCTTAGGACACGTGTTAGGCACATTTCCCAATGACAAAGGTGCAGAGCAAAATGGAATTTTTTTCCATTTCTTCAAAAGGTTGTAAAAATTCAAAGGAAACCCCTGACCCTATTTTTAAAATTGAATCTTCCACATGGAAGGCCCAAATTCAAGGTTAAGATCAATAGAAACTATGAGTCTGAATCTGATTTTCCCCCCATTTTCACTGAAACACACCTAGAAGTGTGAGTCTTCATGATTTCTGTGTATTTCCTACATGCCAAATAGAGAGGAAATTTAATTTTGATATCTAAGTTTGGTGGGAGAGATCTGGAGACATCTTTCACCATTAAAATGGTCTGACTATCAAGGTCGATATGATTTTCCATTTTTCTTCTCCCGAGCATGCAAGGAACCAGATTTGACAGATTAGGGTGGAAGTGAATTGCGAGATTGAAGGAGGAGTTTTCTACCAGATGAAGGAGTTGAATGCTAAGATTTTTGAGGAGATCTGCCCCATGAGCACCTAACAAATTTTTACAAATCTGATTCTTGGAATCACGATCTAGATCATGGCGATCACTGGTACATTAAATTTTTTTGTCTTTTGGGGAAGAAGGGGCACTATTGTAAATGTTATAAAAGGCACAAATTTTTCATCCAAATCGTTGGAGTGTTAGAGGTTGAAGAAAATTCCCAAGAGGAAAATTTGACAAAGCCTGTCTCTTGAGAATCCGTCTAAGAAGCCTATATATGTCTTTTGTATTAAGTTTTATCTTGTCAAGGTGGTTACAAGTGTACAACCATTTACAAGCTTTGAGATTGTTTTAGAAAATTTCCCCTACTGATAAATTTAATCAAACTCGAGTTATTCTGGGTTGATCTTGAGAAAAATGTGTTTGTTTCATTTCTCAATGTCTGTAAATAGTCTTTCTTGTCCCTGTTGTAATCTTGTATCAAAATCTATCTTAATCACACAGGTCTCAATCCTTGTGATAGTTTAGTGGTATCTGCAATATCATTTATCATAAGAGCTTTCATCTGGGAGTGAAATAAATGATTTAAAATCACTTTCATTTCATTTGTTGACATAGATTATTTGTAAGCCTCTAGGTGTACCTTAAGCATGATTGATCTTAGATCTTAATGTTTTATTGAGTCTTCTAATTCGAGCCTTCCTATTAAAATCTCATAGATTATGTGAAAAAGTTCAAATTTGGGCCTCCATTTGAGTACATATTCTTGTTAAAGGATCATTTTAGCTATTCTGAAGTATTTTGTTGTCTAGACTTTCCATTTTGTAAGAGTTCTCAGAGACTTGGAAAATCAAGTTCATTCTGCGTCACTTCCTACCAAAAGTGATTTAAAAATAAACTAATCCTACCCATACTACCCATGTTTGTCATGTGTGTATACAAATGTATAAATTTTACTACTAAAACATACAGAAACAATAAGGATTCCAAATGTCTTTAGTAGCTTGAACCTTGTCTAGACAATATCTCCACTATCTAGAGTGAAAACTCATGAGCGTTAGATTTTTTTGCATTGATCATATTTTCTTCAAGGTCTCCTTAACAACTTCATTAGAAGGGATATCACCATCTCCTCCATAAAAAACAGGCTACAAAAGGGTTATCTTACCTTGGTTGAAAGGAACAACCTAAAATAGAGAGGATAGATCAAATCCTCTTGATGGTGCTATCCATTTCTCAACATCTAAGTGACTAAGGGTCAGTTAGAGCCCATACCCGGCTAAAAAATGACTCATCATGATCTATTTGTCTCTAAGATTCCTGATAAACCTATGATTTTTCTCAGACTTTGAAGGAGAATTAATTTGGGTACCAACACGTAAGTGGATCCATTACTGGGGAATGTTTTAAATTGTTGGGAATTGATTTGAGTTGGTGAGACTATTTTGTGTCATCTTATGCTTGGGCTTGTAAGAAGTATTCAAATTTTTCAGTTTCTTTCCATTTCTAGTTTCTAGTAGTGACAGGTGTTTGATAGATCATATTTAGTGCATTTTCATAGCTAAGGTGGAAATCCTTAGTAGTGAATCCTTGATGATCTGATTCTTGATGAGTATCAATGTCTTAACCTCTGTCAAGTGAGATTTGTTACTAATCTTTCCAAAGCTAGAAGGAAGATCTGTCTTTGCTAGGGATCCCACTAGGACATTGTTTTTTAGAGATAGGGAAAGCAAAGTCAAAAGGAAGAAAATCCTGGAGAGTTGTTGGATATCAGAAGACAAGAAAAGGGATCTCCATTGATGAAAGTGATCAGCCTATTATTGAAGACTACAATTCGAGTGCTTCTAAATCAGGTAGCCTCTTTGTGGAATTGAATTCTCCAACTAGAGAGGGGCCTTCATTTGATTTTGAAAAGTTTTCTTCTCATTCTGTACCTATCTTTTAGAAGTTGATAGGGATTTCCAAGAAACAAGGCCTTTAGGGGATACCCATTTTGAAAGTTATACTCCTATGTTTCAAAGACCATCTGTCCCTTATCAATTTATCACTCCTCTACAGCCACCTCCTCAAAAAAACATGGCCCTACCCCCACCTAGACCTCCTTTTGTTGTAAACACCTTTTGACCTATAAATTAAGTAGGGATGGTTGGTTATCAAATGTAGTTGCCCAGGATGTAAGAAATAGATTACCCAAGTTCCAAGGAAACAACACTATAACTGGTGATCAACATCTAAAGCTTTTTATCAATATGATGGAAGACTCTGAGATTGAACATGAAGATGTATATATCAAAATGTTTATCCATACTTTGGAGGAAGATGTTAGGGACTGGTACAAAGCATTTCCAGATAATTCCATAGATTCCTAGACCAAGATGAATAATTCATTTAGATTGCAATATAATGATATAACTGACCCTAGATTTTCTTCTGTTAGAATTTGAAAACATCAAGAAGAATCCTAATGAGTCAGTACATGACTTAAATACAAGGCTTAATAATTACCTTGAAGATATTTCCTATTAGGATAAGGCCATGTGATGAATCATGTTTGACCAAATATTCAAATGCATTTCATAAAAAGGATAATTACTACATGAGGGACAAAAACCCTGCTAATTTGAGGTAAGCATTCACCATGGCCCCTATAAATTGTGAATAACATCAAGGAAATTGGGAAGCCTCCAAAAAGGGAGGGTGTTAAAACTAATTAACCCAGAATAACTTCAGAAAAGCAAGGTTGCTGAATTTGGAGGAAGTTGTGAAGACTTTGGCAGGGGCTGTGAAAGAAATTTCCTACAAAACTAGCCCCGGATGAGAATGGAATTGGGCAGGGGCTCACAAGGTCAAGACAGGTTCACAAATCACCAAAGATCTCAGGATATCGGCAAGGGACCTATTGGATTTGGAAATAGGCAGCCCCAAGGTATGGAAAATAGAATGGTGCTTGATCCTTTGGCTGCCAGAAGTTGTTGTTGTGGAAGAAACATATGTCATTGATTGGTGTGATAGATGTTTCATGCCCCATGCTACTTTTGAAGAATATCAACAACAACAAGAAGAAGTTGATGATGATAATGATGATGATTTCTACATGATGGGTTTTTCCACGAGCTCAAAAAAAAGGGGCAACTTCAACTAAGGGTGACAAGTGCTCGGACTGCTGCCACTTTTTGGGGATTGCATTCATACGGTACCTAATCTTCCTCCCTCTCATATTTTAGGAGTAGATAACATACAGGATTTTGAATTTCCCATTAATGAATTTGAATATTTAAGGTCTTTAATGATAAAGAAGTATGATGGAGGCATCCCTTTTGAGGAGGATAGGCAGTTGTTGATGAATGTTGTTGTGGCTCAAGAAAAGGAACACAACACAAGAAGTAGGATTGTCAAAGGGATAGGGTCTTAGGCCAAGAAAAAAACTCCATTGCTTTCAAATGTTCCTAAAGAGGCTCCTAAGAAAGAATGCATCTACCAAGGGCCTTGTTGTCCCAAAAAAAAATCATACCCCTCCTCATGCCTAAGCAGTCAAAAATCTTGTGCCATCTAATGAGTGTGTCAACCTTCCTTACAATGTTGTCTTGCCAAAGTCTATCCCTTATGATATATTCCCATGTCTTAAGTCAAATCAAGATATCAGTTCCAATTGTTGAGTTACTTAGGATCCCTGAGTACAAGAAGAGGGCATATGGAGTATTTTGGATTGAAGAAAGAGAAGACTAACCCTATGCAAAAATGTAAATATTGTGGAGACTCCTCCAATCATTGAAGAAATAGAAGCACCACCAGCATCAAAAGAGCTAGATGAACCACCTGAGGTCTGTATGGGGACATCCTTAGTATAATCTTCAGCTCGAATGTGGATCAATTCTTCACCACTTTGATCATTAAAGATAGATTACTACACAATTGTATGTTTGACTCAAGGGCATCATACAATGTTATGCCTCTTGAAGTCATGAATGAGCTAGATATCAAGGTGAAAACAACATATGTGAAGTGTAATACTATGGATTACATAGAGGTTTCAGTGGTGGGATGTGTGAAGGGTCTAGTGGTACAACTTGCAGCCTATCCAGGTAGGAATTTGAAGCTTAATGTAGTTATTTTTGATTGCCCAGCCAAGTGGGGTATCTTGTTATCTAGAAAATGGGTTACGAGTATTGGTGAGAGTGTTTCAAATGTACATGTCCTATGCTACCATTCCAATTGAGGGAAGCCTTGTCAAATTTAATGGGGAGAAAGGAATATGTTGCACCTTATTGAGGATCCCAACAAATGCATCTTATGAATTATTATACACAAGTGTTGATTTTGATAACTTTGTGGGATTTGCTGATGGGAAAGATCACAAGATTGAAGAATGCAAGTGTCTTGAGTAGGCTGGCTCTCCTTTGACTTTATTATTTGATGGAGCTTGCTCCAGGGTTCAGTAATGGTGTTGGTGTTGTTCTAATCTCTCCAAACTAGGAAGAGTTTTTCTTTTCCTTCAAACTCAACTTTGAGTGCACTAATAACATCACTGAGTATGAGACACTGTTGTTAGGTCTGAGTATTGATTGGAAGTATGGTGTGAAAGACATTATTGTCAAGGAAGATTCAGATTTGATTGTAAAGCAAGTCAGGAAAACTATATGCCACAAAGAATCAACGAATGAAACAAATACAATCATGAAGTTTGGGATCTCATTGAGATGTTTGTTTCATTCAACACTGTACTTCATGACAGGAAGTTCAATGATATGAAAAATAGGTTTGATGTGTTGGGATCTTAGTTTAATAATTGTGCAATGTCCCCATATTACGAGTATGATGTTGAGGAGTTAACAAGGCCATTTGTACCTAAAAATATTGAGCATTGACAAGTTTTTCATGATGATTCTCAAGTCAGAAGATTTCTGTAGGAATAAAGGAGAGTTTTGTTATCAAAATATTGATTGAGAGCCAATGGTGTGCGTAGCAGAAGGTAAAGAAACCTTGTTTCGAAAATGCATCATTCAACTAAAGACTAAATACCATTCCCAGAGGGCTGGTTTCTCTTGAGTCCAATTTTGATAATGTTGATCACATTATTAACATATTCATGGCAGCCTCAAGGGATATTGATGAGAATGACCTTGGCATAAAGGATAAACCAAAGAAGATTTGGTTAGGAAACAATCTAAGCAAGGAGGAGTAGTCCTACATCCAATTTTTGAAAAAGTATCAAGAGTGCATGGCTTGGAATTCTTCTGAGCTGAAGGCATACAGAGAGGACTTGTTTCAACATGAGATTCCCTTGGAGTAAAATTCAAAACCATTCAGGAAGAAACAGAGGCCAATCAATCCACTCCTATCTCTTAAGATGCAAGATGAACTGAAGAAACTTAACCTATTACAAGTCAAAAAGAAGAATGGTGACATCAGGCTGTGTGGATGGAATTTCAGGAATCTGGATAGAGCATCAATGAAGGATAATTATCCTTTACCAAACATAGAAAAAACATTTGCAGTTAGTGACTAGTTCTAAGCTACTTTCTACCCTGGATGGCTTCTTTGGTTTATAACCAAGTTGTGGTGAAGGAATCAAAAAGAATTAAAATAGCCTTTACCACTCCTTAGGGGACTTATGTATATATCAAGATGCCTTTTGGTCTAATGAACACTGGTGCAACCTTCCAAAGACCTATGGATATCAGTTTTCTTTGTTATATCAATGATTATATTGTTGTCTACCAAGATGATGTAACTATGTTCTCCTGAAAGAGAATTGATCACTTGCTGCACTTGGAAAAGATGTAGAGAATATGGCATTTCACTCAATCCAAAGAAGTGTCATTTTGGGGTGTAGAAGGCAAAGTTGCTTGGTCACATTATGTCACATGAGGGGGTGATGATTGATCCAGAAAGGGTAGAGGCCATCAACAAGTTTTTAATCCCAAGAACCAAGAAAGGAATTCAATGATTCTTTGGGTAGATAAACTTCATCAGAAGATTTATATCAAACTTTTCTGAGTTGACCATTCAAATCACTTCCATGCTAAAGACGGACCAGGTCATCAAGTGGAAAGAGGATTCCATTCAGTCTTTTAATGGGATTAGAGAGGCACTAAAGCATGCACCTGTTTTAGCAGCTCCAGATTATAAGAAGCCCTTTTAACCATTCTATTTTGCCTTAGAGAACACTATTGCATTTGTCTTGTTACAGAAAGATGATGAAGGGGTTGAGAAGCCAATTGCCTTTCTCAGTAATTAATGGTAGGGGGATGAGATGAGATACACTATTATGGAGAAACAACCATTTGCCTTAGTAAAATCAATAAAGTTTTTCAGGCCTTACATTTTGAGTTCTAAGATTGTTGTTTATGTTCCCCAAACCATGGTAAAGGACATCTTATCATAGATGGAAGTATTGAGAAAAAGGTGTAGATGGGTGAACAAGTTGCAAAAATATGACATGGATATCTAAACCATGAAGCTGGTGATAGGTATGGGCTTGGCTAAGCTTATGGCCAAGAGGAACATGTAAACTATTTAAGTAAATGAGGTCAAAGAAGGTAGGGTAGATGTTTTTGAAAAATTGATGAGTTCTCAGTGGTACAAAGATGTAATTTTCTATCTCAGACATTTGAACTACTTTGAGTATTTAAGTAAGAACTAGAAAAGGGACCTTAAGTTGGCTTCCCAGAAATATGTTATTACTGATTATGGGTTAGGTTGGAAGAATCCATAAGGAGTCCTCTTAAGGTGCATTACTAAAGATGAAGCCCCCAAGATAAATACTGATCTCCATAGAGGAGTTTGTGGGGGAAATATTGCTGCAAGAGTCAAAACACATAAGATCCTGAGGGTTGGTTATTGGCAACCAACTATTTTTAGGGATACAACCTTGTTGGTTAGAAGATGTGAGAGTTGTCAACACTTCTCTGGAAGACTGAAAGCTTCAGGATCCCTTCCTTTGTAACCTGTATCAATTGAATCTCCATTCAAGCAATTGGGAATGGATTTCATTGGTGAAATTTTAGACGCTTCAAGTGCTAGCCATAAGTGGATTCTTGTAGCCACTGATTACTTTACTAAATGGGTGGAGGCAATCACCACCAAGAGGGAAACATACCAAGTTGTCATGGATTTTCTGTTGAACCATATCATCTGCAGGTTTGGAGTGCCAGTCAATATTATTTCTGAAAATTCCATGAGCTTTAGAGCTAAACCCTTAGTGGCAATGTGTAAAGAATATGGGATCAACTTGACATGTGCATCTAATTACAATCCCCAAGTAAATGGACAAGCTAAGTCCAGTAATAAAAATTTGTTGAAGATTATCATAAGAACCTTGGAGCTGAACAAGAGAAAATGGGGTGAGCAGTTGAAGTTTGCTATCTGGGATGATTGAATTACTGTTAAAAGAGCCATTGGAAAGAGTCCATTTGAGTTGGTGTCTGGAACTCAGGCCTTGTTTCCCCTGCATATGCAACTAGAAGATCAAGAGGTAAGCCCATATGCTACCCTGCATTAACCAGATTGTTGAACTTGATGAAGAAAGGAGGGAATCCCACCAAAGGCATGTAAAGTTCAGAGAGAAGCTGAAGAAGTTGTTCGATAATAAGATCATCCCAAAATCTTTCAATTTTTGAGATCTCATGCTATTATGGGATATCAGGCATGAAGATAAGGGCAAACATGGCAAATTTGATGCTTTATGGATGGACCCTTACTCCATTAATATCAAAATTGGTGAACATAACTTTTTCATGAAGGAATTAGATGGGGAATTGATTGAATAGCCTATTAATGGTAGGAATTTGAAACATTTCTTGGATTGATTCCCCAGAATGAAGGTGAACTTACCCTGTACAGTGTATAGTTTGTTGATTTATTTTTTGTTCTTCGTGTTTTTGTTCATTTCGGCCCTCAGTGGCTTGTTTTGCTGGTTTCTTTCTTCTTGGTGGGGGATAGTCCTGGTTTTGTGCTCTGCAAGGTGACTCCTTTTCCCAATGGATATTTTTGCATCTAGTCTACTTTTGTTGTTGTGGCACTCGCAGGGAGTGCCCATCCCCAAGTAGGAGCCGATGTTTCTGCTCGGATTTGTCTCGCCTTATTTGTCATTATTTTCCCTCTGACTGTGTGTTCTGAAATTTTTTGTCTCTCGATGTGCGTGTTTTTAAGGTTTCTATTTCCATTAGAAATCATTTGATCTGTTTACAAAATCCATTGTAATGTCCCTCCTTGAAGAAGTCTCAGTCTTCCCTATTTTTTCCCTAATTTCTTCAAAATCTGCTTGCTCTGTCATTTTCCCTATTTTTCCTCGACCATGGAAGCTCGAGAATGGTTGATTTATATTTGCATGCCTTTGAAAATCCAAATATATGGTCGAAAATATTCTTGGAAGCATGATTCACTTGCTTTTTGTTTTAACTAAATTTTCATCCTTAGTGAAAAATTGGGTTCCAGGCGTGAATGGTGATTTTCTATATTTTTTACGGTCTAACGGGTGTCTTTTTCCTATAAAAGTTATTCCTCAGTGTTCAGTGGTCACGTGGCTTCTTTTGGTTGGTTAGGGGATGATGGGAAAATTCTTTAACTTATCACTTTTTACTTTTTTGGCAAAAATGTAAATTTGGTCCTGTAGCTCTGCTCAAATCTGATTAGTTCTCTTGGTGCTTACATGGCTTCTTCTTATTAGATGGGGCGTGGTAGGTTTTTTTTCTCAAATTTATCTTTTTGGATACTTTGGAAAAAAGTATGAACCCACTCCGTGACCCTGCCAAGGCTTTGATTAAAGAAAATTTTAAAGTGGCAGGGAAAAAGTCTCACTTTGACCCCGCAGGAGGACATGTGGCAAAGCTAATAGTAAAGATGCGGGCCTTCGGGGGTAACTTGGATTTTTTTCCCTTTTGTAAAAATGGAGTAAAATTCTAAAATGGAAGTGTGCCCCTACCAAATCATTTTTGATGCCTTAAGGATTTTGAAGTTGCACCATAGTGACACGTGGAGGTCTCTGCCGGGTCTTCTTTCCTTAGAAATTTCAGTAACTTCTTAAAGGGCCTGAGATACGTGGAGTGCCTGCACTCATTCAAAGTCCCAACTTTTGGGGATCATCTCAAGATGCATCATAGTGACACATGGATGTTTGAAAAGTCAAAGGGGTAGGGAGGCAGACCATTAGGGGTAACTTGGATTTTTTTCCCCACAATATTCAAAAGATTAAAACATCAAAATGGTCCGCAAGCCCGATAAAGGAAAAGTCAAAGCTTGCTCTAGTCAACAGCGGAGGTGCAGACTCTAGGGGGGAATTTGGAAAAAAAATCTTTTGGGAGAAAAAAGTTAAAATTGAAAAAAGAAGCGTGGTTCCACTAGGACCCACATTGGGACACGTGTCAGGCTCATTTCCCAAGGGCAGAGCTATGGGGAAAACTTGGAAAATTTTCCCTTTTCCAAAAAGGAGGTGAAATGGTATAATTTGGCCATGGTTACACTGGGACCCACCTTAGGACACGTGTTAAGCTCATTTCCCAAGGGTAGAGGTGCGGAGCAAAATGGAAAATTTTTCCATTTTTTCAAAAGGTTACAAAAAGTCAAATGAAACCCCCGAGCCTGTTTTAAAATTGAATCTTCCACATGAATGACCATAATTCAAAGTAAAGATCAACGATAACTGTGAGTCTGAATATGATTTTCCCCCCATTTTTTTCTGAAACACACCTAGAAGTGTGAGTCTTCATGATTTCTTAGTATTTCCTACATGCCAAACAGAGAGGGGAGTTGATTTTGATATGTAAGTTTGGTGGGAGAGATCTGGAAGAAGGGGCTCTATTGTAAACGTTATAAAAAGCAAAAATTTTTGTGCAAATCGTTGGAGTGTTATGGTTCAAAGAAAATTTCCAAGAGAAAAATTTGACAAATCCTATCTCTTGAGAATCCATCTAAGAAGCATGTATGTCTTTATTGTATTAAGTTTGATCGTGTCAAGGTGGTTGCAAGTTTACAACCATTGAAAAGCTCTGAGATTTTTGTAGAAACTTTCCCCTATTGATAAATTGAATCAAACTCGAGTTATTCTAGATTGATCTTGAGAAAAATGTGTGTGTTTCATTTCAGAATGTCTAAAAATAGTCTATCTTTTTCCTATTGTAATCTTGTATCAAATTTTTTCTTAATCACATAGGTCTCAATCCTTATGACAGTTTCATGGTATCTGTAATCTCATTTCTTAGAAGAGATCTCATATGGGATTGAAATAAATGATTTAAAATCACTTTTCTTTCATTTATTGACAAAGATTGTTTGTAAGCCTTTGGGTGTACCTCAGGCATGATTGATATTAGATCTTGATGTTTTATTAAGTCTTCTAACTCAAGCCTGCATGTTAAAATCTCATATATTGTGTGAAAAATTTCAAATCTGGGCCTCCATTTGAGTACGTATTCTGGTTAAAGGAACATTTTAGCTATTCTGAAGTATTATGTTGTCTAGACTTTCCATTTTGTAAGAGTTCTCAGAGATTTTGCAAATCAAGTTCATTCTACCTCACCTCCTACCAAAATTTATTTAAAAACAAATAATCCTACCCATACTACCCCTATTTCTCATGTGTGTATAAAAATGCATAAATTTTACTACCAAAACATGTAGAAACAATCAGGACTCCAAATGTCTTTAGTAGCCTGAACCTTGTCTAGAGAATATCTCAACTATCTTGAGAGACAACTCCAAAGAGTTAGATTTTGTTACATTGATCATATTTTCTTCAAGGTCTCCTTAACAACTTCATTATAAGGGATATCACCATCTCCTCCATAAACAACAGGCTACAAAATGGTTATCTTACCTTGGTTGAATGGCACAACCTAAAATAGTAAGGATAGATCAAATCCTCTTGAGGGTGCTATCCATTTCTCCACATCTGAGTGACTAAGGGCCAGTTAGATCCCATCCCTGGCTAAAAAATTCCTCATCATGATCTATCTGTCTCTAAGCTTCCTGATAAACTTGTGATGCTACTCAGACTTTGAAGGAGAATCAATTTGGGTACCAACAAAGCCCACAAATAATTTTAAATGCTTAGATCTTTTAAGATATTGTGATAGCCCTCATGGAACTCCCGACCCTGACCTTCAGATGGCCATATCTTTTGACTGGATATCTTGATTTGGGTGAGACCAACTTCTTCAAAAGTGCAAAATATAGCCTGCCATTATCAAGGTTGTCAGGCTTCTCAGCTACCACCATAGTGAAGTATGGGATTCGTTTCTTGCGCAATACGAAACAACACATGGAGGCACTAGTTTTGTAGTAGAACCCATCATTGTTTTAGTTGAATTCAATGTTCTTTTGGGGTGGTTGAATCAGGTTTCCATTTATTCTCTCCTTTCTCCCTCATATTCTTCCTATATATTTTAAGGAGGGGATTTTTTTAGAGGTTGGTCATTTTTTCTCTCCTTCCCCCCTACCTCTTTCTTCTCTAGGGTCAAATGTGGAATTTAAGCCTCCTCTCTTTACGTTGTAATTGTATTTTCTTTTCTCTTTACCACTAATGATGTACTGTGTGAACTCATGGAACAATAAAATTTGTTTCGTGATGCATTTTTTCCATCCTTTGCTTGTTTTATTGTCTCTTCTTGCATCTCACCATTGTAGGTTTCACATTTGTGTTTATGCATTTGAAGTGTTGTTTTGTGTGAAATTTATCTTTGGTATGTGATGCATATTGTCCATCCTCTACATTTCTCACCCCTCTTCATTTCAGGTAGTTGAGATTGTGATCAACAACCCTCCTTTTCTAGTGGATCACCGCTTTTGTGTAGGTTTTATTTTCATGCACTTTCTCTCCCTGGTCCCTTAGAAAGTTAGATTAGGATTAGATAGTTTTCTTGGATTATTGTAGTTTAGGAGTAGGAACCAGCCTTCTCTGGATGATAATCTCAGGTCGGCAAGTCCCACAACTTGAGAGATGATTCAATGTTTCTCAAAATAAACCATGAGATCAAGCACACACACTTGTGCAAATCAGAAGGTGTATTTTTTTGGTATCAATAATTTTGGCATGCCCGGTGAGACATGTATGAAGCACCTTACCACTTAATTTTAGTTGGTTGGTGTGTTCCTTTTAAAATTTAAGCTTTTGGAAGCATATCCAAGCACATCTGGTGACTTCGTTTGGTTCAAACAACCCACATCTCTAAAGTTTCAAACCTTCTCCCAATCTATTTCCACCCATTATTCTTTCCACATCTTTCTTCTTCTTCCATCCCAAGAATTTTTTCAATCATGACTTCATTACCAACATGGAATTCACACTTGTAGCAACATTAGTGTAGTCCACCTCCAACATATTTCACAACTCCTCCATATTGGCATTATGATTAGATTCAGAACCATTATGATTACCCATATGAGCAGTGTCAAATCCAGTTTAGTTATGAAACATATCAGGAACAAGGGTACGCATACAATGGTAACACTTATATGGAGAATGGTGATCTATTGGAGAAGATTCAAAGGATGGAGGCTAGCATAGTTCAATCCAGGACTACTACACAAATAAAAGCTTTCAAAATTGGTTGCAGGGAACCTTGTCCATGGGAAGGCCCTTTTCCAAGACATTACAAACCATAGGAGAATCTAGAATTCATGGTTGAAATGTTGCCTCAACTTACACAGTGGACCGAGGAAATAGAGGCCTACGAGCTTGGTGCTAGACAACCTTGTCAATGGGTAAGTCCACCACCTCATAGATTTTATTTTCCTCTTTCTCAATCAGTATCATCGTAGTAGTGTCATGAGTCTAGTTTCTCACTAGCTTCCGAAGTGTTGATTTCCCTTCTCCATCTTCTATTCTCCCATCCCATCTTAATTGCTTTTCCCTTTTACCTTCCAAATCCAAGTCTCCTCCACAAGAGCCAAAAGCAATACCTTCCCCACTCAGCACTCCTCCTACTCTCCTGAGTCCATGTTTGGAAGAGACTCAAAAATCTAGTCGAGGAGAGAAGCAAGAAGAAGAGACAATAAAAGAATAAATGATTAGAAGCTTGGTAAGCTTGGCTCTTAGATTCAGAATTGAAAAGATTCCCTTGTTGGTTAAGCCTATGGAGGATGTTAGAGTTGAAGAGCTGGCGGTGGCTAAGGCTGATTTTGTAGTTGCAGTGGAACAAGAAGAACAGTAGTCTGTATCCTTTGAATGAAGTGTCCATGATGGAAATTTATTTTTAGAGAATTCTCATCTAATTCAAGATACACAATCATTCCAAATGAGGGGAGAAGAAGCAACTCCAAATCCAAAAGGGGAGGACTACGTTCTTGCTATGGAGGAGAACCATACAGTTCTAAAGGCTTTGAATATAGAGAAGTTTGCAGAAGAACCTTTAGTTCTTCCTCCCACTTCATCCCCTTCAAGTTATGATGTTAAAGAAAAGTTTGAGATTTCAAACTTCATGTTCGAGGATGAGGGGAACCATGGTGAGCAAGTTGCAGATCAAGAGGCATATTATCTGTCTAATTTGGAGGATTGCTTCGATGATGAGGAGCCCATGAAGATCACATCATTTTCTCCTCCATCATCCACCTTCCAAGCACATGATTATGCTACCATGGATGAGAGCATTCAAGGACAATAGCCTACAGTTCATAACAGCCCTCTGGAACAAAGGTTAGAGGATCCTAATCTTCCATGTTCATCTCAGGAGGAGGAAGGAAATAGTGATGACACCATTTCCACACCAGTCATCAAGGAAGAGGATAAGCTACTTATAGAGGCAATGCAAGGCAAAAATCAACATGCAAGCAACCTCTTTTTCCAAAAAGGTACGTAAGAAGACTTCATTTTTGGAGTTGATTTTTAGAGAAAAGGGTACATCCATCGAATCAGACCATGCCCAATCAAATACTTGGCTTCATTGGATCCATAAGAGGAGTTGTCACCAGTCATGCTTGCTCCTAAGCATGAGGATGCATTTTAGAGTACTAAGGATCAGCTGCAATGCCTCATTAATCCAAGTACAGAGCAACTTGTAGAGGTATTTGTTTTGTTTTTAGTTGATACCTTGATGATTTGGGTCGAGGATTGGCCTCTTGTTAGTTTTTCACTCATAATAAAATTCATGTTCAACGCCAAATCATATACATGGCTTCCTATTTTGAGAAAGGGAAGCTACTTCTCCCTACCAGTTGCAGGATTTGTTTTGGTTCCCTTGAATTTCGGTTAGCATAGAGTATGTAGGTTTTATTTCAGCAGAAGAAGTGCTTGTGCACATAATTTTGTTGTAGTTTAGGTTTCATTTCCCTAAGTGCTTTGGCACAAGTTTTGTTGCTCTCAGGTTGTATCACTATGCAATTCATTGTGCCTCCAGGTGAATGTTGTAACAATCCATTCAAGGAACAAGTGAATGCTCTAGGGAAACACAATTTTTGAATCTCATAAATCTCATCTTCAAGATTTTCTTATGAAAATTATTAGTACAAGCATCGGGGCAGGTTCAGAGTCAGATATTACAAGCTTCAGGTTCAAGTTTTAAGCACAATATCAATATCAGGCTATCATTCATGAGTCCATGCCCAATGGATGTAATAAGGCAACTGATCTTTCAACTTAGTAGGTAGGTGATCCCGCAAGTTTCCAATCGTTATCTAATTTTTCCCCTTAGGTAAAATTGATCAGAACAAACCTTACACTAGAGAAATGAAGAGTTTGGTTCAGTCATGTGAGCCCACATTTCAAATCTAACAATTAGGTTATAGGAAGGCTCGACAATGGAGAAGGAAGGTCAACGAATGAGTGGCTAATGGAAATGTTGAAGAAGACCAAAGCTCAAGTTAAAAAATGGAGAAAGGCTCAAAGTTTTCAGACTTCACATTTTTGGGGATGTGGGGGAAGTGGACGATTGAAAAAATCATGAAAGCTAACTCGGTAAGTCAAAATCAAGCCCAGAGTGAGTCGACTTGAAGAAAAACAACAAAAATGCGGAAGGTGCCACATGTCAGCTCAGTGCACCTTCAAAAGGTGCCATGTGGTAAGAGCCCGAAAAGGCAGAACTAGACGTTAAAAAATTATAAGCATGGGAAGAGTCAGTGGAAGTCTCCATGTTCTATATTAGTGCAACTTCAAAGATAAAACCCAAACGCAGGTCCCTAAATGAGTGGAAGCCTTCACATGCCTCATCAACGCAACTTCAGTGGTAAAATCGAAAGGCTAGTCCCTAATTGAGCGGAGGCCCTCCACGTGTCTAGGGTCTAATAATGTTAATCCTTAACAAAAGGGACTTAGCCAAAACACAAAGACAGTAGAGCAAGGTCACAGATGGTGCTAAGTGTCCAATCGTTGCAACTTCAAGAGTGAAAGGATGGGGTAGAGTCTTGGAATCCTGCAAGGTTTCCACATGGAGCAAGCCACAAAGGTCCCACCCAAAAAGGGGTTTTTGACATTATATATAGTGGGGCCCTTTATTCACCCAAAGGAACGAAGCAACATGTTTGCAGACATTGCCAAGTGTTAGCATGTCGCATTCCCAGGACCCTAAAAGGTAGTAAAACTCTTAAGATTGCATGGGGATTCCACATGGATCTTGTACAAATAAACTCTAAATCCAAGGCAATGTTCACTCGAGGCCCGCATCAACTAAGTATAAAAAAGGAGTTAGCAAAAGCCTCCACATGTCTCTTTGGCACACTTTTGATACTATGCTTAAAAGCAAGGTCCCCAAATGAGTACAAGATCTCCACATGGTCAAAGCCTGAGAAAGTTGCACCGGTCGTTGAAAAGTGTAAACATGGGAAGAGCTAGCGGAAGCTTCCACGTGCCTCATCAGTGTAACTTCAAAGGTAAAATCCAAAGGCAGGTCACCAAACGAGAGCAGGCCCTCCATGTGTCTAGGGTCTAACATAGCTTCTCCTAAATAGACAAAAAAAATAGAAACAACCATTTAAAAGTCTAAACATGGGAAGAGCTAGCGGAAGCCTCCACATGCCTCATCGGCACAACTTCAAAGGTAAAATCTAAAGTCAGGTCACCAAATGAGTGCAAGCCCTTAACGTGTCTAGGGTCCAACATAGTTACTCCTAAATAGACAGACTTAGCCAAAACACAAAGAAGGTAGAGCAGGCTCGGAGATGATGCCAAGTGTCCAACTATCGTAACTTCAAGAGTGAAAGGAGGGAATAAAGTCTTGGAAGCCCACAGGGTTTCCACATGGAGCTAACTACAAAGGTCCCACCCGAAAAGGGGTTTTGACATTATATATAGTGAGGCCCTTTACTCACTAAAGGGGACAAAACAACATGTTCGTAGACGGTGCCAAGTGTCAGCATGTCACATTCCCAGAACCCTAAATGGTAGAAAAAATCTTAAGAATGTGGGGGCTTCCATGTGGATCTTGGGTAGATAGAATCCAAAGCCAAAGTAGTTTGGAAAAAGATTGGTAGAAGGTCAGTTCAATGAAAGATGAATCATGAAGCCCAGCAAGAATTTTAAATGCTTAGACCTTTTAAGATATTGTCAGAGCCTACATGGAACGCTTGACCCTGACCTTCAAATGGCTATATATTTTCACTGGATATCTTGATTTGGGTGAGACCAAGTTCTTCAAAAGTGCAAAAAGACAACCCGTCATTTTTGAGGGTGTCAGGCTTCTCATCTACCACCATAATGAAGTATGCACTTCCTTTCTTGCCTAGGAAGGAACAACACATGGAGGCATGGGTTTTGCAGTGGAACCCATCATTTTTGTAGGTGAATTCAATTCTATTTTGGGTTGGTTAAAGTAGGTTTCGATTTATTCTCTCCTTTCTTCCTCATATTCTTCCTATACATTGTAAGGAGTGGAATTTTTTCAGAGGTTGGTCATTTTTTCTCTCCTACCCCCTCCCTCTTTCTTCTTTAAGATCGAATGTGGAGTTTAAGCCTCTTCTCTTTGCTTTGTAATGGCATTTTCTTGCCTCTTTCCAACTAATGATGTACTATGTGAGCTCATGGAGCAATAAATTTTTTTTCGTGATGCATTTTTTCCATCCTTTGCTTATTTTAATGTCTCTTCTTGCCTCTCACCATTACAGGGTATAATGTGCATATCTCTGATGTCTATTGCAAGTTTAAGATTTTTGTTTAATGGGTTTGAAGTGTTGTTATGTGTGAACTTTATCTTTAGTCTGTGATGCATCTTGTCCATTCTCCCCATTGATCACCCCTCTTCACTTCATGCCATTGAAATTGTGATAAAAAAACCCTCCTTTTTTGGTCTATGACCGCTTTAGTGTAGGTTTTGTTTTCATGCACTTTCTCTCCCTGGTCCCTTGGAAAGTTAATTTAGGATTAAATAGTTTTCCTGCATTAGAGCAGATGCGGCAGGTAGTTTAGGAGCATGATCTAGCCTTCTCTGGAGGATCATCCCAAGCCCACAAGTCCCACAGCTTGAGAGATGATTCAACGTTTCCCAAAAACATTGTGAGCTCAAGCACACATACTTGGGCAAATCAGAGGGTGTTTATTTTGGTATCAACAACAACATCTTCCTCTTTCTTGCTCAGAGCATGTAGAAATAGCTTCTATAAATTTCAAGTTGTTGAATACTAGAGGACAACCAGAGTTATTTGTAATGGCAATGGAAATATACATTTTCACAATGAACACAAGCTTGAAGTAGGTTGAGCTAAGCATTTAACAACACGCAGATGTCTTCATTTATTCAGAAAACTAGTTGATAGAATGATTTCTTCTTCTAGAGGATTATTTTGCATAAGGATTTATATTTGCATTTAGAACTAATTCAACCAATAATTAATTGATTTTGGATAGCTATTAGAGAGAGGTCTATTAGGCACAGTTCCACACATCATTATGTTTACTTAAATATGATTATTTAGAACTCTAACTCTTGTTGCACTGTCCATTTACTGCTAAATTTGTAAAGTTAACTTGGGTCCCATCGTGGTCAAGAACTATAGATCTACAATAAGTGCTTCTATTATTTTGCAAGGGATGTGGCAGGTCTCAAAGGCTGCATCCTCCCCTGACAGCTCCCGCTACACGCCACCTCCCATCGAATTGACCATGAAACACATTCAATTGCCCCCACTTTTTCCTTTAAGAAAATTTAACTAACTTCTTTGTTTATTTATTTTATAAGGGGCACCACACAACCTGATTTGATTCTGTTTGTTCTAATCATATTGTTTTTTTCTACATTCATAAGCATCATGCCCATATTTCTTGCAATAATGACAATGAAGATGTGACTTATTCGATCTCTAACCAAAAGAGTGATTGTGTTTGTGATCATGAACTTTTCCTCTTCCACATTGATTAGTTGGACTACTGTTACACCCTCCTCTTCATGGACTTCTTCCTCTACCTCTAGGACTGAACCTTCCTTTGCCTCTTCCACGAATTTCCGATGTCTAAGATGAAAAAGCTTGTTATACTATTGCTTGTCGTCTATTCAACCTCTGTTCATGATTTATTAGTCATAGCGTGCAATTTATCAATTGAAATCTGACTTAGATCCTTAGTTTCCTTGAATAACTCTAACCAAAGGATCAAATTTTGCAGACGAACTCCTGTAAGCATCTTTTCAATAATCCTTTTATAATCCAATTTTTCTCCATGAGATTTATTCTTATTTAGTAGGCGAAAAAACTATATAAGATCAATCAAAGGCCATGTGAAAACCAGGTCATCCATACATCCTAATGGATACATATAAATCTGAAAACACATTAGGAAAAAAGGGTATATAACGGCATATTTTGTTGATTTCTCGTTGTGATAGAACAATATATTGTAGGCAGGCTACGGCAAATGTTCCTGCCATGCAGGACTAATATGTTCGCTTCCTATTCAAGAAGCAAATGATATTATTAACAATAAAATGAATATAGAACGGCAAAACCAAAAAAAAAATTAATGCTTCGAATCTACCGCGTCGTTTTTACAATTGTCACTATACAGACTCGAGTAAAACAAAACTTACATATCCGCTTGGCAGACTTTTTCTTGACCTACTTGGCAGCAGAGGAATCTATATTCAACACTATATGAAAATTCTCGGTAAAGCGGTTATGTTTTTTAAGCAGATGGTTCATAATATTTTCTTGAAACTGTGTTGTTGGTTTTGTCTGTTGGGATGGAATGAACAGCGTTAATGGCAAGAAGACATGAAAGAAATACGTTCGTTATCAGTAAAGACACGATTATAGACCACTAAAACCAAAATGCAATGGATAGAGCAAAGTCTGCCATGCGATTTCAGCTATTTTCGTGTTTGTATCCACCCAAAGTTTATACGTAAAGTTTATGTTTTGAGTTTACCTGCGAAGGAAATTCATTGAAGCACTTAAATATAAAATTCATCAATGCGCATATTTGCGCAGGAATCGAAGAGAACTCTAATGGGGTTTATAGTTTAGATGGTCAACGGAAACAGTGTTGCCTCCGTCCCTGAGTGACCCTGAACTATGCACCACGTTGCAAACACCGTTCGCTGAGTTTGGACAATCCAGGCTTTCCGTTTGTCTTTTGACTCCTCAGTCTCTATTAATTCCTGGTTCGACTTTCACAAACATGTATGCTTTTTTTGCTTCAGTTGTTTGTGTTTTTCACTGCCATTCAAGTAGCTTGTCGTCACTGTAGCAAAGTTCAAATAGAGAATCTGTTTTTTTTTAATGAATGGTGGGAATACAAGAGATTGCTCCCATGTTTACGTCTGATATCCGTGGAGATTATATGCAAAACTGCAGCGTTGATGTGCAGGATCAACTTAAAATAATTTGTAATGTTTGTCACAAGTGTGTCGAACGGCATCGTGAGGCTGATTCTCATTACGTGCAGCCCAAATTATGCCAACGTCATGAGGTTAGTAGTGGATACAAATTTTAGGTTTTGGTTTGAGTACTTCTTTGTCTTCACTATGCTTTAAATTTAAGCTATGTAATGTGTTCAGATTGTAGAGGAACTGGTGCAGCTAGTAAAAATCTCGGGCCCAATAGTAATAATGGAATTGCTGCTCTACTTGAGAGGGATGGTATCCATGCAGTTCCTGGGCTATCTTGGTGAGCTTGAATTAGCGGGAGGTTCTCTTTCAATCGGCTTCGCTAATATAACCTGCTATTCAGTTTTATCCGGCCTTGCTATGGGAATGGAACCCGTTTGCAGTCAGGGTTTCGGAGCAAAACAATTGAGTCTCTTGGGCCTCTCTCTCCAAAGAACCATTCTCATTCTGTTTTGCGCTGCGGTTCCTATCTGTTCGTTGTGGTTGAATGCCGAATCAATCCTCGTGTGGTGCGGCCAGGATAAAAGCATCGCCGAAATGGCAGGTAGGTACATTTTATTTTCTCTGCCTGATCTTATCGCGCAGTCTTTCCTTCATCCGCTCAGGATTTACCTTCGAACTCAGTGCTCGATACTTCCGCTTACCGTCTCCGCAGCCGTGGTTCTTGTCCTTCACATCCCCATTAATTATCTTCTAAAATTATCCCGTCCCGGGTGTCGCCCTGGCTGCGGTATGGGCCAACTTCAACATTGTAATATGCTTGGCCTGTTACATATGGCTGTCGGGGCTATATAAGAATACGATGCCGGTGCTGTTCGAGAGAATGCTTGAGAGGATGGGTTTCATTTTTAAGATTAGCAGTCCCCAGCTGCGCATCGGTATGTTTAGAGTGGTGGTGGTACGAGTTCATGATGTACCTTCATGGCCGTTCGCACCGAGCTCGTTTCCCACTCGCGTGGAAACTCCCACGCCCAGGGACGATGGAAATATGTAAAGCAATGCCGTACACTGGATGAGAATCCCAATGGACGCCGCCGTTGCTTTGGGATTCAGCATCAGTCCGCAGAGGAGGATCATGAACTCGTACCACCACCACTCTAAACATACCGATGCGCAGCTGGGGACTGCTAATCTTAAAAATGAAACCCATCCTCTCAAGCATTCTCTCGACAGCACCGGCATCGTATTCTTATATAGCCCCGACAGCCATATGTAACAGGCCAAGCATATTACAATGTTGAAGTTGGCCCATACCGCAGCCAGGGCGACACCCGGGACGGATAATTTTAGAAGATAATTAATGGGGATGTGAAGGACAAGAGCCACGGCTGCGGAGACGGTAAGCGGAAGTATCGAGCACTGAGTTCGAAGGTAAATCCTGAGCGGATGAAGGAAAGACTGCGCGATAAGATCAGGCAGAGAAAATAAAATGTACCTACCTGCCATTTCGGCGATGCTTTTATCCTGGCCGCACCACACGAGGATTGATTCGGTATTCAACCACAACGAACAGATAGGAACCGCAGCGCAAAACAGAATGAAAATGGTTCTTTGGAGAGAGAGGCCCAAGAGGACTCCATTGTTTTGCTCCGAAACCCTGACTGCAAACGGGTTCCATTCCCATAGCAAGGCCGGATAAAACTGAATAGCAGGTTATATTAGCGAAGCCGATTGAAAGAGAACCTCCCGCTAATTCAAGCTCACCAAGATAGCCCAGGAACTGCATGGATACCATCCCTCTCAAGTAGAGCAGCAATTCCATTATTACTATTGGGCCCGAGATTTTTACTAGCTGCACCAGTTTCCTCTACAATCTGAACACATTACATAGCTTAAATTTAAAGCATAGTGAAGACAAAGAAGTACTCAAACCAAAACCTAAAATTTGTATCCACTACTAACCTCATGACGTTGGCATAATTTGGGCTGCACGTAATGAGAATCAGCCTCACGATGCCGTTCGACACACTTGTGACAAACATTACAAATTATTTTAAGTTGATCCTGCAAATCAACGCTGCAGATTTGCACATAATCTCCACGGATATCAGACGTAAACATGGGAGCAATCTCTTGTATTCCCACCATTCATTAAAAAAAAACAGATTCTCTATTTGAACTTTGCTACAGTGACGACAAGCTACTTGAATTGCAGTGAAAAACACAAACAACTGAAGCAAAAAAAGCATACATGTTTGTGAAAGTCGAACCAGGAATTAATAGAGACTGAGGAGTCAAAAGACAAACGGAAAGCCTGGATTGTCCAAACTCAGCGAACGGTGTTTGCAACGTGGTGCATAGTTCAGGGTCACTCAGGGACGGAGGCAACACTGTTTCCGTTGACCATCTAAACTATAAACCCCATTAGAGTTCTCTTCGATTGCTGCGCAAATATGCGCATTGATGAATTTTATATTTAAGTGCTTCAATGAATTCGTTCGCAGGTAAATTCAAAACATAAACTTTACGTATAAACTTTGGGGTGGATACAAGAACGAAATAGCTGAAATCGCATGGCAGACTTTGCTCTATCCATTGCATTTTGGTTTTAGTGGTCTATAATCGTGTCTTTATTGATAACGAACGTATTTTTTTCATGTCTTCTTGCCATTAACGCTCTTCATTCCATCCCAACAGACAAAACCAACAACACAATTTCAAGAAAATATTATGAACCATCTACGCAAAAAACATAACCGCTTTACCGAGAATTTCATATAGTGTTGAATATAGATTGCTCTGCTGCCAAGTAGGTCAAGAAAAAGTCTGCCAAATGGATACTGTAAGTTTGTTTTACTCGAATCTGTATAGTGGACACTTAATTGTAAAAACGACGCGGTAGATTCGAAGCATTAGGTTTTTCTTTGGTTTTGCCGTTATATATTCATTTTATTGTTAATAATATCATTTGCTTCTTGAATAGGAAGCGAACATATTAGTCCTGCATGGCAGGAACATTTGCCGTAGCCTGCCTACATTATATTGTTCTATTACAACGAGAAATCAACAAATATGCTGTTATATACCCTTTTGCCTAATGTGTTTTTCAGATTTATATGTATCCATTAGGATGTATGGATGACCTGGTTTTCACATGGCCTCTGATTGATCTTATATAGTTTTTCGCCTAGTAAATAAGAATAAATCTCATGGAGAAAATTTGGATTATACAAGGATTATTGAAAAGATGTTTACATGAGTTTGTCTGCAAAATTTGATCCTTTGGTTGGAGTTATTCAAGAAACTAAGGATCTAAGTCGGATTTCAATTGATGAATTGCATGCATGACTAATAAATCACGAACAGAGGTTGAATAGATGACATGCAGTAGTATAACAAGCTTTTTCATCTTAGACATCGGAAATTCGTGGAAGAGGCAAAGGAAGGTTCAGTCCTAGAGGCAGAGGAAGAAGTCCATGAAGAGGAGGGAGTAACAGTGGTCCAACTAATCAATGTGGAAGAGGAAAAGTTCATGATCACAATCACAATCACTCTTTTGGTTAGAGATCGAACAAGTCACATCTTCATTGTCATTATTGCAAGAAATATGGGCATGATGCTTATGAATGTGGGAAAAAACAATATGATTAGAACAAACAAAATCAAATCAAGTTGTGTGGTGCCCCGTATAAAATAAATAAACAAAGAAATGAATTAAATTAAACTATAAGAAAAAGGGGGGGCAATTGAATGTGTTTCATGGTCAATTCGATGAGAGGTGGCGTGCAGCCGGAGCTGTCAGTGGAGGATGTAGCCACTAGCTTTACATCCTCAACTCCAACACAAAAGTCAAATTCATTCTCCAATGCACAATATAGAGGTGGGTGAATAATATGACAATAAACTTACACACTCCAAAAAGCCCACACCCCATAAGGACTGAATTTAATAAAATGTAAGAAGATTGCAATTAAAACTTACAATGAGTCATTTCAAAATGCATAAAGAATATCTAAATTCAACCCTCCAACCTGTTAGTGTAACATACTACATTGGTTGGTCAGACGGTTTCCTGTAACCATTTCTGCAGCAACTGTATTTCTTTATTTATATCATTCTCTTTGTTGTTTTGTAAATATGAATAAAAGACAAAATCTTTTATTTTCTATAACCATTGGTATCAGAGCACAAACCGATTGGACGACATGGGAGGAGGCACTTGAAAATGTTTTGGTAGTGCTTCCTAGAACCGATTGCGCCTGCCTTAATTAGTGCTGACATAATCTGAGAAGTATGATGCAGATTAAATAATATAGTTGTCTTTTCTGTCTAGTCTGTTGTTTTTGTAATTTGGTAAAGAGTTTAGCATGAGAAACGAAAATAAAAGAAGCGCCTGATTTGGGGAAGGCTTAGGTATAGAAGAAGAATGTGTGCAGGAGTAGTGTGAACTCTACCACCACATCCATGGCCCTCATTGCCACTATTACCACCACAAGGTCCTCCATCCTTCACCTCTAGAGCCATGAGACAGGAGGAGAAAAATGGAGTGAAGAAGGACATTGATTGGAGTGATCAACGCTAATGGGGACGATGTGGTCTATTCTGTAGAGAGAGGTTGCATAACTGATTATCCTTCTCTCCTTGCAAAAGTTAAGGGGAAGGCTTATCATTGAAAAGAATGTTGTGAAAGATAAGACCATGCCTTTTCCAATGGAAAAGGGTGTCAAGAAAGTAGACAATGGAGAAGTGTGGAACATATGACAGAGAGTCCTAACAGATAATTTACTTCCTACTTCACCATTCTTTCATTTCTTTAGTAGTTATTATGGACATTCACTTGGAAAAATACTCGGGATTAAACTTTCATACATGGAAGGTGAAGATCCAAATGCAAACTTTATGCATAAAAACTTATGGGGTATAGTAGATGGGAAAGAGAAAAACACGCACATATGCCACCAAATTAGCAGAATGGTAGTGCAGAGATGATAAAGCAAAAGCCACTATTGGCCTTGCTCTCTCTGATTCTGAACTCCATCATGTTGATCTCAATAACTCTTCCAAGGACATGTGGGATAATTTTAATAAATTATTTGGAGCGAAAGTAGGTGAACGTGAATGTTTTTCCCTAAAACTTCAGTTACATAGATTCAAAATGGAAGAAATCATTTCTATTTCTAGCCACATTAATAATCTTCAGTCTATGCTTTGACAAATAGTAGAAGCCAAAGTTGTGATAGAAGCTGCGGATGTGAAAGCTATCCTATTAAACAGTCTATCTTCCAAATACAACAATGTTTGTTTTTACTCTCAGTCAAATTCAATCTAAATCTTTAGATGACATGATCGCGAATCTTCTCACAGAGGAAAAACACATAACTAACGATGCTACAGAAGGTGATACTCAACAAGAAAGTGCACTTTATTCCATAAACAAAAAATTTCACAGGCGACGAGATAAAAATAAACAAGGGCCTAAACAAGAGACTGAATGCCACTATTGTCAGAAGAAATTTTATACAATGTGGAACTATCATAGCCGAGCAAGATATTTTCTACAAGGAAATATAAAACACAATGGAGTTAATACTGCTCGTATAGAAGATCCACAAGATTCTGACGAGAGTGAGGAAACTATTGATGAGATTGGCTTCACATCATCTCTAGTATTGTAAGTAGTAATCAAGGAGGATGGAGGACAACGGAGGCTGGAGGAAACCAACGACCTCTTGCAAGCCACAAGTGATGAGGCCACTGACAGATATTGTGGTGAACAAGGTATTGAGGACCAATTCCACAATTTTGGTTTGTTTATTTCAGTTTTGTGTTGGTTGTTTTGTTTTTTTTCAATAAAGTGTAGATGTTGCATAGTTTCCTGTTTGGGACCTCCTAAACTGAAAAGCGTAGGTGGGATTTGGAATAGAAAACAACTGAAAGCATTGCATGGTACTCACACTAGGTTCGTGGTAAACCTATAAAACCATTGAGGTAAAATCCTCTTGGTTCGTGGTAAACTTGTAAAACCACTGGAGGTATATTCATCCTCTTGGTTAGTGGTAATCCTGTAAAACCACCGAGTTGAACAGTCGGAAAGTGCTCTTGTCCCTCTAGGTTTATGGTCAACCTTAGAAAAACCATGTGTATCGAGACCATATAGGCACATGCTCATGTGAAGAACCTCTTTGGGGTGTTCTCATTAAGGGGGGGGACATCTAGTATCAGGAAATGTATGTTTGTACGAACAATGTAATAAGGGGGTAGGGGGAATATTAGTGTAACATATTACATTGGTTGGTTAGACGGTTTCTTGTAATCATTTTTGCAACAACTATATTTCTTTGTTTATATGCTTCTCTTCGTTGTTTTGTAAATATGAATAAAAGACAAAATATTTTTATGTTCTGTAAACACAACCATAGGTAAGGTTGGTATACAAATTTAAGAGGTATGAGACAAGTCTAACTTGTCCTACAATCCTCCAAAATCAGCCTCCAAGGACAAATTCGGATTTCCAAGGAGGTGGAGTGTTTCATACTCTAAAATCTGACTTACACAACTCTTACACATACTTACACATCACTTACCACATTTACTAAAAGAGCTAACAACTTCTATAATTACTTTCTTATATCGTAAATTTGATTAATTTATTTATTTTAACAATATGATTACTTGCATTAATTCTCCACAATTAAATAGAATAATGAAAGGGGTAAATGCACCACAAAATAAACACATGCAAACAATAATAAAAATGAACCACATTAATAAATGCATACAATCCCCTTTGGTCACATTCAAAGTTAATTCCCCTCATGGGAATCCCTAACACTAAAAAACACACACACAAACGAAAGTAGTTTCCATGGTGACCTTGTTCAATTCATCTAGAATTCCAATGTGATTGGTCTCTAATCCCCCGATGTTTGTTGTGATACTTTAACCTAAAAAACTCAAATACCTCCTTCGGCCTCGGGGCCATATCAGAAACATCCAACATGATATAAATATAATCACAAAATTATCTATACATATGAATCACAACAACATCAAGGCAATCAACAATATCACTTAAAATTTATATCAACAACTATATCATCATCATATAATTTCCATTTTCTAGGTCTACTCACCATATCTAAAAATCACATGTTCAAAAAACATTCATAATATATCCATGTCAAATAGATATATCATCCTCCACATATGAAGTGTCTCTAATAATCATCATGCATCATAACTAAATGAAGATCAACAATAATCCATGGTCCAACATCTAACATCAGACTAAATTATAACCATAATAATGTCCATAATGCAATCAATAGTATCAATATTAGTATCAAAAGGTGCTCAAAGGGAAGTGAGCACTACATTTCATAGGAAATTCAGTTTCCCTGGTACAAGGCATGATAAATAGAATGAAGCAAATCCACAAGATTCATTTTGTAAATGAGAGCATTTGCATTCATCATCCCTTTCAATATATATGGTTTTGATGCTGAAAATAATTTGATAAGATAAAAGATCTTATACATCTCAGGAGGAATTTGTCTTATCAAAGTTGGGTGACCAAAGACATCCAAATAGTGTTAAAAGATTTGACAATGATACCTAGTTCCCATTGTTTTACTGTAAATCAAGAAGGCATAGTTAGTTTGCCATAAAGTTATTAGACTTAATGATCAAATCTTTCACTTTGTCATTGAAGGGTGATTAATACAAATATACACTAAAAAAAAATCATAAATTTAGAAGTACACTTCAATAGTAAAAGGTAGTCACCTATTTTAAATTTTCAACTTAGAAGGGCCAATTACAATACATCCGTCATGCAAAAATTTATATCAAGTTTTTTTTATAAATATTAAATTTTATTTTAATGAAATAAATATATTAAATATTAATTAGAGCAATTTAAATTCATGCTTGCTAAGTATCTATTTTTTATGTTAGAAAAATCTTCAATCAGTTCACACAAGTCACACATCTAAAATCACTAGGAAAACATCGCTATAAATTTTCAATACTGAATAAACAACTAGCTTTAGTATTTTTTTTTTATAAAGAGCAATATTCATTTTTAGTTTATGTTAGATCCTTCAAATTACTTTTTGAAAGCTTATGGGGACCTCATCCTCAGATGAAGTCCTTGTTTATTTTAAGAATTGGGATCTTAGAATATTACTTGGTTTTGTGAATGTTCTGATAGCTTCTGTATTGAGCATGTAAAAATGATAAATAAGAATTTTTTTACACGAAAGAAGTTAAATTGTGTCATGGTGGGTTTTGGTTGCTCAAAATATTATTAATGTAGATTATGTTGGCCAAGGACAATTAATTATCAAAGCTGAATACATTCAAGTTAATTTTCACTTTAGCAATTTAAACTTTTTGAATAATTTGTTATGCAATGTATAATTGTCCTTTGAATTTATGTTTACATTATAGATCTTACCACAGAAATTTATGCCATGTTCATTAAGAAAATTGGGTTAAGTTTTGTCTCAATTATAATTTTTGAATGCACCTGAAACTTCTCTAGGTAATTTTATGTACAATTGCTTTCTCCCAAAAGTCAACAGTAGGCCAAAAACGTGATTTGACTATGACTCATACATATTTCAAAAATACATGCTACCAATTTTATTTCATAGGTTAGATAGTCACGAAACAAAAGTCATCTATGCACTGCATTCTTATTGTAAAAGCCTGGAACACATGTATGGTCTATAATGTGTACGTGTGTTCCTATTGTAAAGTTTTTTAAAAGGTGGATGATAGCAAAACTTTGGTGACCTAAAGTCAAAGGAGAGGTATTCTTTATGGATGTATTTGATTACAGTCTGTTTTTACTTCCATCATTTCACATGTAGGTTTATACGAGTTCTTTGTCTAATAGGGTATACACAATAAAATGCTTTGCTTCAATGAACTCTTGGTTGCTCAAATGGTGACTCTAAATATGAATAATACACTCAATAAATTTTTTTCCATCCTTGGCCAACATACATAGGTTTTATGAATCAAAGTAGCGTTAATGTTTACTTTATTGTTATCAAATATATGACATGTCCTAAATCTTGTGTTAGATCATGAAAGATGTCAGATTCTTGCGATCATGTCCTTGTGATGCACCAAAATTAGTAGGAACTTGACAAGGTCATAACTTGAGCTCCGGGTGTGCTGTTTGAGTCCGTTTTTTTTTGGAAACCACATGTTTCAATGAGAAGAACACAATACAAACCTTCCCTACTAGTTGGGACAAGTTTTTGACATGTTTTCGGGCCTTAAATCCGCCATCTTGAGGCCAAAAATTAGGATTTAAGTTATAGTTTGGTTTTTTCCTATTTTTGGGCATTAGTTAATTTTAGTCTATTAGTTGCATTATGAGTTAGAAAGTTGTAAATTCCTCTAATTTAGGGATGTAGAAGATGCATGGCAATTTCTGTGCCCGTACGAATAAGCATGTGAACTTACTAAGAATAGCAGGTTCTAGTAAACTGCTAAAAATAGTAATTTCTGCCACCTAGAGTAGATTTAGTCAAAGTTAGTTAGAGTTTACTTGGCAACTCGAGTTGGGAGTTGTTTTCCTATTTTAGGAAACATTGTAATTCATTATTCAATAATGAAGAAGGAGATCTATTTTCTTTGGAGTTCATATTATTTGCAATAAATCAAGTTGGTTAGAATTTGGCTACATTATCTTGGAATTGGAAAACATGTATTCCAAGAAATGAATTATTTGCATGTTCCATAAGTCTAGGCATTATTTTTTTCGATCTTAATAAATGGATCTCTTAACATTGCAAACCTTTTTTTCTATTGGTGTTTCTATTTACCTTTGTTTTAAAAGGATTTTTCATTGTGATTTTCTATTTATAAGAAGACAACAATGTAATTTTAACATCTAGTTTATGTTGTTGGGGGCTTACTAACTCTCCTTACATATGTGGTGTCCTAATTATGATTGTTTAAGCCATAAATTGTTAGTGCTATGATCTAAATTTTATTTCCCAATTTTATTTTACATTCTTTGGGAAATTCTTGTATTTCATCTATTGGTAATATTTTAGGGAAATGTCTTTTCATAACATTGGAAATAATTTATCGCATCCAATCTAAATATACCCATATTTGTGTGGAAATAGATCTTTCTAAACATAGATTAAGGGAAATCATTTTCTAATATGAGGGATTTGACTTTAATTAATCTGTAATGCCCCGTTCGTCGTTGCTCCTTTGCTGCTGCGACGACCGTGCTTCTCAGAATTGAACGTTGTTGCTTTTCCTTTGAAACGTTAGTGTTTCACCTTGTAGAGTTTAACTATGGTGGCTAGTAATAATGATAATAATAAATTATGTTGTATTATCGATCAACGATAGTAAGTTATTATTAATTTCTGTATGACGATTGTTATCAACATCATCCTTTGGTATTTTGTTGTCGCTTCTGCTGATCGAGCCTCGTTGCGCAGACAAGGATGAGTACGATCTGTGGGGGCGCCTTTGAAGGTGGGAACTAGTTCTTAAATGTTGATGGACCATTGATAAGTTCTAAAATTGTTTTGTATATATGTATATATATATCAGCCTTGTTTCTCCTGGCAAGCGGCCTGTCCCCAAGCATGGGCTCCAAAAATAAAATAAAATGCAATATTGTTGTGATGTGGTTAGATGACGGATGGGAGGTATTGCTGGGAAATTCTTTAATGAGATTTTAATGCTCTTGGTTGGCATGAGACAGTGGGAGTCGGTGGAGTCTTGAAATCCTCCAGCATGATCTTATTTTATTGTTTTCCTCCTTTTATGCATATGGGCGCAGTTATGGGTTTTTACCGGGCTGTAGACGGTTTTTGGTGGCCGTGGGGTTCCTTCCTGTCTCTGCCTGCTGCGTTTCCCTCCTTTTTGTGCCTCATGGATCCAATCTCCCTTCCTCGCGTGCCTGTTCTTCTGCTCTGCCGTGGATGAGGGCCTGTTATCATGAAAGGATGGACGTGGGTTTTTGTTCCTGAGGCGTTTCGGGTGGAAAAGGCACGTTGTTCCTTCTGCTAGCCGCGCACAGCTACCAGCTAAAGAGGTAGGCGTGTTACCTCCACTCCCTTTGGGTGCTGCGAGGTGTGTTCTTGTCGGGGATCCACAGCGACAGCCTGTACCAGTATATAGCCAGACAACAGGCATGTTGCAGTATAGTCGAAGCCCTTGTGAGCGCTTCCAACAAGCAGGATGTCCAACTGGTTTGTTATCTGCTCTGTATCGAATGCATCCTCAAATTCGGGACCCTCCTTAAAGATATTTTTATCTAGTTCGTCTTTGTGACAGTGAGAGTGTAAACCGGAGACCTGAGGAAAATTTATTGCTGAGTTACCCTATTGTTTCTTCTTGTTTTTCGAGGTGAACCATAGAAGAGTAGCTCTTAGAGGCGGATCTGTTTCATATCAGATTTGGGGTTGGTAAAAGAAGTTTTATTTCCTTCTTGGATCGATTGACTCTTTCTTTTATTGTTAGCAGTGTCTATCCGCAGGAGGATTAGGGTTTGAGCGGCAGGTAGGCTGCGGGCTTTTAATGTCAAGAATTTCTGCTTAGCATGGAGGATAAAAATGATGGTTATTGAAGCAAGCTTTAATGGGTGAGACTTCCAGTGGTAAACATGAATCAACCCTGTTTTTAGTTTCAGACATTATCTCTAGCCGTGTCAAATCTGGTACAAAGTATCTGCATGGTGCAGTAACACACAAGTGGAGTAATGGATTTGGTAGCAACTGTTGATTTGATTTATTATCTATTTGTCTGCGGTCTGCTTGTAATAATGATGCTAGGGGTTAGTGGTCTTGGAGGGGATTTGCGTTGTTGAACGTTGAAAAAAGGTGCATTATCGTAAATTGCTTTCAACTTTGTATTTTGCCACAAAGTTGGCTTGGAGACTTCTCTTTAAGAAGTGTTTAAATTGACTGAAGATGGAAGGAGATCACCGAGTTTTCAAGCAGAGGCAATGTGAAGAAGACAGAGGTACTGTGAGCAAGCCTTTGGGCAGTTTAAATTGGATTAGATAAGTTTTCTGTTTGGTATTTTGAAGGGGTCTTCTGCTTTGTAGTTTGATCAGACGAGCGTTTTGTTTGGTACCCGTGTGGGTCTTGTTACTCCAATGGGAAGATGAAAGTCAGACTTTTGGGTGTGCTCCTAAAGCTGCCTTGAAGCTTGCATAAGAGATCTACGTGCTGAGGAGAGGGAGTGTTTGGAATGCGTTGTAGCTTCTGGAGCCTTGTTTCGACGTGGCTACATTGAGGAAGCCCCAAACAGGAATGATAAGACTAACTCTCTCTTAATGATCTATTTCCTTTAACATTTGAATAAATCGACCTTTGCAATTTGGTTCAACTGCTGTAGATGTGGTTTTCGTTTAGAAGGTTGATGTATTTCTGTTTTTACTAAATAATAGCGTTTGGACTCTGGATGTTCCCCGAAACCCGAATCCTGAAACCCGATTTGTCTAAGTTTCCTTGTGGCGGGAATTTTTCGGAACCCCGAAGCATCGAAGCAGGCATCATGCTTCGTGTTGGATGTTCCCCGAAACCTGAATCCTGAAATCTGATTTGTCTAAGTTTCCTTGTGGCGGGTTTTCGGAACCCCGAAGCATCCAGGCATCATGCTTCGTGTTGGATGTTCCCTGAAACCCGAATCCCGAAACCCGATTTGTCTAAGTTTCCTTGTGGCGGGTTTTCGCAACCCTGAAGCATCCAGGCATCATGCTTCGTGTTGGATGTTCCCCGAAACCTGAATCCCAAAATCTGATTTGTCTAAGTTTCCTTGTGGCGGGTTTTCGAAACCCCAAAGCATCCAGGCATCATGCTTCGTGTTGGATGTTCCCTGAAACCTGAATCCCGAAACCCGATTTGTCTAAGTTCCTTTGTGGCGGGTTTTTGGAACCCGGAAGCATCCAGGCATCATGCTTCGTGTTGGATGTTTCCCGAAACCCGAATCTCGAATCCCGATTTGGCTAAGTTTCCTTTGTGGCGGGTTTTCGGAACTCCGAAGCATCGCAGCATCATGCTTCGTGTCGGTTGCTTTCCGCAACCCGAAACCCGATTTTCTTTGTTCCTTTGTGGCATGTTTTCGGAACTCCGAAGCATCGCAGTATCATGCTTCGTGTCGGTTGCTTTCCTCAACCCGAAACCCGATTTTCTTTGTTCCTTTGTGGCGGGTTTTCAGAACTCCGAAGCATCCAGACATCATGCTTCGTGTTGGATGTTCCCCGAAACCCGAAACCTGATTTGCGCTGTTCCCTTGTGTCAGGGTTTCGGAACTTGGAAGCATCAAAACATCTTGCTTCGCGTCAGTTGATTCCCGCAACCCGATATCCGATTCGCCTATTTATTTTTTTTTTCCCTTGGTGTCGGGTTTTCAGACCTTCCGAGCATGCTGAAATGGCATTAATGCCGAGTTGTCGAGTTGGTTGTCACGAACCAGCTGAAATGTAATAAGTGCAATTTACTTATTTCTATGCGGTTTTCCACATCATTTTTTTCAGGACGTTTTTCAACTCCGTGGATTTTCGCGCATGCTTATTCAACCCTAAAAACCTGGAACTCGCCTGTGCTGTTGGCGTTAATCGTTTTGATCTTTCCTTGCTCAGTTTGAACGTATTTCTTTCTTCATCCGGGTGCTTGGTTTTCGTGATTTATTATGTATGGAATTCTTTCCATCCTCTTACCAGGATGTGGGGTTTTTATCTCTGCCCTTTTTGGGAGTTGAGATAAGGTGGTTACTCGTATTTTATAGTGGCCTGGACTGTGGTTGCTTATCTTAGTAAGTCAATTATAACTTTGACATATTAGCAAACACGACAATCTTGTCAATCGTAACTCATTCCAATGAGTTGGACCCTTGTTCTTCTTGAAGCTTTTAAAGACGTGGAATAAGGAACCAAAAGGGGTTACCTAAATAGTATATGAACTTGTGGATTGGTGGAATCCTTGTTAACATAGAGATCTCCTTAATATTGTGAGATAGATATCCAAATTATACTCTCATATCTCTGACTTTTCTACGAAGGTTTGGTACTTGGGTAATATCGATAAATAATATAAGATTGATACTTGTATTTGTTATATAAACCTAATGACATTGGTGCTTTTATTTTTTTGAAATATACATTGTTGGATACTAAATGTGAAGTCGGTCGAGGACATCAGGTGGGCATTATCATTGTTGCTGTGATTTCAGTACGATCTATTGCATGGTTAAAGTTGTAGTGCTAGTCACTTGGAATTGTACCCTTGTGAAGCAGACCCTAAGGAAGTGAACATTAATGAGTAGGATTTATATTGTCATGAGATGTGTAATTAAGCTTTGCATGTATGTTAGAAAGTCATCTGTTAAGGAGCATTGCAAACTTTCTTTTATTTAAATGCTAGATGGCATAAATTATTAAGTGAGGTTTATATCTTATCATGCTCAGTTCTAGCAAACTGAATCTAATAAATATTTGTGCAGATGGATTATGTGAGTAGATTACAGGAGAAGAGTGTAAGAGTTTCATCAGTTCATATTATGAAGTTCTTCGTAGAAAGTTCAATGCGTTGTAAATTTTGTAACCTTGCTTGCAAGGAGTGTGGAAGATCTCTTGTTTTGGTATGTTTGGAAAAACTGCGTGGCGAAGCACTTTTTCCCTTTTGTGGTCAGACTAGTAACTCACTCTAGTGAGAAATGATATTCAATCATTACATTGGTATAAGTATTGTAAAACCTTGTTTTGAGAATAAAATGTTAGTCTAAACTTTCAGACATCTTGTAATGATGTGATATAAGTAAACATTAAATGGAGTGGTTAATCCTTATAGAAGTTAACTAAGATTTTATATTTAGACAAGCTAATATAGAGATGACTTACTTGAGAACAATAGATATCTGAAATAATCAAAAGAGGAAACTATCCTTGTACAGTAAAATCTCACATTTTTTTATATCCCTAGCTTATCTAGTGAACACTATCCCCTTTTGGGTGAACTCTCAAACAAGCTTTAAGGAAAATAATGGTTGGAGCTGAAAGATAATAAGTTTTAGCAAGTAAGAGAAGACTTGAGTGAAATACTCTTCAGTGTATAATAAATTAACTCAGTTGGTGAGATGAATTTGTGCAAACCATATATTGATTCCTTTTGAAAACTTAAGCCATGAGCTAAAGGGTGTCTTACCAAAATAAATAAACCCTAACCATTTCTTACTGTGGCTTGCCCTAGCTGTGAGTGTGTCATGTGGTTGGACTTCCATGTTGTCTTGTCAAAAAGAAAAATGAATTGTCCTTGATAAGTGTGAACGTTTCCATGCTAACCTTGTGTTCTTCCCCATAACAAATGGTTCCAAGTGTTGGTTGTAACCTTGTGACGACATGTTGTGTCGTGTTGAGTCAAAGCAAGTCAAAAAAAATTATCCTGTATTTCACTATGTTGTCCTTGTGTTGGTAGTAATTTTGGTGCGTTACATAATCCATTATATTTTTAAAAGATTTTTCTCTATTATAGATCTTATTTTGATTTTGATCATTTAGCTTAATCTTATACACAAATACATGGCTCTCTTTCTATCAGAAAGGTAAATCTTGTAATTTGTGGAATATGACTGATTTTCTACATCATTATGATTTTGTCTCTCCAGAGCAATAATTCATGGTGGAAGAAATAATTAAATATCTAGAATCTGTAAATATATCACCTAGAAATATGAGGGTTGATACAAAATGAGCTAAAAAATTATTTTGAGGTGTGAATAATAGATTAGTTTTTTTTGTAGGTTTTTCTTTTGTTTCTCTTTGTTCTTCTCCTAAAAAAGCTACCATATCCAAAATGGTTTCTTCTTTTAGGGTTAGTCGATATATTTGTTCTGCTACTAAGGATGTGATTCAACTATTGAAGACCTTATTTTCTGTTTTATGATGTGTTTTTCTATGGAACACCTATCTATTTGGAATTCCCAAGGTTTGGGTATTTTAGAAGCTCATTTTTTTGTTATATTTTTTGCAACCTTGATCTTTTAATAAAAATCTTCATGATTATTAATGAAATGGTTAGGGTCCCAATAACCCTTCTTGTTAAAAATTAATAGAAATATATTTTGAATATGCACGACATTGCAAGAGTTCTATATTTGTTAAAACAAATGTTAAACATAAGTTTCCATTTATTATTATTTATACTTTAAATTTATTTTAGTGAACATCAGAAACTGTGGTTACTCTGCACCTTATAAAATGATTCCTACACCTCCATTCAAAATATAGTCCTAGAAGATAGCTTTTGAAAATCTAATTAGGTTTCTACTTACTCATTTTTCACGATTTCATAATTGAACCTAAAGCTTTTACAATGTAAATTTTTATCATCAATGATTGTTTTGAGATATCATATAGTTATTGTGTAGGTTTTGAGTACTATTAGATTGGTTTTTGACATTTTCAACGATATTTAGATTTATAAAAATTAGATTTGATAAACCTCAGATCTGATAAATATAATGCAAATTTCTCAAATGTATGTACCCACGAATTTCACCATGAGCATGGAGTTGATGCTTTACTTTAAATTTAGAATTATGGTAGCATCATATTATTCATAAGTCCATACATTACAATCATATGGCATGCATCTTTAAACATTCCCACATGAGTAATCATTACCAATCAAGTATTTAATGGAATGGCCTTAGTTCCCATTTTTGTACATGGATAATCATATGCACCAAATAATATAGATTATTAGTATTGAGGATTTGGATAATAGATGATCTAATTGAATACCCTATGTTATGTTAATTTTTTTCATTGAATAAAATTAGTTAACTTGTAGATTTGGAAGCTTCAAGCATGCATCGCATTGATCTTAATAATTTTAAACAAAATAGATGGTAGGATTGGATATAAAATATGTTATAGCTGTTATACATTCATTTCCTTTCCATGGAAAAAGAGACTCATACCATTCCATAGTATTTTTATTAAACAATTTAGCTTCATTCTTATCTTGTTGTAGGAGGATTAGAAAATATGAGTTAGGTGCCACATGTTACAAAATAAATTGATGATAGTTTTAAGAGGGAGACGATAAATGAAAGTGTACACTGAGATTATCTTCATCAATTTAAAGAAGAGAAAAACTCAAGAATCACAGGAAATTTTTAATTCAAAAGGAGATAATCAAGATTAATCTATTAATGGGAATATAGGAAATTGAACATATGATCATTAAATGTTTTTTTTATTAGTGGTAAATAGTTTTAAAGGGACTATACTTTGTTACAAAAATGGCTCAACAACCTGATATAATAATGGAGATTCAGCAAGAAAGGATCAAAATTCAGATAAAATAGTATTACCATAAGTAACCAAGAGGTAGTTACAAACAGAAACAAAAAAGGGACATAGAATACAACAAAATAACAAAAAAGTAGAAAAGTCACAGTTAAAAGACCACAAAAGATCAGCATCTACAACAAGTCTCACCAGATCAAGCGAGTTTACTTCTTGCATGCTCTTTCAATTCTAGACTGGATCATTTACAACGAGGTGAACAACGTCAATGTGTGATGTGTGTTGTGTCTGAAGCATTCAACTGCGAGATGGTTAGACTCCTCTCTTTATCATTCCCCCAAATAGTTGCAGGGATCTCACTGAGCATGGCAATGATCCGAACTTGCTGCTCTAAAAAGTCACTTATGGATTTGAAGATAGCCATGTTTTGATCATGTCTATCTTTAGCTCTCCCTAGTCTAGTGTCTAGAGAGTTTAGCTTCTTATAAATATTAGCAATCTGATCCTTTCCATTTTCATTATCTTCATCAATTTTTCTTTTCCCTTTCTGGTTTTCCATACATTGCAGGTCCTTCTTCAGCTACTTCATCTCTTTCTCCAGAGACTCCAATCTATGAGGCACTTGAATCACCTCATGATGCAAGGCCATTTCAATACTAGCATTACTGATATGTAACAAGTTTTGTGCAACCTCCATCTCTTTGGCACTCAAAATCCTAGTAGTGTAGGGGGTGTCTATTTTGTTAGGGTTCTTGGTTTTTGATTTAGAAGGGGTGTCAAGAATGGGAGTAGGAGCAGAGGAGGTGGTAGCATACGGATCACTAGGAGTATTCGGAAAGCCAGGGAACTTGGAAACACAAATCTTGTGCAACAGGAAGATAAGGCATTGATGTAAAGGAATAACATGCGAGTGATTTTGAAAATCTAGAATATAATGTTGAAGGGAATTGAGCAGGTAGTGCGGGAAGTAGACCACAAAATGTCTTTGAAAATGGTTTAAAAATACAAGGTGTTTAATAGGGACTGTTTTATAATGCCCTTCCAAGGAAATATATCTAACCATCATATCTGTCACTTCATCATACGGTGTGGGAATACAACTTACCCTTACACCCGCAGCAAAAAACTCAAGCTCCTTGTCCTCATTGGATAATTTCTTGGCCTCAGCGACTTTGTCAATCCTTCTACTAAAAAAATAATAGTGTTCTAGTTCTAGGCCTGTAGCCTCAGCATTCAGATCCTCGCTGATAGTAACATGATGGCCACCATATTTGACCCTTCTATCCTTCCAATCCATAGAAAAATGGACTTAAATGTTTTGATCATTACCCTCAATGCATTCAATGAAATTAGAGATGCCTCCCTTTTTCAAGAGGTTCAAATGTACCTCTTTATTCTTCCAGGATGGATCACAACATGGCTCCAATTGACACAGTGCCCCTCCCCATTTTCTTCTTCCTCCTAATTCTACGAATTTTCTGCTCAAATCCCTCATAAGAGTTTGTTTCTTCCGTATGTCTGTGCTGTTTTTTGAAATTCCTCCCACTTATGTGAGGTTCAATATCTTTAATGTGGCTGTAATAAGGAGGATAATTCACACATGTGTGAAATTTAACCTCCGTTAAGGCCCACTCCATGTCATTATTAAAATTACTCCATGTATGTAATCCCCTAATTATCCACATTAATGTTGGTTTGAACCGCTTTAGGGATGTTATTTACATTATCCCATTTGATAAGATTGATATTGATGCCCATAGTAGCCAATGTGTCTGCACCCTTATTTCCCTCCCTATAGGTATGTCTAATAATGATATTCTTGAAATTTACACAAATATTTCTTGCTTCCATGATAAAGTCCTTGATAGTCTAGCTAGGAGGAGAAGTTTGGTTCGAATGATGTTAAGAGAATCCCTTGTCAAAATTAAGTTATGAATATCATAATATTTATCAATCCTTAGTCCTCATAGAGCAGCTAGGGCTTCAGCATAATGATTCATCTGAATTCCCATTTTTACCAGCATAAGCAGCAATTAAACATCCTTTATGATCCCTAATAACACATCCCCAAACAACAAGAATAGGTTTACCCTTGGAGGCACCATCAAAGTTGAGTTTATGCCAGTTTCTTTTAGGAGGAATCCAATGAATCAAAGACGTATCAATGTTAGAGGTATTCCTAATCTACAAACTAGCAGTTCCAATCTTCCAATTGGAAAGAATGTAATCTTCATCAACAGGATACTTCTTATATTTAGGAGGTTTGAATCTCCCAATATTATATTTAACAACATGCCCAATCTTAACAAAGATGAGCTTACAATGCTACTTGTTATTTTTGAAAATGATATCATTCCTATCTTTCCAAATTCTCCAGATAATATGGGGCATGACCAGTTTCCAAATCCTTCTCACAACACAATACTTAAAAGGAGGATTCTATTGGGTCCAAAATTGGATGAAGTCCTTAGGCACTGTCCAGAGAACATTGAACTTGGAAAAGACATAACCTCCAAATCATGGTAGCATAATCACAATGAATAAAAAGATGGTTAATATCTTCAGCATATTTTTTGCATAAGTGGGACCTATTAGGCATTATGACCCCTTTCTTAATCAGGTTATCATTAGTAAGAATTCTTCCTCTGAGAACAAGCCAAAATAAAAATTTGATTTTAGGGGTTAACTCAATCATCCATATTTTACTCTAATTAAATTCACTCTGGGTATTCTCAAAGTAAGAATTATAACCAAATTTTACCATTTAGTCCCCATATCTAGAATTGTGCAAAACAATTTCATCTTTGACATCCACCTGATTCAAGGGGATAAGGTCCAGTTGCTCCTGAAGAGAGGACAACATAAAGTTTAAATCAAATCCATCCACTGAGAGCTTCTTCCATATCTTTTTATTTCCATATAATCAATGACCTTAGTACAATATTTCTATTCAAGGCTCTCCTTACCTACACCATATCTATAATTGAGGCTAAGATAAAACCAATTATCACCCCAAAAAATGATGTCTCTGCCATTTCCCACTTTTCCATCTACATCCTTGCTTGATAAAATTCCTGGTAAGAATCAAGTTGTTCCAGAAAATGGAGCCATGGGGAAGTTGTTCTTCATGGAGGAAGGAGGAAGTTGTTTTCTACTCAAGATATTTAGCTTTAATGAGTTCAATCCATGGTTGTTCCTCTGATAGCATTCTCCAACCCATTTTTACAATTAAGGCCATATTCATTTTTTCTAATATATTTTATTCCCAAGCCCCCAATCCTTTTAGGAGTGCACACTTGATCCCAGGCAACCAGGTGATATTTGTATTTTTCTTCCATTACCTGCCATAAAAATTGTTTTTGAATCCTTTCATTTTTTTCTTTAAAGGAAGAAGGAATGCTGAATAGAGACATAATGTAGATAGGCAGATTTTTAAGAGTGCTTTTGATAAGAATACATTTACTAGCACTGGAAAGAATGACTCCTTTCCATCTGGCCAATTTCTTTTGGAATCTTTCCAATAAGTCATTCCAGACTTTGTTTGAGACTTTTTTAGTACATAGAGGAGCCCCAAATATGAAATGATGACGTGAATGGTTGATTTAATATGTTTTAATAAAAAAATATTTGGTTACAATGACATCTACAATAAAAATTCTAGGAAAATATGGTACGATTATTAATGGACAAGAAGAAGGGAAGAAGCTTGTAGAAATTAGGCACATACAATAACAACTCGCAGAAATAAAATAAATAATTGTAAATAAAACATATTATTACAAGCTCATATCAACACTTTTGTGCATATATTTCTTCTACTAGTTCCATAGCTTCATCTCAATACAATCTCTCTGATTGTATTTGATATGTCAAAAAACATACAATTTCCTCTAATAAATAGATGGCTTCATCTAACAATAAATTATTGAACTCATAAAAATATAGCTAAAAAGCACATACTTTTGTGAAATACAAAGATTTTGATTTATTTGTTTTAATAGTTTTTCCTAAACTTAAGAACAACTAAAACTAAAGTCAAAAGTAAAAGCATGTGAAAAGTAAATTACTTTTTGATTTTCTTGGGGAAAAATTAAACTTTTTCTAACACTCCCCCTTAATTTTGACCTTCAAGATTTTTTTTTTGTAGTTGAGTGTGAACTTCCAGATCTGACATATTTCAGATCAAAAACTCCCAAATAATTTCTCAAATACTCAAAAACTTCATTTCCCAAAGCGTTCATAAAGATATCTACAAACTGATCTTCATATCTGCAAAATTCTATACAATTTTCCTTGTTGTTAACCAACTCCCTGATGAATTGATACCTTTTGTCTATGTGTTTTCTCCTCTTATGAAAAACATGATTTTTGGACAATGTTATTGCTGAATTGTTGTCACAAAAAAATTGTGTAGCATCCTCTTGATTCTACATCAAATCTTTCAAAAAATTTCTCATCCAAACAACCTGACATGCTTCTACATACTCTACTTCTGTTGAATATAGTGTGACTATGGGATGCTTCTTGGATGCCTAAGAAACTTCACTTATTCCAAAGTGAAAATCATAACTGGATGTGCACTTTCTGTCATCAATACTACCGGTATTGTCACTTTCTATGTAACATGTGAGTTTGAACTCATTTGATGTTGGATACAAAATTCCTTGATTCCTAGTTTCACATACATACCTCAAAATTCATTTTCTAGCTTGCCAATGTGACTCTTTTGGATATTCCATGAACTTTAAGATTAGGCTCACACCATACATAATATCCGGCCTTGTGGCTGTCAAGTACATGAGACTTCCAACTAGTCTTTTGAACAATGTTGGATCTACAAATAATCCGTTGTCATCTTTTATTAACTTCAAACCTATTGCAATAGGTGTTGGCATTAGCTTGCAATTAAACATGTTAAATCTCTTCAAAACATCATTAACATACCTTTGTTGTGAAATAAAACCTCCATATTCTGATTGTTGAACTTCTATGAACAAAAAATAGTGCATGAGGCCTAGATCTATTAGCTTATATTCTTTTTTCATAGCTGATTTGAATAAATTTGTAGATAAATTTCCATTGATGAAAAAATCATCCACATATAAAAAAACAATCAAAATTTTACCCTGTTCATTGATCTTGATGTATAAAGTAGGCTCACTGTTGTTCCTCTTGAAATCATTCTATATCGAATAAGAATCAATCCTGTTATACCGAGCTGTAGGTGTTTCCATGGGACCATAAAGCACTTTTTTCAACTTGTATATCTATTCTTATAGAAGATCTACCAATTCCCATGTTTGATTCTTCTCTATGGTGTCTATCTCATCATCCATGGCTTGAACCCAAAATTCATTGTTTTTATAGCCTCTTCAAAGTATATTGGATCTGCAGCTTGAGAAAACAATGCAAAAACTAAAAAAGCATTATCTGTATCAACATTATAAATCTCACTAAGACTCCTTATTTTCTACTACAAAGGGCTATCTGATGACGGGCTATTTTTTAATGAAGGAGTAGATTTTAGTGTTCTTTGTGGTGTCTACTAGATTGTTGAAGATTCCTGAAATCTTGGAGATCTCTTAGATGTATATGGTGGTGTGGCTTGTGTTATAACTTGTGGTGAATTTTCAAGATTCAAAGAAGATATGATACCTTTCTTCTCTATGATTTCATCTACCATATCATCATGACGAATAGCTTCTACTACATTGACTATTTTCTCAATACTTCCATCCCATGGCTCATTTTCAACAAATTGTACATCTCTGTTGATTATGACTTTTCTGGTAGTTGGATTAAACAACTTGTAATCTATTGTATTCTCTAAATATCCAACAAATATGAACTTTTCTCCCTTTTTATCTAACTTCTTCCTTAACTCATTGGACACCTTTTTATGATGTAAATAGTAATTGCTACTGCTTCTGCCCAATAGTCATTTGAAAGATGCTTTTCCTTCATCATACTTCTTTCCATCTCCATGATGGTTTTATTCTTTCTCTCTGCCACACCATTCAATTACGGTGTATACCTGGAAGTAAATTTCTTTTGTATACCATGATATTTGTAAACATACTCACCTCCTCTCTCTTTCCTTAGAACTTTGATGTAGTACCCACTTTGCTTTTCCACTAAATCCTTGAATTTCTGAAATATATCAAAATCATCTGATTTTTGTCTAGAAAAGTACACCCATGTCTTTTTTGTATATTCATCAATGAACTTCATAAATTATGAGAAACCTCCAATATAAGTTGTTTGCATCAGTCCACATAAATATGAGTGAACAATTTCAAGTGGTGCACTTGTTCTTCTTGTTTTTCTGAGTGGGAAAGATTCTCTATGTTTCTTCCGTAAAATACAACCTTCACAAACTCTATATGGTTTTAAAATCAAATAAAAAAATTTCACCATATTTTTTTTGTGTAATAAATTCAAACCACCAAAGTTTAAATGACCAAACTTGATATGCCATAGCCATGATTCATCTTTTTCAGCTGACTAAAAATATGATTCAATATCCTTAGCTCTAGAATGATCTGTAGTATGAGCTCTAGCTTTGGCTAGTATATTATTCAAAGGAAACATTATATTTCTTGTTATCTTCAATTTAGCAATCACCTGTGTACTTGGAGTTTTATCCATGATCACACATTAATTGTCTTCAATTCAAACTCTATTTCCCTTTTGTACCAATTAACCAATGCTTATAAGATTGTGCTTTAAACCCGCAACATAATAAACATCCTGTATAATATTTTTCTCCCCCTTTTTGTTAGAAATTTGATTTTTCCTTTTCCTTTTAAAGTCATGTTATTATTATTCCTAAGGGTAACTTCTAACTTTACTCACTTGTCCAAATCAAAAAATAAATCTAAGTTAGCTGACATATGATTACTGCAACCAGAATCCAAATACCATACATCACTATGACTCTCTTGCGATAGATTACACTCGATAGGAGATGCTTAGGTAATATTTTTGCATGCAATAAACATGGAGTTTCGAGTAGATCTCTCAACCTGATATTTATTCTTCTTGTTTTGACCATACTAATTTTTCCTACATTCAAGAGAATATAGCCCATATCTCTTGCAATAGTGACATTACACATGCAATTTATCCCATCTCTGACTTAAAAAATGATTATGATTGTGCTCTTAACTATGTCCTCTTCCACTTGAGTTTGATGGACTGCTGCTACGTCCTCTATATGAACTTCTTCCTCTCTCTCTAGGGTTGAAATTTCCTCTTTCTCTTACATGATTTCCTAATACCTATGATAAAAAATATTTATCTACAACTACATGTGATCTATTCAACCTTTTTTCATGATTTATTAGTGATGCTTACAAATCATCAATTGAAAATTGACTTAGATCCTTAGTTTCTTCAATAATAACTACCAAAGGATAAAATTTTGCAGGAAAAATTCTAAGTAATTTTTCAATAATCCTACTATCCTCAATAGTTTCACCATGAGATTTGATTTGATTGACTAGACCAACTATAAAAGTAAAGAATGATTCTATGGAATCTGAATATTTCATTGACATATTTTCAAAATATCTATGAAGTAACTATATCTTGGTGGTTTTTACTTTCTCTTTACCTTGATACACAAATTGCAGAGTCTCCCACCAAATGTGTGCTTTACTAACTATTTCCACTCTGGGTAGGATTCTCTCAGACATGGTTTGATGAATGAAGAAAAGATCTTTTCCATCTTTATTTCTTAATTCCTTTGAAGTGTCATTCTGTTACTAGGAGAGTGCGTTATATGTGGTTGTATCTGTCTGCTCTGTGTACCCAGTCTCTAAAATTTCCCACACACCCTGGGATCTGAATAGTGCCTTCATGGTTAATGACCAATACTCATAATTCATTCCTGTAAATTTTGGTGTATGTAGCCCAGATATAGAAACCATAACCTATTGTCAATTAGAAACCTGCTGAAAAAAATTATGCTCTGATACCAATTTATAAAAATTAAGCAGATAAAATAACAACTAACAGAAATAAAATAAATAATTAAAAATAAAACATATTATTACAAACTTAGACAAACACTTATGTGCATACATTTCTTCTTCTAGTTCCAGATCTTCGGCTCAATACAATCTCTTTGATTTTTTTTGATATGTCAAAACACTTGCAATTGCCTCTAATAAATAGATGCCTTCATCTATTAATAAAACACTCAACTCACAAAAATAGAGCTAAAAATCACATGCTTTTGTGCAATACAAAGCTTTTGATTTATTCTCTTTAATATTTTTTCCAAAACTTAAGAACAACTAAAACTAAACTCAAAAGTAAAAGCATGTAAAAAGAAAACTAGTTTTTACTTTTTGGGGGGGAAAATTAAACTTTTTCTAACAAAGATAAATATGTGCTAGAAATGGAATCAATAAAATACCGAGGAATTGAAGAAATGTAGATAATCTAGAAGGAAGAGAAAATAATGGTTCTTGAAAAATGTTAAGAGGTGTTTTACGTTTTTTTTGTAATGAAATTGAGGAATGATTGTACAATATATTGTGTAATGAATTTGTAACTATGGTACAATATTACATTTTTTAAGATTTTAGGGTATCTTTGTTTGTTTTTGTTTAATCATTGAATAAAATTAATTCTCCTCTAGTTTGCAAACATTAGTATCAGACCTGTGCTTTCATACAATGGCATGTGTGGATCGATTCATCTACTATCTCCTGCATGGAAGGAATTCTTTTGGTGTTTGAAATGAGCGATCAAGAAAACCAATAATGTGGAGGATCTGAGGCAGCTCCATTATTTGTATTTATAGTTCCCACTCCTCTTCGACGTTTATATGATTATGATTCTTCTTATTATAGATTAGAGTTTTGGACATTTCTATCACAGTTTAGATATTGACAAATGGATATTGTTATTTTTATTAGTTAATTTATAGAAAGTATGGATGTTAGACTTATGACATGATTTATAGGATGGGTTATATGCATATTTGGATATATTGAATTCTTGAATTTGAGCTTATATTGGACTAGTGCATTTATTCTGATAATTATATGATGCTATATGATGTATTTGATGTCGTGATCTTATTGGTAGTTGATAAAGTAATGAAATTTAAATAATTGGAATTGTGAAGGATGGAAAATTACTTGTCTTGGTTTATGTTGTGATAATTCGTTACATGTATATGCATGTATTTTTACTAATTTGATATTGTTAATATGGCCATGAGGCCAAAAAGGTATTTTCTTAACTTTTGCACGTGTTTGCAACACAATAAACCAAAGGGTGATAGGAGACCAACAATGAAAGAAAATGGAGTATTGACAATAGTTCACCAGGGAAAAATGTGTATTCATATGTTGTTTTTTGTTGTAGTTTGTTAGGAAGTCTCGATTGGGGGTGACCTCAAAATTTACCTTGGGAATGTTTGTTTTATTTAATTGTGACTTATTGTGTTTTTATTTGCATGTGGAGTCACTTTTATTAATTGTGTTTAGCTCCCATCTTAATTTAATTTAAAATTGTTAATCTAATGCTAATTAGGTTGTGAAAACGGAGGGGAAATAAATGTGAGTTGGTAGCCTTAATGGGTGTTGATTTGGAATGACTTCATTTTGTTTTGGGATAGTGTGCATTCAATCTTCCTTGTGAAATTTGGATTTTGACCTTCTAGGCTATTTTGGAGACTTGTGGGACAAGCTACGCTTGTCCCACACCTTTCAAAGTCACCCACCCACCTATCCTATGATGTGAGGGATTTATTTTAGGTCCTATTTTATGTTTTAATGAAGGAAAAGGGAAATTAATTTTACTTTTCTTACATGGGTATTTAATTTTTTTCTTAAAGGGGTGTGGGTTTGGGTTGAGTGTGTAAAAGGGTGGTGATTTCCCCAACCATCAATTTATTATACTTTGGGGTTTTGGTTAGACCTTATTGATGTGTGGTGGAGAATAAATGATGTGGCATCCCACATGGAGCCACATCATCTGCCTCTCACTCTTTTCTATTTATTAGAAGTTTTGTGAAGTTTTGGTGGTTACTTTCTTGTTTTTTGGCTCTCTCATTTTTGGTTGGAGTTGAATATTGCTTGGAATTTCTTGAGCTTGGAGGATTTTGGAACTTTCTTGTGGAGTGGATTCTTTCTATGAAAAGATAGGGTCTTCACCCTTGGTTTATTCTCTTTTCTTGTGAGTTTATGTGTTAAATGAATGTGTTATTGCATGATGTTGTTGGGTAGTGAAATGGATTTAGGATGTGTATGAGAAAGTGAAACGGGGATAATTTTTTTTGGGAGGCATAAGAGTTTCTCTTGGGTATTTAGAAGGGAGTGAGTTGAGTGCCCCACCTTGTTCTCATCTTGTTATTTTGTTCATTGTGGAAGACATAAGAGAGAGGGAGGCATAAGTGTGAGGGAGGAATAAAAGTGAGGGAGGCATAAGAGGTTTTGGGGTTTATTGTGTTTTAGAGGTATTTTTTAAGGTGGGCATCCAAACCCTTAGGGGGCACAATGGTATCCCCATATTCCTTTCTCTACTTCACTTGTTTTAGAGCCAATGATTTGGGAAGTTTGTGTGTTACAATAAAAAATGAATGTTTTGTGGTTATTTTTCTTATGTGAATGTTGTTTGAAAGTAAGTGCGAAATTCTTGTCTTTGTTACCATGATTTTCAAATATTCCTTATTTTTTCATTTTTAGAGCTCAGGGGCTAACGAGGAAGTAGGCTTCACTTCCTCATTGGAGTAATAATTGGGTGGAGAGTGTTGGTTACTCCCCCATGTTTTTGGTTGTGTGTGTTAGTCTTGGAAGAAGGTGGAGCTTAGATGATGAAGGCTTTCCTGTAGAATTTGGAGAAAGAATTAAAAAAAATAACTCTCTTGTTATATTTTACCATGTTACCTCCATTGTGTAAGGAAGACTTGTAAACTTGTATTTGTTTAAAGTGACTTTTTTGTTTGTTTTATTATCAAAAATTTAATTTTATTTGATATTGTAAATGAAGACAAAAGTTTGAAAATCATTTCATTACTTGTTAAAAAGTAAAACCATAGATTCTTAAGGAGAACCAAGTTTAAAAGAAAGTCTGGCATTGTCTTGTGATCATTACTGTAACATTGGAAAGGATATAAAGTTATAGATATGGTGTTTCCCTCAAAATTTAAACCAAATCTTCACTTGCTTACATTTCTATTAAATGATATGGATGAGGTAGTATGAACAAAATCATTATAGTTCTTTCTTTAATAAAAAAAAGTAATTTGATGTTTTTAAAATTTTATTCTTCCTATTTGAAATGTAGTAATGAAGGGAATAATTTAGTTTTTCCTTGTATGGATGAAACCTACTAATTAATTGAACTATAAATAACAATTAATTTTTGAATTTTTTCTAAAATTGATATTTGAATGAAAGTGTGGGAACATCAAAGGTACCTTGATCAAACTTAGACAACCAAGGAAGTAATCCTAAATAGGACCCTAAATCATCTTGTTATAATTTAGATTAATGTTTAAATTTGGAATTACACCATATAAGTATTTAAACAATTTCTTCCAACTTTAACACCCAATACTTTGAAATGAAGTTAGTTTTTAAACTCTCACTAAATGGGTATGTTTGAAAAAATCTAAATATAAGTATACTATATGTACAATTAGATAAATATTTTACATCTTTAATACTACTTTTATTAATAAAATGCATGTTTTACAATATTAAATCTAATAATAAACATACTAGTATTATTACTGAATGGATTAAATTATAGATATATAAATACATATATACATAAATATAATATATATCTAATATTTACATATTTATAAATCATAAACATATAAATATTATATATATATATATATATATTTATACTATATGTATCATAACATATCAAAATGTTATTTAAAATAAATAAAAGGAAATATTTTTTTTTTAAAAGGGAAGTTGTTTAAAAAGTGAATGGCTTACAAGCCACAGCCTACGCAAGTCTTTTAAATTAAGGAGTAATGTTTAGGGGGAGGTTCGCTGATGCCACCCCCACCCCATTAATAAATGGGATGGGGGATGGGGTCAGTGACCCTCCCCCCAACCCAAATAACATTTCTTACTAAATAATATACCCCGATCGTTGTTTTTATCACTTTGCGCAATCGACTCTCTTCATAGCCTATGTATACCATTTCATTCATGGTTTTAACAAATTTGCACAATTATCTATATATACATTTTTTGGTATATGTATAATGTTACGATAGTATATTTTGGGTATTAATAAAATGGTTTTTTAAATTAAAATATATATATTTATATATACATCTACAAATGTATATATATGTGTATATGTATATATTTTTTTTCACAAGTGTATATATACAACATTCTACCTATCTCAGTAAAATTGGGTAAATACCCATATTCCCATTTGGGAAAATACAAAAATAATGAGTTAAACAAATAATAATAAAAATAATTACAAACTCTAGATGAGGGTATAAATGGAATCCTCAATAAAAGAACATTTTTTTTCCTCTATAAGCTTGAGCTTGTCTCTCATGGCCTCCACCTCCTTCCTCCACCAATCTGCAAAACAAAAATAGGAAACAATAAGTGAAATGAATTGAAAAAAATCATTTAATAACTAGTTTTAGGGTTAGATGGATCCCTAAATCCAAGGGCCTCAAATGAATCCATCCAATAGAAGAGATTCATCTAGGTGGGAAGTGAGTGAGATAAATTTAAAATTTAAAATGCATGGGTAGATTTTATTTTGGGGCCACTCAAGTATTTGTAGGGGGTGTTATTACTTTTTTAACCCAAATGTTTTATTATAGACCTTTTATTTAAATGCAAGCCTTGACCCCTTTGTTGGTGGAATAAGACTTTATTATTTAAATAACTAGACCACAATACTTTTGAAATTAATATTTATTGAGTATAAATAAGAATTAAATTAGTTATTTTAAAACAAAAGGGAGGGGAGTCTAATCATTATTTTAAATTAATTAATTTATTAAATGGCATTGGAAGATTTTCTTATTTTATTTAAAAGAGAGGTAAGGGGATTGTGATCCCCATTTGGAAATTAATAATACTAATTTAATATAATTGTAATATGAGAAAGTGTTGACCGTAAATTTTAACCTAATGTTGCGAGTGGGTTATTCAAAAAAAATTATTCCATAATTTTTCTAGTTTGACCTATGTTTGTCTTGGGTTTTGTGCCAGTAAATTTGTGGGTATTACAGTCTTATTAGAGAGAATCATATCAAATTGTTGCTTGGAAAGGAAATGTGGTAGACCGCATACACGAGATAACCTGGAAGATTCATTTTATTTACAACATGGCCTTCAGAACATGGAAGAATCATTTTCTTTGCACTATTTGTAGTGGAGCAGACCCAAGATAACCATGTGCATTTTTATTTTGGCGTGGGCATTTCATTTTTGGCACTTTGTTAGTCCTGGTGTTTGTCTTCTTATGTAGATGTTGGAAAACATTTCTTGCAAAGATATAAATACCTTCTTGTGTGGTAAAATCCATGAGAGGATTCCTACATTGGAATCAAATAGAACTTTAATTTGTAACTATCTTTTTATCTCTAGCCTCATTCTCTCATTGGCTTGCGTGGAGGTATGAACTAGCAGTCAGAGTTGGAGTGACTAGTGGACAAAAGTGTTACAAATGGAAATACGAAGGATTTAATAGTTCATGGTAGATCACACACATCATGGTTTTTCAAGTGCAATTTCAATTCTGCTAGGTTTTTTACTTTTCTTTCTGCAAATTGAAATTATAGAGAAATATTTTGGTTTAAACTTTCAATATACATGGAAGGTTAAAATAAAAATTCAATTGATGCATAAAAATTTGTGGGGCATTGTAAATGGGGATAAGAAACAACTTACGGATGTAGGAAAGTTATTAGGAATGGAAAACACGATATGACGAAGTTAAAGATATTATTGGCCTTGCATTGTCATATTTAGAGCTACATCATGTGGAATTAGAAAAATTTTCTAGGGAAATTTTGAAAATTATTATCAAATTGTTTGGTGCAAAAGTGGTAAATGATCAATTTTCACAGAAATTGCAATTATATAAATTTAAAATGGATGATGGAATTACTTTCTCCATCCATATAAACAATTTGAGGTCTCTTATTAGGAAACTTTCTAAGATAAAAAGTACATTCAAAAATCAAGATGTTAAAGTTATTCTATTGAATAGTCTTCCATACAAATATAACAATATTGTATTTAATCTTAGCCAAATACCATCACAATCACTCGATGCTATGATTACAACACTACTCACAGAATATAAAAGGATGCTTGTAGAAGATGAGTGCATTTCATAAAACTAAAGTGCACTTTACTCTTAGAAATTTCATAAAAGTCATGTTGACAAAATTGAAATAAAATTCTACTACTGCAAGAAGAAGAAAGGTAATACGACATGGGACTATCTTGTTTAAGTGAAAGATGTTCTCAAAGGAAAATTCAAGTCTAGTGAAGATAAAATTTATCAAGTAGAAGATCCATCCGATACTTATGAAAGTGAAGATTCAGCTGATGAGGATCTCATGTTGTGAATTATGTAGTAGAAACTTACAGGAGGTTGGAGGATAGATGGAATTTGGAGGAAAATTGGAGTCCTCTCATCAGTCACCTATGATAGGGTCACACCATTTCTTTGGTGACAATTTTGAATTTTTTTTTCATTTTTTTGTTGTTCATGATGTTGTTTTCATGTGTGTTGTTCAATAAAGTTGTAAAGTGTTTTTCAGTTTGGTACCTCACCAATGAAGGACGTTGTGAGAATCAAAATCACTAAAGTAGTGCTTAGTTCTTGTGTAAAGGGTTTTTGGAAACATGAAAAACCAGTAAAGTGTAAAATATAGACATCACATCACCTCCAATTTTGTGGTAATCTACAAAAAAATGAAAACCATCGAGGTCTTCTCAAGGATGGATGTGCCCAGGTCACTTCCAAGTTTGTGGTAATCCCATGTAAAAAATCAAAGTGTCACCAAGACCAAGAATCCAAAATGCTAGCTTTCAATCTCAAAGGTAAGTAGGCTACATGAAGAGTGTAACAAAATTTTTACTGTGTTTGGAATACGGGAGGGGGGGCTCCACTATCTGGAAATATAATGTTAGCAGAATATAATATATTGTTTAGTATACGTACTTGTGTTTAGAAACAATTTATTAAGTGGGGAATGTTAGTGTATTTTCCTCACATGTCTCTTCCTCTTCCACATGACTTGTGACCGTCCAGGTCCTCATGCATCTCTTCATTTCTTCCTACATTCCATCTGTATATATTCACTTGTTTTGTGTTGTTTAATCATTAAAAACAATTATTTCTCCTCTAGTTTGCAAACAATCTTGGGGGTCAATTGGACCCAATTTTCTTATTAAATATTAATTCATTGAATGAATGATGCATTTTTGGTGAATTTGATCCTCATTATCCTACTTGGAAGAATATGTTATTAATTATTATTTTCTCTAATTTCATCATTCATTAATCTATTTATAGGGTTTCCTCAATTAACCATGTAATTTGGATCAAATTTAAGCTCAATAACCTGATTCTAAGTGAATATGATGTGATTTAAGTTTAATTTTCTCCAAATGCATCACTTTGTATTATGTGTACACCCTAGTTATATTTTAGGTTTGGAAAAAAAACAACACTAAAGAGCATATAAAGGTTTGTAACAAGTAGATTATTTTATGAAGTGAACTTCCAATATTAATTATATATAATCAAAATTAAAATTAAAAATTAAAAATATTCAAAATTTTGATAAGCTATAAGGAATTTATTAAAAATATAAGAGGGGAGATAAAATTATTTATTTATTTTAGGAAAGATATGATCTAAATATGTAGTATAGTGAAAAATGTTTATTTATAACTTTTTTTATAATAGAAGTTCTGAAACTAAAAAACCAAATAGTGGTTGGACCGTAATAATGCTAGATGGTCCATATGAGCACCGTACAATTCATACATATAGTTGCATGGTTTTAGACCCAACGACAATTTGGATCTGTAACTTTATGTTTCATTTTCCTATCTTGATATGATTACTGTTGTATGTATTTCTTCCTCACACATATTTTGGGTGATTTGTAATGATAGGAAATAAAATAGAAACCATATCATCATGCATAAACCTTTGTGAAAGAAATAGAAAACAAAAAGTGATGGAATAGGTGTGTGGTGAGTTTTTACTACCCTTGGTGGTCAAATTCCTAGCTGTAAAGACAATCCAAAATATATACTATATGATCCCATTACAACATCAAGACTCATTTAGTTTTCCTTAGATATTATGCATATTTTAATAGATAACAAATCCTTCGGGGTTCCCCCATGTTAATTGACACCAATATAGTGGGATACTAGGTTAAAGGGTCTAGCATCATCCACTTCCAAACATGTAAAGGTTTTAGATCCATTTATTAATTAGTGAAAATTCACTCTAAGAATTTTACAAGGTTATATCACTTTGTTATGGCACATCTAAAATTAATACCAGAAAATTGTCTACATTATATAATACATATGTTTCCCTTTATCTTGGTTTTAGGAGAGACGAGGGCACCCCTAAGGGGATGGTTATCTTTCTATGCTTGCATAAGCACTTAAGAGAAATATATGATTCTTTATCACAAAAAAAAAAATTATATATTGAAATTAACGTGGAGTCTAACCACCATGGGTATTTCATTGTTAGGATATACATGTTTTATCCTTTTTTTCTGTTCGCACTTAGATGAAAGGATTGGCATGTTTCTATGGTTTACACTTTGTAGTATTATCCTTATTAGGCTTAAGTTTAGGTGTAGTCTCACAATTAATTTGATTGTATTTAGTATGTATGAGCTTAAAGATTTTTTTTTTTATTGATGTATTAGTGGTAGTTAAAATTAGCATTAGTATTAAATCAATCATTATGAGGTGTGTTTGCATCAACTGCAAGCACTATAGAGAGAGATATAAGGTTAAACTAATTTAATTGTTGAATCACTTTTGTAGTACATATGGTAAATGAGTGAACTATCTTGAACTAATTTAATTTACCAACTCTGAGTATTTGTGCATTGGATGGAATCTTGCACTTGGGCATCTAGGTTGTTCCCTCAATCCGCAGGAGCAAATTTTGCCATTTCCCCCATCTGGGATGAAGAAGAGAAAGCTCATTTCATTGTTGTCCTAGCACCAGTGATTGAGAAGGCCAAATCTAGGTTTTCTTTTGTGCTCATTGGAGCTTTTGCAGGGTACCAACCTAATATTGATGTAGTCCATAAATGGTGCGGGTGGAAATGGTGTTGTTGGGTAGATATCATTGCTCTACCCAATAGCGCCCTTCTTTTCAATTTTTTGAAGGAAGAAGAGATGGTTAAGGTCCTCAACGTAGCCCCTTGGATGTTTAGAAGAGCTACCCTGCATCTGAAGCGATGGAAGCCAGGGGTTTCTCTTCAGATCAAAGATTTTCCCATTTGGATCTCCCTGCCAGGCTCTTCCAGTGGAATTTTAGGAGGACGAAGTCCTACTTGGCATAGCCACATCAATGGGAGAGTTAATCTCCATGGATCCTGCAACAAAGGCCAGAAGCAGGCTTATAAGAGCATGGTTATGTGTTAGCATGGAGGTGGGGGCTGTTCTCCCTAAGAACATCATATTGTCTTCCCCCACTGGCCGATTCGTGCAAAACATAATTCCTGATGACCACGGTTTGGTTTGTCCCAAATGCTAGGAAGATTAACTTTCACGCCAAACTGTGCACATGTTCAACAAGGGCAGAGGAAGGAATAGATGGGAGAAGCAAAAGAGAAGAGGAGCGGAAGCTACAAGTCATCAACGACGAGATCCCTTGCCCTCTGTACAAAGATGACTGCAACAAGGATGGGACTGACCCGTCCAAACTGGGTCTGGCTGAAGCGACTGCGAGGAGGTGCACCCTCTGCCCACGTAGGACAGACTGAAATGGCGGAGGAGGAGTGGGAAAATCCAAAAAAAGTTGATCATATGCCAAACAAGGAAGATAGTGAATCCTCCGAATGGGAAACTGGCTCCGAGGAAGAGGAAAGCGTGGCAGATTTTGCGCCTGAAATGGTGGATGGGAACCAACAGAATATCATTAACAAAGATTCTAACCAACTTCTTTTAAATGCTAACGTGAATAGTGGAAAAAGGAGGAAGGTCAGTTCTAGGAGAAAAGACGTCATTTTTAACTTTGGAGGAGCGGGATTCAAAACTTGATTCACCCAATTTAAAAGGTAATTTAGAAGTGGTTTTAGATGCGGAAGATGGAAACAATTCGGATTGGTGCACTGTAAGTAGAAAATCATATCTATGGTTTTCATGGGGGGAGTGCGCGTCTGGTGCACTAAAGAAGGATGTAACAGTTTTCATCTACGTTGATTTTTCTTCAGTTGTTGTTTACTCGCTGACATGTTGCGGGTTTTGGTGCTGGTATTGGTAGGATATCTTCCTGCCTTTGTCCTCATTGATTTTGATCTTATGTTCTTTTACTCACATTGGCACATCCAACTTCTGAGCCACTATTGTACAAGGGTATAGTCCCTTTCAAAAAACTATTTGCCTATAGTAAAAAAGAATGAGTGAACTATGATCGTGAAGGTTGTAATTATAGTTTTTGAGGTTAGGATGTGACATTGACTATAGTTATAGCTTTATGTTTATCATCATTATTCTTTCTCTTAAAAATAACCTTAGATTAAATTTTTTTAGTAAAGGTGTTAGGAGGATGAATAAAAAATTGGATCTCATTCATGGTTGGGAGCTTGGTTTTTTGTTCTTTCAATGTATGAAAAATAAGATCAAATGAATGAAAAATGACAGAAATAACTTAAGTGACCACTCCCTAATTCTCATATGCATTATTATCCTTATCAAAATCTCCACACACATATATTTTCTATCATATAGGGTTAGTATGATGGTTTTATTTAATTCATGAATTAAGAGTCCCCTACCTATGTTGATATGCAAGATAAATGTTTTCCTCATAAGTGACAAAATCCACCTCACTTTACTTATTGCTGGATGGCTATTGATGTTAATGTTTAGAAAACTCCTCGTACTAAGAAAAAAATTAGTGATGACACACCAATTTTTATCCCAAAAGTTCATCCTTTAAAAAATACCATTCCTCCTTCGAAGTATTTTTATATCTATTATCAATAAAAGAAAATCCCCAGTGAGATATATTTTCTCGAGTTATGATAAAATGTGCTTATTTATAAAAACATGTAATATGAGATGTTACAATCTATTATATTATTTTCAAACACATAACCTATTTATTATACATCTTTCATGAATGTGTTTAAATAAATATAGCAGATAATTAATTAAAACCATTTCTGCAGCACAAAATAGAACTAATCACTCAAAACATTGTTGAGGATTCCTCATATTATGATATTGATACTATTACATTTTATGATAATATGTGTAAGATGAATGTTAACCCTATTAACTAAGATGAATCTATGTCTAATTAAATTTCTATATCCCCTTGTCCCAGGAATTATTAGATGAAAGCTACTTGGTAAACCATTTATACCTCCTCTATGTCAACTAGTCATGCTACATCTATTATGGGTTTTCCTAACCCAATGACATGGTGTAATTATTATAATAGATCATACACTTGTTCTTTATTAAAATATATTTGCAGCACATATCAAAACACCTCAAGGAATACTATCAATTTTTGGATCTTGAGTAAATGAATTTAGAATTTATGTGGCATTGATCTACTAAAAAATAATCCAAATGACCAAGACATCCTTGTCGTGACTATCACTACACATATGGACATGAACCCAATCAATTCTAAGATTTCATTACCAGTATTACTACATTAAAATATGAGGGTGTTATCTATATATAAATCCCAAAAAACCATGTGATAAAAAATTCCATGCTTTTTGCACACAACTACCTAAGAAAAAGGACCAAATCATGAGGATTCTACTATTAATTGTATTGTTCATTGCTAGTACTAAACATTTTATCAAATTAAAGTGGATACAAACACAAGCATCCATCCTCCATATTTTTACCCAACATTAAATTGGATACAACCACACACATTATTTTGAACCCAACATAGATTATGTCCTTGATGATTAGTAAGTTATGGTGTTAGCCCCTTTATTTCTTAAGGAAGACTATATAAAAAATACTTCAAAAACATTCAAGTAATTGTATAATATGACAACATTCAAATATGGAGAAAAATTAAAAAAATCATGACATGTTATTGTTATCGCGGGTACCATGCCTCCCTTGTATTGATATAGGGATATACACGGGTCTTTGAATTTGAATAGGATCAATTTTATCATATTTATCTAATAAATAACATGATAATTCTTTATACATGCATTCACTATGTATCATGAGCTTGATTTAGGATATTTACATATTTTACATGATGATATAAGTACATTTGAATCCTTACACTACTATCTTGGCATCGTCCCTCCATTTTATATAGGTAATTTTATTTCATTATTTATTACTTTACACATTCCTCATCATATCTGATTACATACATAGAATTCATTTATACCTAATGGATGAAATGGACTAACATGTTCATTTTGCAGTGCTATCTTATCTTGTTATAATTTTCACTAATATTATTATTTCTTACACAATATAATTATTTTGCTATCAATAATTATTTATGCAAACTCCTTGATTGCTTGTTTATATGGACTTACTTAATTGTCCTATATGATTATAGAGGGGGCACGATGGAGGGAAACCTATAGAATAGCTGGCTAGTTGACTATACAATATAATACTATACTATACTATACTATATTATACTTTATACTTGCCATATACTCTATATGGGATGGGTCGAGGAATCCATCTATATAGAGAGTGGGGGCAACCTAGAGCCTAGCCTAGCCTAAAGTAAAGGCCTTCTTCCTTCTTATAGGGTAGGGGTAGGAGGGGGTAGGGGGCCTATAGTTCTCTCGGGGTCCCAAATATAGACAAGTTCCTATGCTCCTATGGTAAGGGGATCGGGAAACCCCCTTTATCCATATCTAGGTTATGTCCCATATTTTTTGCTCTATGCCTACATTACATATATGTAATTAATTATCTAAATGTGGCACACTTTTCCTTATAGTGCGATTCTCTTGTGACACATTGGGTGTCCCATGTTTTTTCCTCCATGCCTATATATAACTATAATTTTACATGTTATTACTTACTTTACTATATGGTATGTTGTTTTTATTTCTATAATCTTTTGAGCTTATGAATTTTTTTTTAATACTTATTTGTGTCTTCTAACATGTTTACCACAACGTTTCTATATTTTTATTACTATGAAGTAAGGTATGAATACTACATTTTGTGTTATTATTTATTTATCTACACATGTATTATTAATTGTTGTTTGTTTCTTGTTGATTTTTCTCTACACAATAGTCTCAACTAGGCATAATCCTTTCTTCAAAAGTATAAATTGCGAAATGTTGAAATCATTTCAGCATTCTACATGATCCTATGCAAATTATCAAACATATTTCACATGGGTATAAATATATTCTTTGGATCCTCATGATCAAATGATTTATTGCACATGCCTCAAAAGGGGAAATCTGTCATATTTTATACATGTATAGATAAGTTACAGGATATAGGAGAATATTTTAATCGGGATTAGATTTTTATTTAAAGATATATATACTGAAATATTAAATAATTTAGACAAGAGAAAACTATACAATATATGCACGACCATGATATATTTTTTACCACTTCATATGCTGCCAAATAGAGGGAAGATTAACTCAATACTTTTGTTTCTATATATTATATTAATTGTTTACAAGATTCAAGTACAATTACATATATAGATGAAATAATTAATAGCAAGGTATAAGGGGCATGACTATGCTATTAAACTTTTACATTAATATTAAAAACTAGTTTCAAAAATAGGTTTGGGACCTAGTAATTCTTTTCCCAATCAAAGTTCAAATATGCTTTATGATCAATTAACTCTAATAAACACCGTACGGGAGCATGGAAATGACTGTTCCTGTCAATTTATGCCTTTAAAGTTACAAAAAAATGGTCCCATATCCCTCTGTAGTGGTGTGGTCCATTGAAACTTAGTGGAATGTGTCGAAGAAAAACTAAGATATTTGTAGATTTCTCTTTCCTCTTCTCTCATTAAATTCTTAAAAATAAAAATGTAAGAGTAAAACTGAAATCTTCATAACTTGTAATTCCTCTCTCAAAAATTATCAAATAAGGAATTTTCTGAAGAAAATGTGTTCTTTGTGCTGACATGTGTGTCTAACGCACCTCGTGAGTTTTGTAACATGGGTTAACCAATTCTTGTATAACCTAACTCTTGGAATTTTAGTGGAGATTAACGCTTGCAGGTTTTGGTATAAAATCAATCGTGCTCTAAAAAATGTTATCAAAGAGACAAGTATCAAGTTTAAAACTCTCTTGAGTAATGTTAGGGGGATATTATTGGCATGTGCATCTAGTGCTCCCCATGAGTTTCACAACATGGTTTAACCTCCGCTCCTAAATCCTAACTCGAGTGATTATAGCAGAGATTAATTCCTATGGGTTTTGGTCTAACAAAAATAGTGGTCCAACACTACATTCTCTAAATCATTCCTTCTTTTATTGTATATCATGCAACATTGGGGAATGATCGTCACCAATCATTTGACATCTCAATAGAAAATTTTAAATATCCAGGTCATGTGAATAATTAGAGATCCTCCATGCACAAAATTGATAGGTTTATTTCATCCATTATTTGTACTTCCATTATATACTTTTTCAATGTTAAAAGTTACAATCATTATCTATATGTTTACTTAAAGTTCACTTTCTATCATATACATCTAGATAAATTTTTGTTTCAAGTTTCAGTGTGAAGCACACCAATACAAAAATAATCAAGACCCACTAACAAGTAAAGATAAAGTGCACGTGTATCTTCATGTATGTTTTTTTGTTAAGAATTTAATTTTTAATTACACACTGAAAGGGGAAATGTAGAAAATTCGATTTTGTGACTTGTTCTTTTGTATTGACAGGTCTTAGCATGTTCCTTATCTAAGCACATTTATCTCATTTCCAGTTCAATATCTTCATCTCTTTGGATCTTGTAAACATTTATTATATTTACACTCTACTCTATCCTTAATTTTAACAATATTATTTAATAAAATTATAATTAAACATCTAATATTCATGATGTATCTTTTAGTTTATATTTTCACATATTTTGTGTATAAACATATGGAATGTTCAAGATGTAGTGTATGGTCTTGGATAAATTTTATAGTGTAGTGCCAGACAAAAATAACTAGCACTTAAATAAAAAATATGTAAAAATAAAATAAAATAAAATAAAATTAGAGGGCATGAATGGTGGGTGAGTGGAGTCTAGGTTGGTGTGTGGTAGGTGGAGGGCCTGCACCCCTGTCATTTTCCTTATAGAGTAATCCAAAGAAATTTATTGTGATCCTAAGCTGCCAACCACTTTATTGAGAATCCAATGACTCTACCCACATGAAACCAAGGAAAAGTTTAGTAGTTTTTGGATAGTTGCAGTGAAAGTAGAATGTGACAAGAGTGAATTTTTTAGACAAATGGAGTTAATGGAGCAGGTGGAGCACTTAGATAGCTCAACCTTCATTAAAACATGAAACTTCCCCTCTTATGCCTGTAGAATGAGGAAGCATATGTAAGGCATGACAACCATTTTCCAAAATTACTAAAAGCAATTTGACCTCGTGGACTGCAATGGATGTAGGAAATGCGTGAAAGGGGGTTGTTGAAAATGTTTAGAAACATTCAAACAAATGCTAATGTCATGTGTAATGTCAGCCTCCACAGCATTTGCTAACTTTTTCACAACCTACATCAAAATGAGACCTTTGGGACATGGTGTGATCATCCAACAAAGCATAAAGGTTAAAGGAATAGTTTCATAAGTAGTTGCAAGTTCTTGGTAGTCATTTATGCAAAACGGGGAAGCTTACATAAGGGAAGTAAATTGTTGGGAAATACTCATCAAAGACATGTGGTCTAATGGAACACACCCTAACCATGTAAGCATCATTTTTTGTTTGATTTAAAATTCAAGCTTGCAAGTTTAGTGGTAAAGGGCTATAAATTCTTCAATAGAATAAGTGTTTCTTACAACATTCCACCTATAATTGAATATTATGTTTACTTGGTTGACATTCTTTGATCTGTTAACTATCTTGAGGAAAATATAAATTTTATCATGAACACACCAATCAAAACGGTGATGGTTGTGTGGATGTTTTTGTTTGGTACCCCTGTAGAGTACATACGAATAAAAAGTTACAATTATTTATAAAAACTATTCGAATTATCCATACACAGAGTAACTTGCAGGAAATTTATCATTGCACGTTTATCCGTTGAAAAATAGTTTTAGACATATTTTTCTTAGCCCTGAAACTAACTTTAGATCATTTTCAACTAACCCAATTACGATCGGATGCCTTGGAAAACTAACCACCAATCATAAACCTTTTTCTCGTTCTAAATTTTGGTAATTCCTATGAATTCTTGGTGTGTGGCAGGACACATATAAATTTAACCGTGATTCCTTTGTTCATTGGAAGATGAGGTTTGAAAGTGGTTTCCTTAGCTCTCAGCCTTAATTGAACATTTTTTGGAACCAATAGGAAAACGTAAAAGGAAATTTGAAGGACCCCTATCAGGTTTCCAAACCATTTTGGAAACTTGTTGACACATGTAAACAATTTTTTGAAACTCTAGCATGTGACTTGTGTGAAATTAAAATTTTACAAAAATAGTGTTTCTCTCTCTTCACTATTTCTTTCTCTCTCATTGGTTAAGAAATGAAGTGAACTCAAATGAAATAAATGTGTCTCTAACCTTCTCCTTTAGAATGAAAATTATTAATGTTATTATGTAAATGGGAAACTAAAAATGTTAACTATGCTAGATTAGGGTGGATGCTATGCCAACTATTTATCATTGATTTCATGCTCACATGGTTTTGCAAGATGGAAGTTTGATGGCAAAAAGGTGGGGTGTAAATCAGTGATTATTATTTTAATTTATATATGTTATTGGAAAATGTTTATATGTATAATGTATTTCCATATTACAAAAATTTCTATCTGAAATTTGGTAATAGGTATGAGATACTAGTTTTAGGAATCCTTTGGGAAATGCACATTTAATCATAGTTTCTATTTTGATTCAGATTTACATATGGTAATAAAAATAAAAAATGGTTATGTACATTGAATGAAATCAAACTTAATATATTATAGTGCATTCTCATTATGAAATTTATGATGAAATCTCCACAGTGTTGTGCTAATTAAATAGTGAATATAGGAAAGAAACCTAATAATAACACTAAACCTCATTTTAAAATTTGTGGATATCTTCCCTTCTCGCATGATCTCTCTTAACACATAAGGAACCAAAACCTTATAATGACCTTAAATCTCTACACTCGATGTCACCTTCTGGCTTAAGTAAATAAGATCCCTAGTTTGAACTATCGTCATAGTTAGGATGTTTAGCAATAGCATTGTAAACCCGATAGTTACAAACGACATGGTCAAACTATATCTTTTGTAAGAAGAAAAAATATTCCTTAGGATCCTAGTGGACTACCAAGACTCAAGAAGCTATATCTAGAAATCAACTTCATGATCAAATGAATTCCTTGAGGGATCTAGATGACACATAGAGCTAGTGAAATAGTTGTTCTATGACTTAACTCTTGTTAAAAATCTCTTTATTTCCTTCCAAATAAATGGGTTACCTTGGTTACTAACAACATAACACCTTAGTCTTTAATGAAGGTTGTTTATCATAAATATGTAGTCTCATCTTAAACTCATTCATACTTGGGGTGGAGATCCTTAGGTGCAATTGGAATTTAACCAAACCTCGGCTAATTAAGGGGTTAACTTGTGGGTATAAAATTGTAAGTAACTCCTTACAACGAAATTGATTTGAAATATGTTTACTTTAGAGAACCTAGGAAACTTTGTTCCGTAATACCTTGTTATTTCCTTTTATGACATTAAGAATAAAATAAATTTCTCATATGGAATCATGAAATGTAGAAAGATGGGATATTAAGTTTAAAAAATATATATATCTTGTGGTTCGTGTGTAGTTGTAATACTTCCAATGATATACTTCTTCAAGATGTTAGACAACTACTTTTGTAACTGCTTTTGTTATAAAACAATGATAATAAGGAGACCATAGTGAGATGTAAGAGTAAATCATATAAGAGTTAACTATGGTAGGGAAATAAATATAATGTGATAAAAAAATGTTTATGATAAAAAGTCATCTTGAATCTAAATCTCCCTTAACTATACGATTTTTTCTTGACATAATGTTAGATTCACTTGTGTTGTAAGGGTGAAATTTAAACATTTAATAAGCATTTTTGATGCATAATATTAGCATAAGAACAAGAGAATTAAGAAATTTGTATGAAATTGGAAATATGGCAAATACTTATGTAATTTGTCATAAGGGATAAAGATCCAACTATAATGGTTGAACTGTAAGTTGAATGTGAAATGAATTTAAGAATTTGTATGTGGAAAATGGATAGAATTATCTTTGTATAAATATTTTCTTGGAATGCTAATCATAACTAAGATGTAATCATGGTAATGATGTGTTTTGGGTTTTCTAATCCTTGGGTCCCTTTTTTTCTAGTAGAGTCATTACTAGTATTTGTTCATTTGGAAAAGTGTGGAATTCACATGTATAGGGTGTTTTCATGTGTCTATGTGATTCGATGACTTATGTAAGTGTTGTATGAATTTTTGAGTTTCTCGTCTTAGAGCCCTTTTGGTGTTGTGTAGTGAGCAATGTAATTCAAAAAAAAAAATATATGGTATTTTTACTGTTGTATTTGTGGGTGTAAAATGTGGGCATTAAATTTGGTATCAGAGCATAGGTTCATACTCTCAAACCTCCCGGATAGATTGGAGTAGTGATGATTTTGGATGGTCATGGTGGATATTGGAAGAGTAATATGATATATGTTGTAATGTGGAAAACATTGTAATTTTTATATTGTTAACACACATGTTGTGCATGTCACTTAGTTCATAGTTTTTATCATGTTGATGTGCTTGTGATGAGATTATTCTCTCTCTCTCTGTTTTGGTTTCAATGAGGAATTCATGTGTGATGTATTGTCTTGTTATGTGTGAAAAGAATGTTATTGTGGATTGTGAAGTGTTGGAGAATCTTGGCATTATGTGCTATGAAGGTGTATTGATATATTGAATTACAAACTTAGTGTAAATTAAATTGGATTGTATCATGATGTCATCACCGTGTTGTGATGAATCGTGTGTGTCATCACCATGTTGTCTTTACAATTGACTATATGTTGTAATGATAGACATTGTGTTCCTCATATGTATAAATCGTGTAATATGTGATTGTTCATGTCGTGATTTAGTGGAAAATGGTGAGTGTATGATCACTATTGTATAGTGATTGCACTTTGGGTGTAATATGTGGTAACGTGATGTATCATAATCTATTAAAGGAATGATTGTGTTATACCCTATATATATACCATGCATAAAATGTTATGGTTAATTTGTGTTAATCACCATTGTGTTAGTGATGTAGTTATGTGTTATGTTGTGAACCCTACACTAACCAACCCTAAGGGAAATCAGAAAAAGGTGTATTTTTGGAGTGAGGAAATGGGTATCGTTGACCAGTCACTTGAGCTGAGTACGAGATAGGAAGTGGAGTCTCACATAGGATGAAAACCTAGTTTTGTTAATTTGGTATGTATGACACTTTATCAATGGGTGTAATGCACATTGTGTTTTGTAGACACCTAAGGCTGAGTAGATGGTGAACTGTACTCCTTTCTATCTCCCTATATGGTTATCATATGGATTCAACCTAAGTGTAGTTGCGACTATCTTGAGCCTTATGGAAGTGGTGAAGGGATGATTCAAATAGAGCTTGATGTCTGAGTGCCAGCAACTCAGTGAGTACCCCTTTGGTGGCCATATAAGGCCACATAGTTATTGTGAGGTGTTATTTCTATATATGTGTTTTATTCATAAATTAATCATTATCTATTTTGATTTCGTAACCAATAGTTTTCTTCATTGATGTGTGTGTATATTTTTGTCTTTTTATTTGATTGTTTAAATAACATACAAATTTTTGCACTAACTATCACTAATTAGCCATTTCTTTTCTTAGATTTAAATTTTCTTTTCATGTTTAAAGGTTTTATAGCCTAGCCCAAGGCTTTGGTTTTTTGCCACTTGGCATTTGAAATGGATTGTTATACTAGTTATAATGTCGTAACGTGTGGAATATGGTCATGGGATGCTTCTTTCAGCCCAAAAGAGGTAAATAATAAAGAGAAGTAAGTGAACCTGACCCATTGACTAATGAATATATTAGCTATTCTTATATTGAAAATTGAGGGAGATTTTGAAAGTGAATCTTTCAATTATTTGAAGTTGTTCAAATGATTTAATATTTTTTTCTTGATTGGATTTTCTGTTAGAGTGGTTGAACTTATGGACCTACTACATTCTATGGGGGTATGCCCTAAGGTGTTACATATAACTAGTGGGTTATTGAATCATGAGTTATTATGTCACTTGGGTTAGGGGTCTCTGGACTCTATGTGCCTAGGTCCATAGGGTGACCGACCTCTTTTAGGGAGACATAAGAGATTGTAGGGAGGAATAAGATACTTGAGGGAGGCATAAGAGACTTGAGAGAGACATAAGAGACCTGTGTGTGTGTGCGATTAGTGCACTTGTAGTTTTACTTTTATGTTTTTGATTCTTTGGGAGGAACATGTACTTTTTGGTTATGCATTGGGAGGTATATGGAGTTGTTTTTTGATGTTTTTGGAGGCATATGGTATTGGTGTTATGATTTATGTGTACTCTTGTGAATATTGTTAGACATGGTTATGATTGAGGTTTGAAACTCCTCCTGATTTACATGTACTATTGGTGATTTTCTTGGCAATAAGTGGGTACATTCATGATATTTGGGTCTTGTTAGACTAGTTGTATTTGTATGAGCGTCATGATTCATTGTTTGTTAGTCACTTGTGTGTGTTGGATGTATGCTTGTGACATAATTGTTGGAATATATTTGTTATGTGGACTACTTGTTTGTCTTTCCATGGTGGAATTAGGGCCTTGTGATGTGATACACTCATGAATTTATGTAACAATATGTCTCATGGGTCATTTTTGTGGTGTTTGGACCTAGTGTGGTATTTTGATGTCAATTTTTGTTGAGAACCCACGAAATAGAAGACAATTGAAAAATTCTAAACAATGAGTATTAAGATCTTGAGATAATAAATATTGTAAAGGAACACTAACTAAGTAAAAAAGTAAAATAGAACTGTCAGTCTTCATAGAATATTAAAATTTAATATATTTCAAAATTTTGTTTACATCCTTGTGGTTGTATTATACCAACAAGTTTTTTTGTTAAATGACATGTGTCATGTTATTGAATTTATTATCTATGCTTCCTTTGAGATTCAACATTGTGTCACATCGAGGGTGAAACTATTACAAGGGGAGGGAAATGTAGTGCCCAATAAAAATAGCTAACACTTAAATAAATTAAAAAAAAAACAAATAAACATGATAAAATAAAAGTGGGAGATGTGAATGGTGGGTGAGTGGAGTCTGGGTTGGCATGTGGCAGGTGGAAGTGTCTGCACCCCTTTCATTTTCCTTATAGAGTAACACAGAGCAATTTATTGAGAACCTAAGCTACCAACCACATTATTGAGAATCTAATGACTATAGGCATGTGAAACCCAGGAAAAATTTAGCAGTTTTTAGATAGTTATAGTGAAAGTAGAATGTGACAAGAGTGAATTGTTTAGGTAGGTGTAGTTAATGTAGTAGGTGGAGAACTTGGAAAACTCAACCTTCATAAAAAACTGTCACATCCCCTCCTATGCCTGTAGAATGAGGAAGCATATGGAACGAATGAGAACTATTCGTCAATATGCCTAAATGAAATGTGACCTCGTCAACTACAATGGCTGTGGGATATGCACGAAAGGGGTGTGTTGAAAATGTTTAGAAACATTCAAGAAAAATCAAATGGGATGTGTAAAGTAAGCTGACACAGACTTTTCCAACTTCCCCATAACTTGCTTCAAAATGGGACCTCTGGATAAGGTGTGATCATCTAACAAAGCAAAAAGGCTAAAGGAAAAGTGTTAAATGTAGTTACAAGTTCTGAGAAGGCATGTATGCAAAATAGGGAAGATCTTAAACAAAGAAAGTCAATTATTCTACAAAACACATAAAAGATATGTGGTCTAATGGAACACACCCTGACCATGTAAGATTCATTTTTGTTTTATTTAATATGCAAGATTGCAGGTTTTGTGGAAAAGGGTTGTAAATTCTTCAATGGCATAAATGTTTCTTATACCATTTCACCTAGAATTAAATATTATGTCTGCTTGGTTGACATTCTTTGTTGTGCTAGCTATCTTGAGGAAACTCTAAAATTTATCATCATCACACCAATCAAACCTATGATGTTTGTGTGGATGTGTTTTTTAGGTACCCCTGTAGAGCACATAAGAATAGAGAGTTACAATAATTTACATCAACTATTATTTTGAGTTGGATCATCAAAATGTTGCAACTTATGTTCTTCTATCAACATCTATGCATAAGTGCACAGGTCAGGTGAGGTTCAAATGGTGAGGTTCAAATGGTTGATGAGGGATAAAATTAATTATTCATCTTTCACCATAGTGAGAAGTTGGAAGTGGAATTTGGATTGTTAAGTCATTCCATGAGACAACCAATGCAGTTGTCAAGAACATCCGTGTATGTGTTGACTGCCATTCTATAACCAAATTTATTTCCAAGATCACCATCAAGACTAGGAATTAATACTTCCCACTCCTTTCAGTCCTAACTTATTAATATATATTAATGTGGGTCATGGTGTGTAGGATGGGTCTATTCAAAATATCTTCAAAGTTTTGATTTAAATTCCATTGAAAGGTGTAAAGCGAGACTCAACATCCTTGGCCAGAAAATTCTCTTCTTGTGTTAAAATGAGAGCTTCAAGGCAAGGGTGTTTCATAAGGAAATTCACTACCATTTGAATAGAATCCTTAAAGAGATGTGATCTCATGGTTTGTGTTGGTCGCAAGACGTGCCCAAAGTGGAGTTTTTAAAACAAGTGGGAATCTGGAGTTAAAGTGCATCTAGGAAGTGTTTCACCAAACTCTGAAGCAATGAATGCTAATTTCTTTTTCAGGCATGGTTCATCTCTCCTAATATCTCATAATTCTCGTTCTTTTTTTATTTTACAACGAAATAAAATTTTAAACCATATGATTATCGTACATTTTATTAGTTTAAATAAACTTCTTGTTAAAACAATGAAACGTTATATCGTAACTCATGCAACTCAATATTCCTTAGTAGACAACAATGAACTTAAACCCTCACTTTGCAATGATCTAGAAAATGTCTTAATCACACTAGATTTCTACAGTACCCCTTTTTATTGACAGGTTAAAGTTGAGTGCCATGTAAATATGTTGACCACTCCCTAGTTAAAATAGATAAATCATGATTTTCAAAGACTTGCAAAATAATCTTTGTAAATCCGAAAAAGACTTGTTAGGTTTCTTCCGAGTTCCTTGTTATATGAGGATTCACTTCACAATTTATATTGACCTTGATTGATCATCTGTGATGTTATCGACACTCCTCTAGGATCCCTATTACCTCGTTTTGCACTTTTACGAAATTATTAAAATTTAATAGTTGGGTATCGTATCGGCTCATTGTTTGGACCCTGAACATCAAAATGCTTATCTGATTCTACAAAACTTGAGTATTTTTAATATAAAATTTCTTGTAACCTTCATGTTATCCAAAATTCACCCCTCAAGGTAATTTTGATAACATGCATTAAATTCTCAAGTCCCAGGCAAATAGATTGAGTCAGGGGAAAAAATTCATGTTTTTTGGGTCCCCTCAGAATTTTCTAACTCCCATGTCCAAGAAGGAGGGAGCAAGTTCTGAGAAAATGTAAGAAAAATTACAAAAAACAGGCTCCGGCCAGGAAAAATCACAAAAAATGGCTAAGTCCTAGTCCTCGCAACAGTCGGGACAGTTGGGACAAAAAGGTGCGAACCGGCTGAAAGGCCGCCAGACTGCCTGAAAGAAAATGGGACAAAAGTACGTGGCAGGCGCGAAAGGCTGATCTGGCCAAAAGGGAGAAAAAATTGGCTAACTGCTGAGAGGGTCGCCTTTGGGACGTGCGGGACAAAAGGACGTGAACCGGCCGAACCGGGCGAAATGAGTCAAGGCAGCCCGAAACAGTCTGGGACGCGCGGGCCAAAAGTATGCGAACTGGCCGAACCAGCTGAAATGAGAACTTTTGTCCCGGAACAGTTGGGACAAAAGGGCGCAAACCGGCCGAACCGAGCGAATTTGTCCCAGACGGTCCGAAAGCAAATGGGACATGTGGGCTGCGAGTACGCGAACCGGCCGGTTCAGCCGAAATGGGAAATTTCAACACTGTGCCAAATGGGACAAAGGGACGCGTGGGACGCGAAAAGCCGAAGCGGCCGAAGGCAACGGAGAAAGTCAACATTTGACCCGTGGAACTTCAAACGGCCATAACTTTTGACTCCGAGCTCCGATTTTCACAAAATTGGACTTTCTGGAACGAGCACGACGTCCTCTACGCCACAAAAAATGGATTTCTTAATTTTAATGAGGGTAGATATATTTAAATAAGAGAAACATATTCGGCTCCAGTCAGTTAATGCTCATTCCCGTCAAATGACAGAAAACGCCTGCCAGACCCAAAATTGCTCTCCGCACTCAGAAGGCCATAACTTTTGCATTTCTCAGTGAAATCGCACAAAATCGGTACTTTTGGAATCGTGGTCCCAAGCCCGATGCACAGCAATTAAGAAATTCCAATTTTGATCAGAAATTGATTGAGTTTTTTAAGAAAATGTGGCCGGGTTCAGAACAGTGTTTTATTTGGTAGCTGGGAGTGCAATTAAGAGGCATGGCCATCATTCTTTCTCTGCTGCAGGACATGGGACAGTATGGGGAGCATTTTGCAAGTAATGTATAACCATTCCACTCAATTTAATTCCTCTTACAGGTGGTTGAAGGACAGATTTCGGGATTTCCATTTTCCCTTCTCTTCTCCTTCTCATTTTTTCTATAAATTGGAGTGTTGGGCTCATTGTAAGGGGGGAGAGTTTTTGGGTAACAAAGCTCTGTCAAAATTTCTTTGTGAAGCCAGTGTGTTGTACGCCCTTGTAGTGGACTCCTTGCATGGTGATCCAGGCCCTTATCTTGTAATAGATTGAACTATGCATACCATGAAGCAATAAAATATTAGTTTGTGGATATATCTTCCCCTGTTGTGTTTCCTTGCATTCTTCTTGCCCTTTTAATCTTTCTACAAGTATATTGTGTCTATTTATTATGTTCTTGCAGGAATTCATTATCATTGTGTGTGCTTGGAATATTGCTGTGAATGCATTTTGCTGGATTATGGTGAACTGTTATCACCTCTTCTAGTGTGCACCTTGCCTCTGTATTTCACACATTTGGAGATTACTCTCACACCCTCTTTTTCTGGTGTATCACTGCTTTATTGTAGGCTTTCATTTTATGCATTCTCTTTCCCTGGTCCCTTGGAACTTTAGATTAGAATAGTTAGCCTGCCTACACTGGAGTAGATTGTGGCAGGTAGTTTAGGAGCAAGAACCAGCTTTCTCTGGAGGTCTATCTCAAGTAGCAAGTCCCACAACTTGGAGATAGTACCCATGTTATCCAATCACACTGGATGCTTAGAGTGATCAAACTAGAAATCTGATCAACATCCAGGGGTGCTGTGATTCAGTGATAACACTTCATTTTAGGGAAAAAAAATATTCTTGATAGTTTGGAAAAATAATTTTGTAGGCCTTTGATCGTTGTTTCACTAGGTCAAACTGACTCAACTACGATCGGTGGCTTCGAAAAACCTGTCTCCATTTGAAACTAGTTTTTCATTTCTCAGTCCCATTAACTCTGGTGAATTATCCATTTATACGGGAAATTTTAGGAAATTTCTCTTTGCATGTTCGTCGATTGAGAATTAGTTTTCGATGTAGTTTTGTAAGCCCTCAAACTAACTTTTTATCATTTGTAACTAGGACAATTACGACACATGGCGTCAGAAAACTAGCCACCAATCATAGACCATTTCTCAGTTCTTAATTCTATAAATTCTTCTGAATTCCTAGTGTATGGGAGGAAACATATAAATTTATCCGTGGTGATTTTGTTCATTAGAAGCTAACATTTGAAAGTTGTTTCTTCACCTGTGAGCCTAAATTTAACGTTTTTTTGCAACTAGTAGGAAAATGTACAAGGAAAGTTGAAGGACCACTATCGGTTTGCCAAACTATTTTGGAAACTTGTTGACACTTGTAAATAATTGTTTGAAAATCTAATGTGTGACTTGTTGTGTGAAATTTAAATTATCGCAAAATAGTGTTTCTCTCTCTTCTTTATTTCTTTCTCTACTTGGTTATGAAATGAAGTGAAATGAAATGAAATAAATATGTGTCTCTGAACTTCTCCTTTTGAATGTAAATTATTAATGTTATTATTTAAATGGGAAGCTGAAAATGTTAATTATGCTAGATTAAGGTGGCTACCGCCAATGATTTATCATTGATTTCATGCTCACATGGTTTTTACCAGATGGAAGTGAGATGGCGAAAAGGTGTGGTGTAAATCATTGTTGGTTATTGTAATTTATATATGTTATTTGAAAATGTTTATATGTATAATGTATTGCAATGTTACATAAATTTTTATATCAAATTTGGTAATAGGTATGAGATTCTAGTTTAAGGAATTCCTTAAGAAATGTGCATTTAATCATAGTTCCTTTAGATATACATTTGGTAAATAAAAACAAAAAAACAAAAAAAATTAGTTATGAACGTTGAATGAAATCGAACTTAATATTTTATAGTGCATTATCATTGTGAAATTTATGATGAAATATCTAGAGTTTTATGTTATTTAACTAGTAAATATAGAAAATAAAAATAATTATAATCATCAACCTTAGTTTAAAACTCATGCATATCTTCCCTTCTCTCATGATATCTCTTAACATAGAAGGAACCAAAACCTTATAATGAACTTAAATCTCTACATTCAATGTCACCTTCTGGCTTGAGTAAATAAGATCCCTAGTTTTAATTATCATCATATTCAGTATGTTTAGTGGCATCGTCGTAAACCCAATGGTTTGGAATGACATGGTCAAACAATTTCTGGTGTAAGTAGAACAAAAACTTCCTTAGGATCCTAGCAGAATGCCAAGACTTACAAAGTTAGATCTAGAAATAAACTTCATGATCTAATGAATTCATTTAGGGATCCAAATGACATAAATGGAGTTAGTGAAATAGTTGTTCTATGACTTAACTCTTGTTAACAATCTCTTTAGTTCCTTGCAGATAAATGTGTTACCTTGGTATTTTATGAAGGTTGTTTAGCATAAATATGTACCATCACCTTAAAGTCATTTATAGTTGTGGTGTATATCATTAGGTGCAATTAGAATTTAACCAAACCTTGGATAATTAAGGGTTTATTTTTTAGGTAGAAACTGGTAAGTAACTCCTTATAAATGAGATTGATTTGAAATATGTTGACTTTAGAGAACGTAGGAAACTAGAAAATTTGTTTTGTAATCCCTTGTTATGTCCTTTTATGACATTAAGAATAAAATAATTTTCTCATGCGGAATTGTTAAATGTCAAAACATGGGATCTTATGATTAAGACAAAAAAATTCTCATATGGTTCTTGTGTAGTTATAATACTTCTAATCATGTACCTCTTCAAGATGTTAGACAACTACTTCTGTAACTCCTTTTTTTATAAAACAATACTAATAATGAAACCATATTGTGATGTAAGAGTAAATAATATAAGAGTAAAACGATATTTGAGGTTAGAAATAATGTCACGCTTAGAGTTTTTATAATTCATTTAAACATTTTCATGTGTTAGAAAGAATATGAATTCCCCTATATATATATATATATATATATAATTTCTTAATGTGGAAATTTTTAATGGATTCAACAAGTTATTGAACTATATTAACTATGGTAGGGAAATAAATATACCATGATCAAAGAATGTTTATGGGAAAAAGCTATCTTGAGTCTAAATCTCCCTTAGTTTGAAGATTCCTTCTTGACATCACATTAGATTCACTTGTCTATCTAGGGTAAAAAATAAACATTTAATAAGAATTTGTGAGGCATAATCTTAACATGAGAATGAGAGAATTAGGAACTTTGTATGCAATTTGAAATATGGTAAATACTTATGTAAATTATGGAGATTGTCATAAGGGATAAAGGGCCAACTTAAATGGTTGAACTATTAGTTGAATGTGGAATGAATTTAAGAATTTGTAGGTGGAAAAATGATAAAATTATCCTTGTATAAAAATTTTCTTGGAATGTTAATTGTAACTACGATGTAATCATGGTAATGATGTGTTGTGGGTTTTCCAATCCTTGGGTCCCTTTTTGTGGTTGGGTAAGTATTTGTTCATTGTGAAAATAGTTGCATTAACATGTATAGGGTGTTTTCTTGTGTCTATGTGATTCGATGAATTATGTATGTTTTGTATGCATTGTTGTGTTTCTCTTCTTAGAGCCCTTATGGTGTTGTGTAGTGAGCAATGTAAGTTAACAAGAAATTAATCCGGTAATTTTTATTGTTTTATTTGTGGGTGTAAAATGTGGGCGTTACATATAGTTCCTCACCTTCAAATTCACCAATGCTAATTGGAATTTCAAATCTTTATTTAAATCATTTAATCTTCCAACCAGGTTGAATATTATTATAATATTTTATCTATTAAATGATATAAAATAGATTTATTTTTAACTTTATAACCCACCTGAAATAATTTAAAATTACTATTAAAAATATTTCTCCAAAATAATGCACAACATTCATAACTATTCCCAAATCAGTTGTATAAAATATAGAATTTCTTTATAGATAGACACATTTTTCAATAACAAAAAATGATAGTAGATATGTTAGGAAAATTAATTAATATATTTATATTATATACAGAATTAGTCATTTATTGTAGTGCCCACTTCCCTTCGACACTTTTTATTATTGATTTTCATACTGTCGTACTTAATTATTGATATTATTATAGCTTTTTGACTTAGCATGATGTTAGATGTTAGAGATACTGGACTGTTGTTGATTTCAATTCTTAATATGATGTGTGTGGGTTATTATAGACAATTTATATTGATGATGATATGTTGTTGACATGGTTATATATATTTCTGACTCACGATATTTTCGTCATTTTGAGTAGGCCTTAACAATTGAACAAATCTTGTGATCATATGGATATTGATGAAATGTAGAATCGAGATGTTCTTAGAAATTGTAAATGATATTATTAGTTGCCTAGATGATGTTTTGATTCATATAATGATGATTGTGGATTTATATTGTATATTTTATCCTAGATGTTTTGATGTGGCCATGAGGCCGAAGGAGGTGTTATGTGTTTTGCAGGTAAACATGTCACAGAAAACAACGAGGGGATTGGATACCAACCACATTAGAATGCTAGATGAATTCAACAAGGGTCACCATGACAACATGTATTTTGTTATGTGTGTGTGTTTTAATTAGTGTTAGGGGGTCCCTATGGGGGGTAATCACCTCCAATTGTGACCAAGGGGTTGTGAGTTATCTATTTTATTAGTTTCTTTTATTTGATTTTAGTATGTGATTTATAGTGATGTATTCTCCTTTTATTAATTACTTCACTTGTGCCTAGATTAGTAAATTAATCTTTTTACTAAATTAATTATGAATTGGTCAAAATAATCCATTTATTATATTTTATGGATCTTGGATTATGTGTTGTAAGTTGAGTGCTTGTTATCTTGAGTGTTGTACACTCTACCCATTCATAAAAATTTAGATTTGGCCTTTAGGGAAAATGTTGGAGGCTTGTGGGACAAATAGACCCCATTATGTATTTTGGGAAGAAAATAAGGTAAAATATTATTATTGCACTTTCTTTTGTGTAGTTAAAGTTGTCCTTAGGGGGTGTGGGATTGGATAGTGTGTGTAAGCACTTTTTCATTCCTCTCACCCACCAATTTATTGTGCATTGAGATTGAGGTTTGACTTGTGAGGTAGAGTTGAGGATAAGTAATGTGGCATCCTACATGGAGCCACCACACCCTCATCTCTCCCTTTTCTATTTATTCAAGTTATTTTGCTTGTTATGAGGTTACTTCATTTTTTTGTGCTCTTGCATTTTTGGAGTTAAAGGATTTTGGAGTGCTTGTGGATTTTTTTGAGATTGTTTGTGATTTTTTGGGATTGAAGATGCTTGGGGTGTGATTCTTGGATCAAGATCTACCATGGAAAGGCAGGAGCTACACTATTGTTAAAAAAAATTATATATTGTGTATATGTGCATTTTTTTGAGTGTTTTGGTATGCTTGTTGGGTGCTTGGGTAGATTTCCTTAGTGTGGTTCAGGAGGGGACTATGGGATCTTACATGTAGGGAGGCATAAGAGTTTATTTCATGTTTTGGAGGTAGTTGGGTTGGGTGCCCCACCTTGGCAAAGAAAATTCTTACATTTCTTACTTGATTATTTTGTTTAGGGAGCCATAAGATATTGTAGGGCAGCATAAGAGTGTGTAGGATTTTTTAGATGTTTATTAGAGGGTTATAAGGTGGGCACCCATTTCCCATTGGGAGGCATAAGTTACCTCCCCATAGATCTTGCTCTTTTGGCTTTTACATTTCGAAGCCTTGTGTATTTTGTTGCTTTCCTTCTTGTGATTGTAGTTGTATTTTTTTTGTTTTGGTATGGTTGTAAAATATTGTATTGTGATTTGGAAGCTTGTTTTGTTTCCATGAGATGGATCCATTTTTCATTGCAATGTGGTTGGGGCTCGGGGGCCAATGAGGAGGATGGCTTGTCTTCCCCATTGGATTATTTTTTCGGTGGAGAGTTTTACCTCTCCCCCCTTTTTTGTTGTGACCAAGTGAACACATGGTGGATGGTGGAGCTCATGTTGGTGTTGTGAAATTTGGAGCATTTTTTACTATCCAAAGGAAATCTTCCTTGTGAGAAAACCTTCTTGTTATTCCCACTCAAGGTGGAAGACTTGTAATATTGTATTTTGTTTAAAAGAAATGTTGTATTGTAAGTTGTAATATTATTTAAAGGAAGCTCATTGAAGATTTGTACAATTTCCTTTCTCTTCAAATTGTAGTATGGAAAGAAATGGACCAAAAAGTAAATCATGCTTAAAAGTTTAGTTTTAGTTTGTATAGTGAGAAAAGAAGTTCTTTGCATTAAAAAAAAGGAGTTATGCTCAAGGGAAAAAGAAATTATACTTTCATTATTGTAGTTGTATTATTGAAAATGAGAAAGAAGAAATATAGAAGTTGTAAGATACAAATAATGTATGCATGGAAAACATGAATGTAGAATAAAGTTGTCAGTAGTTATTTGAACAAATAAGTTGTAGTGAAAATGGAAAGAGCAAACAAAATTGAAGTTTATTGTTATGTTGGAATGTTGCATTTTGTAGTAAGGAAAAAAAATAACAATATTAGAAGTAGATTTAGTTCAATTTTACTATTGGGATTGAAAGACAATTTATTAAACAAAATGAAAATGATCTTCTACTGTTTGTTACTACTATTGAAATAAAAAATATACTTTATAATTAGTAATTTAACTATGGAATGAATAAATGGAACTAAATCTTACAATTGGAAACTTTAGGCATGTAACATTAAGTAAAGAATGAATTTTTAAACATTTTAGTGAGTTTTGTTTTTTTCGAGAAATATTGGTTTTTAAGGTTTTGTTTCTAAGGAACATGACCGATGCTATGTGCAGAGTGGCGGTCTCGTAACTGCCATTCAGGAAAGGCGGCAATTTTAGAACCACCGTTCCAGTAAGGTGGCAGTGGTTTTTTCATTTACGGTGAAAAAAAATGGATCTGCACTTGTGCCAATTTTAACTTGTAATAACTAAATTTTAATCATGTAGAAATTTAAAGGAAACCTCCAGTAAAAATATAATGGCTATATCTAATTATTTTAAGCAATTAAATCTTCAAATGGTAAATTCAAATTAATCAAACTCATATATATTAATAGAGGTAAGGTTTTCCCCAAATGGAAAACTCCAAATACAAATAGTTTTATAATAAAACCAAATTTAAAAAGGAAATCCCTTTAATCCTTGAATGAAAGACATTACAATGATAAATCTACAATCTAAATCAATTTAGGCTTGATTTCTTTGTAAACTCCTCCATATTTCTTCTTTTCTTTCTCCCATGGCTTCCTCCTCTCCAACCTGCAAATTAAACTAAGGAAAACTGACCAAATGCAGAGACTTGGGTAATGAAAGAGATTAAATAAAAATTCATCAGGATATTTAGGGTTAGCTTGGAACCCTACAATCTAGTGGCCACAGTTGAATTGATCCAATGGTTGAAGATCAGCCATACTTTTGTTTTTTCAGAATATATTTTATGGATGTTTTAAAGTAATTTAAAGGTATGCGTAGATGGGTGAATGGGGCCATTTAAATACCTTGGTGTGCAAAGTCACTAATCTAGTTATGATTTTATTTTAGAAAAGTAATGAAATAGACATTTAAGTTATTTAAATAATGGAACTGTAGTAACTAAGTATAAGGTAAAGTATTAAGGTAGGAATGTTAGTTGTGGAGGAGTAAAAACATTAAACCAAGTAAATTAAATTATGGCACCCTCCTAGTTTAATGTTAATTAATTAACTTTAGAGGTAAATTAAGAATAGTTAATCATTTAACTTAGACTTGGTCCATCCCTTGAAAAATAAAGATTATTGGTGAAAGTAAATATAATGAACTCTAAGGGTTGAAAACCTTCTGACCTTTTAACTTAAATTAAAAAAAAATACATAACTTTCAGGTTAAGTGTTTAGGGTTTTGGTGTGTTCCTAGAACATAGTTTTTGTGTGTGTTACACTTGGCATTAGAACCATGTGTTCAAATCTTAGACCCTTGGGCACACCTAGAAAACACAAGACATGAACATTTAACCTAGCGCACATATTTTTCTTTCTATAGAACTAGAAAACAATTTTATCTTAAAATTGTATAATATAGAAAACCTAGAAAACTGGAATAAAACCTAGAACGATGAACTAAATCTCACCTTGGTCTGTGCAGGAGGCGTGGAAGAGATGAGGGATCCTTTCACATAGACCTATACTTGCCACCTCTCGATTAGGTGATAGTAGCAATTCTACGTCAGATTTTACAGACGCTTCAAGATGTCAATGTCACGATACGTGGAGGCTCCTTAGGAGGACGAATTGATAGAAATGATATGGAGCCATTAGTGGAGGCTCATGTATCTCCTCGAGACAACGAGGAGCATAGGGTAGAGAAATCCCACATGGAGACATTATTTCAAGACATAGGGACAAAACTTGGAGCCCTAGGCAAAGGGAGGAACATGTAGACAGACCCAGGGGTTTTCAATCATTAGTGGAAAACCATATCAGGGAGATACTGAAGCTACGACCATCTCACTATCTTGGAGATACAAGTGGGTTTAAGGTAGAGCCCTAGTTGGTGAGTTTGAGTGGATGCTTCAAGCTCTACCCCTATACTAGCAACACGAAAGCTACTGTTGTGATCCATCTTATAAGGGATGGAGCTGGTGTGCGGTGGAGAACCAAGGAGTAGAAACTCCATGTTGACTCTGAGACAACTACCTAGAAGCTCTTCAAGGAGTGGTTTAGGAGCATTTATTTTCCTAGGAGATTTATTCAGCAGTAGTTATATGAGTTTCACAACCTCCATCAGGCATCTATGACTGTAGTTGAGTATGAGATTTGATTTATGGACCTACTCCAATATGTCGACTATATGTAGGATTAGCAGGTATGGATTCATAGGTTCATTAGGGGCCTAAATTTTTATTTGGGTGGTGTGGTGCACATTTACTTCCCATAGACATTAGCATAGGCCATGTAGAAGGCCTATATTGTAGAGGAGACATAGGGGAAGATGTAGCAATCTAGGGATAACGTTTGGATCCATATCTAGTAGATGTAGGATGACAGGTTGAGGGGATCAGCTCTTCCTCCTCATGGTGGATAGGGTTCAGTACAGTCTTCATTTAGGCCACCCTAACAGCCACCTTAGCAGTAGCAGCAACAGACGCACTCCCCATTCAGGCCTTTTCAGATATTCAATGCTCAAAGGGGATGAAGTATGGGGCCTTCTCCTATGGGTCCCATTAGGACACAGGGTGCACCGAGAGATCAATTAGTAGAAGCTCATCTGCAGAGACCTCAACAGTCCATAGCTGGGATGTCAGGATCCACAGCACAAATCTCTAGAGTACCAGTTGGAGTTGCATCTCACTGGAGAGTACTAGGTAGTTGTTATGGTTGTGGCATTGTTCGAAATCATTAGAGAGAGTTCCCATAGAACCCTAGTAACAAGGGTAAGATGTAGATTTTAGAGCCTACTATTGGTGACATGGGAGGTATCCATCAAATCTATATAACGGTCAAGAGCTGCTAGGATTAGCACCAGAGTACCGTGATAGAGACTACAGGTAGCATTGGTGGTATTCCCACCTCTATATTGTTTGATTCTGGTTCATATGATTCTTTTATTACACCATCTTTAGTAGAGCATTGTAGGCTAGTGGAAGTTAGGCAGGGTCTTAGTTGGGACATTGAAATGGCTTGTAGAGCCAAAATTTCTGTATACTACTTAGTTAAGTAGTATGTAGTGGATTTGGATCCCTTCATCACTACTTCGGATCTTTGAATCCTTCCCTTGGGTTCATATGGATTCATCTTGGGTATGGACTAGTTGTTTGCACATAGAGCCATAGTGGACTGTTACCATAAGACTATTTATTCTACACATGATCTGAGAGTTGAGTCTTGTTGGTCTGAAAATCTATCGGGTGGGAAAATCTAAGGATAGATAGGCCAACCATGTGCAGGGCATAACCCCTCTCTGAGATAGAAAAGTGAAACTAGTTTATTGATATTCTACCAACAGGAACCTGTGTAAGTCCTACAATATTATGCCTTCAGGGGTTTTTGGGATCTCAGCCTAGTAGAGTTAATCTTGACGAAGAACAGAAAGGAATAGAAAAAAGATGGATCTGAAGGGAGAAAAGTAATGAATTCCAAAGTAGAAAGGTCAGAGGATTTATGTTTTGGGCTGATAGTAAATAGAGCCAAAATTACTCAGATAAACAAATAAAGCAATACTGATAAAAAAAATGACAAAAGTAGATATGAATCTAATAGAATAAACACACATATCTGACGTAAGAAATATCTAATGCATATAACACGTAAATTCAAAAAAAAGTCTCAATATTTGTATTAATTTTTTCTTCTGTTACAAGAAATCTCAAAGTATTTCTCTCCTCACTTCTATTTTTTATACAAGATTGTTCACACCTTTGAATACTACAAGGATCCAAGTATTTATAGAAGGAGAAGGAGAAAGAAGACAAAAAGGAGCCAACAACTCATTTACAAAATATCTACGAAATATCTAAAAGTCAAATGTTGACTTTTGGGAAATTTTGTGGATGACAACATCCCATGGTGCAACATGGATGATGTCATTGTGTGTGCCAACATACTTTTAAATAATTTTACAAAAAAGGGATTTACACTAGGAGGAGAAAGCCTATTCATCATCATCCCTTTACTGGAATGGAGTGTCTTGTTTCTGCTTTGGAGAGGCAATATGATACTGAGATCGATACTCCATAAACTTGCTGATCATCTTCTGAAGTTGATCAGGATCGGGACCCTTTGTGTGGTCTCTGATGACTTCAAAAGTTTCTTGTTCATCTATTAGCCTATCAGGGAGCTTGAAGTATTCGTTGCCTACCTCTATCAAGTACCCGAGGAAATTGCGGCAAGCCAGAAGGTTGTTAATAGATTCTCGGTCAAAAGTGAACTCTGGCGTCAAACCTTGTGATGAAATTCCCTTGAAAAGCTCAATAGTATAATTTTATTCTCTCAAGGTGAATGATGCACTAAGCAACCTTGGAGACATCCTCAAGACAATCTGCTCCATTTGATGTTTTACGTCTAGGGCTTCCTCCTTGATTTTTGTTAGTGCAAAATCACAGTACCCCTGGATGCAGATCAGATTTCTAGGTTGATCACTTTGGCATCCAGTGTGATTGCATAACATTGAATCCTTTCCCTAAGTGTGGGACTTGAAAAATTGAGAAAGGATTCTCTAGAGAAGGCTGGTTCCTATTCCTCTGTTCAGATGCACACGAAATATGCAGAGGGTTTTATCAAAACCTAATCTAATCTGCCAAGGAGACAAGGTAAGAAAATGCATAAAATAAATCTAAGCTAATAGAGGTGATGCACCGAGGAACGAAGAACATCTATTTTGCCAGTAAACAAAGACCATTTGAATGTAATATAATATCATGCACAGATGGCAAAACCTGCAGTGAAAGACCAGGAGGATGCAAAAATAAACACAGAGAGGGTTGAGAATCATCCACAGACATGCATTACTTGCTCCAAAGATTGATACAATACACTACAGAATGCCTTGAGGCAGAATAGTATTACAGTTCAAATGAGAGGTTCAAACTCCACAAATTCTCCTGAGGAGAAGAAGGGAGAGGCAAAACAAAAAATGTTCAACCTTTTAAAAGAAGCTCCTCTTTACAATATATAGAAAGAATGAGAGAGGGAAGAGAGAGAGGAAAGCCAAATCTACCCCAACCACCTCCAAGTTGCATTCAATTCATCTCATTATGGCAGAAGCGGCGGATCCTGGCAAAACGGCGGGATGTCTAACAGAAGCGGTGAACTGTCTGCTGCATTAAAGTTGTTTGTTGCAGCATTAATTCTGCTTGTTATTTCACGCCAAAGGCGTTTCTTGATTTTCTCTCTCCAAAATGAACCAAAATACAAGATTGACCGCAGAATCGTGTAGAGAATTTTACCAGCTTTCCATTGATATAAAGAACGTGTAAATTCGAGCTCTGGATCGAAAGATATGATGATCTGAAGATTTAGTGCACGGAACAGACCAAAACAGATTTTGAAATATTTTCCCACGCTTCGCCATCTGGACGACACGTGGCAGGATCTGATTCACTGAATAATTTTCTCTCCTCCACCTTTCCACGGGCTCTCCTTTGAAATTTCCTTGTGGGCCCTAGCAGGGACACGTGGCACTATCCCATTGGTTCGGGCTGACCCTTCAAAACTCGCCATTTGACTTTTTGACCTTTTCCCTTGTGACACGTGTCATGATTTGATTAGTTTGCAGGCCTGCCCGCTCTTTCGCGCCCTTCACGTCTTTTTGTCCCAGATGTCCTAGTGCTGTTTGGGACAGAAACCTCTAATCCGCCCGAAATGCGCTTCCTCGTCCCTCATTTGGCCGATGACACGTGGCATGCATTGATTGGCTTTGGGCTCCTTCGGCGATCTGCGTCTGCCACGTACTTTTGTCCCACATGTCCCGAAATTCCTGGAAAAAAATCTTCCGATTCGGCCAGTTCGCATACTTTTGTCCCAGATGTCCCAAAGAAGTTAGTGCGAAACCTCTCCTTTTCGGGCGAACCGGCCGATTCGTGTCCTCGCGGCCCAGATGTCCCATTTTCTTCCAGACTATTTGTTCTCATTTCGGCCAATCCGGGCAGTTCGCATACTTCGCGTACCCTTTTCCCGAACTATCCCGCTCAGTAGTTAGTCATTTTTTCTTCCTCTTTTGGCTGGATTGGCTTCTCGCGCCCGCCGCGTACTTCTGTCCCAGATGTCCCTTTGCTTCGTGGGCCGCCTGGAAGCTTTTCGGCTGATCCGCGCCTAGATGTCCCAAATGTCCCAAACTACTCCTAGGACTAGGACTTGGCCATTTTTCGTGATTTTTCCTGGATCAATCTACATACTTGGAACTATAAAACTCTGATGCATGTTATCGAAATTTACCCTGGGGGGTGAAATTTGGATAACAATTTGGCGAATCAGTGGGGTCACCTTCCTGCTAGGTAGAAGATCAGTGGCATTTTAGCGATCTATTGGGCATGGAGTCATAAGCAATAACTTGAAATGAGCCTGATATCTAATCCCGAGCCTGATACTACAACTTCTTCTCCAACAATATCTGAACTGTAGAAAACAACTTGAGAGCAGCAAAACCTGTGCCGAAGCACTTAGGAAAACTGAAACCTAACTACAACAGGACAATGTGCACAAGCACTTGGAGGAATGAAAATCTAATTAATATTTACAAGGTAGTGAAATTCCCTCTAGAGGCAACGCTTGAGATAGATTCCATTGAATGGAATCTGTAGTTCTTCACCATCCAATGAGGCCAATTGGAAAGCATTGCTGCTCTTGCGCTTCGTGACCATGTATGGGCCACTCCAAATAGCATCAAATTTGGAATGCCTTCCTAGTTTTGCCCGATCTGCATCCCATTTCAGAACTAGGTCCCCTTCCTGAAAAGATCTATCCTTGGCCTTTCTGTCAAAGGTCTTCTTGATCAAAGCTTCATCCTTTTCCATTGCTTGGGATGCCTGATTTCTGATCTCTTGCAGCTCCATCAGCTCTGCATATCTCACCTCCATAGGCTCAAATTCAAGCAACTCCAGCTGCTTCATGAGTTCCAATGTTGGCAACTCAAGTGACATGGGCAAGATTGCCTCTCTTCCATAGACAAGCTTAAATGGAGAATTACCTGTGGATCTTTTGGGAGTGATCCTATCAGCCCATAAGGCTGATTTCAGTTTGGTATGCCAAGCTCTCTGATTCTCATCAAGATTCCTCCTAATGATCCTCAGCAAGTTCTTGTTTGTAGACTCGGCCTGGCCATTACCTTGAGGGTAATAGTTTGATGAAGTGCTTAGGTAGATTCCATTCTTGACAGCCCACTCAGTCACCTTAGATCCAATGAATGCCAATGCATTATCAGAGATTATTGTAGCAGGTACACCAAATCTGGTAGTTATCCCCTCTTAAAAGTCCAAGATGCTAGACTCATTCGCCTCTTTGAGTGCTACTGCTTCTGTCCATCTGGTGAAGTAGTCTGTGGCTGTCAAAATCCATTTGTGCCCCTGGATTGAATTGTGATTGATGGCTCCAATGAAGTCTAAACCCCATTGCATGAATGGCTGGTCAACTGAGATTGGATGTAATGGAAGAGCATCGAGTCTCTCTTTTCCTGTGAAGAATGCACAATTCTTACATCTCTTGATCCATGCATAGCAATCACTAAATATTTTAGGCCAATAATAACCAGCCTTCATGATTTTTAGAGCTGTCACTCTTGGTGCAAAATGGCCACCAGCTGGTCCATCATGAAACACTTCTAATACCTTTTGGATCTGACCTATGCTAATGCATCTCAGCAGCACTCCATTCACATCCTTCTTGAACAAAACTCCATCAATGATGGTATATGGAACAACCTGCAACCTGAAGTATCTCCTCTTAAATTTGCTCATTTCTGGAGGGCATAGGCCTATTTGTAGGAAATGTATCATATTCTGAGTCCAACAGGGAGTGGACACATCATCATTTTCCTGTTCTTGATCATCCTGTAATAGCAGGACAACATCTTCTTCATCTTCTGGGTCGTTTGGTTGTTTGGAAGCGAGCTGCTCACACAAACCTTTGCCTCTTACCAGCTTAGTGATCTTGATCTCAATGTCATAATCCATGACACGGGTGATCCATCCTGCCCTTTTTTCATTCAAATCCTTGTTGAGGAGGAAGTCCTTAACCCCATCATGTGAGACCAATAACTAGACCTTGTTGTTTGAGACTAAATGCTTGAATTTCTTCAAGCTTCTGATTACTGCAGGCACATGCTTTTCAATAAAAGAGTACCTCACTTTGCATTCATCTAGGCTCTGGCTGAAGAAGGCAATCGGTTGTTCATCATTATCTTTGTTCTGCTGTACCAGAATGGTAGAAATAGTGTCATCACCTCCAAATGCATAGAGGATGAAATCCTTGGAAAAGTCTGGGTTGATGAGAGTGGGTGCTTGGGAGATGGCTTCTTTGATTGCTTCAAAAATCTCCTTGCCTTCTGCCGTCCACTTGAAAGCCATGCTTTTCTTTAACATTTTGGTGATGGGCTTGACAAGGGCTGAAAAATATGGGACAAACCTCCGAAAAAAGTTTATCCTTCCCAGGAAACTCTAAAGGGCTTTCTTGTGGCTTGGCAAGGGTAGTGCTCTTATGGCTTCAACCCTCTCTGGATCAATTGCTAATCCTTCCTTGGAGACAATATGGCCAAGGAACTTCCCTTCATGTGCAAGAAAGATGCACTTCTTAGGATTCAAAGACACTCCAAACCTTCTACACCTCTGAAACACTTACCTGAGGTGAAAGAGATGGTCTGCTGCATTCTTTGAGAAGACATTGATATCATCTAGGTATACCAGTACTATCTTGTTGATCAAGCCTTTGAATGCCATATCCATAGCTCACTGGAATGTTTCTCCGGTGTTCGACAGTCCAAATGGCATCTTCTTGTAAGCATATGTGCCCCATTTGGTTGTGAAGGCTATCTTGAACTGGTCTTCCTCCTTCACCATAATCTGATTAAAGCCTGAGTAACCATCAAGTAGTGAAAACCTTTCTGAACCAGCTACGACCTGAAATATTTGCTCCATGGAAGGGAGTGGATAATGATCCTTGAGAGAGGCTCAATTCAAATCTCTGAAGTCAACACACAGCCTGATCTCTCCACTCTTCTTTCTGACTGGAACTAAGTTGGCAACCCAACTAGAATGCTTGATTGGGAATATGATTCTTGAATCAATCAGCTTGTCCAATTCTTTCCTCATGAGAGGCTCCATGTGTGGATTGATTGGTCTCTATTTCTACCTGACAGGCTTAGTATTTGGATCCAATTCGATGGTATGCTGAGCTAAGTTGGGATTGAAACCTTTCAAGTCTTCATAGCTCCAAGCAAACACGTCAGGGAACTCTTGACATAGCTGTATGAACTCACACCTTTCTTGCTCAGTTGTCATCTTTCCAATTTGCAATGGCTTGTTCTCTTCTACCAAGATGGATACCGAATCTTCTCTCTTGACATGAATGTTTGCTTTCTCCTTTCTAAACTGATCATTGGGGTTAAAAATGGACTCCAAAGTGATAAGTCCCTTGGGCAGCTTGTCAGTTCTCAGCTGTATCACTTGGTCACCATATTGTTGTTCCAACTTTTCTTGATTCTTAGCTGAGAACTCAACTTCTTCTTGCAAGAAATGGATGATTTGCTGGTCATTCTCAAATACTTGCCAACTGACATCATTATCTGGCACTGAAGGCCTCACAATCATGTGGATGTTTGGTTGTGCCTTGTCTTGTTGAATGTTTTCCACAATGTCAAAGGCTGCCCCTACTGCTGCAAGCCTGTCAGTAGCTTGATTCTCTTTCCTAGGAATGGCTTTGATGCCGAAACCCTCAAAATCCTCCATGAGGTCCCACACCCTATTCTTGTAGCACCTGAGTAGATCATTCTTGGTAGCATGGTGTCCCTTGACCTAATTTACAATCAATTCACTGTCCCCAAAGACTTGCAAGTTCTTTATTTTTTTCTTGATTGCCCAATGCATCCCTTGCACCAAGGCTTCATATTCAGAAGTGTTATTGGAGCATGCAAATTGAAATCTAAAAGCTGAATAGTACTTTACTCCTTGAGGTGAAACAAGCATGGCTCCACCTCCTGCACCTTGTCTACTCCTTGATCCATCAAAAAATAGCTACCATACCTCATTGTCATCCTTGTGGTCTGGCTTGGTGATGCTAGGAATAGGTTGACTTTCTTTGTGTATACAATAGACTCCTAGCTCAGATTCTTCTACTTCTTGATAAGGATCAAAAGCATGTACCTTGCTTGCCCATTCATCAAGAGTTAAATCTGGGATACTTCCAACCTTAGTGTCAGCTTCATCAATGCTAGGGTGATCTTCTTGATCAAATGCTGAGCAATTGACATTAATCTGACTTGGAGTGTAGGGCTCAATATGGAAGTTTGCAATAGGTTCATATCTGATTGTGGCCTTAGTTCCATATCTCGTTCTGAATAGCATGTGTGACCAATCAGCGGACAAATATCCCCCAATCTTGGCAGTGAAGTCCCTTGACAAGCATAGGGCAAAGAGTGGTGGAAGGTCTATGACTGACACATCTTGTAAAACAACAACATTTGGACATGCATGCAAGGTAAGACTCAAATTTCTAATCACTCCAACTGTTGCTATTGTTGTCCCATCCAGCTGCACTACTCCCTTAGATGTTATTTCATACTGGATCCCTAGCTGATCAGCTATCTGTTTAGGCATTACTGAGCTACTTGCCCCGGAGTCTATCATGCAATTGTGCACTAGCTGATTTCCAATGATTAACGAAACATAGAAAGGAGGGGGTTTCAACATCTTACCTTGTTGTCCTCCATGATTTCCTTCAGATTGGGCAGCATTTGTAAGCACTTTGTCTTGTATCTGCTGATTTGAATTTGGCCAGTCCTTCATGGCAGCTTGCAGCAGATCTCTTTGGCCTGGGATAGATAGGGATTCCCACATAGATATATTGACGTTTGTTTTCTTCATCTGATCAATGATACTGAATGGTGATGAAGGATCTCTTTGTTGTCCCTTGGTTTGCACATTTACTCCTTGTATGTGGGCAGCAACAGCTGGCATTTGAGTTGGCCTAGGGGCTGTTCTTGGCTGTCCTTGTGCATTTGAAGCGGAATTTGCTTGCCAATCATTTGTGGATCCGTGGAAGGTTGTGGATTGGCTGGGGCTAATGGCTGTTCTTCACCCAAATTTCTCCTTTTTGACCTTGTGTTGGCTGCAACACCTTGAGAAACTGCCTGATTCATGCCACAGAAATCCTTTGCTTGCCAATTTACCAATGTGGTGTCATTTGGGGCTGATTGTCTGTTTGAATGTTTCTTGTTGTTGGTTGTTTTCTTGACTGTTCTCACCCTCCACACCAGTAGTTGTTACCATTAAAGCTTGTGTCAAAGCACCATTGAAGCACATGGATTGATTATGAGGCTCATTACATGGAAAACACCAATCATACTCCTGGGTAATGTTGTTTTGTGCTGGTACTAATGCCTTAGAGGCAAATATGGCATTTGGATTATAGGGCTGGAATGGTCTATTGACAGGAGGCCTTGTTTGATTCATATTTGCAGCTGGATTAGGTGGCCTTTGAGGCTGATATGGCTGCCTATTAGGTTGAGCTTGAGGCTGATACGAAGGTCTAAAACCTTGAGCTTGCTGTCTTTTGAGAGTGACCAGCTCATTGCCTAGATTTTGCAATTGCTTCATGACCTCTTGAAGCTCATTTGGGGCACTTGGAGATGAAGTGGAAGCTTCATTTGAACTCTGATTTCTAGGAGTGGGAATAGGAGCTAAGACAGGTGCTTGACTAGTACTTGGGCTCTCTAAACTTGGATATAATGGCATTGGAGGCCTAGGAGCTAGCTTGCCAGCTTGGATAAGATAGTTTTCGGCTCTAATAGCAATGCTATAAGCAGCAGGAAAGGTTGTGCCTCCCATAGATTGAATTAACATAGAAATATCAGAATTCAAAGCTTTAAGGTAATATAGAAAAGCACCTTCTGCTGTTGGCCTGACTGCCACTGGAATCCTATCCCAAGACCTTTGAAATCTGAAGTTGAAATCAGTCAGCTGCTCGTTGGGGGCTCTCTTGATAGTTGTCAATTGTTCTAGTAGAGACAAATTGTCTCCCTTTTCTCCAAACTACTCATGGAGAATTATGCATAACTGATTCCAATTTGTGATAGAACCAGCTTCAAGGCTCCTGAACCATTGCAATGCCTTTCCTTTGAACGATGATGCCAGAAGTTTGACAGCCACATTCATTTCATTTATCTCATGGATTGCAGAAAGGTTAGCAATGTCTTTGACATGATAACCAAGAGTGGTATGATTTTCTCCAGTGAAAAATGGAATGTTCTTCAATGCTACAATTGGAACTGGATTCTATGCATTGAGGGCGAGTGGGGCTGCTGCCAGTGAAATTGACAAAGGGATTTAGTGGTTGCGTCATTCTGATTGGCCTGAGAACCCTTGTTGATGCGAGAAAAGGTCTACCAGGTGGAGGTGTAGACAAAGTTCTATTAGGTGGAGATGGAGACCTTTGAGCTCTTCTTCCCCCTTCTTTCTCTGCCTGGAGATAGATGTAGATAAACAAATAATCCTTCCTCCCTAGTTCTTGATCTGGTCTGTATTCTTCTCATAAATTTGCCAGGCTTGCACTACTGAAACCAGCAGATTATGCCTCTTTTGGAGTCACCAAATGTGTGATTTAAAAGCTCCTTCAAAGCTGGAACTTACAACAAGTGCACATCGATCTTGTTGTAATGAAAGTGAAGACCTCTAAGGTCCCACCGGGCATGCCAAAACTGTTAGTGCAAAATCACAGTACCCCTGGATACAGATCAGGCTTCTAGGTTGATCACTTTGGCATCCAGTGTGATTGCATAACATTGAATCCTTTCTCCAAGTGTGGGACTTGAAAAAAATTGAGAAAGGATTCTCCAGAGAAGGCTGGTTCCTATTCCTCTGTTCAGATGCACACGAAATATGCAGAGGGTTTTCTCAAAACCTAATCTAATCTGCCAAGGAGACAAGGTAAGAAGATGCATAAAATAAATCTAATCTAATAGAGGTGATGCACCGAGGAATGAAGAACATTTATTTTGCCAGTAAACACAGACCATTTGATTGTGATATAAGATCATACACAGATAACAAAACCTGCAGTGAAAGACCAGGAGGATGCAAAAATGAACACAGAGAGGGTTGAGAATCATCCACAGACATGCATTACTTGCTCCAAAGATTGATACAATACACTATAGAATGCGTAATGAGGCATAATAGTATTACAATTCAAATGAGAGGTTCGAACTCCACAAATTCGCCTGAAGAGAAGAAGGGAGAGGCAAAACAGAAAAAAAGTTTGACTTTTTAAAAGAAGCTCCTCCTTATAATATATAGAAAGAATGAGAGAGGGAAGAGAGAGAGGAAAGCCAAATCTACCCCAACCACCTCTAGGTTGCATTCAATTCATCTCATTATGGCAGAAGCAACAGATCCTGGCAAAACGGTGGGCTGTCTAACAGAAGCGGCGAACTATCTGCTGCATTAAAGTTGTTTGTTACAGCATTACTTCTGCTTGTTATTTCGTGCCAGAGGCGTTTCTTGATTTTCTCTCTCCAAACTGAACCAAAATGCAAGATTGACCCTAGAATCATGTAGAGAATTTTACCAGCTTTCCATTGATATAAAGAACGTGCAAATCTCGAGCTCTGGATCGAAAGATATGATGATCTGAAGATTTAGGGCGCGGAACAGACCAAAACGGATTTTGAAATATTTTCCCGCGCTTCGCAACTTGGACAACACGTGGCAGGCTCTGATTTGCTGAATAATTCTCTCTCCTCCACCTTTCCGCGGGCTCCCCTTTGAAATTTCCTTGTGGGCCCTAGCCGGGACATGTGGCACTATCCCATTGGTTCGCGGCTGACCCTTCAAAACTCACCCTTTGACTTTTTGACCTTTTCCCTTGTGACACGTGTCATGATTTGATTGGTCTCCGTGACCTGTCGGCTTTTTCATGCCCTTCGCGTCTTTTTGTCCTAGATGTCCCAATGATGTTTGGGACAGAAACCTCCGATCCGCCCGAAATGGGCTTCCTCGTCCCTCATTTGGCCGATGACACGTGGCATGCATTGATTGGCTTTCGGCTCCCTCGGCGATCCACGTCTGCCGCGTACTTTTGTCACACATGTCCCAAACTACCTGGAACAAAATCTTCCGGTTCGGCCGGTTCGGCCTGGTTCGCGTACTTTTGTCCCAGATGTCCCAAAGCAGTTAGTGCGAAAGTTCTCCTTTTCAGGCGAACTGGCCGGTTCACGTCCTCGCGGCCCAGATGTCCCATTTTCTTCCGGACTGTTTGTTCTTATTTCGGCCGATCCGGGTGGTTCACGTACTTCACGCTTACTCTTGTCCTGAACTGTCCCACTCAGCAGTTAGTCATTTTTTCTTCCTCTTTCGGCCGGATCGGCTTCTGCGCGCCCACCGCGTACTTCTGTCCCAGATGTCCCTTTGCTTCGTGGGCCGCCTGGAGGCTTTTCGGCCGATCCGCACCTAGATGTCCCAAATGTCCCGAACTGCTCCTAGGACTAGGACTTAGCCATTTTTTGTGATTTTTCCTGGATCAATCTACATGCTTGGAACTGCAAAACTCTGATGCATGTTATCGAAATTTACCCTGGGGGGGTGAAATTTGGATAACAATTTTGTCTATCTTTTCTAAGACAAACTACATTTGATCAACCTGATAGTCTAAAGCGACAAATGCTTTGTTGTGTGCTCGCGGGTTATCAATGATGCCAAATTTTAACAAGTCATCGCTCAGGTAGTCGACCATTTTTTGGAATGTCTCGTGTTATAACCTGGCATGGTCCAAGTCTTTGGAGATAGGTCCTGCTATTGCCTAGAGTTCATTTTTTGCCTTATCTATACTTTGGTAGAGGCTTGTGAACTTCGTGATTACTTCCTCGCTGTCTGTGAGGATCTAATCTCTCCAGGAGGACACTACTGCACCTTGTTCACCAATCTTGGCATATTCATTTATCTTCTCCTAACTAAGGACTTCAGGAGTTTCGGTGGCAGATTTAGGAGGTGTATTGCACATTCTTTGCAGAGCTTGGACAAGATTTTCATTTTGTTCCTTTAACATTCTCTTCTTCTCCTTTGATTCTTGTCATTTCTTGTAAAGGGAATCCACAGCTGACAAGGCCTCTCCTTGCAGGCTCTCTGATGATGTTCCCATTGTGACCTGGGTCACTGTAAAATTTGTAGGAGACAGATATTATTTCTTCTTTATGGGATATGGGTAGGCTATCTCCATAACCCTTTCGCCTGAAGAAATTTTTGAGAAGCGAGTTATAACTTTTTTCTTCTTTGGTCCTTTAACCGAGATGATGGAGAAGTCAATGGGTGCAATGGGAACTTTCCTATTGTGTTGGATTAGGTGGTCTGAGATCTAGCTTGGACTTATGGGATGGGACCAGAGGGCAAAGAAAAAATAGGGGTGGAAGAAAGAACAACTGCAGTGGACATGGGGAAGTGTGTCGAGACACTTGGTGGGGGAATGGAGAAAGGGGCCAACACACCAATGCTCACGGGATTATGAGTCACTACAAGAGAGGAGTCCATTGGGGTGGAAGGGATTTGTAAGATGACGGAAGAAATAATGGGGGACAAATTTGCAAGGGGAGAGAAGATGGAGGAAGAGGTCGAGGGAAAGGAAGAAGACGGAGGAGAAGACACAACCAAAGGAGTAGTTGTTTGAGTAACATGAGGAGGGGAAGGAGGAGCGAGAGAGGGAATGGTTGGCACTCTACCAGTTGTAGTTGTGACAACATCCTGAGTAGATGTGTCTGTTGGAGATCTTACCGCTTCTTCTTTTCCCTGGGACACTAATTCCGTAACTTGCTCTTCTGCGGTAGTAAGAGGGCTTTCAGGAGCTTTCTCTTGAGTAGTGCTTACCTCTCCCAATTTCTCTTTTCCTTTGCCTTTAGGTAAGTGTTCTGGCCTAGTGGGTGCATTGCCCAGGGGAGATGTGGTAAAATATACCCCAAGATACATGATACCATTTTTCTTACACCAATGCTCGGTGCATTGCAGAGTAGGTCAAACCCTTTCTTGGATGGTTTGGGGCACTTTGATCTTATCAATATCTACGAATGACCAATCATCCCCATCCATGTCTAGGTAAACTTGATCAATTTCCTAATCAGTTTCTAGGAAATCCTTTGGGATGATGGCCACGCTATATTGAATGATCTCTACCAGGGCTAGCCAGGAGTGAGCCTTTTGTCTAAGTTAGAGTTCATGATTTAAGTCGATGTAGATATCCTCAATCTGAGGAACATGGATAGGATCAATATTTTCCCTTGGAAGGAAACCACGAGGATCGAAGGTTGGCCTTGCTGGGAAATTATGCTTCAAATTGAGCAATTCAAGCCCTACATACATCTCCCAAGCTTTACTTTGTGAGGGACACGTGTACCTACCTACTGTGAGGGGGAATGGAGTTCCTCCCTTCTTCCTCTTCATAAAATTCTTGTGATAGTTGATAAGCTGCCTTGATAGCTCTAGAAGGATTTGTTTGGGCCCTGTATATCTCGGAAATCTTGTGGGTTCTCCCAAGAAGTTGGTAGCTCTGAGATAGGTAAAGGTGGCGAATTGCGTAAACAACGCTCCCCACTTCATTGTGGTGGTGATCACACTTTTTCTTGTCTGACCATGAGTCATGTTGGGCCTCAAGAGCTAGATGATGCCATAGAAGAAGACATCATTGATCTTGTTGAACGGAGATATGTTGTTCTCGAGCCTCAACTATAGATAGTATTCCTATATTTTGACCTGGGGCCATACCCCATACTGATTCAACCTTGGGTAGTCTTCCTCTAACGTAGCTGCATATACTACATAGGAGTTCATATAGAACCACGTCCCAGTTGTTGAAAGTTGTTGAAGTTGTTCCGAGATTGTATCACTGATAATCTCGCCCCAGCCAAAACACTGATTGGCCACATTCTTATTCATTGTTTCCAAATACCTGAGCATCCCCTTGTGAAAGTAATGGGCATCAAGGAGCCCATGTACTTTGTTTAGGAAGGTGATCATGTCACTTAGCTATTCTGAAAAATCACTGTGATGAATGACTTGGGGCCACCTGCTCGCCACCTTTTTATTCTTGCTCGGTATACCTAGTTCATCATCTGCATGCACTTGTCCTCTTTATCGATCCAAGTCTTCATGCAGTCTTCTTGGCTTACTGCCAAAAAATGTCTGTGGTGGGGGATGCCTAAGATAATTTCAAAGTGTCAGGCTGTGAGGTTGATTATCACTTTTCCCTCCTCATTTTTGACACATCTTGTGTCCTTATTGTAACAACGACCCACCAACATGATGAATTCATTATTAATTTCGCTCACTAGGAGCCTTGCAGCAAAGTGCAGACCACTGCCAACCAGTTTATCCATCCACAGGCTGCATGTGACCTTCTTGGTTCTAGACCAAAAGTCATCCATGTCAATGTGGCCAGGCTCTGAGTCTCTGATATCGAGATCACACTCCGTAAGTGAGTCAGGCATTCTAACCTTTTGGTATTTATACTTCATCTCTTTCTCCATCAACTTGACTTTACCTCTGGACTTGGTTGGCTTCTTACTCGATGAAGACATAAGTGCACTCGAGGATTGTTGTTTCTCTGCAAGAAGAATCAGAGATTTCAAACGAAGAAGGGCCATGTTAGCCATCAAGTTTTCCATAAAATCTTTGCACAATGAAAAATTATCAACTTATGAGCCTCTGGGCGCAAGGCGCATCCTTACTACAGGCTGTAGGGGCTTTGAAATGTAAGGCACACTTTAAGGGAGTGTTGCATGGGAGAAAATAGTGGCAAAAGGGGCACAGGGCACAGAAATTCTACACATAACATTCAGATGTTGATGTCAAGGAATATGCGCTAGGGCATAGGAAGTTCTTTAACTGGGTGCATATTTGTTTGGTGTAGCAGGGTCTCAGGGTGCGTCATTGGCGCAAATGTGGAAGATGCTACATGAGGGTGAGGTGCACTAAGAACATTTGCAGAAGGTGTAACACAAAGGTCAAGTGCGCCAAGGGGTTTATTTTGCATGGCACAGAAAGGGTTTGCACAACACTCAATGTTGTTGTAGTTGCTTTGGCACAAGAACTTGCACTTTAGGAAATTTTCAATGTTTTATAAGGCGCGGGAAAAGCTTATGCTGCATGTAGGGATAGTGCGCCTATGGCGTGACTATGTTTGATGTAACATGAATGAAGATTGCACCAAAGAAAAATAGTGGGCTATTTGCTCTATTTTATGATTTTCACTCTTTTGACTTAGAATTTGATGTCTAGGAGGGAAAACCTAGCAAGGTAGGGAGTAAGGGACAAATGAGTTTTAACTCATTTTGTTGCAGATCCTTCCAAATTTGTAGATCTAGAAGGAGGAGAAGGGGTTTTGCAGTTGAGTACTTGGGTTTGCAAATGGTGTTATCCCTTTCTTCTAGATTCATTTCCCTTATCACATAACCCTATTCTCCTAACTTTGACATAAAAACCACAAAGACCACAAAACAATAACGAGGATGACAGGAACCACTTACCCGGTATAAATAACGATGAAGGGATGAGGTGGGGTCCACAAATATGATGAATGGCATGTGAGGATTGATAGGATAACGACAGGCACATAGGAATAATTTTCATGATTTACAACTTGTGAAAATGACAGGTTTAATGCGCATATATATAGAAAAGTCTACATTTAATGTTCCAACCACTTTTTCCTTTGGCGCACTGGGAGAGACATCGACATGGAGGATATTGTGCCTAGGTGTGGGTTTGGATGTGTCGCAATCACTTTTCTAGCATGCATAACACAATTTGGGAAGTGTAACCAGGATGATGGGTGCACTTTGAAGCACCTTTGGGAGGTGCAAGATTTGGAGTGTTGACACTCTAGGAAGTGCGCCAAAGGTAAAGATGGGCACAGTTTTGCAAGATGTTGCAACAATGGTTCTTGCATCCAACCCAAAAATGTTGAAAATGACCAAGTTCTTAAAAGTTGATTTTTTGGAAGGGATTTCTAGGCCATTCAGAACATTGATAGACCTTTTAAGGGGACCGAAATGGAATTTTGGTATGGTTACCTGCAAAATTTCCCTTGTCAATTTTACAGGATAACAACTGCCTCTTTCTAGGGACTATCTTCAAGCAAAGCTTAAGGGTAGAGAATCCTAGATTTTCATGTTCCTATCCATTAGATTACAGATTCAAAAACAAGGGCGATGAAAGAGAAAGGAAAGCACACAACTAAAGAAAACTATACAAAGAAGAGAGCAAGCTGTACTTCCTAAAAATCTTGAGATGTTGCCCACTATAGGGAAGTGGGAGCTCGGTTTCATCTAGATACGAGAGATAAAAGCTACTCTCTCCATTCAGGTGTCTGCTCTTGAATTTCCGTCTCTAAAGAGAATCAAATTTCCCGTGCATGCCCTTTGGTTCTCTTCGCTTGTCCCATAGGAGGAAAAGATCTCCCACCCGAAAATATCTTTGCTTGGCCTTTTTATCAAACAATATTTTGAATTTATTCTGATGTTCGGTGATCCTATCGACCACCCTTACCCTTTTTTCTTTAAGTTCTGTTAGACACATGATCCTCTTTTCAAGATAATTCTGGAAAGTTTCATCTTCGATCACTTGTGCCAAGCGTAGATCAAGGAGTTCTATGGAGATAGGGATCTCAACATCAATTCCATATAACACTTGAAAAGGTGACATTCTAAGAGACCTCTTTGGGGTAATACAGTCTTCCCACAAAGGATCATACAATGACTTGTGCCATGATTGCTGATTCTCATCGACTAGCTTCCGTATGATAGTCACTAGGTTTTTATTGCTGGATTCATCCTGACCATTCCCTTGAGGGTAATAATCTAAGGAATGGGCCAAGGTTATTCCGTATTCATAGTAAAAACTAATAACTTCCCACAAGGAGAAGTTGGAAGCATTATCAGCAACGATCTTGTGTGGGATGCCAAATCTCACAACGATATTTTCTTTGATGAAGTTATAAACAACTTCAGAGGTGGCATTCTTAATAGGTATGGCCTCCACCCATTTGGTGAAGTAATCTGTTGTTGTTAGGACATAACTATGTCTAGCACTTGATTGGGGATGGAGTGCTCTGAAAAAGTCAATTCTCCATTGCTTGAATGGTTTGTCAATAATGACAGGCCTGAGGGGAAAAGTAGCCAATTTTGATTTACCAATGAACTATTGGAAGAGCTCACATTTTGCTACCCAGGTGGCTGTATCCTGAAATAGCATTGGCCAGTAGTACCTGGCCTGAATGATCTCATGTTTTGTTACAGAAGAGGAAAATTTACCACCACAGGCTGAATCATGAAATATTTCTAGTAACTTCACTTGATGTGGCTTGTCAACGCATCACAAGAAGATGCCATCAATCCCGCGCTTATATAAATCATCATCCCATATGACATATCTGGCTGCCCTGAGCTTTACTATCCGCTTCTCCTTTGAAGTTAGATGAGTTGGACACTCACCGTAAGTGAGAAAGAAAGTGATTTCAGAAATACCCCTCGTCACTAGTTGTAATAAATAGAACCATAGGTAGAGAATAACCTTTCTCCAGTTCACCCTACGCTCCGTCAATGTAATCAACTTTCTCTTCAGGATCTCCTGAATCTTTATTTTCAGCCATGAGCTGACATAGGCTTCTACCCCTTACCAACTTGGTTGGTTTGATGTCTAGATCATACTCTTGGACCTTTGTGCTCCAATTCCCTCATAAGCTCCCTAACTCCCATTGAGTTATGATAGACTTAACTGTCGTGTGAGGAACCAACACTACTGTATGAGAGTTTAGGATGTAGTACCGGAAGTTCTTGAATGCTTTTACTACTATAAAGACATGTTTTTCTAAATGAGACATCTTCAATTCATGAATCTCTAGAGGAGATCTCATGAAAGAAATAGGGGATTCAACATCCTCATAGTTCTTCTACATTAAGATAGTTGATACAGTATTCGTGGATGCATAACTGTACATGATGAAATCCTTGGAGAAGTTTGGACATACCAGGATAGGTGCATGAGCAACAAAGGATTTTATATCCTCGAATGAAATATTTCCTTCTTCGCTCCACCGGAAAGTTTTTGACCCCTTCATCATATTTCATATGTGACGAGTCTTTTTAGTGAAACCTGGAACAAAGAATCTAAGAAAATTCACCTTTCCGAAGAAGGAATAAACACCGGTCTTGCTTGTGGGCAAGGTAAGGCTCTGAATAGCCTTGATTCTTTCGATGTCTATTTTTTTCTCTTCTTTACTGATGACGTGTCCTAGCAATTTTCCTTCAGTGACCCGAAAAACAGACTTTTTTGGATTTAGGGAAATCCTGTGTTCTCGGCATCTAATCAATACTTGCTCCAAATGATCACAGTGATCACTTCACGTTTTAGAGAACATAGTTAAGTCATCAAGATAAACTACGATGACCTTCCCCATAATACCTTTGAATGTAAAGTCCATAGCTCGCTGAAAGGTGGAACCAGCATTGGTCAAGCTGAAAGGCATCCTATTGTAGGTGAATGTGCCCCAGGGAGTAGTGAATGCTATTTTGAATTGGTCTTTAGGTGAGACCTCAATCTGATTATAGCCTAAAAAACCATTGAGCATGGATAGCATCTCTGAACTAGTTACTGCTTGCAGAACCTGATCCATTATGAGCAGTAGATAATTATCCTTCAGGGACACCTGGTTCAAGTTGCAAAAATCTACGTATATGCATATTTCGCCATTATTCTTTCACATGGGCACAATGTTTGTGACCCAGGTACTATGATGGATAGGAAAGATAATTCTCACATCCATCATCTTTTGTATTTTTGTCTGGATGGTAGTCGAGATCTTAGGATTGTAGTGCCTTTATTTCTGGCGAAAGGGTTTGACGTCATCCATTAACGGGATGTCATGCCGAATTTCCTTAGGCTTGAATGAATTTAGATTGGCATAAGACCATGGAAATAAGTCCATATATTTATTCAACATCTTGACAAATTTCTACTTTTCCTCAGGTGTACAACACTTCCCAATGTTCACAAACTGTGGATGCTATGTAGAGCTTAGATTAACAGATTCGGTCTCTGGAGAAGAGCTAGGACCATTCTATCACTTTTTCTTGATGAAGTGGTCATGCTTGTCAAACAATCATTCTAGGGAGACTAAACCTTTTGAAATATTTTTCCTCTTGAGCTGAAAGATGCCTCCACCTTCTATTGATTCATTTGTTTGACCAGTGATGGATTCATGACAGACTGAAGTAGGTCCTTCAAAATGAAGCTTATTGAAATTGTCTGCTTTCTCTAGGAAAGTAATAAGTTGATTGTTGTCATTGAATACCTGCCAGTGGAGAGAATTATCTAGCACGCTTGGGTGAAAGACTACCTCAATGGTATATGTGTCTATTTTCAACCCTGGGTGAGGGATTATAAGCGAGGCAGAGATGGCCAATGAATCAGCCATGTCATTTTTGGCTCGTGGAACTACTTTTCTTGAGAAGGTGTCAAACTCCTTAATGCTGTCCCATAATGTGTTGCGGTAGTGCATGAGTCTATCATTTTTTACCTGGTATACTCCCTTTACCTAATTGACAATTAGTTCAGCATCACGCTATACTTTTAGGTTCTTGATTCCTCTTTCCTTTTCAGCTTGCATGCTGAGTAGCAAAGATTCATACTCAACAGTATTGTTTGTATTAAAAAACTACAATTTGAAATAAAAAGGGAAAATCTCTTCTTTAGGAGATATCATGACGGCTCCAGTGCCACATCCACTTGTTGCACAACTGCCATCAAACTGCAGTGCCCATATCTTGTTAAGGTCCTCTTCCTGGATGAGAATGTCCATTCTATCAGACTCAGTGGATAAAAAGTAGCTCCCCATCCCTGATGATTCGAAGAGAATCTGGGCCTTGGGTTCATTAGACTTGGTGACTAGGTACTTCTTTTGTGATTCAGGCTCCAATGGACGGGGATTTTTGCTTTGGACCAGTCCATATGAATTTCTCCACTGAATTCCCTTCAAAAAATTATCCCTCACTAGAATATCAATAACGAGGATGGTCATCTTTACCCTTTTCTCTGGGAATGCTACAAATGAGAACTATGCGTCTTTGATCTGACCAATTAATGGAACCTGTTTGGTTTCCATGGAGTAACATCTGCCGAAAGGCTTGGTAAGGGTGAGGCCCAAAGCATGGGTGACCTTTATCGGCATGATATTATCAAAAGCAATAGAATCAATTATGTAGTTGCTTAGTTTGTGACCATTGATTAGGAGGGAGAGATAAAAAGGTTCAATTTTGCCTAACGTAGAAGTCAAGGCAACATTTATGCAAGATGCATGAGGAGTGGAAGGGATTCCTTTCAGGGAGATAGGAGAGGGGATACCATCTTGGCTTTAGATATATTTGGTCAATCTTACAAGCTGCTCAGGGTTAGATTGAAGATATTCAACCTCAGACATTTAGAATCTTGGTCTTTTTAGCATGATCAACTATGTCGAATGCGGCCAAGGGTTGTGTTGATGAAGGAATGAGTCCTTCATTTCACGATGGTAGGGGAGGGTTACTAGTCTTTATGGAAATAGAAGAAGGCTGATTTGGATAAGAGATAGGAGGAAAATATTTCTTCACAAAAAGGTTTAATAGGAGGTTGAGCAAGAGGAGGATTACCTCTTTTAGCAATTGTTAGAGGCGTGTTCGACATAGTCTTCTCCTTTTGTATCCTAGATAGCAACTTCTGCTTCTTTTCCTTGTGAGCAGGTGAAAATAGCATATGACTGTCTACTTGCATACCCTTGGGTACCTTCCTCTTCATCAGATTCCTCATCTTCAAATTCCATATACCTGATCATAGAGTCACCAGTCGGTTCACCGACATCTTGATCATATTCACCTTGTGATGAAGGTTCTTCATAATTTTTCTCATCTTCTTTGATCTCGATCTTTTTATTAACCAGATGGACCTCAAGTGCTAACCTTGGAGCAGCAGCAAGAAAACACAGCCTTTGTGGGGTGTTGTTGGGAGTGAAGTTCCTTCAATGAGATATCTTGGTATGGAGTGGTAGATGAAGCTTGAAATAATTGCTTCTTTAATGCGAGTAAGTTGTTTGCCATATTCTAGAATGCCGTATTTGATGAAGTGGCTTGAGAAGGAGTCGAAGCCTTTGATTTAGATGACTCTCATTTTAAATCACCAGATATAAGTAGGTTATCCTCTATCCGTAAATGGCCACAACTTGAGTGATGACCAAGGTGGTGATTTTTTCTTGTAAAAGTAAGGAAATTACTCTTAAACTCGTTGTGCATTCACAAAGAAACACTTTTGATTTTCTGGTGTTGGCAACATGACAGGTGGCACACGGTTAATCAACGAATTGAAACAGGTGATAAAATCGCGCATGGTTTCATTGGCCTCCTTCTTCAAGTGAGTGATCTTTGATAGTAACACAAATGCATCTTCTGAAGGCTTATACATGTCTTCAAATGCAGTTCATAATGTGTCCCAACTGGTGATAGATCCGGCCGGCAAGTGTTGGAATCTACTCTGCTGCAAGCCCTTGCAAGGTCTCTAGAAAGAGGCGTACCAACACGTATTCAAGGGTCACATCTAAGATCTTGCATGACATAATGAATGCAGATATATGTGCATCCATGCTTTGATTTCCACTCCCATCAAATCTTGGGAAATTCTTGAAGTTTCCATGAGGAAGTGCATGAACTGGATGCAGTAATGCAAGAGGACCCATAGCGTTTCCCCATGGTACTGCTATTTGAAAATTTGGAAAGAGAACATGAGCCAGGAGTGCGGTTCCGCTTAGTAACAGGGCACTACAAATTGACATTGAAGCTCCTTGTGAAAATCGGTTCTTTCGTGGAGGCGAGGCACTTCTTATTGATTGATCAACTGAACTCAATGATGAGAAATGTGTCAGTGTAATAATGAAATTGTGCCTCTGAAGTAGATCAAAAATACGATCGACTTCTCAACGATCTCTTCTGCTACAAGTAAATGGTTCACCCGCTAGTGTATTTGCTCAGATCGGCAATAATTTGGAGCAGATTTATAATAATCTTTTGGTTTGTACTTTACTGATTTATTGATTTTTCTGGAAAAAATCAGCAACATGCACTTTTCTAAATACTTAAATTTATCCCTTTTTTAAACAATTGATTGTGGTTTAATGACAAGGATTAGTATCGATAAAAAGTGGGATAATTTCAATAAGCTGATTTTCAGATCTTAGATTTGATTTTTGCAAGGGTTTGAAAATATTTGTAAAAAAGTAAAGATCTCAATTCTACAAAAATATATAGATTTTTATAAAAACTTAGCAAACTAAAGGTTTCTAGCTGGTCCAGATCTATAGATCTGCTAAGAAAATTTTCAGATTTTAACAAAGGGTTAAAATTTTTAAATTGGTAGTGAATTTGATAGTTTTTTATTTATTTTCTTTGTTCGATCCCCAGTAGAGTTCCCAAGAACTGTTGGTCTGAAAATATGTTGGGTGGGTAGATCTATGGATAGATAGGCCAACAGTGTGCAGGGCATAGCCCCTCTTTGACACAACAAACTGAAACTAGTTTATTGCTATTCTACCAGTCGGAACCTGTGCAAGTCCTACAATATTCTACCTTCAGGGGGGTTTGGGATCTCATCCTAGTAGAGTTAGTTCCGAGAAAAAACAAAAAGGAATGAAGGAAGGAATGGAAGAAAGATGGATCTGAAGGGAGAAAAGAAATGAATTCCAAAGTAGAAAGGTCAGAGGGTTTATGTTTTGGGCCGGTAGTAAACATAGCCAAACTTACTCACATAAATAAATAAAGCTATACTGATAAACAAAATGACAAAAGTATATATGAATCTAATAGAATAAACACACATATCTGACGTAAGAAATATCTAATGCATATAACACATAAATTCAACACAAAGTCTCAGTATTTGTATTATGGTTTTCTTTTGTTATTAGAAAGCTCAAAGTGTTTCTCTCCTCACTTCTATTTTTTATAAAAGATTGTCCAAACCTTTGAATACTACAAGTATCCAAGTATTTATAGAAGGAGAAGGAGAAAGAAGACAAAAAGGAGCCAACAACTTATTTACAAAATATCTAAAAGTCAAATGGTGACTTTGGGGCAATTTTTTGGATGACAACATCGCATGGTGCAACATGGATGATGTCATCGTGTGTGCGAACATATTTTTAAATAATTTTACTAAAATGGGATTTATCCCAGGAGGAGGAAGCCTATTCATCATCATCCCTTTACTCGAATGGAGTGTCTTGTTTCTGCTCTAGAGAGGCGATATGATATTGAGCTCGATACTCCAAAAACTTGTTGATCATCTTCTAAATTTGATCATGATCGAGACCCTTTGTGCGGTCTCCAATGACTTCGCAAGTTTCTAATTCATCTCTAAGCCTATCAGGGAGCTTGAAGTATTCGTTACCTGCCTCTATCAAGTACCTGAGGAAATCATGGCAAGCCTGAAGGTTGTTAATAGATTCTCGGTCAAAAGTGACCTCTGGCATCAAACCTTGTGATGAAATTCCCTTGAAAAGCTGAATAGTATCGTTTGCTTCTCTCAAGGTGAACGATGCGATAAGAAACCCTAGAGACATCCTTAAGACAATCTGCTCCATTTTGTGTTTCACGTCAAGGGATTCCTCCTTGATTTTGTCTATCTTTTCTGGGACAAAATTCATTTGATCAACCCGATAGTATAAAGTTACAAGTGCTTTGTTGTGTTCTTGCAGGTGATTAATGATGCCAAATTTTAACAAGTAATCGGTTGGGCAGTCTACCATTTTCTAGAATGTCTCATGTTGTAACTGTTATCACTGAATCACAGCACCCCTGTGTTTATACAAGTGCATATACTTGAACTCACGGTGTGATTGGATAACATGGGTACTATCTCCAAGTTGTGGGACTTGCTACTTGAGATAGACCTCCAGAGAAAGCTGGTTCTTGCTCCTAAACTACCTGCCACAATCTACTCTAATGTAGGGGAAACTAACTATTCTAGTCTAAATTTCCAAGGGACCAGGGAGAGAGAATGCATAAAATGAAAGCCTACACTAAAGCGGTAATACACCAAAAAAGGAGGGTGTGAGAGTAGTCTCCAAATGCGTGAAATACAAAAGCAAAATGCACACTAGAAGAGGTGATGATAGTTCTCCATAATCTAGCAAAATGCGTTCACAACGATATTCCAAGCATACACAATGATAATGGATCCCTGCAAGAACATAATAATAGACACAATATTCTTGTAGAAAGATTAAAGGGGCAAGAAGAATGCAAGAAAACTCAGCAAGGGAAGATATATCCACAAACTGATATTTTATTGCTTCATGATATGCACAGTTCAAACTATTACAAGATAAGGGTCTGGATTACCATGCAAGGAGTCCACTACAAGGGCTTGCAGCACATTGGCTTCAAAAAGCAATTTTTATAGAGCTTTGCTATCTGAAAACTTTTTTTTTTTACAATAAACCCAACACTCCAATTTATAGAAAAAAAGAGAAGAGAAAGAGAAGGGAAAAATGAAAATCCCGAAATCTGTCCTTCAACCACTTGTAAGAGGCATTAAATGGAGTAAAATGATTATATATTACTTGCAAAAGGCTCCCCATACTGTCCTAGGTGCTGCAGCAGAGAAAAAATGATGACCATGCCTCTTAATTGTACTCCTAACCACCAAATGAAACACTGTTATGAACTCTGCCACGTTTTATAAAAAATATCCATTGATTTCTCACCAAATATGGAATTTCTTGATTTATATGTGTTGGGCTCAGAGCCATGATTCCAACGGTACCAATTTTGTGTGATTTTGTTTAGAAATGCAAAAGTTATGGCCTTCTGAGTGCGGACAGCTATTTTGGGTCTGGCAGGCGTTTTCTGTCATTTGACGGAAATGAGCATTAACTGACTGGAGCCGAATATGTTTCTTTTATTTAAATATATATACCCTTGTTAAAAATAAGAAATCCAGTTTTTGTGGCTAAGAGGACATCGTGCTTGTTCCAGAAAGTCCAATTTTATGAAAATCAAAGCTCGGAGTCAAAAGTTATGGCCGTTTGAAGTTTCACGGGTCAAACATTGACTTTTCTTCTTTGTTGTCAGCCATTTCAGCTTTTCGCGTCCCACACGTACCTTTGTTCCAGATGTCCCAAACAAAAATCTCTTGCTTCGGCCGATTCGGGCTTCCTTGTTCCTGTTTGAGGTGAAGACACATGGCGAGATTCCATTCGTTGGCGGCTCTTTCGGCTTTCCACATCCCACACGTACTTTTGGCCCAACTGTCCCAGAAAAAAGTCCCCTGTTTCGGCTGAATCAGCCTGTTCATGTCCTCCACGTACCTTTGTCTTGGATGTCCCAAAATGTCTGGGACAAAAATCTCTGAACCGCCCGAAATGGACCGACTTGTGCCAAACCGGCCGATCCGCGTCCCGCACGTACTTTTGGCCCGGATGTCCTAAACCGCGCGAAACAAGAATTAGGCAATTTTCTTCATTTTTTCGGCCGGTTCGGCTTTTCATACCCTACGTGTCTCGATGTCCCAACTGTCCCAACTGCTGTGCAGACTGCCTAGCGGCTTTTCGACCAATTCGCGCCCCAACGTCCCAACTGTCCCAACTGCTGTGTGGACTAGGACTTAGCCGATTTTCTTCATTTTTTCGGCCGGTTTGGCTTTTCCAATTTTTTCACATTTTTAAAACTTGTTGGGTTTTCTTCTTGGACAGTAAAGTTAGAAAAAAACCGAGGGGACCCCAGAAACATGATTTTTTGCCTTAAATCAATCTATTTGCTTGGGACTAAAGAATTTGATGCATTTTATCAGAATTACCTTGAGGGGTGAATTTTGGATAACAGTAACCTGACATGGTCCAACTCTTTGGAGATGGGTCCTGCTATTGCTTAGAGTTCATTGTTTGCCTTATCTTAACTTTGGTAGAGGCCTGTGAACTTAGTGGTTACTTCCTCATTGTCTGTGAGGATCTGCTCTCTCCAGGAGGACACTGCTGCACCTTGTTTGCCAATCTTGGCATATTCATTTATCTTCTCCTGACTAAGGACTTTAGGAGTTTAGGCAGTAGCTATAGGAGGTGCATTGCCCATTCTTTGTAGAGCTTGGAGAAGATGTTCATTTTTTTGCTTTAACATTCTCTTCTTCTCCTTTGCTTCTTGTAGTTTCTTGCAAAGGGCATCACCAACTCACAAGGCCTCTCCTTACAGGCTCTCTAATGATGTTCCCATTATGACTTGGGTAACTATAAAATCTGCAGGACACAGATCTTCGTTCTTCTTTATGGGATTTTGGTAGGCTATCTCCATAACCCTTTCACTTGAAGCACTTTTTGAGAAGCAAGTTATTACTTTTTTCTTCTTTGGTCCTTTAACCAGGATGACAGAGAAGTCCATGTGTGCAATGGGGACTTTCCTATTGTGTTGGCTTAGGTGGTCTGAGATCCAGCTTGGACTTATGGGAGTGGGACCAGAGGACCAAGAATAAATAGGGGTGGAAGGAAGAACAACTACAGTGGACACGGGGAAGTGTGTCGAGACATTTGTTGGTGGCATGGAGAAAGGGGCTGACACACCAATGCTCACGGGATTAGGAGTCACTACAAGAGAGGAGGCCATGGGAGTGGAAGGGATCTGCAAGATGAGGGAAGAAATACTGGGGGACAGATCCGTAAGGGGAGAGAAGATGGAGGAAGAGGGAGAGGGAAAGGAAGAAGACGGAGGAGAAGACACAACCAAAGGAGCGGTTATTTGAGTGACATGAGGAGGGGAAGGAGGAGTGAGAGATGGAATGGTTGGTATCTCACCAGTTGATGTTATGACAACATCTTAAGTGGATGTGTCCATTGGAGCACTTACCACTTCTTCTTTTCTTAGGGACACTAAGTCCACAACTTTCTCTTCTGTAGTAGTAGGAGGGCTTTCAAGAGCTTTCTCTTGAGTAGTGCTTGCCTCTCCCACTTTATATTTTCCTTTGCCTTTAGGCAAGTGTTCTGGCCTGGTGGGTGCATTACCCTGGGGAGATGTGGTAAAATCTACCCCAAGATAGATTATAAAATTTTTCTTACACCAATGCTCGGTGCATTTTAGAGTAGGTCAAACCCTTTCTTGGATGGTCTGGGGAAATTTGTTCCTATCAATATCTTCAAACAACCAATCATCCCCATCCATTTCTAGGTAAACTTGATCAATTTCCTGATTAGTTTCTAGGAAATCCTTTGGGATGATGGCTAGCCGGGAGTGATCCTTTTGTTTGAGTTTGAATTCATGATTTAAGTCGATGTAGATATCCTGGATCTGAGGAATGTGGATAGGATCGATCTTTTCCCTTGGAAGGCAATCACGAGGATCGAAGGTTGGCCTTTCCATGAAATTATGCTTTAAATTGAGCAATTCAAGCTTTGCATACATCTCTCGAGCTTTACTTTGTGAGGGGCACGTGTACCTACCTACTGTGAGGGGGAATGGAGTTCCTCCCTTCTTCCTCTTCATACACTTCTCATGATAGGTGATAAGCTACCTCAATAGCTGCAAAAGAATTAGTTTGGGCCCCACATATCTCACCAATCTTGTGGGTTCTCCCAATCAATTGGCAGCTCTGAGATAGATAAAGGTGGGGAATTACGTAAACAACGCTTCCCACATCATTGTGGCGGTGATCACGCTTTTTCTTGTCTGACCCTAGAAGAAGACATCATTGATCTTGCTGAACTGAGCTATGTTGTTCTCGAGCCTCAACTCTAGATAGTATTCGTATATTTTGACCTGGGGCCATACCCCATATTGATTCAACCCTGGGTAGTCTCTCTCTGAGGCAGCTACATATACTACATAGGAGTTCATATGCAACCTCCTAGTTGTTGAAAGTTGTTGAAGTTGTTCCGAGATTATATCACTGATAATCTCGCCCCAGCCAAAATGCTGATCGGGCACATTCTTATTCATTTTTTCCAATTACCTGAGCATCCACTTGTGAAAGTAATGGGCATTAGGGAGCCCATGTACTCTGTTTAGGAATGTGATCGTGTCACTCAGCTCTTCTGAAAAATCATTGCAATGAATGACTTGGGGCCACCTTCTTGCCACCTTTTTATTCTTGAGGTATACCTCATTCATCATCTGCATACGCTTGTCCTCATTATCGGTCCAAGTTTTCATGCAGTCTTCTTGGCTTACTATCACAAAATGTCTGCGGTGGGGGATGCCCAAGATAATTTCAAAGTGTCAAGTTGTGAGGTAGATTATCAATTTTCTATCCTCATTTTCGACACATCTTGTGTCCTTGTTGTAATAATGACCCACCAATATGATGAATTCATTATTAATTGCGCTCACTAGGAGCCCTGCAGCAAAATGTAGACCACTTCCAACCAAGTTATCCATCCATAGGCTAGCTATGACCTTCTTGGTTCTGGCCCAAAATTCATCCATGTCAATGTGGCCAAGCTCTGAGTCTCTGATATCGAGATCACACTCTGCAAGTGAGTCAGGCATCCTAACCTTTTGGTATTTGTATTTCATCTCTTGCTCCGTCAACTTGACTTTGCCTTTTGACTTGGTTGGCTTCTTACTCGATGAAGACATAAATGCACTCAAGGATTGTTGTTGCTCTGTAAGAATAATCAAAGAGTTACAACGTAGAAGGGCCATGTTAGCCATCAAGTTGTCCATAAAAGCTTTGCAGAATGAAAAATTATCAACTTATGAGCCTCTAGGCGCAAGGCGCATCCTTACTGCAGGCTGTAAGAACTTTGAAAAACAAGGTGTACTTTTAGGGAGTGTTGCATGGGAGAAAGTAGTGCCAAAAGGAGCGCGGGGAACAGAAAGGATACAAACAACATTCAGATGTTGATGTCGAGGAATATGTGCTAGCGCATAGGAAGTGCTTTAAATGGGTGAAGATTTGTTTAGTGTAGCAGGATCTCAGGGTGAGCCACTGGCGCAGATGTGGCAGATGCTACATGAGGGTGAGGTGTAACACAAAGGTCAAGTGCGCCAAGGGGTTTAGTTTGCGTGGTACAGAAAGGGTTTGCACAACATGCAGTGTTGTTGTAGTTGCTTTAGCGATAGCACTTGCACTTTAGGAATTTTGCAATATTTTATAAGGTGTGGGAAAGGCTTTTGTTGCATGTAAGGGCAGTGTGCCTATGGTGTGACTATGTTTGATGTAACATGAATGAAGATCACGATGAAGAAAAATAGTGGGTTATTTGCTCTATTTTATGATTTTCACTCTTTTAGCTTAGACTTTGATGTCCAGGAGGGAAAACCTAGTAAGGCGGGGAGTAAGGGACAAATGGGTTTTGGCTCATTTTGTGGTAGAGCCTTCCAGATTTACAGATATGGAAGGAGGAGAAAGGGTTTTGCAGTTGAGTACTTGGGTTTACAAATGGTGTTATCCCTTTCTTCTAGATTCATTTCCCTTTTCACATAACCCTATTCCCTTAAATTTTACATAAAAACCACAAAGACAACAAAAATAATAATGAGGATGACAGGGACCACTTACCCGGTATAAATAACGATGAAGGGATGAGGTGGGGTCTATGAATATGATGAATGGCATGTGCAATTTGACAGGATAATGACAGGTGCAAAGGAATAATTTTCATGATTTTCAACTTGTGAAAATGACAGGTTTAATGCGCATATATATAGAAAAGTCTACATTTGATGTGCCAGCCACTTTTTCCTTTGGCGCACTGGGAGGGACATCGACATGGAGGAGATTGTACCTAGGCATGGGTTTGGATGTGTTGACATCACTTTTGTAGCGCCCATGATGCAATTTGGGAAGTGTAATCAGGATGATGGGTGTGCTTTTGTGCACCTTTGGGAAGCGCAACATTTGGAGTGTTGAAATGACAGGAAGTGCACCAAAGTTAAAGATGGGTGCAGTTTTGCAAGATGTTACAACAATGGTTCTTGTGCGCAAGACAAAAAGGTTAAAAATGACTAAGTTCTTAAAATTTGATTTTCTGGAAGGGAGTTCTAGGCCATTCAGAACATTAATAGACCTTATCAGGGGACTGAAACAGAATTTTGGTATGGTTACCTTCAAAATTTCCCTTGTCAATTTTACAGGATAAAAAGTATGTGATAGAAGGAGTTAGGAGGCTCTTTTCCATTTGCACTACAGCTTAAATAGTGTGTACTATGAGGTTGTTAGATGTATAGTGTTACAGTTAGTGATATATTTGAGGACGAGTCAAGTGGACCATCCCTTGATGACTATCACAACTTGAGAGAATTTTTTGATGTTTTTCCATGGGAGATATCGAGGTTACCACTCCCATGTGAGATATATTTTCACATAGATCTAGTTCTGGGAGAAAATCCTATCTGACAAGCACCCTATCGGATGACTACCCATAAGCTATACGAGTTCAAGTTGCATCTTGAGTACTTTTTAAGAAACGTTGAATCTATCCTAGTATATCCCCTTGGGGTGCACTGGTGATATTTGTGAAGAAGAAGGACATATCTCTGAGGTTGTGTATTGACTACTGCCAGCTGAACAAAGTAACAATCAAGAATTGTTACAACCTTCCATGCATTGATGATTTATTTGATCAGATGAGTGAGGCCATAGTTTTCTCAAAGATAGATCTTAAGTCAATGTATCATCGGATGAGGATCACGGAGGTAGATATTCATAAGATTGTCTTTCGTATGAGATATGGCCACTATGAGTTCACAGTGGTGCGTTTTGGTCTAGTGAATGCCCCCGTAGTGTTCATGAGTTTATGGAATGGGGTATTCAGAGCATTATTGGATCACTTCATGCTCATTTTCCTTGATGACATTTTGATTTACACACATACATGTGAGGAGCATAAGGAGCACCTTTGCGAGTTTCTTCAGTGTGTTCATGAGAAACATCTCTATAAGAACCTAGAGAAGTGTGCGTTCTTTCAGATAGAGGTGCAGTATTTGGGCCACATCATTTGTTAGGAAGGTATCGCAGTTAATCCTTCCAAGATTCAAGCTATTATGGATTGGCTAGCACCCACTAGTGTGAACAAGGTGCGCAGCTTCATAGGTTTGGCAGGATACTACAAGAGATTTGTGGAGGACTTTTCTTAGGTTGTGCACCCCATCACTTCCCTTCAGCAAAAAGGAAAGAAGTTTGGATGGTCAAATAGATGTGAGTATTCCTTCAGGAAACTGAACGAATGCCTCACGATAGTGCCTATTCTTTCAATGCCAGATCCTTAGGGTGAGTTCTTCGTTAGCATAGATGCTTCTTTAGTAGGATTTGGAGGTGTGCTGATGCAGGAGGTAAGAGTAGTTGCTTTTGAGTCTCAAAAACTCAAGGATTATGAGATCCATTATCTGACTAATGAAATTGAGCTTACAGTAGTAGTTCACTCCTTGGTGTAGTGGAGATACTTCCTCCATGACCAGAAATTCACACTCAGGACTGATCACTTGAGTCTTCGCCACCTCTTCACACAGCCAAATCTCAATGCTCGGCAACTACTTTAGATGGATTTGCTTTGTGAGTAAGAAATGGAGATAAAACATGTGAAAAGGAAAGATAACATGATTCCATACACCCTGAGTAAATGGAGACATGTGGTTATGACTACTTTAGTGGGTATAGATTTGTGGAGAAGGATTTTTCAGCAGCTTCCTCACGACAGCTTCTACCTTACATGCAAAGAGATATTGAGTCTCAGAACACCTTGAGGGGAATTTTGATGGATTTCACTTGAGACAAATGGTCTTCTTAGACACAAGGGTCGGATATATGTTCCTAGAGATGGAGGCTTGAGACAACACATTTTGAAAAAGGCTCATCATGCACCTTATTCATCCCTTCTTGGGGTGAAGAAGATGAACGCCATGTTGAGATAGTTGTACCATTGGAGTTGACTTTGGAGAGACATGGCTCAGTTTGTATCATGATGTTTAGAGTGTAGAAAGGTGAAGGCCGATATAAAACATCCAATTGGCCTTCTCTTTCCTCAGACTATACCGGAGTGGAAATGGGACACCATTTCCATGGAATTTATAGTTAGGTTACTAATGTCGAGATACCACCATGACGCCATCATGGCAACGGTGTATAAATTGATGAAGGTGGCTCAGTTTTCTCTACTGAAAACCACCTACATAGCTAGTGTAGTGGCACGGGTTTATCTCGATGAGATTTTTAGATTGCATGGGATTCTGTAAAAGATTTGTTGTAACCATGATCTTTTGTACGCTTCCCACTTCTAGACTACCATGCAGCATGCTCTCGGGATGAAGATCAATTTCAGTACAACATACCACCCAGAGAAGAATGGATAAAATGAGTGGGTGAATCAGATTTTAGAGGATATGCTTAGGATGTATGTCATGGATCATCAGTCAAGATGGGAGGAGTATTTACACTTGGTGGAGTTTTCCTACAATAATAGTTTTTAGAATTTGATAGGCATGGCTTATTTTCAGGCACTGTATGGCAGAGAATGCATGACACCTCTTAGTTGGGACAAGTTAGAGGATAGGGTTTCTCTTGGACCAACTTTACTATAGGATATGGAGGAGCAGGTTGTTATGATCAGGTAGAGATTACAAGAGCTGCAAGACAAGTAGAAGAAGTATGTGGATCATCATAGGACAGATTGTAGTTATGAGGTCGACATGAAGGTGTTTCTTCGTGTCAGACCTCAGAAGAGCCCTATCCGTTACAAGAAAGGCTCTAAGCTTGCTCCAAGATTTTTGTTCCCTTTGAGATCTTGGAGTGTACCATCCCTTTGGCCTATCGTCTAACATTTCCACCTAGTTTGTCTCGCATCCATGATATATTGCATGTTTATGTACTTAGGAGATATATTGCAGATCCTTCTCATGTGCTACATTGGACCTCCTTGTAGGTGCAGGATCAGGAGTAGGTGATGGTGGATCCCATATGTATTTTAGAGTGTAGGACCCTGGGCCTTCGAGGCAGAGAGATTGACCAAATACAATTCTAGTCAGACACATATGATGAGACTGCGGATACATTAGAGGATATTACATTTCTATGAGTCTATTTTCCACACCTATTCTAGTGACTTCTAGGAGGAATTTGAGTCTAAAGGGAGGGGGATGTAGTGCCCACTTCCCTTCGACACTGTTTACTATTGATTTCGATACTGTCGACTATACTTATGGATATTATTATAGCTTTTTTACTTAGCATAATGTTACATGTTAGAGATACTTGACTGTTGTTGATTTCAATTTTTTGTATGATGCGTGTGCATTATTAGAGACAATTTATATTGATCATGATATGTTGTTGATATGATTATATATATTTTTGAATTGCAATACTTTCTTCATTTTGAGTAGACCTTAACAATTGAACTAATCTTGTGATCATATGGATATTGATGAAATGTAGAATTAATATTTTGTTAGAAATTATAAATGATATCGTTACTTTCCTAGATGATGTTTTGATTCATATATTGATAGTTGTGGATTTATATTGTATATTTTATCCTATATTTTTTATACGACTGCGAGGCCGAAGGAGGTCCTATGTATTTTGCAGGTAAACATGTCACAACAAACAATGGGGGGATTGGAGAAAAACCACATTGGAATGCTAGATGAATTCAACAAGGGTCACCATGAAAACATGTATTTTGTTATATGTGTATGTTTGAATTATTGTTAGGGGGTCCCCATGGGGGGAATTGCCTCCAATTGTGGCCAAGGGGTTATGTGTTATCTCTTTCATTAGTTTCCATTATTTGATTTTAGTATGTGATTTATAGTGATGTATTCTCCTTTTATTAATTACTTGATTTGTGTCTATATTAGTAAATTAATTTTTTTACTAAATTAATTATGAATTGGTCAAAAGAATTCATTTATTAGATTCGATGGCTCTTGGATTATGTGTTATAAGTTGAGTGCTTGTGATCTTGAGTGTTTTACACTCTGCTCCTTTGTAAAAAATCAGATTTGGCCTTTAGGGCCAATTTTAGAGGCTTGTGAGACAAGTCAAACTTTTCCCACACCCCTTAAATTGATATACCAACCCTACCTATGGGTTGGGGGGGTCACAAATAGACCATATAATATGTTTTGAGAAGACAAAAAGGTAAAATATTATTGCACTTTATTTCTTGTAATTAAAGTTGTCCTTAGGTAGTGTGGGCTTGAATTGTGTGTGTAAGTGATTTGTCATTCTTCTCACCCACGAATTTATTGTGCATTGGGGTTGAGGTTTGAATTGTGAGGTAGAATTTAGGATGAGTGATGTGGCTTCCTATATGGAGCCACCTCAGCCTCCTCTCTCCCTTTTTTATTTATTCAAGTTCTTTTGCTTGTTATGGGGATACTTCATTTCTTTGTGCTTTTGCATTTTCGGAGTTAGAAAATTTATGAGTGCTTGTGTATGTTTTTGAGCTTATTTTTATTGATTGGGATTTAGGAAGCTTGGTGTGTGACTCTTGGATCAAGCTCTACCATGGAAAGGTAGGAGCTACACTCTTGTAAAATATTTTCTTTTATATTGTGTATATGTGCATTTTTTTGAGTGTTTTGGTATGCTTGTTGGGTGCTTGGGTAGATTGCCTAAGTGTGGTGTAGGAGGGAACTATAGGGATCTTACATGTAGGGAGGCATAAGAGTTCATTTCATTTTTTTGAGGGAGTTGGGTTGGGTGCCCCACCTTGGAGAAGAAAATGCTTGCATTTTTTACTTGATTATTTTGTTGAGGGAGCCATAAGAGATTGTAGGGAGGCATAAGAGTATGTAGGAGTTTTGAGATGTTTATTGGAGGGTTATAAGGTGGGCACCCATTTCCCATTAGGAGACATAAGTGACCTTCATATAGATCTCGCTCTTTTGACTTTTGCATTTTTAAGCCTTGTGTACTTTATTGTTTTTGTTTTGGTATGGCTGTAAAATATTGTATTGTGATTTGGAAGCTTGTTTTTTTTCCATGAGATGGATCCATTTTTAATTGCAATGTGGTTGGGGCTCAGGAGCCAATGAGGAGGATGGCTTCTCCTCCCCATTTCATTACTGGTTGGGTGGAGAGTGTATCCTCTGCCTCCTTTTTTGTTGTGACCAAGTGGACACATGGTGGATGATGGAGCTCATGTTGGCGTTGTGAAGCTTGGAGCTTTTGTTGGTGTCCAAAGGAAATCTTCCTTGTGAGAAAACCTTCTTATCATTCCCACTCAAGGTGGAAGACTTGTATTATTGTATTTTGTTTACAAGAAATGTTGTATTGTAAATTGTAATATTATTTGAAGGAAGCTCATTGAAGAGCTGTAGTAAACCGGTTTGTAGGTTTTGCCCTTTGTGCAGGTCGCTGCAAAGACTCCACATGTCCAAACAAGCAACAAAAAGCCAAATAAAATAGTGGTTTATTGGATTTTCACGCATGCACTCCCAAGGCAGGTCGCTGCAATGTGTAGATCAAGCTTCGGGAGGTGTTTGCATGCCAAGGACAGGTCTCTTGTGCACAAGATTAAGCGCTCAGATTTGGACATGTAACAATTGCCAAACAAGACATCACCCACGACAAGACACAAAGCAGAGGAAAGCTTCCACGTAGATTGAAATTCCAACAACCACGTCTCACGTCCAAATTTTAGTTGAATCAATAGCAGAGAAAAGAGATACCATGCAGGTGTGAAGGGCAGGTTGGTCCAGTTCTACACTAGTGAAAGAAACTCCTCCACGCAGGCACAAATCCTCACGTCTCTGCTCTCCTGTGGATCGCCAATGGTCTGCCGTCCTCCTCTAGATCCCTAATGCTCTGATACTGGAATGATTTATTGATCACAACGGAGGGGGTATAAATACAAAAGAGTTTCTACAAAATAATGTAATAACTGACAAATCAGACTGCACTAACACTAATCTGATTTCCTTCAAGCTACCTATAAATCTGCGGCTAATACTGCTAATTCCTCTAACACCCATTATCTCTCATTTTCTCCAAATTCTTGTCATTGTTCTCATTATTGTGTGGTAGTTGTATTTTAACTTACAAAATGATTGGTTGAAAGTAAATAGGTTCTTTAGTTCTCGATATAAATATCACACGTGTTAGAAGAAAATAAAATATTTGTTTCCCTTTCAGGGTTTATTTTCCTACATGTGGGACACACCACTAAATTTTAAATACGAATATGAAAATTTTGTGTATAAAAACATACATGATGATGTCAAGGAGAAAATTGGTATGCATGTTTTTGATATCTCGTTATCTCACATCATGAACAATCTATTGGAATCTTGGTAAAAACATGATAAATTATTTTGGAATATCAATGAATTTAGAGCCTTTTAGTTGGATGTTAAGTTTTCCTCACTTTGACTAAGAAAATTTCTATTTGTTGAAGAGTTTATTATGGAGTTCATGTCCAATGTTTCATAGTTTTTAGATTTTGGCAAGAATAAGGAGGAAGAGTGTGTTATTTATTTATTTATCTTAGTTAAATTTTTTGTTCTAGGAATTTTCCTCAACATTATATGTATCAATGGGTGAATTGGTGTTGTATTTGATATACCCTCTTTTGATACATTTTATGAATGTCTCACTATAGAAAAATCCATAAATTCTCAACTAGATGCTAGTAGCCAACAATCCTAAGATAAAAAATAAACAAAATTAAAATTGAAAACCTAATAAAAAAATAATTTCCACTCAACCTTCTTTTTAGTCCATTTCATAACCCACTATACAACTCCTATTTTTAAAGAGCCATCCTCAAATAAAGTTCCAGAACTTTTGCAAAAAATGTAAATTTCGTGGCTAATTTGGTCTTATAGAGACATAATGTTATAATGGAATGAAATAATTTGGGGAAGAATTTTGTAGTCACAAAATTATGCACTTTAGACATTTATTTATCCCAGTCTTATACTACTATTTAGAAGGTTCTTGAGTAAGGAAAGTACTAATTAACCCCTATCATTTGGCCATTTTGTTCTATTTTATTTCGTCATTACCAACCTTTTACATCCACATGCCCTATTAGTTTCTATCATCTCCTATTATTTTATCCTCGACTGGGGTGCCCAGAATAGTATTGGGGCACCCATGAGCACCTTGGTCCCACCAAGGGCTCCCTGTTACATTTTGCACTTTCTTGCTACTTTTTGGGCTCTTTCCATCCGTTTTAGATCTTTATCTTTTTGCTGGTTAGCCATTTTGGGGTTAATTACTAAATTATATCAAGGGAACCCTATAAATATAAATTTATGAGACCATAATGAGGGACCTAGCCTCATAAGCTACAATCATTCCATCTAGAGTTGCATCCATTTGTTGCATTAGCATCAACATAGCTCATTCATCATGGCACAAAATAGGACATCTGCATAACACGTAATAGGCCGAGGGATTCTATTTTATTCCATGCACACATTCTACTACATTTTCTACATTTATCTATTTCTTAATACTTCACAAAGTGGGACTAGCACAAGCGAACCTACGGCATGACATGCGTACACACAGAAGAACTACATCTGGGTCCAAATTGTAGTGCAATACTCAATTAGTAAGCCCACTGTTGTGGTAGATGAGGTCAGTTTGACCCATTCATTTTCTATCTTCCTTTTTTAGGGTTTTGATTCTTTCTTTTGGTCCTTTGTAGGTTATTTCTTCCTCGTGGAATATATGTACCATTCAACACAGTATAGCGAAAGTGACGTGAGAGGCAACAAATATTCAAGATCACCCTCTGACCCCGCGAGTACTAGTTATAGAGATTTTACATATACCAGGGCACCTAGGTTATAGACCAAGGTTCCCACAGGCTCCCCAGACCTCTTCCAAGCCCTCCAATCCAGCCACATCATCCAGATCTATCATTTGCGGCACCTTGACATAGTTTCTCCTGCTTTTTGATTTCCTATGCATCGTTGTGACATAGTCTAACAGGATTCTATTATTTAGGTGAGCTCTTTCCTTTCCCTTCTTGCACATTTAGGGTTTAGTATTTCATTAGTTTGTTTACTTATCTCTTTTACATATTATTTTAGAACATTTACTTGCTACATTATATGTGCTCCTATATTATATTAACTATCATTTACTATAGTAGTATCGCTAATTTTTGTTAATCATTTTGGTGAACCCAATCTTTGACTCCACCTTTGTTCTAGGGATATTCTCATCTTTTATAATAGGAATTCTAATGTCGATCAAGTCTCTTTGCTTCAACTGATTAAAATGTACCCATCTTGTAAAGACACTCTTCAACAAACCTTAGAGAATATGTGTTTGTCTATCCACATATTACTTACCCAAGTCTATGTTATTTTTGGTCATATTTCTATAGACTCCCTTGATTCTAATTCTAATCAATCTATTTTCAAATCCATTCAAGCTCTTCATTCTATATTTCAAGATAAATTCCAAGCTATTCATTTTGTATTCGAAGATAAATTTTGAGCTACGGAATGCACAATCACATCTCTTAAATTTGAAATTCAACAACTTAAGGATGATTCTAAGGCTCACGATCATTCTTCTTGTCATATCCATCATATGTCTTCTACATATACTCATATTAATGAGCCTCAAATCTTTATGCTACCCACGCATCTCAAGTTTGTAATAAATGTTACACAACAATATGTTCTTCCCAAAGTCATAACTCATCAATTAATCATCTTGTCATCTACTCATTGTTATCCTCCTTATCATCTTATAGAATATCATGTCTCCCATACTTTAATTGTCATCAAATCAATAGAAATAATGAAAATTATTGTTATTCTTTACAACAATGAATTAAAAATCTTGAGTGTCAAGGTTTCATCTCATTCACCGCACAACATTATGTTACATGGTCATCTCCACTTTTTGCATCTTAATGGGTTCTTAAATATGATTTGTCTAATGAGGATCATGTCATTACATCTAAGGGAAGTCAAGAGCTTCCTAAGAAACCACCTCTCAAAATTAATACACCACCTCTTCTCGAATCATCTCCAGCATCACCAGGTCAACATAAACAACATCCTCTGAAGGATGATCTCACTCCTCTTCCATTAAAGGTATCATCCACGTCACAAAGTTGTATGAAACAATCACTGCCTAAAGTAAATCTTGATATTCCCACATCCTCTATAGATCCTATATATGTTGATGATTGGGACCCAAATGATGCTTATAATGATGATGAACAATTTTATGGTCACATTCCTATATCACATCTAATCACTTTTGTCAAATCTACTACTCCTACTAATGAACAAGACACATCTCAAATTCTGCCACCATCACATGATCCTACTATTACTTCGGCCTACCATTGTGTTGGCTCTCTCTCTTATCATGAGACAAACAATGCTCTCCCATGATGGCATGGAGCCTCTTATATCACCGCATAGTTCTCCATCTTCATAGTGCATATTAGAGGCATAGTACTTCACTTCCCCCCCACTTTATCCTCGAATAGATACATTTTTCATTGTTCTATTTTCAAACACTTGTTCGGAATACTCATCACATATTCTAGCATCATCAACCAATGACACACTCATGTGATTCGGTTCACACTAGACTATCGAGGTATTATTACTACAATTAACCCCACACACTGCACCTTAGTTATAACACATTACACATCATCAAACATTACATGTTACAAATTCTACCACATTTTGTCATTTGTGTTTCTTCACCACATACATCATGATAGTTGGATACACCTACATACCATACATACTATGTCACGAACTTTCACACATCTTCTACTAGTTTTCATCATATAGGAATCTAAAATTATATTCTTATTTTTCTAGATACATTATAAGTAGCTTTCTACATTATACTTTACACAAATATTGCATTTAAATTTTACACATAGCATACTTACACATTCTACACATTACACCCTTACATATACCACTCATCATATGGCTGGTTTTGATCCTTACATACACTACATTGTCTTCTATGGGCTGCACTCAATACTCGATGAAAAACTTTAGTTTCTCGGTCCAAACTTGACTTGTGACGGTTTACAAATAAAATGGACCCTACTACTCACCACACATTTACTATTATACCTTTCATCATGTGACATTACTACCTAAGTGACATACAATTTAGGCTAAATCGTCACCTATTATATCATGTTGTAGTGGTATACACCTTATGTTACATCACCAATCCAGACTATTCATCTTGTAGTGACATACACTTTAGTCTAAATTGTCACCTATTCTATCATCTCATAGTAGTATACACCTTAGGTTACATCACCATACCCTCAGGTTATGGTATATTGTGATATACGCTTAGTGCTAAATCATCACTCATCTATTCATCATGTAGTGGTATGCACTTAGGGATAAATCATCAATCCACATTTCATCTCATCGTGGTATACGCTTAGGCTATAAGGTGCACGCACATATATTCCACATGTAGCATATCATCACCACTACGCATATACACTTTTCCTCACAGCGCTCTAGACACGTTAGACACTACTCGGCCATTTCCCAATGATGTAATCTTGTTTATGGTTATTTTTTTTACTGCTAAGCGGGAAAAAAATCATAGCGTACACTTCCATTCACTTGGGGGGCACACAACTCCTATCACTCCATTTTGCATTCCATTCCATACATCTAGATCATACTACATATTATGGTTTCCTATATTCTTGCTTACTTTTGCTTGTTCATGGTCAGTTTATTACACATGCTAGTTTGATTACTTGTATTTGATTTAACTATATCATACACAAATGCATGTTCAATTATTTTTTTATTTTTGATCACACATACAGGTCTTTTAGATACAACATGGATGCTCACCTTCTACCCTCACTATACTTGTCTTTGGGGGCATCAACATTCGTATCTTCCAGGTTCTATTGTATCATTTTGTACTTAAGACTTTACATTACTTGATTATACATGATTTTTACATACTATCTATCATTTTTGTGTGCTAACGGGTGCTTCATGTATAGCATTTGTTATGCAGGAATATTGGTTTCATTACTTGTTTGTTGCATTATCTAACATTGTCTGCTATTGTTTGTGGGCCTTGAAATATGTTTGGTGTGCACACTTGTATGTTGTTTGTGACCATGATGGCCTTAAAATTATTGCGACATCGTAAGTTATGTCCCATGTTTCCAACCCATAATTTACAGCATACTTGACTTCTTACATGTTTACATTATATAGCTTGCTAGCTTTTACACTTCTTACATGAGTTATACATTGTTTTATTCATGCATCCATGTTTTCACTTATCTTTGGCTAGCCTTCTTGTTTGTGTGTGCCTTGGTTTCTATGAATAAATTATCAGTGTATATGTCGTTGGTCCTCTTTTGGGTCTACACTTCTCTTATCAACGATGTTGGATGCGCTCCCAAATAGGGTGGAATCATTTGGGGGTTTTTAATAACACATTGTATTTACACCGGTTCAGTTTAGTGTACTTTCCTCTATTGCCCTTGTGGGTTACATACAACCAGTGTGTTTAGACCAATCTATGAACCCTATACATGACTTTAACATGACATGGTGTCCTTAGCATTTGGGGGAGTAATTAACGTTGGAGGATATATATGAATTCCTCTCAATACTTCTTCTACTTTTTATGTCAGATTCCTTAAAACACTAGGATAATACAAAGATATCTCCACACACATTTCAATAGAAATGGTCAAAGCCTTGAGGACATATGGAATTTCCTCCCTACACTTCTTCAGCCAGGGTCAAGTTACATTGCCCAAAAAACTCACAGTACATGATATCCTTGTACACTCTTTCTTGACATGCATCAGGTGCATATGTTCCATTTCCATTTCCATTTTCCATTTACATTTGCATACTTTACATTTACATACACATACGTATTTTACATAGCATTTTTACACATACATACATACATACATACATATATATATATATATATATATATACACATACACATATATATATATATATACATATATATATATATATATGACTACTTGATCATTTTCTCCTTGCATATCTGGTCGTATGAGAAAGAAGTAGTCAAATGGGGGAAAAAAAGAAACAACAACAATGACATCAACAAAGACACTTCGGTATAGTACACACTATACTAATTATATAGGTACACTACACACATATGCATCAACACACACGTTCCATCCTAGGTTCACTCTCATCACATTTTTGCACATTTTCATCTTTAGTTTCAATGTTCCTCCATTTTTTGTCATCCCATGATTTGTCTATTCCTTTGACATGTTTATACTACACTCTTCATGGACATCAGGTACACATATCTATCTACTTTATGTTACCGATATTTCCACTCACTAATATAAACTAGAGGAAAATGTAGACACAAAATCATACACTTTAGACATTTATTTATTATGGTCTCATACTACTATTTAGAAGGTTCTTGAGTAAAGAAATTACTAATTAACCCCCTCCATTTAGCCATATTTTTCTACTTTATTTCTTCATTACCAACCTTTTACATCCACATACCAAGTCATCTTTTTTCATCTCCTATTATTTTAGCTTCGACTTCAGCACCTAGATTAGTACTGGGCCGCCTATGGGTGCCCTGGTCTAACTAGTGGCACCCTCAGCCCTTTTTAACTTTCTCGCCACTTTTTGGGCTCTTTATAGTTGTTTTAGATCTTTATATTTTTGGTGGTCAACCATTTTGGGGTTAATTACAAAACAAGATCAAGAGAACCTTATAAATAAAAATTTATGAGACCATAATGAGGTAACTAGGATCATACATTACTATCAATCCATCTAGAGTTGCATCCATCTATTGCATTGACATCCACATAGCTCCATCATCTAGGCACAAGATAGGACATTTTCATTACAGTTCATAGGCAGGGATTCTATTTTATTCCATGCACACATTCTACTATGTTTTGTATATTCAATTATTGCTCACTTCTTCAAAAAGTGTAAGTGGCACAAGAGAAACTAGGGCACGACATGCACACACATAGAAGAGCTACATCTGAGTACAAAATGTAGTGTCGTGATCAGTTAGTAATCCCGCTATTGTGTGAGCAAAGGTCATTTCGACCAATTCATTTTACATCTTTCTTTTTCCAAGGTTTTGATACATCCTTTTGGGATTTTACAGGTTATTTCTTCCTCTTGGAATATTTGGAGAATTTTATGCAGTATAAAGAAAGTGACATGAAAAAAAAAATTATAGATCACCCTCTGACCCTACAACTACAAGTTACAGAGATTTTTCACAAAGTAGGGTGCCCAAATGGCAGACCATTGCACCCACAGGTACCTCTGACATCCTCCAGGTGCTCTAGAGAAGCCACATCATCTCGATCCTTTCTCTATGAGACCACGACAGAGTCATTCCTACATTCTGATTTCAAATGCATCACTGTGACACAGTCCAACATGATTCTAATATTTTGGAGAGTTCTTTCCTTTTCCTTCTTTCACATTTATGGTTTAATATTTCAATAGTTTATTTTATTATCTCATTTATATATTGTTATAGAACATTTACTTATTGTGTTATATGTCCTCCTAAATTAGATTAACTATCATTTACTACAGTAGTATCTCCAATTTTAGTTAATCACATTTAATAAAAACACATTTTAGTTCCTACTTATTCATATTATTTTTTTGAAAATTGAAAGGAGCTTTCAACTCGTTAAGTGGTTGAATCTAAGGATAGTTGGAGACTAGATTCAGGTGCTTCTCATCTCATGATGTAATCATGTGAGCATCTCACTTAAGAAAATCAAAACAAAAATTCACAAATTACTATTGGGGAATATACACATCTCAATGTTTCATGCTAAAGAACTATTAAAATATAGGATATGTGCAATAATGATTTAATTTAAATTTTAAACATCACTAACAAAATTATTTTCATATATTAGATTTATCATTCTAGAAATGGTACAACAATAGAGTTCTCTCCCCATAATACTTTCAATCAAATATTTGTAGAATATAGAGGTAGTGAGTACTTTAGGTTGTTGTAATGCCCAAAATATGACTTACCAAACCAAGACAAAAAATTAACCGATTGCTCAGGAAAAATTACGAGATTTTCTTTTATTTAAACATACTTGCATTTCATTTATTAAAGTAGTGTCACATTTATTTTATCATATCGATTCCTAAATTAATATCTTCTATCACAAAGTTAGTATGGTTAAAAATATCTTCTCTATATCCATATTAAGTTTATTTAATTAATTCCTAGTTCAATATTAATTCCGTTTATTCTTTCCCGCATAAAAATTCTATTAGATGTATTAAAAATCGCTTCCTAAGCTACATTAAATATTAATTAAAATATCTCCTAAATCAATTTTAGTTTTATTTCCCTAACTAACAATACCCATATCCACATTTATTTATTTATCTATAAGTTTAACCTTAGTCCTTTTAACCCCTTAAAATAGTTTATTAAATTAAATTACCCCAATGCTCCACCTTGGTTTATTTAACCCATAATTAAAAATGTTATGTACTTATTTCCCTTAAATATTTTATTAAAATTATCCACATGTGCAACTTTGATTTATTTAATCATTATAAAGGGATGTTCCACAACATGTTCTAACCCACTATTACACATGACTAAAACACCCTAGGTGACCCCATTTATTTAAATTACCCCATTCACTTTTATTTAAATAAGAAACATCTAACCCCATGAATTTTAAGTTGTGAGTATTAAATATAAGCCATTGGATAAATTTAATACACACCTTAGATTCTAAGTATTCATACAAGCCCTAAACATATTTTACCTTTTTATTTTATTCTCTTATTTACTTGAATTTCTCTCATTTGCTTATATGGGTTTTGTAGGTAGGAGAAAATGGACGCTATTGGAGTGCATAGGAGCTACGGAGGGATATTTTTTTACATGCAAGATTCTACCATAGGAGGGATTTCTTCGTCCATTAACCCCAATTACTTCATTTCTTTATTTATTTTAATAGTTTATTAGAAAGCTTCTTGTTAGGGTATTATATTACTCTCATTTTATTTTGTTCTAGATTTGAATATTCACAAATCTGTATATATATATATATATATCTTCACAAAGTGTAGGCTTCAGCCCCAGAAGGGATATCAGAAATGCACAACGGCCCGTATGAGGGTTTGATTGGGAGAGAAACGGGGGCATGAGAAGCCATGGTTGACCCACACCCTATTTAATATAAAAGGGGGTGGGGAGGGCCACACAGCTCCCTTCCCCTCCCCACCTCAACACATATTTTATTTTGTTTATTAAGTAAACAAAGATACAATCCGATTCATATTAACATTTTTCTTTTTAAATATTTTGTTTGTAAATATTTATATACATGTGTGTGTGTGTGTGTGTGTGTGTGTGTGTGTGTATCTATTATATGTATAAAGTTGTTTGTTTTAATTTTGAAAGGACATACACAAGTGGAAATAAATAGATATTTTTATCAAAAGGGACAAATTGTATATATATATATATATATATATATATATATATATATATATATATATATATAGAATGAAAAGAAAATTTAAAATGGGAAATAAAGCATATACTTCAATGTATTTCCATTTCAAGAGAAGAATTTAAGATTTTAAATAAAAAGCAAACTTTTATTTACGTTTTTGGTTTTAAAATACAATACAAACTCAAAAGAGATACAAATTCAATTAAATATAGACTTCCCCATACTCCTTTTCCAACCATACACATTTCAAAATTAAATAATTCATATCAAATTTACATAATATCTTTACAAGAGCTTAAAAATTTAATTATACGTATCAAAATCCCTCCACACAAAAGTGGAGGCAATATGTTGAAATTTTCAATAATCTCTCTTCATTTTGTTTCAAATACACTTGCAATTATTTCTCTTTTCTCCATCTTGAACATAACAAAAAGGGAAGGGAACTAGGAAACCGCCACCTCCAAACCTTATTTCAATGAGAAGGTGAAGAAAAACTTCTTATTGGCCCCCAAATCCCAATAATGGGAGAATAAGGGGTTTTCACAACCATGGAATATTTCATAAAATTTCTTCTACAAACAACACTCACACACAAAAAAAATCCACGAGCCACAAAGAGTAAGAAAACAATTAAATCCTTTATAATTTAAAGACACATAGGCTCTAAGATGATCTATAGGAGGAAAGAGTATTATAACCACCTCCTTATGTCTCCCAAGTGGGATAGAGATCCACCCAATGTCTCCAAGAGCACTAACACAATCTACATACACAAATCACATTTTCTCTCCATTCTAAAAGATAGAAATGATATAGTTTAATTTTAATTCAACATAGATGGATTACCATTTCCACACTCCCTCCAAAAGCCTATTCTCACACACTCCCTTTTCCCTTAACAAATCGCTGCATTTATCTCTCCCTACACCATCCCTATGGCCAACTCTACCAAAATCCATACATAATCACATTGCATTCATACATTCATGACACCCAACATAAACAAGAGATGCTAAAATACAAGTATAATAGCCTAAATTTCCATTGAAAACTCCAAACCTTCAAGAAACCAAGCTCTAAATTCTTTTCACAATGCAAGCTGACTCCTATGCAATATCTCAAAAAATCCCCAAGTAAGTAATCCCCAACTCAACTAAAAGACTCAAATAAATATAAAATGGTGAAGAGCATGGTGAGGTGGTTCCATGTAGGATGCCACCTCATTTTTTCCAAATCCACCTCACAAGTCAAACACATAATCCAATACTCCATAAATGAGTAAGGTTAAGGTATGAAACTTTCATTTCCACACACAATCCTCCATTCCATACTATCAAGGAAATAATTAAGAGGGTTAGGAAAAAGGGTGGCATTAATTTTCTATTTTTCCTTCAATAACACATAATAGGGGCTAAATTTGACCCCTCATATCATAGGTTATGTTGGTGGAAGATTTTAACGGGTATGGGACAAGAAAAACTTGTCCCACAAGCATAAAAAAATGAGCTCAAATCCAAAATATGATTTTTGGTGATGGGGATGGGTACACAAACCAAAATAAATTAAAATCCATCTAAAATCATGAATAAAATAAGGACTATGTACCACATTCATTTCCCCCATTGTCACATCCCCTAATTAGCATAATACACATAGTTAATTAACTTTATGAAGAGCACACTAATAAACAAAAGAAAACAAGAAGACATTAGAATTCAATAAAACTACATTCTCTACTAAGGAAAATAATTAAAAGACATAAATACAACATTCACACCCATGGTCACTTGTGAGGTTTCTCCCCCGTGGAGACTAACAAACATAACAAGAAAACTAAAGATACACACACACACAAACAAAAATAAACATCCATTATTTTTCCATAGTTAGTCCCCTAGTCCCTTTTTATTTATTTTAATTTTGTTTCCTGAAAACAACCAAAATGATACCACCTTCGGCCTCAAGGCCATGTAAATACATCAAGAAATCAAAAAACATATATCAATTGTCAAATAACATGATCATACAACGTAATTGTATCATTATCATGTTTAAGCAATTCTATTCTAAGTCAATTATTTATAATTACTAATAACACCATTATACCATATCCATTAAAATTTATTATCACCCTACCCCTATTCATAACCATCTATAAAATTTTATATTTTTATGACAACCATGCATTTTCATACATGCACTATAACTTATTTCTATCTAGATACATTTATACTACATATTACTGATCACCTATTATTAAAACATTATTAATAAATCATAACAACAATGAGCTCAGATGGTTAGTCCAATTGTCTAACAAAACCATAACTGTCAAGAGTCCAAGATGTCAACATATTGAAAAACAACACTAAGCCATTATCACATACTACAATATTTATCAATTTCGACTAAGAATCCATACAATCCATGATAAAATTTGTAAACACACTAATAATCATAATGTTCATACTGTCTAACAAAATGCTATCCAAAATATCATAATAATGTCCATTTCGATAAGCAACTAATAAACATGATCATAGAAAAATATGTGTTGAAGAGGAGTAGGCACTACACCCCCCTCCCCTTAGAGTTGAATTTCTCTTGGAAGTCATGGAAGGAGGAAGGGAGGCAATGTATACGAATAGAATTCACACAATTCATGGTTTTTTTTACTTTGAAGCAAAAGTGTGTCCCTTGGAAACAAGGTTTGATCCATCACTATTGTAAAAAGAGAAGGGAGATTTTTAGGTGGAGATACTAACCTCCTCCAAACAAGATTATTTGCATTCATCCCTATAGAATAATATCTACAAGGTTAACCAAGTTACAACACAAATCATTTAAACAGGAAATAGTTGATGGGATACCAAGAATGAAAACTAAAAGTAATTTGAATAAGGTGTCGACTTAGCCACACATGGGTGTAGCAGACAGTAAAAAGGATAGATAATACTTCCACTTATGTTGAATTCACTTCAAGGCCCATTATTTTAGTCAAAACTAACAACTACCAATCATGTCCTTCAATTTTACACTAGAAACCACACCTCCTTATAGGACAAAAAATTTAGGGCCATAAAAATTGAGGCTTAACAAGAAGGAAAACACCTAATTTTTAAAAAAGTGTTTACAAGGATATAGACTATTCATTGGAATTACTTTATCTAATTTGAAAGAAATACCTCAAATTTTCATGGTAACACTAATAAGCATGATCTTGGCCATAAGGTTTCCATAACTTTAATTTATACTCAAATATTGTAACACACAACCACTAATCTTGATTTAGAATACAAAATCAATTAGATAACATTTCCATTTTTGGTGATTGTCAATATTTTCCCATACTATCATATCAACACAAGAGATACCATTATCTCTATATAAAAATGAAATTTATTACTTTTAGACCCACCCTAGCCTAAGAGAATCTTTAAACAAACATAAGCTTAATATGATAACACATAGAAACACTCAAGTAAGCTAGGAGAAAATAGGAAATAAGAGAGGTCCAACTAGCAATTTAGTAGAGAAACACATCAATCATTCTTGTAAAACTTACGAAAACAACCTTCCCCTACTCTTGTCCCAAGGACAAGGGGGACAACATCATGTTTCCCCGAAAGGAAGGAATTTTCCAAAATTCCCCCATATCCTTAACATATGTTACCTAAGCTTTCCAATAAGCCTAGGTCACCAATGACCTACTCCAAACAAAAGAAGGGTGACTCTCTTAAAACTGGAGATATAGACTCACTCCTTAAAGATCAATAATCATACAATGGTCGATCTAAGAGGTAAAAGGTTATGACGACCTGAAAGGATCCATCAAGGAGGGTTTCACACATTTATGTTCAAGAGATTAAAACATGGCTTGAACACATCACTATCAATAAGGTACTCCATTATTCATGGTACGCAGACAGATTTAAAGGCTCAATAGTTTCAACCTTAGGCAAGTTTGACATAGGGCCCACCAATATGAACATAACAATTAATCTATTTTGACAAGATGATAATGTCCTTATGCATACTTCCAAAAATTTTTATACTAACTAGTCAGACGTCCATAAAATTACCTAGCATTTAACTTGTCTTATAAACATTATACATATGTTTTTTGTTTGATATAAAAAAGGGAGGTATGGGAAGTACTCAACCATTTCAAAACAAAAAATCTTAGGGTGCAATTGAGATTAGATACTCATACAGTAGCTCAAGGGAACCTTACAAATATCTCAACCATTTGGATTGTTTCATCTATACATTTTAGGGCATGTAATAAGAATTTATATAATCAAGGTTGTTTATTTGTACATTATACATGTGCTCAACCCCATTAAAATTATCCGTTGCATATTCCATATTATAAAACACAAGGTATAGTTACGTTCGCTAAGAATATTTGTTTTAAGTTTTCTATTTAATGCATTACTTATATTATGATATCCCATATCTTGTGTCATTAAGGGTCAACACCAATGTTGGCAGAATATCTCACCATTCTATAGGGGTGGAAAAATTATTCATTTTACTTTTAGGGGGAGTATGAGAGGATTTTTTGCTATTTTTAGCATAGTTTTGATTTATTCTATTAAGCTACATGATTAGAGTAAGGAACCATCTTCCTAATGTCCTAATTAGTTATTAAGTTTCAAAATTCCATGCCTCTTAACTAAAGTTATAATATGCTTAGGTTTATCACAACACTAATTGAATTTAAATTATTAGAAAGAATGAAACTTATCACATAAATAAGTTTATAGAAAACAAGAGGTCACTAACCAAAATGAAACACACAAAGTTTACAAGAGTTTTACCAAGAGTTATATGCATCACCAATGAATTCACAGTGAGTCACTACAAGTATCAATAAGATCTACGATGAAGGAATACGTTATGAAGTTATAAATTTTCTTTTACGAGTTCAAGGAGTTCTGAGCTGTATGAGGGGGGAAAACAATGTTTTTGTTTTAAACTCAAAATAGGTTCACTAGAAGAGAGTTCCCCAAAAACAACTTATACCTCCAAAAGGATATCCTCAACTAAGCAACCAATATGACACCAAAAAAGGGGGGTTTTCCCCATAAACACCACACATACTCAACAAGAGAAAATCAAAATATTAAGAGGGAAGTTAAGTGATTTACTCAGAACGTAGCCTCTAAAGACAAGAGTTATAGCCTTGGATGAAGGAGCATGAAAAAACATAGCTAAGGTCAGACCCCTAAGACCTTCAAACCATATGTCCTTAGGAAAAAAGTCAAAAAATACACCAAAAGCATCTATATCTGCCTAAGTATACACTTGGTACCAAAATCTTATAGTGTGGTATACCTCAAACAACCGAGAGAAAAGAAAAAGGTATATCCATATATGGGTCATCAAGACTAAAATAAGAACCGTGTTGTAGGAACTCAAGTGTTTTAATATTTACCTAATATATCTACTGTTAAAACATTGATCCTTTTGAAATAAACTAAAAGAACCATGTTAGAACTCAATATGACCAACAGTGGACCCTCATATCCGAACAATACACTATCCTCTAGAAACATGTAGTTATCAAAGAGTCAATCCATCCCTTACATAATCCATTAAAAGTTAATAGTGAGTATCCCATCTATACTTATAATGAACAAAACTCATACCAAGGTGCAAGAAGAAGCATAACCACTGTCAAAACTTCCAACTATATTGCGTGACATAGAGAGCCCTCTATCTAGGAAAATCTAAGCATCAATATTGTCACTCTAAGATCCTAGAGATGTAGAGCCGTTATCATGCCAAAGCCAAAGGAAGGACCTGGAGCACTTAATAAAATAGTTAAGACACCTAGGGTATACCCCCATACAAGGAGAGAACACAATACAAACAAAATCGAACCATCTCGTCATAAAACAAGAAGAAAACCACGTAAAAATATTGATGACATTTTGCGAAGTGGACTTCAAGGAAACAAAGCTTCGAGTCACCAAACAAACATAAAATCTAAGAAATATTGATAATCAAAAGAAATGGCTAAGTATTTGTTGAAAATTTTGGCACTTGTGCAAAAATGTGCAACTCGAAACTTCGTCGTTATGATAAAAATCATGGGTGAAGTATACCTAAGCTAAGGAAGTTCTGATGTTAGTAGTTACTGCTGAATTAATTAATGATTAAGTGAAATATGCAGTTATGTTTGCTGTTACAAAATGTAACAATTCACATAGTCTACAATTTCATGATACCTTCAGCAAAAGAATACAAAGGCCCCAAAGGACAGTTGTGTTGTCTTGATGAAGACACCGAATTACAGAGTAGGTGAAGTGTTTAGTTTTAGGATAGAAAACATAAGTGCAGATTACATAAATCAGAGTTCATTATTCGATGTTACAGGTTCTCATTGATGTTCATTCATTCATGATTAAGACATTCAATTAAATTACTGAGTTGTTTAGTTCATCATAAAATCCATACAAAAAGCTGAAATGCAGGAAGAAATATACAACTCATTTTAAGAATTAAATATTTTATTCACAAGTAAGGTCAAATGTTTCCCACACAAGCCGCGGGATGTGACGTAAAATTAAAGTACATCTACTAAATTAAGAGGTACACATGCATGAAATAGAAAGCAAAGGAGTATGATTAAAGCCATCATTACCTTTGTATATTCTTCCTTGTGCAGAACATCTCCTTGCTAGCTCCTTTCATCTCCATTGTAGAAGGCATGGTACTTGAAAAGCAAAAGAAAGGAATCATCAATAAAGAGCTTACGATTAATCAATATTCCTACACTGCGTAATTTGTGCATATGGATCTCTAAGAAATAGGAGATATAGATTACTTGAAGATCAAACTACATAGCTCACTCAGAAAGAAGAAATAGAAAAAATAATAAGAAACATGGAAATAATACAGGACATAAAACCTAATTTTTCTAATTATTTTCTTAAAGTGTGTAGATATAGGTTGTAGCCAAGAAGAAAGAATCATGTACATGTTGAAAAAAGGAGGACCAATGTAACTGCAAATCAGACATTGTCTACAAATGGAAGAGGTTATAGTACAACACCAAGAAGATGCTTGCAGATAAGGTACATTTTCCAGATTTTAGTCAAAGGAAAGGAATTCTAGGGAAATTTTGACAGGGCTTCGCCATGTAAAATGGATATTTACAAATTTTTCAATATCTATATCAAACTGAAATCAAATAAATGTAGTAAAAGTAACAAATTACAGTATCTGAATCAAGGCTTATGCCTGATAATGATATAAAAAATAGAAGAAAATACTTGCAAGTAAAGTACATGTTTCAAATTACAGCTATGGAAGAAAGAATTTTGAAAGCACATCTATTACGGCTATCAGGAACAAGTATAAAGTAATAAAGCTTCAATCCAGATAATCATATGGAACTCTGGCTGCAAACTAGGCAGTAAACTTCTACAAGTTATGAGGTTTCAGTGGTTGAAAAGATACATGACTCAATATTTCAGTAATCAGTTACAAGCTCAATATCTGAATATCAGAGTGTATATAGCACTAACAAATGATAAAAACCAAGCCTATTACATCTATCTGGAGGATACTCAATTTCTAAATAATAAAACTTACAGGGGTAGAATCAATCAAAGAAGAAAATTTCACTACATATATCAGATATGATGATGTTATTACCAAAGTCATAAGTTTCAAGTGGTGAATCCAAGAGAAAATTACAGTTTTAGGCTCCAACCGGAAACCCATTAAGATGTATCAAAATTAGAGTAAGAAACAGGGTCATCTAGTTCAAAACTAAAGAAACCAAACTCATAAACAAGTTTCAACTTGAAATGGCTGAGGTCGAACCAAGGGATCACATGAAATGAAAGAAAGAAATGAATGCCAAATACTCCAAAAAACAGGTCCTAAGGAAAAATTGAACTCTATATTTAGAACTAGAGAATTCACCAGTTTGAGTAGAGTTGAGGAAAACCTCAAAAGAGCAACGAAATGCAAAGGATAAATAAACATCCAGGATGATTTCTAGTTTGAGATTTCCACATATCACAAAGAAATGGAAAAGAAAACGAGTATCAGTTTCAGAGTTCGAAATGTTAAGATAAAGTAACAGTGAAAACTCAGGGTCAAAACATACCGACTTCATCAAACCGTGATGCAAAGAAAGGGAGAACTAAGCTCAATCGGTTACTAGTAGCCATTATTAAAGAATTATCACAGAGCACGGATTCAGATTAGAAAATCAAACACCCAAAGAAGTTGTAAGGAGCTTGAGTTAAAACAAATGACCAACAAATCTTCACAAAGGCCAAGCTCCAAGACAACAACCATGACAACCAATACAAAACTGAGCTCGAAAACACTAAACAATGGCGAAATTATTAAAGAAAACTCACTCAGAAGAATCATAGAATGTAGAGAACCATTTTTGTAAAGCGCCGAGTATAGAATAATCAACAATGACACTCCCATAAATGCTCAGCGAGCTTCACAGATCAGACAATTGTTTCAAAAAAATTTCTAGGGCTTCCACCAAAGAACCAAAAATCCAAATGAAATGATTATTAGGGTTGAAGTTACCATTTACCATGCAAACCCAAGGGGTGATTTTATGAAACTCAACCATAGTCAAATAATCAATGTCTGAATATCAAGGTGTGCAAGGATCAAGGACTGAGAATCGATCTCCAAATTCAGAGAAAACTATGGTTCAAGATATTAAAATGCATTTATCAAAATGGTAGAAACCCTAAAATCATGATTCATAGATCAATGGTTGAAAATCAATAAGTACATAGATCAACGCTCACAAATTTATCATCAAGATCGAGGCAAAAGTCATCAAGTTGGAGTGGTGGTCGAATTTGGTTAAAATTTGAATTTTTTAAGTTGTAAAACTTTCACCCGTAGGCCCAAAAGTCCACAGAGGACATGTTTCATCACCATAATAGAATCAGAAAAGTGGAGGCCGGGGTTATTTTTAAGTTTCAAACCTTTTGCAAAAAGGTTAAAAGTTCTAATAATTTCCCACAAGCCTGAGCCTCCACGATGAGAAATTCAAAACCGCGGGTTCAAGATCAATGGCCGAAAATGAAGAAGGACAATTATCGATGGCCCATAATGATCAAAAAACATCAAAGAAAACTCAACTTGAGTTAAAATACCACTAAAAAATAGCTAAGGTTTGAATCATCATGCAAAAGGGGCTAGCCCACGTCACCAATCGAATTATCATTGCATTGACTTTTCAAAGTCTAAACTATAGTACAAAACTATGATTATTGCTTAGTCTATGCTCAAATATATCAAAGGGGTGTTCAAATGTATTATGATGCCTATACTCATGGCTAAAGGTAATGTCAACATCAAATCCTAAGATTGGAAGTGGTCCCCTTAGTGGATTAATCATTCTTACAAATATTCCAAGTATTGCAATTATTTTACTCACAAACAGGCAAAGAATTAATTTGTTGCATGCTTCACAAGAAGAAAAATTAGAGAAGAAGACAAAGTTGCATGTTCATGGAGAGAGACTTTCCTAGCAAGCAATCTTATTTTTAGAAAATTATTCATCCTTCTTTAAAATAAAACAGTCAACTTCAGTTTGACTGTATTGTAATTAAGGCTAATAATGCCTATGTGTAATTACATGCTCTATTTTTATTCCTTTATCTATTATTAAATAAAGGAAAAAAATAGAATGCATAGGCGAGTACAAGCCTTAGGCTATTTTTAGGGAGACGATGAATTTTATTTTTACTATATATTGTGTGCCTTTGCAAAGCACAAGGGGGGGAACTTCTAGAGAAGACTTCTAGAGGAGGACTTCTGGAGGAATTTTTGGATATAGGAGTATCGAAGCAATTTTTGCCAATTTTTCCTTCTGAGTGTTAAGAATTTATTCCTTACCAATCATTTACAGTCTTGTGTAAGTTTATCTTATTCTTGTGAATGCAAATTTCCTGATAAATCATCTTACCCTACTGTAAATTTAGTATTTTCTACATAATTTTAATGTGCATGTTAACTTATCAATGTTGTTGTGATATTTTTCCCTCAGTACAACAAGGTGTTTTCCCTTAAATTCTGTAGAAAAATGTTCGCTCATGGATCAAAAATCCTTCACATATCAATTGTGTATATACTCAGTTAAAGTCCTCATACAATTTTGGTGTATCACCTTAGTTTTAATTACTTTATAGTCATCTTTTACTCTTAAACCCCATAATCAATTGAGGATACACCAAGGAACCGGCCTTGATACTAGAGACTCACCTCAAAATAGGTATACCCATAGACCTGAGGTGTTTCCATTGTATCTACAAAAGAGAGATCAAATTTTGTAAGCTTAGAAAACCTACAGGCATCTCTCTACAGGTTGCACTTTCGAGAGATAACAGTAGCCACGTTTCAATCCTTGAAAAATATCACAATAAGAAAAAATAATAAGAAGAACATCAGAGATTCTCAGAAAATCATGAAAATAAAATGTTGGTCCTTGATAAAAGATTTTAAATTTAAAAATATGGAAAACTTGAAATATCCACATAATTGTAACTTTTTAGCCCTTTATGGGCTGGCGGTAGGGGTACTACACATTAGGCTCACATCTTAGAATATACATACAAATGGTATTTAATGTAACATCATGTCATGATATATACTCTCCCATATGAAGATTATGTCCTCAAACTGATAACCATTCCTAACTTGTCTAATCATTAAAGAAAAATGGGATCACTAAATAATTAATCAATCTCTAGATCTCCTCCATAATGTCCCCTAAACATTACCTCTAGCACAAATTCCCAAGATTTTCACCAAAAATATTAAAATCTAGATAAGGCAGGGTCTCTACGTTGTCAACACCATCAAACAACCATAACCATGAGTTAGGAACCCATTAACCAACATATTCTCAAGGACCGTTTTAGTGCAAAATCAAAGCATCCCCAAATGATTCTATAGATATGCTTTTCTAAGGCAGAATCATTTGGTGTGATCCGTATAACATTGATTCTTCCTCAAAGTGTGGGACTTTATAAAATAGGAACAATATCTAAATTAAAGGTTGGTTCCTATTCCTTTGTTTAGGTGCATACGTAGAAACTTACAGAGGGTCTATTCTTAATCCTAATCTGAACTTTACTAAGGAGACATGGATATAAGGAATATATAAATTAAATCAAAAGCTAAGCTACGAGGTGATGCACCAAAATAATGATGGAAACTTGTTTTTTTGATAGACATAAACCAAATAAAATGCATACAAAAATTGAGTACAGATAACTAGGTTAGTAAATGAAAGACTAGATGAGAGAAAAGAAAATAGGAAATGATCTAGAATCAATCACAAAAAATGCTTTATTGCTCTACAGATTGATACGATACATTAATAAATGACCAAGAGGTGAGAAAGCATATTGCAGTTTTAATGGAAGGTCTGAACTCCACGAGTTCCTTGCTAGAAGGAAAGGGGAGCCTACAAAAGACAAGAGAATGTCCAAATCTTTACAATGAATCCTGCCCCCATTTTTAAAGGTTCGATCAAAGAGAAGAAAGAGAGAGAGAAGTGGGAAAATAAGGTCAAAGCTCAACCACTATTATTAATGCTTCTGATGAAGTATTCCCCTAGATCTGTATTTACTACATCAATCCTTGGTTCAACACCTTGAAGGAGGAGGAAATGGTGAAATAGATCAGATCTAATTAGGTTGTTGAGGTAGGAAGTTCCTGCATTGAAATCTTGAAGATGTTTCCTCCATTTTCCTTTAACTAACCTCCTGAAAAATAAATTTTTAGGCCTCTATGGTGTGGGGCAAGCTGAGATGTTTCCAATGGTGTCATATTCACGATATTTCGAGCCTTGAGTCGAAAGATATGCCCCTTCAAATTTTTTATTGGGTCCATATAGATGGGAGGGAAAAAAAATTGAAAAATGGTTCCCCTTTTTGATATGGGACACATGGCAGCTAAATTAGAGAAAAATTAGGCCTATGGGTCCTCAATTTATCTTTTTACCCTATTGTGTAAAAATGCAAAACTGAAAAAAATCCTGGAGCCCCGAGGCTTTGTCTGGACATGTGGCTCCTTTTGGTTGGCTAGGAAATATGCTTCCATATTTTTCTTTGTTCCTTTTAAACGAAAGGAAATTTTCAATTTTTCCTTTGACTCCCTGCTTTGGCTTTGACTCAGGTTCACACACCGACCATTTCCTTGGGTGAAGTTATGGACCATTTTGCAACTATTAACCCTTTTGATACAACAAGGGGAAAAGAACCAACTTTTCCCCTACGACCTAATTTTCCCTGGGACATGCGGCATTCTGGCACTTGTTTGGAAACTTTTTCTTTTTTCAATCTTTGAATTAGCACCATTAAGACACTTGGCAGCCTCCGCCAGCCTCTTTGTGCATTGAATATTCAAATAACTCATCCCTTGTTGGAATGACACATGGAGGCACAATGCTTGCTTGAAAAACTAGCCCAAAGTTTGCCTTTGGAGGAGATCAAGTTGAAACCTATTGGTCTCCGTAGGTCTGTGGACCTTTCAATGGTCCCTCTTATCCTTTTGGGCTATGGGCTACATGGCGAGCTCACACTCATTTGGGTCTGTGCCTTGAGACCAACTCTTAGAGATGTGCCATTAAGAAACTTGGGATTCTCTACTTACACTTTTATACTTAGCCAATTTTGAGGCCCGCCTTGTTTGCCTTTTCACTCTGTTATGACCATTTGCTACGTGGAGGGATGGCGCAAGTTTGAGTCTCTGCCCTAGATTTCCCTCTGAGTTTTGCATCAAGCTGACACCTGGAACTTCCTTTTTAGTTGAAGACTTTTCAACGCCTTGCAATTTCTTGGGGTTTTGGATGCATGGAAGCTTGGTGCAAGTTTGGGCTCCTCCTTTTTGGATTTACCTTTAGAGAAGTTCCATTAAGACATGTGGCTCCTTATGTAACCTCCTCCATACTTAGTCTTTTTTAGACCTTTCCCAAACTGTTTTCTTGCCCAAAAACTTAGGAGCCTCTCCATTTTTTCCATTTCTTGCTCCTGGCCTCTTTGTGGCATCGCCCCTTCTTCTCTGACACTAAAATTCCATTTTTGAGTCTACATGTAAGTTGCACAATGAGTTTAAGACACGAAATGGCTTGACAAAGTTGTCTTCTTACACAGGGCCGTTTAATTTTCCTTGACCCCACCACTTCATCATTGAGTCCCCCCTCGACCCTTCAAATAGATTTGAGATATCGAGACACTCAAAAGAACCATTTCTTCTATTTCTTCTTATGCAGGCTCGAATTTGACTTTCTTAGGCCTCTTTTTTCACTTTGTCTAGTTCTAGAACTTGAGCTCATGGGTCTAAATCATTTCCCTTCATATTTTCTTTATGTGTAGGGATTTTTCTAACCCAATTTTCCAGGGGAGGTAAATTTGGAATAACAATTTGGTGACTCACGGGGACATCTGCCTGCTAGATGAAGAGACTAGTGGCCTTGAAGCATCCATTCGGCATGGAGTTGAGAATGAGGGTCTGATATTGATTTTTCCTTTGATTGATGAGCCCAACTATTTTCTCTCTCAATTTTCATAAGAAATCTTAAAACAAAGGTTTCTGAGAGTAGAAAATTATTTCTACCCGTAGCTTCATCTGTCTCTCTGAATGGACTACAAAAGAGAACCAAAACAGCACCACAACTATATACAAAATTGGAAATCATACATGCTCCAAGTAGAACATGCAAAGTGTGAAAAGTAATTATGAGGAAAGAAACCTTAAATATAACAAGACAATGTGCACAAGCACTTAGAGGAAAACAAACTAAGCTAATATGTACAAGGTGGGATCCTTCCCTCTAATAACAGTGTTTAAGATAGATTCCATTCACTGGAATCTACAACTCCTCACCATCTAATGTAGATAATTTAAAAGCATTGCTACTTCTACATTTTTTTACCATACAAGGGCCACTCCAGAGGGCATCGAACTTAGAGTGTCTCTCTAGTTTTTCTCGGTCTGCATCCCATTTCAACACTAGGTCCCGTTCCTGAAAGGTACTTTCTCTATCCTTCTTGTCAAATAATTTGTTAATTGAGGCTTGATCCTTCTCTATTGTTTTAAGTGCATGCTCTCTGGTTTATTCTAATTCCATCAACTCTGCATACCTGGCCTCCATTGGTTCAAATTCAGACATCTCCAGCTGTCTCAAGAAATCCAATGCTAGAAATTCTAGTGATATAGGTAACACTTCCTCTTTTCCATAGACAAGCTTGAATGGGGAGCATCCTGTAGATATTTTGGGTGTTGTTCTATCAGCCCACAAGGCTGATTTGAGCTTTGTATGCTAGGTGTTCTAGTTTTCATCGAGATTCCTCCTGGTGATCCTTAATAGGTTCTTGTTTGTAGGCTCATCCTGACCATTACCTTGAGGGTAATAGTTTAATGAGGTGCTCAAGTAAATATCATTCTTTACTACCCATTTTGTGACCTTAGAACCTATGAAGGCCAATGCATTCTCTGATATAATGGTAGCTGGTACCCTAAATCTTATCACTAATCCTTCATATTAATCTAGTATGCTAGATTCATTTACCTCTTTAAGTGCCACTGCTTCGATCCACTTGGTGAAATAATAAGTTATCAAAATCTATTTGTGACCTTGGCTTGAATTTGGATTGATGAATCTAATGATGTCCAATCCCCATTGCATGAAAGGTTGATCAACTAAAATTAGGTGCAATGGAAGTTCTGCTAGCTTGTCTTTTCCCTTGAAGAATGCACAATTCTTGCACCTTTTGATCCATGTGTAGTAGTCACCAGACACCATAAGCCAATAGTATCTTGCTTTCATGATTTTGAGTGTTTTCACCCTTGGGGAAAAATGACCTCCAGCTGCCCCAACATGGAATTCTTGTAACACTTATTCGATCTAATCTATCCCAATGCATCTTAGTAGAAAAACATTGATGTCCCTTTTAAACAAGACACCATCAATGCAAACATATGGGATGGCCTGGAGTCTGAAATGCCTTCTTTTTTCTTTACTCAGCCAATGTGGACATAGGCCCGTTTGAAGTAAGTGCACCATGTCTTGAGTCCAACAAGAGGCAGGTACATTAGTATCCTCTTCTTCATGACTGTTATGTAGGACAAAAACAACCTCTTTTTCACTATTTTCTCCCTCTTGCTGACTTGAGGCTAGTTGTTCACACAACCATTTACCATGGACCAGCTTAGTGGCTTTGATCTCAATGTCATACTCCATGACACGAGTGATCCATCCTAATCTCTTTTCATTCAAATCCTTACTGAAAAGGAAATCTTTAACTCATGCATGGGAGACTAACATTTGAAGCTTATTTCTCGAAACCAGATGCTTGAACCTTTTTAGTTCCCTGATCACTACTAAGACCTTGCTTTTAATGAAGGAATATCTTACTTCATAGTCCTCTAGGCCTTGGATGAGAAAGGTAATTGACTATTTTGCTTATTCTTTGTTTTGTTGAACTAAGATTGCAAAGATAGTGTCACTACCACCTAAGGCATACAATATGAAATCCTTGGGGAAATCTGGATTCACAAGAGTTAGGGCTTGTGATATAGATTCTTTGATGGCCTAAAATCGTTCCCTTCCTTTAGCTGTCCATTTGGATGTTAAGCTCTTATTCAACATCAATGTTATTGGCTTAATAAGGGCAACAAAGTTCGGGACAAACTTTCGAACAAAGTTGATCTTCCCCAAGAAGATCTGAAGATACTTTTTGTGACTTGGCAATGGCAATGCTCTTATTGCTGTAACTCTCTTTGGGTCATTTTCCATACCTTCCTTAGACACAATCTAGCCTGAAATCCTTCCCTCATGGGAAAATAATATGGGAAAATAATACCCCAAATCTCCTACATCTTTGAAACACTTGCCTTAGGTGAAAAAGGTGGTATGCTACATTTTTGGAGAAAACAATAATGTTATCCATATAGATCAACAATATTTTGTTGATTAGACTTTTGAATTCCATATCCATGGCCCTTTGAAATATGGCATCGACATTGGACAATCCAAATGAAATTTTTCTATAGGAATAGGTGCCCCATTTAGTGGTGAAAGAAGTTTTGAACAGATCATCTTCTTTCTCCATGATCGGATTGTATCCTGAGTAGCCATCTAAGAGAGATAATCTCTCTGATCCACACACCACTTGCAAGATTTTCTCCATTGAAGGGAGTGGGTAATGATCTTTGAGAGAAGCTCTATTTAAATCTTAAAATTCTACACACAATCTAATTTCCCCATTATTTTTCCTGACTGGGACCAGATTAGCAACCCAACTTGAATGTTTGATTGGAAATATTATACTTGCCTCTATCATCTTGCTCAGCTCCTTCTTTATCAAAGGCTCAATATGTGGATTCACTGGTCTCTGCTTTTCCCTGATGGGCTTAACAGTTGGATTTAGTTCAATTGTGTGTTGTGCTACCTTCAGATTGAACCCTATCAGGTCCTCATAACTCTAAGAAAATACATCTAAAATTTCTTGGCAAAGTTGTATGAATTCATACCTTTCTTGCAGATTAGCCACCTTGCCAATTTGGAGTGCTTTGCCTTCTCCAATTGTGATTGAATCTTAATCTTCTCCTCTGATCCACATGTTATCCTTATCTTTTCTAAACTAATCATTAGGAGTGAAGATGGACTCCAATGTCACTAAACCTTTGGGAAGTTTGTTTGTATGTAACTGTACTATTTGATTCCCATATTGCTACTCCAAACTGCTTTGATTATTAGTTGAGAATTCAACTTCTTATTATATAAAATTAATGATCTACTGATCATTCTCGAACACTTTCCAACATGTTTTGTTGTCTAGCATTGCTGGTCTCATAGCCACGTGGATATGTGTTTTTCCTTTGTCTCTTTTGATGATGTCTACCACATCAAATGATGCTCCAACTGCTGTAAGTCTATCAACAAATTCATTTTATTTCCTGGGTATAGACACAATGCTAAATGCTTCAAAATCTTCCCTGAGATTCCATACTCTACTCTTATAGTTCTTGATCAGGTCATCCTTGATAGCATTAAGTCCTCTGACTTGATTGACAACCAGCTTACTATCACCAAACACTTGCAAATTCTTGATTCCTAGCTTCCTTTCCCAATGAAGGCCATGGACTAAATCCTCATATTCAACAATATTATTTGAGCAAGCAAACTAAAATCTGAAGGTTGAATAATAATTCATACCTTTGGGGGACACAATCATAGCTCCTCCTCTAGCTCCATGTCTACTCCTTGAGCCATCAAAGAACAATTTCCATACCTCATTGTCATATTTATGTTCTATCTTAATTAGGGCAGCAAGAGGATGATTCTCTTCATGTAGATAGTAGACACCTAGTTCAGATTCTTCTATCTCCTTATAAGTGTCAAAATCATGTATCTTCTTGGCCCATTCATCTAGAGTTAAGTCTGGAATGCATCATACCTTTGTTTCTGCTTCACCAGTGTTTAGGAGGTATTTTTGATCAAAAGCTGAGCAGTTGGCATTGATTGGGCTAGGCACATAAGATTCAATATGGTAATCAGCAATGGACTCAGATCTGATTGTAGCCTTCACCCCATACCTTGTTCTAAAGAGCATATGTGACCAATCAGCAGACAGATAGCCTCCAGTTTTTTCTGTTAAGTCCCTAGACAAACACAAAGCAAAATGTGGTGGCAAGTCTATGACTGACACATTATACAATACAATCACATTAGGACAGACATGTAAAGTGAGGCTCAGATCTTTGATGATTCCAATAGTTGTCACTGCTATCCCATCTAATTGTACCACTCCCCTAGAGATGAATTCATATTGGAGACCTAGTTGATCAGCTATTTGCTTGGGCATTACAGAACTACTTGCCCTAGAATCAATCATACAATTGTGTACCAACTTATTCCCAATAATCAATGAAACATAGAAAGGGGGAGGTTTCAGGTTCTTACCTTGTTGTTCTCCATAGTTCCTCCCATATTGAGCTGAATTGGTAAGCACCTTATCTTACTGATTAGGGGGTTGATTTGAGCTTGACGAATTTTGTATGATAGTCTATAATAGATCCTTTTGCCCTAGAATGGCCAGTGACTCCCACAGTGAAATGTTCATACTTTTCCTCTTCATCTGCTCGATGATATTGAATGAGCTATCCTTTTTCTGCCCTTTCCCTAGCACATTATTTTCTTGCATATGGGTTGACACAACCGGTGCCTAAGTAGATTTGGGAGGTGGCTTGGATTGGCTCTGCATATTGGGAGTTGCTTTTGGAGCACCATAACCTTGTGGAGTGATGGAAGATTAAGGGTTACTTGAGTTCAGTGGTTGGCTTTTTCAAATGTTTCTCTTTTTAGGACCGTGTATTGGCAACTACATTTTGAGAAGTGGACTAGTTCATCCCATAGAATTCTTTAGCTTTCTAATTGATAAGCATAGTTTCACCTGGAGATGTCTCTTGTTGAGCTCCTTGTTATTGATCTCCTTCTTGGCTAGGTTCTTGTGGCACCATACTGGTCTGCACCATCAAGGCCTGATTGAGTGCACCATTAAAGAACATTGATTGGTTATGTGGCTGATTGCATGGAAAGCACCAATCATATTCTAGTGCCACGTTGTTGTCTTCTAGAACCAATTCCCTTGATGTCGAGGTTGTATTTAGATCATAAGACCTGAAGGTCTAGCGTCTTGAGGTTTTCATTGGTTTTGACTCTGATTTATAGTCTCAGATGGTAGTCTATTTTGCTGATATTGAGGTCAAGCTTGATACTGATTCTAAGGCTGATATGGCCTAGAGCTCTGGGCTTGTTGTCTCTTGATGGTTAAAAAATCATTCCCTAGGTTTTGAACTTATTTCATGATTTCTAGAAGTTCTTTTGAGGTATTAAATGATGAGGTGGAGGCTTCAGTTGATCTTTGACTCCTGGGAGTATGTACAGGGGTGAATGTGGGTGTTTGGCTAACATTTGAGCTTCCTAGCTCGGGGTATAGAGGCATGGATGGCCTAGGAGTGATTCTGCCAGCCTGGATCAAATGATTCTCAGCCCCTATGGAAAGGCTATGTTAGAATTCAAGGATTCTAATAAATATGAATTTAATCAACTTACATATTACATAATGTTACAATAAATATTTAAATAAAGATTACATCATAACATAAGTAAATAAAGAAATAATTACAGAAATAAATTACATAACTGACACAGTATTTATAGTGGAAAACCCCAATAGGGTAAAAACCACTTTGAAAATAAACTTTTACCCTAGAGACCTTATTTTATATCCACTAAGATCACCTCCTCCTTTGAAACCCTATTTACAAAGGGTAAAACCAAATCGCTTGATTTACACAACTTTGATATATTTACCGAATATATCAAATGAGGACTTAAATTCCTTTTTATATAAGGTGATCAGGTATGTCTCCTGACCCACCTTTTCAACTTAAAATGGTTGACACATACACCTAGGTTTATAATATTTAATATTAGAAATATAATCATTTCATGATATTAAATATTTAACCTAAAGTATATACCTAGGTTAGCATATTTAATAATAGAAATATACATATTTTATAATATTAAATATTAACATATATATTAGTGATGGACCCATATATATTAAAGGTTTTCCAAACCACTTACTCATTATGTTCCAACACTACCCCCTAATGTTAAGTGAAATAACATAGCAAATACTAATAGATTACCTGCCCTTGGTACACTATATGATTTACAATCCTTAAACCATAAAGGTTTTAGGCTAGCATATTGGTTGAAGGAATTATAACACCTTCATCATACTCAATTTACCTTTTGGAAAAAAAGTATTTGGAATCCCAAGATCATCCCATGATTAGTGGCTAAGTATGATTTATGATTTTTACATATTCTCACAGGTTTTTATAAAAGGTTATTGAACCCAAGCATATATGAGCCTTTCACAACCAAAGACCTCCTTAACAATATGTTTGTACTGGATTTTTACCAGTAAACTCAATAGCACTAAATAAGTTACTAAAGACCACCTTTAAGATCTTTTTACACTTGTTTCTAAAAAAGAAGCCTAGGAGGTATACATGCATGAAGGTCTTTTTACACTTTCCCGAAGGTCTTTTTTTTACACTTGCCTGAAGGTCTTTTTACAATAACCAAGTTACATTAGGAGGTGACATTGTCATACAAACTCCCCCTCAATGGAAACTTCGACAATCCAAGCTTTTCAAGAAAGTGACAAAACTTTGTAGCAGTTAGGGACTTTGTGAAGATGTCAGCAACCTGCTCTTCAGTCAACACAAACTTGAGATTTATCTCATCACTTTTCACCTTCTTACATGTGAAGCGTATATGTATCTCAATGTTCCTCGTCCTCTGATGTTGAACTGGATTCTTAATCAAGAGTAATACAACTCTGACCACCACATAAAATATAAATACTTCCCCTTTAGCTTCCATGTGTATCTCTACCAACATTTGTTGCAGCCACATGGCTTCTTTACTTCTTCCATTGTACTTATTTGGCTCAGTAGAAGAACTGGAGACTGTTGATTGTATTTGTTGTTCCATGTAATAGTTCCTACACCAAAAAATATGAACACATATTCAATATATTTTATAACACAACACCAGTATGGTTAGAGTATAAAAAATCTATATAATATAGCATTTTCATTGTTATTATAATACAACCCATAAGTGATTGTTCCTTTCAAATATCTAAATTTTTTTTGCAAGATTTCAATAATCTCTAAAAATGGTTCCTCCATAAACCTTGAAGTAATTCTTACTGTATAGGAAATATCTTATCCAGTTATAGTTAGATAAATCAAACTATCAACTAACAATGTATATAAAATAGGACCAATATTTTTCATATATAAATTTATGATCAATATTTATTCCAAATTCCATTGAAGTAGAAAATGGCTTACAATTAATCATAAGAAAAAATTTCAATACAATGGTTGCATATTGTGTTTTGAAAAATAACAATAGAATGAAATACAGTCATACAAATAACATGATGTGAGAGACATGACTCGTTTATTTCAAAGTATTGCTTCAATTTCTCTGTAATCTTATGAATTAAATCAAAATTGTCACCAGATGTAAGAAAATCAACATATATACATATAATGATAATATGTGAGCCTTATTTCTTAATGAATATATCATTGTTAGAAGAATAATTAACAAAACCTAACAGTTTAAAGAAGGAAAAAAAATTTCCATACCAAGCTCTAAGAGCTTGTTTTAAACCATACAAGGATTTCTCAACTTACAAGCATAGTTTTCTTTACCAGTTTTTCAAAATCATTTAGGTTGGAACATGTAAAGTTCCTATTTTAAATCATAATTCAAAAAAGTATTTTTCTTATCCATTTGATGGATTTCCCATCTAAATTGAGTGATAATTACAAATAAGGCCCTAACATTAATCATTTTAGCTACAAGAAATGTCTCAACATAATCAATACTAGGTTTTTGAGTGAAACCTCTAGCAACAAATCTTACTTTATGTTTGTTAATACTACCATCAACATTATATTTTACTTTGTATATATACCAAGACCCTATAATAATTCACAGATCAAGTTCATATAAGGTAATTAATGCATGGTAAATATGATGGCTTCTGGTCATTTTCCTAAGGTTAATAGGATTTGAACTTTCTAATATAGATTGAGCCCAATTTAATTTCTTACCTAGGAAGATAAGAGTTTCAGAAATATTTATAGCATCAAAACATCATCATGACCATTTACTAAATTAAAATCAAAACCATCATTTAGAAATATTTAATGAAGTAACTTCAAGAGAATAAGACAACACATGTAAACCTTTCACTAGATTATATCTATACATTTGTTATAAGCTTCGATAATTAACATGTCCTAACCTTTCATGCCATAGTTTTAAATTAGTCAAACTTTGAGATATAAAACAAGATTTAGAAGAGAAATCATAAAAAATATATAGACTATTTCTTTGAATTCCTTTAGGTATTGTACTCTCATTAATATCCTTGATATACTAAGTATCCTTCATGCCTGGATTCTAGTTGTGTTCATACCTCTTTCGGATGTTCGATATTATTAATGTGTATAAGGTACTCATCGTTCACATTGCGTAGAATCATAGAAAGAACCTCTTTCATTCATTGTAAGAATGTATTCATGTTATTTACAGTTGTTTGATGACCAGTGGGAGAAACCTAAGATCCATAAACAATCATCTAGAGTTTCCTCACCATAAATTCTATTTTGATCCAAATGTTCTAGTTGGTTTCATTCAGGATCTGGATTTTTTCAAAACATAAATAGTTGGATGTCATTATTTTCCTAAGCTTGTAAAATACGCCCTATTATAATATACAATTTACCATAGAGTTAGATACATATTTATCGATAATAAAAACAAAACTTTTAATAAAATCAAATCTAAATTTTATAGATCTAAAGAAACTATTTGATCATAACTAATTATTTCATTACAATGCATAATAATTAACCTCTCATGATCAAAATAATAACCCACAATGTAAAGGGCTCTGCATTATACCCCAGATTTATATAAAAAATATTTCTGACCATATAGAAGTGAAGAAAAGACCCCTGAGAATGCATAACAACTTCAATTTTCTGAAAAAATTAATGTAGACAAAAATATGACCAACGTAAATTTGACGTCTTAATGACCATCATAATGACTTTTTTTTTCTCTATTATGATGGTCAATTGACCATCAATTTTAACACAATTAAAGTTTTCTAGAACTTAAGAGCTTAAATTTGACGTCTAAATGACTGTCATATTGTCTTACATTTGGTCTACTGTGACGGTCATTTGACCGTCAAATTTAATGATGTCAAAACTTGTTGTGTATTTCTAGAATGTAAACTTCTAGAATTTCTTCTCCTGTATAATATTAGGGAGGTTATATTTTAACACATTATAATAACCTATTATAATTTATAATGTAAAAATATAAACACTTTTTAAAAAAAAGGTATATAGTTTATAGAATGTAAATAAAAAACAACATATAGTTCATAAAAATTGTAAACTATAGTATATATACATATATTTTTAAATAAACATATAACTTTTATTAAAGGGGTTTAAAGAACATAGACTAGGTTAAAAGAATTTTATCAAGTGCAAGTAGATTTATGAGAGTATAGATTAACCTGCATATTTTACAGAGGGGACAAGTAATTTCACCCGACCAATTAAATAAATTGAAATCCCTATTTTGATGAACTTTGTCTCCTCCTTTCATTTAATCTTAATTTTACCCTGCACACATTTAAAACTATGGAAAGAGTGTAAAATATTTTATATAATTCCTATAAGCTAAAAACTTTAAAACTTTAATGTGGCTATAACTACCAATATTTTAATAAATATTTACCACACTTCACGTGGGTCACAAATAAACTAGCTTTTAAAGAAAAAAAATCCATTTATACCCGAGAATTCCACATTTATACTTGAGATATTATCTCATTTTATTCTCCACTCCCACTCTTATATAAAATAAAACCTTTAAATAGGTTTATTTATATAATTTTTATAAACTATAAGATATAAATGAATGGGGCCACCCCTTTATATGGATAATAAAAATGGTTAGGGACATATATTAGGTTTTATTTAATAAGTATTAAGATTTTAAAAATAATCCCTTCATGGCCAAACAATAAACACGGGCCACCTTACTAAAAAAGGTAAGCACTTAGGTTTTTTTTTAAAAACATATATAAACCAAATCTAATAAAATTTATATTTTAAGCGGTTTAACTAACCACATATATATATAATATGATTCAAACTTATATTTATTATTATTTTTTTTTAAACTATATATGTCTATATTTATAAGTTAAGTTTAAATATGATTTAAACTTAGGATTAGAATATGGTCTGCTGACTCTTCCCTCAATCCCATGTAATTTAAGATGTTTTAAGGCTTTTAATAAAATTTTTTTTTCAAAACTATATAAATTTAAATATGATGTTTATATAAATTATTATATAAAGCTTATTCTATATTCTATATTTTTATTTAAAAATAATAGTATAGTTTTCAAATTATATAGGATATAGATATAGATTAACTATAAACTATATTTTTTCAAATCGAATCCTTTTAGAGGGGACCAAAGAACATGGGTATGAATTTACCTTCTGAAATATTTAACCTACAAAAATTTGAAATTATAAAAAATATAAAAATTATTTCATATAGTAATAAATCCTTTCCTTTTTTGCATGTGATTTTCACGCAGGTAAATATTTGAAACCTCTTTTACTTATGCACACATCAATCTCCAAACGAACATTAATTTCATATAATTTTAAAAAATGTAAATGAAAGTAAGAATCATATCATATTACATCTCCCCCCCAAAATAAATAGGGATTTAAATAAAAAACCCATAATTTTTTTACCGAGAGTTTAATTACACAAATGTAATGCCAAAATAAATTGAGAAAAAAAAGAAGGGGACCGGATACTTTCAAATAGCCTTTTGGGTTGGTTGAAAAAACCTGTACAAATTAAATAAGTAAAATACAAAACATTTTATCTTAATTTATTTAATTTACCTCGCTCTGTTACCATGTTAGAATTCGAGGATTCTAATCAATATGGATTTAATCAACTTACATATTACATAGTGTTACAATAAATATTTAAAATATTTAAATAAAGATTACATCATAACATAGGTAAATAAAGAAATAATTACAGAACTAAATAACAAAGGTGACAAGGTATTTATAGTGGAAAAGCCCAATATGGTAAAAACCACTTTTAAAATAACCTTTTACTTCAGAGAACTTATTTTACATCTAGTAAGATCACCTCCTCCTTTGAAATACTATTTATCAAGGATAAAACCAAATCATTTGATTTGCACAACTTTGATATATTTCCTGAATATATCAAATAAGGACCTAAAGTCCTTTTTATATAAGGTGATCGGGTATGTCTCTCGACCCACCTTTTCAACCTAAAATGGTTGACACATACACCTAGGTTTATAATATTTAATATCAAAAATATAATCATTTCGTGATATTAAATATTTAGCCTAAAGTATATACCTAGGTTAGCATATTTAATAATAGAAATATAAATATTTCAGATTATTGAATATTAACCTATATATTAGTGTTGGACCCATATACATTAAGGGTTGGCCAAACCACTTAATCATTATGTTCCAACAGGCTATAGGCTACAGGTAAGGCTGTACCGCCCATTGACTGAATCATCAAATAAATATCAGAATTTAAAACCCTAATAAATTATATGACAACACCTTCGTTATTGGGCTTTACTCCTGTTAGAATCCTATCCCAGGTCCATTGAAATCTGAGGTTAAAGTATGTCAGTTGCTCATTTGGGGATCTCTTGATTGTTGTGAGTTGCTCCAACAAAGATAATTTATCACCTTTCTACCCAAACTGGTTTTGGAGAGTTGTGCACAACTAGTTTAAATTTTGGAGAGAGCCTTTCTCAAGGCTTCTGAACCCTTTTGAAGCTCTCCCCTTGAGTGAAGAGGCGAGAAACTTGACTGCAATGTCCATCTCATGGATATTGTGAATTTTGTATAAATTTGCAATATCTTGGACATGATCACTAGGATAAGTTTGGTTTTCCCCTGTGAAATACGGGATGCCCTTTAACGCTGCTATTAGGATTGGATTTTGTGCATTCAGGGAGAGTGGACTACTGCTGGTGAAGTTAACATAAGGATTTTGCTAAGCCATCCTAATTGGTTTAAGCACCCCTCTTAATTGAATGAATGGTCAATTGGGAGGAGGTGTTGATAAAGCTCTGCTTAGTGGAGATAGAGACCTCCGGGTTCTTCTTCCTCTACTCTCTATATTTGGGGATAAGTCTAGATAGCCAAATATTCCCTCCTCTCTGTTTCTTGACCATGTTTGTATTCTTCTCATGAAATTGCTTGGACTGTTGAAACAAGTAGATTTGTTTCTTTTGGAGTTGCCAGATGTACAATTTTAAGGATTTTTAAAAGCCAGAATCACAACAAGTGTACATCAAATTATACTATAATAAGATGGAGACTTCTAGTCCCACTGGGCATGCCAAAACTGTTAGTGAAAAATCACAACTCCCCCAAATGAGTCTATAGATATGCTTTTCTAAGGAAGAATCATTTTGTGCGATCCGCATAACATTGAGTCTTCCTCAAAGTGTGAGACTCTGTAAAATAGGAAGACTTTCAAGATTAAAGGTTGGTTCTTATTCCTTGGTTTAGGTGCATACGTAGAAACTAGCAGAGGGTTTCTTCTTAATCATAATCTAAAATTTACTAAGGAGATAAGGATAGAAGGAATATAGAAATTAAAACAAAAGCTAAGCTACGAGGTGATACACCAAAAGAAAGATGGACACTTGTTTTGCTGATAGACACAAATTGAATAAAATGCGTACAATAATCAGGCATAGATAAACAGGTTAGTAAATGAAAGACCAAATGAGAGAAAAGAAAATTAGAAAGGATCTAGAATCAATCACAAAAGATGATTTATTGCTCTGCATATTGATTCAATACATTAATAAATGACCAAGAGGCGAGAAACCATATTGTAGTTTTAATGGAAGGTCTCAACTCCACGAGTCCCTTGCTAGAAGGAAAGGGGAGCTTGCAGAAGACAAGAGAACATCCAACCCTTTACAATGAATCTTGCCCCCATTTTTATAGGTTCAATCAGAGAGAAGAAAGAGAGAGAAGAAGGAAAATTAGGTCAAAGCTCAACCACTACTATTAATGCTTCTAGTGAAATCTGCCCCCAGATCTATCTTTCCTACATCAATCCTTGGTTCGGTGCCTTGAAGGAGGAGGAAACAATGAAATAGATCAAATGTGATGCGGTTGTTGAGGTAAGAAGATCCTGCATTGAAATCCTGAAGACATTTTCTCCATTAACCTTCACCTAACCTCCTAAAAATTAAAGTTTCGGACCTCCATGGTGTGGGTGAGGCTGAGATATTTCAATTGGTGTCAAGTTCATGATATTTCGAGCCCTAAGTTGAAAGATATGCCCCTTCGAAGTTTGTATTCGGTCCATATAGATGGGCGGGAAAACAATTTGAAAAATGGGTCCCCTTTTTTATATGGGACACATGACAACCAAATTAGAGTAAAATTGGGCTTACAGGTCCTCAATTTACCTTTTTCCCTATTGTGCAAAAAATGCAAGAATAAAAAAACTCCCGCAGCTCCGAGGATCCTCCTGGACACGTAACTTATTTTGGTTTGTTGGGAAATATACTTCCATCTTTATCTTTGTTCCTTTTGAATGAAAGGAAAGTTTTCACTTTTTCCTCCAACTCCCTGCTTTAGCTTTAACTCGGGATCACACGCTGACTTTTTCCTTGCATGGAGTTACGGGCCATTTTACAACTTTTACCTATTTTGATATAACAAGGTGTAAAGAACCAAGTTTTTCCCTATGGCCCACTTTTCCCAGGGACATGTGGCAGTCTAGCACTCATTTGGAAACCTTTTTTTTATTCATCATTGAATCAGTTCCATTAAGACACTTGGTAGCCTCCACTGGCATGTTTGTGCATTGACTATTCAACTAACTTGTCCCCTATTGGTATAACAAGTGGAGGAATGCTTGCTTGAAAAAACCGGCCCAAATTTTACCTTTGCAGGTGCGTTGAGTTGACACTTGTCGATCTCCGTAGGTCTATGGACCTTTCAACGGTCCCTCTTATCCTTTTGGGCTCTGGTATACATGGCAAGCTCATACTCATTTGGGTATGTGCCTTGAGACCAACTCTTGGAGATGTTCCATTAAGACACTTGGCATTCTTTTCTTACACTTTTATACTTAGCCAATTTTAAGGCCTGCCTTATCCCCTTTTGAATCTATTCTGACCATTTACTACGTAGAGGGCTGGCGCAAGTTTGAGTCTCTGCCCTGGCTTTCCCTCCCAGTTTTGTGCCAAGATGACACCTACCACTTCCTTTTTAGTTGAATAATTTTCAACGCCCCGTAATTTCTTGGGGTTTTGGACACATGGAAGCCTTATGCAAGTTTGGGCTCCCCCTTTTTGGATTCACATTTGGAGAGGCACCGTTAAGACACGTGGCTCCTTCTGAAGCCTCCTCCATACTTAGTCATTTTTGGACCTTTCACGAACTATTTTCTATCCTGAAAACTTTGGATCCTCACCATTTTTTCCCTTTCTTGCTCCTGGCCTCTTTGTGGCACTGTCGCTTCTTCTCTGACCTTGCAATTCCATTGTTGGTCTACGTTTAACTTACAAAATGAATTTAAGACATGAAATGGCTTGAAAAAGTTGTTTCTTCTCGCACAGGGCCATTTAATTTTCCTCAACCCCGCCACTTCATCATTAATTCCCCCCCTTGACCCTTCAAATATATTTAAGATATGGAGACACTCAAAAGAACCGTTTCTTCTATTTCTTCTTGTGCAGTGTCAAATTTTACTTTCTCGGGCCTCTGTTTTCTCTTTGTTTGGTTCTGGAACTTGAGCTCGTGGGTCTAAATTTTTTCCCTTCATATTTTCTTTATTTTTAGGGCTTGTTCCAACCAAATTTTTTGGGGACGGTAAATTTGGGATAACATAACCAAATTCCTATTATTCAAGAAGTTCCTAAGAACATCATACTAAATTACCATTTCCCAATCACTGGAATCGACATGGCACCCACATAGGAGAGTAATAAAATACAAACAAATGTTATTATCTTTTTTATTAATTTAATCTTAGAGGTTCAAATTTTTGAACCTTAGCTCTAGTACCAAAGTGTAACGACGAAAATCTTACACACCAAACTAAACCAAAAGCTTCACGAGTCACTTAGGAAAAATTACAGATTTTTTTTGGTTTAAACATACTTGCGTTGCGTTTATTAAAGTACTATATATTCACATACATATATTTATTCACAAAGTGTAGGGTTCGGCCACAAAAGTATGATTATAAAATGCACACAGACGTCAATATGAGGGTTTGATTGGGTGAGAAAGGGTGGGATGGGTGGCCACAGCTGTCCCACCCCCTATTTAATATAAAGGGGGGTGAGTTTGCAATGGATGCCCACCCCTCCACCAATACATAGTCTATGGGGGTGGGGAAGGCCACCCATTCCCCCTCCATGTCAACACATTTTTTTTAATATTTATTTTTTAATGAAACAAACATGACCGATTCATATTTTATATCTCTTTATTTTAATATTTTTTGTATTAAATAAACAAATCTACATTCCAATTCTTATTAACATTTTTATTTTTAAATATTTTGTTTATATATATATATATATATATATATATATATATATATATAAACTTATATTGATATATCTTGATATCTATTTCTTCATTTTTGTTTTCAAAATTATTTGGGAAAATATATTTGTATAACTAATTATATATATATATATATATATATGTATGTATGTATCTATCTATCTATCTATGTATCTATGTATGTATGTATCTATCTATCTATGTATCTATGTATGTATGTATCTATGTGTTGATGTAAACTTACAGCACCCCCAAATGGCCTCAGACCTGAGTGGGGCATTTAGTGTGATTGCATAACATTGCACCATCTCTCATTATGTGGGACTCGCGGACTTGAGATGGACCTCCAAAGAAGACTGGTTTCTACTTCCTAAACTACCTACCACAAGCTACTCTAGTGTAGGAAAAACCTAATATAATCCTAATCTAACCATTCCAAGGAGACATGGAGAGAGAGAGAGAGAGGGTGAAAGAGATCCTACACTAAGCGGTGATACACTAGAAAAGAAAGTGGTTGATCACAAATTCAAACTACCTGAAGTGGAGAGAGGTGAGAAAAGGATAGTATGGACAAGGTGCACCACAGACTAGAGATAGATTTCAAATAGAAAACCACTTAAAAACCCATTAAGCACAAATCCCAGAGCTTACATAAAACATCAGAGTATGCACAGTATACCCTGCAATGATGAGGGGCAAGAAGAGACAAAAAATAAGAAAGTATTGAAAAAAAAGCATCATGAAACATATTTTATTGCTCCATAAGTTACATAGTACATCATCAGTGGGAAAGGGGGAAGAAAATTCCATTACAAAGCCATGAGAGGAGGCTAAGAATCCGCATTCTACTCCAAGGAATAAAGAGAGAGGGGGCCATGAGAGAAATAATGACCATCCTTTTAGAAAATGACCCTCCTTTACAATATAAAGGAAGAATAGGAGAGATAGGAGGGAATCATTCAAACTCTACTCCAATTACCCTTGAAAGTGCATTGAATCCACCTACCACAATGAAGAGTCTCTCTGTAACACCCATGCCCCCATTTTTGTCCCTTATTGAGCAATAAAGAGGTCCATTCTTCATCACGGCGGCAAGTGGGAGACTTGACACCCCTAGAAATAGTGGGCCGAAACATTAAACCCAAATTTAACCTCCTTCAGAGACCGAGCAACATCATGGGTTTGAAAAGACACTCAGAGGTAGATAGACAATCATGTATGTCATTTTGTAGACTCGGGGAAGCAATCTATCTAACTTGTTAGCACTCAAGCTCTGAAGGGAGTGGGTAGCACATGCAAAAGGATGTGATCTGATCCTAACTATTTTAGGTTGTGCCTTTCAACCAAGGTAAGAGAACCTATTTTGTAACCTCTGTTATTTGAAAGGAGATACAGGTACCTTTCTTTTACATAAATTTTATAGAGAAGGCCTTGGGGAAAATATGATCAACACACCAAATCTGACTCTCACGAGTTGTCACTTCCAGATTATGGAGATATTCTCACAGCAAGGCAAAGGTTACTAAAGAAATTTGAGACCCTGATTATTTCTGCATGTTTTGGTAACAAAGATTATGCATTTGTGTACACACATGACAAACAGGGGTATTATGGGTAGGATTGGTTTTTGTTAAATGAATTTTGGTGGGAGGGGAGACATGATGGACTTGACTCACTAGATCCTTGAGAGCTTATGCAAAATGGAAAGATTCAATCAACAAAATGCCACAAAAAGTTAAATTATTTCCTTAACTAGAATATGTGCTTCAATGGAGGCCCAGATCAGCACTCTTTCACACAACCTGTGGGATTCTGTCACGAAGGCTCGAGTCATAGGACCCAATAAAGCACCAAGATTTAAACCAAGTCACGCCTGAGGTACACCCAGAGGCTTACAAATAATCTCTATCAACAAAATGAAAGAAAAGTGATTTTAAACTATTTATCCCATTCCCAGATGAAAGATCTTCTGAGAAATGAAATTGTAGATGCCACTAAACTATCACAAGGACTGAGACCTATGTGATTGGACTATATTTTGGTACAAGATTGCAATAGAAACAAGAAAAACTACCGTATGTTTTCAGAAATGAAATAAATACACTTTACTCAAGATTGACACAGAATAACTCAAATTTTGATCAAATTTATCAGCAAGGGAAATTTTCAAGAACAATCTCAAAGCTTTTCAATGGTTGTACACTTGCAACCACCTTGACATGATCAAATTTGACACAAAGAGAGATATACAGGATTCTCTAGAGGGCTTCTTAAAATGCATGGGCTCTGTCAAGCTTTTTCTGCTAGAGAAAATCAGTCCTGATCTTTCCAAAAAACTCCCAACCATTTGCACAAAAATTCATGCCATTTATAACATTTCCAATAGAGCCCCTTCCTCCAAAAAGATGAAAACTTTAAATGCACCAGTGTTTGCCATGATTCTTTCGTGATTCACAGAATCAGATCTGTAAAAGTCTCCAGGTGCTCGAGGGAAAATATCTTCGATTTCTTCCCGCATTCAACTCCTTTCTCAGGAAAAACACACCTCCATCCATTCACCAACCACTTCCCCCATATCAATCAAATCTGGCCCCTTGTGTGCTCAGGAGAAGAAAAATGGAAAACCAGATCGGGCTTGAGAGTCAGACCATTTTAATGGCAAAAGACGTCTCCAGATCTCTCCCACCAAACTCTAGATATCAAAATTAACTCATCTCCTCTATTTGGCATGTAGAAAATAGCAAGAAATCATGAAGACTCACACTCCCAGGAGTTTTACAGAAAAAATGGGGGGAAAATCAGATTTAGATGCTCAACAGCCGTTGATATTTGATTTTGAATGTGGGCCATCCACATGGAAGATGCAAAAATAGGCTCGAGGGCTTCCTTTGACCTTTTCTGACCCTTTTAGAAAAATGAAAAATTTCACCTTTTTGCCCCACACCTCCGCTTCTGAAAATGGGCCTGACACGTGTCCTGAGGTGGGCCCCAAAAGAAACACCAGAGAAATTCTGCCATTTGACTCTCTTTTGGAAAAAGGAAAATTTTCCAAGTTTTCCCCGTAGCTCTGCCCTTGAGAAATACTTTTGACATGTGTCCCAATGTGGGTCCCAGTGGAACTACGCTTCCCCTTTTACTTTTAACTCTTTTTTCTCAAAAGGAAATTTTTTCAATTTTCCTCTGCGGGTCCGCACCTCTGCCATTGACCGGGGAAAAACATTGACTATTTCCCATCGGGCTCGTGGGCCATTTTTTCTATTTTAACCTTTATGAAGCAAAGAGGTGAAAAAGTTTGAATTGCCTCCAATGGTCCACCTCCCCACCCCTATGACTTTTCAAATTGCCACGTGTCACCACGACGCACCTTGAGGCGGTCCAAAAAATTTGATACCTTGAATGAGCACGAGCTTGCCACGTGTCCTGCTCTGGCAAAATTTATTTGAAGGCTTGAAGCTCAGCGGAAAGCACCACTTGTCAAGCTCGAGGAAGTCTCCTTTTGGCCATTGAAAAGTATAAGTAAAATGCAAAGTGAGTGGAGTGCCCCACATGTCTGCATGGTGCTTCTCTTAGATGGCGCCCAAGTTGAAAACCCTGAATGAGTGCGGGCTCACCACGTGTCCCTGTTCCATTTGCATAAAAATACCCTGAATGAGCATGGCCTCGCCATGTGTCCTTGTTCCATAAAATTGTTTCCATCTACATAAAAATTTGTCTAAGTATGGGAAAGCAGTGGAAGCCTCCACGTGTCCTCCTGGTGCTACTCCAAGGCAAAGCCCAAAAGTAGATCTTCAAATGAGTGTCATTCCTCCATGTGTCCTGGACTTCCCAAAAACCTTTTGAAATTTGTCTAAGTATGGGAAACCCAGTGGAAGCCTCCATGTGTCTCTTTCCTGCCAACCCTCCATGTGTCCTCCCGCACGCTACTTCAAAGCCAAACCAAAAATTTGATTCTCAAATGAGCGTCGTTCCTCCACATGGACACATTTTAAAGTTGAGGATTTTATAGAATTTTTGAAGTATTAGCTGATCCGCATCTAACCAAGAGGTGCCAATTTCCCTATTGATACAAGGATGCAAATTTGACCAAGAGGAAACACCCGTCAAACCGTAAAGTACAGAAAGAAATGCATTTGAGCCTGAAAGTGAAATTTTCTTCAAGGACAGAGAATTTAGAACTGTTGCAAGACTCAAAACATGATCCTTAGGGACACACCAATTCATTTTCTTTGAGTATTTAGGGAAAAAATGGTAGGGACAACAGATATCTTGACTGTGGAAAATGGAGAAAATGGGAAAACGTGAGTTTTGAAGGAATAGAGCACGGGAGACTCAAAATATAGAGCTTTTCTAGAGGAACAAAGGAACCATGAGATAAATACGGACCCACACATGATCTTCTACCCAGGAGTAGATTAAAATGGTAACAAAGATCGGCCAAACACAATATATGGAAGGATAAAATGACAGAGGTTGTGAATCAATAAATCTTTCAAGGGCACAAATGGGGCGAGACAATTTTGAGCACCAACATTGGCTCCGACTCGGGATGGGCACTCCCTGCGAGTGCCATAAGAACAAAAGTAGACCAAGTACCAAAATATCCATTGGGCAGTGGAATTCATCTTTCTAAGCAGATAACAAGAGCCATCTTCAAAAAAAAATAGAGAAGCCAGCAAAAATAGGTCACCGAGGACCAGAATGAGTAAAAATAGAAAAAACAGGGAACAAACAACAAACTATACACTGTACAGAAGACTTTTTTCTTGATTTAAATAAAATAATCAAGGAAACAATTCAAGCACCTTTCATCCTAGATATGACCATGCCAAGAGGTTCTGATATGTTTTCATCAACTAGAAGTAGACCTCTTTTTCTTCTTTGTTCTGTTTGTAAACCACCCATCTTCTCTGAAGCTCCTCCATTGTGTTTAAGTCAAATTCTTTGACATTCTTCAAGGCTGAAAACATAGACCAAATTCCCAGAAAAATCAGCATACTTAGGAGCTCTGTTTTCAACACTCTCATACTCCCTGAAATCCACAAAGCTCACAAAATTGTTAAGATCAACATCTGCTTGCAAAAATTCATAAGATGCATTGCTTGGGTCTTCAATTAGGTACATCATCTTCTTCTCTCCATACAATTTCACCAAGTTTCCTTCAATGGGGATAGTGGCATAAGACATGTCCATTTGCACACTACCAGCAACACTTGCTGCCCACTTTCTTGACAACAACATCCCCCACTTGGTAGGGTAGTCAACAATGACTACATCAAGCTTTAAGTTCCTTCCAGGATAAGATGTAAGTTGCACTGCTAGATCTTTGACACACCCCACCACTGGCACCTCTCTAGAGTCCATGGTCAGTGCACTTCCCATATTTTGTTGTTACTTTGATACCTAATTCATTCATGACCTCAAGAGGCATGACATTACATGAAGCTCCAGAATCAAACATACAGTTATGTAACAACTTGTCTTTAATAACCAAGGTAGTGAAAAATGGATCCACATTCAGCTGGGATTTAACCAAAGAAGTTCTAAATAAACCTCTGGTGGTTCCCCCAGCTCTTCCAATACTTGTGGCTTTTCCAACTCTGCAATGGTAAGGGGAACCTCAACCTTGTTTACATCTCTACCTTGTATGATCTCTCCCCCTTTGAATCCCAAATATTCAAAAGCCCTCTTCTTGTGCTCAGGGATCCTAACCAACTCAACAATTGGGATAGGAATTTTGATTTGACTCAAAATTTGGGCTACATCATATGGAGCAAATTTGGGTAGAGCAGCACTAGGGGAAAGATTGGAAAATTCATTAGATGGAATGAGATTCTTTTCATTTTGGGCATGGGGAGGAACACAAGTTTTTCTTGGGGAAACAAGCTCTCTGCCAGATGCATTTTTCTTTGGGGTTTCTTTGGTAAGCACTGGAAATTTTGACTTGGCACGTGGCCCCTTGGCAGCTTTACTTTTGGTATTGTGCTCCTTTTCTTGGGCAACTACAACATTCATTAATAACTTCCTATCTTCTTCTGAGGGAACTCCTCCATCATACTTTTCAATCATTAATGCCCTCAAGTATTCAAAATCATTAGTGGGAAATTCAAAATCTTTTACAATGTCTACTTCTAAAGTATGAGAGGGGGGAAGAAGAGGTACCCGGTGGATGCAATCCCAAAAAGTGGCAGTAGTTCTAGCACTTATTACCTCAGTTGAAGTTAGCTTCCCTTGGCAAACTAGCAGGGATCTCCATCATGCAGGCATCATCATCATTATCATCAACAGCATTCTTCTTCTTACTAATCTTCTTCACAAGGAGCATGGGGCATGAAACATTCGTCACACCAATCAATGACATTGTTTCTTCCACAACAACAACTCTAGTAGCCAAAGGATCAGGCACCATTCTATTTTCTCTGCCTTGGGGCTACCTATTCCCAAATCCAATAGCTCCTTTTCCTCTGTCATCAATTCTTTGATGATTTGTAAATCTGTCTTGGCCTTGTTGCTTGTGTTGTCCTTGTGAGCTCTTCCCAACTCCTTTCTCAGCTTGGGCTAATTTGTAGGAGATCTCCTTGATAGCCCCTGCCAAATTTTTCACAACCTCTTCCAAATCAGCACCCTTGCTTGTCTGAGGCTTTTCTGGGTTAACCAGCTTCACACCTTCCCTCTTGGAGGTTTTCTAATTGCCTTGATATTATTCTCTATTTGTAGGGCCATGGTGAATGCTTTCCTTAAGTTGGTAGGGTTCTTGTCCCTCAAGTAGTAAGCAACCTTTTTATCAAATGCATCAGTATATTTGATCAAACATGACTCATCACATGGCCTTATCCTAACAGGAAATATCCTCAAGGTCTTATTGAACCTTGTATTGAAGTCATGTACTAACTCATTGGGATTCTTCTTGATGTTTTCAAATTCTGATAGAAGAAACCTAGGGTCAGTCCTATCACCATATTGCAATCTGAATGCATTATTCATCTCAGCCCAAGAATCAATAGAGTTATCTTGGAAATGCTTTATACCAGTCCCTAGCATCCTCTTCTAGAGTGTGAACAAACAAATTGATGTATACATCTTCATGTTCAATCTCAAAGTCTTCCATCATATTGATAAAAAGCTTTAGATGTTGATCACCAGTTATGGCATTGTTTCCCTGGAACTTTGGAATTTTGTTCCTTACATCTTGAGGCACTGCATTTGGGTAACCAACCATTCCCACAAAATTTATAGGTCCAAAGGTGTTTACAACAAATGGAGGCCTGGGTTGAGCCATATTGATTCGAGGAAGTGATCCTGGAGGGGTGATAAACTAATGGGGGGTAGAAGGTTCTTGGAACACAGGAGTGTAGTTTTCAAAATGGAGATCCCCAAAGGCCTTGCTTCTTGGAAATCCCTATCTACTTTAGAAAAGATAGGTGCAGAATGTGAAGCAAATCTTTCAAAATCAAATGAAGGCCCCTCTCTAGCTGGAGAGTTCAATTCCACAAAGAGGCTTCCTGATTCAGAGTCACTTGAAACATTCTTCAATGATAGGCCATTCACTTTCATCAATGGTGGATCCCTCTTCTTGTTTGATGTTCTCCCACAACTCTCTAGGATTTTCTTCCTTCTGATTTTGCTTTTCCTAGCTCTGGAAATAGTGTCCTAGCAGGATCCCTAGCAAAGAAAGACTTCTTCCTTCCAGCTTTGCAAATGTTAGTAACAAATGTGACCTTAACAGAGTTTTAAGACACTGGTCCTTATCAAAATAAAATCAATAGGGAGTCACCACTAAGGATTTCCACCTTAGTTGTGTAAATGCACTAAATATGATCTGTCAAGTGTCTGTCAATGCAAGAGAGTGGAAATGGAAAGATTCTAACCTTTCTTCACCCAGATGTATTAAATGAAAGCTAGTGCACTAGGTGTAAAAAATTGAAAGAACTACACACAGCACATGGAGCATACAAGAAATGTTTACTAAGGTCTGAGTATGAATTGTAATTCCTGGAAATGGCGCCATTGATGTTGGTGTTGTTGACGGGTCAAATAGATATGGCTTCAAATATGTATGCACTAAGTTCTGGAAAATTAACTTGAACTAAGTTCCTGACAATGTATATCAGATCCCTGGCAACGGTGCCATTTATGTTGGTACCCAAATTTAACCTCCTTCAGAGACCGAGCAACATCATGGGTTTGACAAGACACTCAGAGGTAGATAGACAATCATGTATGTCATTTTGTAGCCAGGGAAGCAATCTATTAGCACTCAAGTTCTGAAGGGAGTGGGTAGCACATGCAAAAGGATGTGATCTGATCCTAACTATTTTAGGTTGTGCCTTTCAACGAAGGTAAGAGAACCTATTTTGTAACCTATGTTATTTGAAAGGAGATACAAATACCTTTCTTTTGCATAAATTTTATAAAGAAGGCCTTGGGGAAAATATGATCAACACACCAAATCTGACTCTCACGAGTTGTCACTTCCAAATTATGGAGATATTCTCACAACAAGGCAAAGGTTACTAAAGACATTTGAGACCCTGATTATTCTATGCATGTTTTGGTAACATAGATTATGCATTTGTGTACACACATGACAAACAGGGGTATTATGGGTAGGATTGTTTGTTGTTAAATGAATTTTGGTGGGAGGGGAGACAGGATGGACTTGACTCACTAGATCCTTGAGAGCTTATGCAAAATGGAAAGATTCAATCAACAAAATGCCACAAAAAGTTAAATTGTTTCCTCAACTAAAATATGTGCTTCAATGGAGGCCTAGATCAGCACTCTTTCACACAACCTATGGGATTCTGTCACAAAGGCTCGAGTCAGAGAACCCAATAAAAGCACCAAGATTTAAACCAAGTCACGCCTAAGGTACACCTAGAGGCTTACAGATAATCTCTATCAACAAAATGAAAGAAAAGTGATTTTAAACCATTTATCCCATTCCCAGATGAAGGCTCTTCTGAGAAATGAAATTACATGATGCCACTAAACTATCACAAGGACTGAGACCTATGTGATTGGACTATATTTTGGTACAAGATTGCAATAGAAACAAGAAAAATTACCCATATGCATTCAGAAATGAAATAAATACACTTTACTCAAGATTGACACAAAATAACTCAAAGTTTGTTCAAATTTATCAGCAAGGGAAATTTTCCAGAACAATCTCAAAGCTTGTCAATTTGTACACTTGCAACCACCTTGACACGATCAAATTTTACACAAAGAGAGATATACAAGATTCTCTAGATGGCTTCTCAAAATGGATGGGCTCTGTCAAGCTTTTTCTACTGGAGAAAATCAGTCTTGATCTTTCCAAAAACTCCCAACCATTTACACAAAAAATTTGTGCCATTTATAACATTTCCAATAGAGCCCCTTCCTCCAAAAGACAAAAAATTTAAATGCACCAGTGTTTGCCATGATTCTTTTGTGATTCACAGAATCAGATCTGTAAAAGTCTCTAGGTGCTCGAGGGAAAATCTCTTCGATTTCTTCCCTCATTCAACTCCTTTCTCGGGAAAAACATGCCTCCATCCATTCACCAACCACTTCTACCCCATATCAATCAAATCTGGTCCCTTGCATGCTTAGGAAAAGAAAAATAGAAATCCAGATTGGGCTTGAGAGTCAAGATCATTTTAATGGCAAAAGACGTCTCGATATCTCTCCCACCAAACTCTAGATATCAAAATTAACTCACTCCTCTATTTGGCATGTAGAAAATAGCAAGAAATCATGAAGACTCGCACTCCCAGGAGTTTTACAGAAAAAATGGGGGGAAAATCAGATTTAGATGCTCAGTAGTCGTTGATCTTTGATTTTGAATGTGGGTCGTCCACGTGGAAGATGCAAAAATAGGCTTTGGGGATTTTTTGACCTTTTCTGACCCTTTTGAGAAAAATGGAAAAATTTCACCTTTTTCCCCGCACCTCTGCTTCTGAAAATGGGCCTGACACGTGTCCTGAGGTGGGCCCCAAAAGAAACACAGAGAAATTCTGCCATTTGACTCTCTTTTGGAAAAAGGAAAATTTTCCAAGTTTTCCCCGTAGCTCACCTCCCTTGAGAAATACTTTTGATATGTGTCCCAATGTGGGTCCCGAATGGAACTACGCTTCCCCTTTTACTTTTAACTCTTTTTTCTCAAAAGGAAAATTTTCCAATTTTCCTCCACGGGTCCACACCTCCGCCGTTGACCAGGGTAAAACATTGACTATTTCCCATTGGGCTCGCGGGCCATTTTTTCTATTTTAACCTTTATGAAGCAAAGAGGTGAAAAGTTTGAATTGCCTCTGATGGTCTGCCTCCCTGCCCCCTGTGACTTTTCAAATTGCCATGTCACCATGGCGCACCTTGAGGCGGGTCCCAAAAATTTGATACCTTGAATGAGCGTGGGCTCGCCACGTGTCCTGACTCTGACCAAATTTTTGTTTTGAAGGCTTGAAGCTCAGCAGAAGGCACCACTTGTCAAGCTCCGAGGTAGTCTCCTTTTGGCCATTGAAAAGTCTAAGTAAAATGCAAAGTGAGTGGAGGCCTCCATGTGTCATCCTAGGCACTTCTCTTAAGATGGCTTCAAGTTAGAAGAAACATGAGCAAGGGCTCTACCACATGTCTCTTTTCCCCCTAAAAAAATAGTTGCATGCGTGGTTCCTCCACGTGTCTCCATGGCACAACTTCAAGATGTGCCCTAAAGTAGAGACCCTGAATGAGCGCGAGCTCGCCACGTGTCCCATTCCTGCCAAACTGTTTCCATCTACATAAAAATTTGTCTAAGTATGGGAAAAGCAGCGGAAGCCATCCACAGTGTCCTCCCGGTGCTACTCCAAGGCAAAGCCCAAAAGTAGATCTTCAAATGAGCTGTCATTTCCTCCACGTGTCTTGGACTTCTCGAAAACCTTTTAAAATTTTTCTAAGTATGGGAAACCCAGAGGAAGCCTCCATGTGTCTCTTTCCTGCCAACCCTCCAAGTGTCCTCCCGGATGCTACTTCAAAGCCAAAAAATTTGATTCTCAAACGAACGTTGTTCCTCCACGTGGACACATTTTAAAAATGAGGCCTTTTCATAGAATGTTCTGAAGTATTAAGCTTACATCCACATCCAACCAAGAGGATGCCATGTTTCCTTGTCGACTGCAATGATGAAAATTTGACTAGGAGAAATGTCAACTGTCAAACTATAAAAGATACGAGAAACATCCATTCGAGCCAATGAAATGAGGTTTTCTTCAAGGACAAATAATTTAGAAATGTTGCAAGGCTAAAACATGACCCTTAGGGACACATCAACTCATATTGATCCTTTGAGTATTTAGTGGTAAAAATTAGCGAAGGGACAGAAACAGATCTTGACTATGGAAAATGAGGAAATAGGGAAAACATAAATTGATAGATTTTGAAGGAAACAAGCAAAACTAGAGACTCAAAATACTAAGGTATTTTCCATAATTCGAATAAAGGAACCATGAGACAAATACAGATCCACAACATGATCTTCAACCCAAGATGTTGATTATTCAGGTAAGTCTTGATCATAGCAAAACACAATAACTAGTTAGCCTATATCTCCACCTTTGATAGAAGGCGTGTTAACATCAATTCTATATTCCCAAGGGAGTACCCATGAATGGGACCAGTCGACCTTGAATTCTAAGCACCAACAGTTACCAAATATGGGTTTTTTACCCTAGCCTCCTCATTTCTACTATGAGGCCAGGGGTTGAAGATTAGAGTAACTTGATCGCTCAGTTATGAGGGAAAAAAGATTTCTAACCCTAAAGGAGTCCACATTAGCCTCACGTGTCATTAAGATTCACCCCTTTGGCTTCTTTATCTTGCAAATTCCTTACAAATGTTTATCCATCCGCAATCTACTCAGATTCCTTGGCATTTCTCTAGTTCAGTGTTGGCATAGAGTCAATTTGCCCAACTCTTTGTCGTTATTTAGGGTTTGCATTCGGGCTCACCTTTGGTGACTAGTAACTAGAATCCTAAGCTTCTTTTCTTTGATGAATTGTGTCAGATAATTGTAACTATATGTGGAGGTATTGTACAGGCTCTTTGGAATTTGAGTCAATTCGTTGTTTTTATCTACTTGAGGGACTCGTGTTATGATGGACACTTGGGTCTAGTGCTCTTTTGACATCTGATCCTATTTAGCCCAGCATATCTTGAAACCATTTCCAAAGCTGTTCATGTGAGCTCGTTTTTCATGGCTTGTTCCCCAGATATTCCAAGTGTTTTCCAGCTTTGTAATCTTTTTATTTGCTAAAATGCCATAAATTCTTGTCAATGGACACTCTAGCTTGAGCATTTTTGAGAATTATACCATTTAAATACAAACGGGTATTCCCATTCCTTAAATTTGCATCCCATATCCTTTGGAACTTTTTGCACTCAACTAGGTTTCTAGCCTCTGATTTTTTCAGACCTGGGATTTTTATGACACAAGAGACATATGGATGCTCGCCACTGAACTTCTTATCCAGGTTAGTCGATTAAAAGCCCTGTGCTATATAATATATATTTAGTAGAACTATGGGACATATGGAACTTAATTAATTGTTTAAGTCTTCTTGGCGGGGATTGTGCTTCAACCCCTTGGCTAAAGTGGCTTGCATCGTTTGGACACGTAAGATTTTTGGTTGGTGGCACCATTGTTGGGACACTATTGTAGATTGAGAAACAGGGACGGAAGCCTGATTAATTTTATTAATCTCAATCAACCAAAAAAGTTATAGAGAATGGGCTGCAATATTTATAGATATTGCACAGCCAAATACAAACAGGAGATATTAAGTTGCACAGGTGAAACCAAACGTTCCAAAATAAAACAAGCTTCCAATAACATCCGGGAAGCAAAAATTAAATAAAAACAAATATATTGTTCAAAACAATATAATAGCATCCGTGATGAAAGAAAAATATGGTTTATGAAACCATATAACAATACATAACAAAAATATGGTTTATATTATAACCATTATTATTTAATTAATAAAATTAATTAAATAATTATACTATGCATAATTAAATATTAGGATAATAATATTTTATCCTAACATTTACCCCCTTAGTTGTGCATTTTCTGAAGAGATGAGGAGAGAAACTCTCTGAACAACTTAAACTTGTCACGTGCAAGTGACTTTGTGAAAATATCTTGCTCGTTGTTCAAAGTTGTTGGACAAAATTGAAGCTGGATGTTGTGCTTCAACACATGTTCACGTATGAAATGAACCTGAACCTCAATGTGCTTTGTTCTCTCGTGAAAAACTAGATTGCGAACAAGTTTGAGAACACCTTCATTGTCAACATACATGGTAGTAGGTTTGTCCTATGGTATTCCAAGTCCTTCCAGTATGCGACGTAGCCAAATCGCTTCACAGACAGCTTCTCCTACAGAACGATACTTGGCATTCTGTGGAAGAGCGAGAAACAAAGTGTTGTTTCTTACTTCCCCATGATATTGGTCCAGATCCCATAAAGAATACAAATCCAGAAGTGGATTTTCTATCATCAATGTTACCTACATGATCTGAATCCAAATATCCAGTCAAGAAGAAGTTTTCGTTCTTCTTGTATTCTAGACCAAGATCCACTGATCCTTTGAGATATCTCAAAATGCGCTTTGCTACTTTCCAATGACAAACTTTGGGTTCCTGCATGAACCTGGATAGATAGCTCACTGCAAAGCTGATATCTGGTCTAGTGTAGGTTAGGTAAATGAGACTCCCAATCAACTGTTGATAGAGAGTGGCACTTACCTCAGGAGATGGATCTGAACGAGATAACTGTAATCTATTCTCCATAGGTGTAGCAATTGGTGTGCAATCCATCATCCTAAACTTCTCGAGCGTAGTCTTGGTATATTTCATCTGAGAAACAAAAATATGATTCTCTTTCTGCCACACTTCCAATCCAAGACAATAGTGCATCAGCCCGAGATCGGTCATGTCGAATGATCAATTAAGATCTTTCTTCGTTGCATCGATCATCCTCACTGAACTGCCAGTGATGACTAGATCATCGACATAGACAACAACAATCACCATCTCCCCCCTTGCTTTTTGAGGTAGAGATTGGGATCGTATGGATTTCTAACAAATCCATGTTGTACGAGATGCTCATCAATCTTGATGTACCATGCCTGGGGTGCTTGTTTGAGGCCATACAGAGATTTCCTGAGTCTGCATACCTTTGTCTTCTTGACCAGGTACAACATATCCCTCAGGTTGAGTCATGTAGACTTCTTCTTGTAAATCTCCATTTAGGAAGGCACTTTTTACATCCATTTGGTGAACTTTCCATCCAAACTGAGCAGCTAGAGCAAAGATCATCCTGATTGTTTTGATCTTAGCTGTGGGAGCAAATGTCTCCTCATAGTCAATGCCTTCTTTTTGTGTGTACCCCTTTGCTACAAGTCTTTCTTTGCAATTGTCCATTGTCCCATCTGCTTTGTACTTAGTTTTGAATATCCATCTGCATCCAATGGGTTTCTTCCCTGGTTGAAGATCGACAAGCTGCCAAGTGTTATTCTTCATCACTGATTGATATTCAGAATCCATGGCATCTTTCCAAGCTTTTGACTGTAGGGCTTCCTGGACTGTAGAGGGCTCATCTGATTCAATAACTCTACTCATCAAAGCAAAGTTAACTTCTTCTCTTTCTTTACTACGAGTCCGTGGTCCAGGGGTGGATGTATCCGGTGGAGCATCCAATCTTGCATCTCGTAATGTACTTGTACACCATTTAGGCATACGTTGAACTATTCCCATGGGTTGTGGTTCTATCTGATCAACACCATCATCCCCATCATCACTTTCATCTTCTGAGGGAACATTAGCTTCAATTTTTACAATAGGTGAAAAATCTACATCTTGCGAGTCTGGAGGAGGAGTCTCTGCTTCCTTCTTCTTGAAAAACTCAACATCTCTACTTGGTGTAGACTTTTCTGGTCTTAGGATCCATCAATCTATACCCAAGAGTCTCTTCACTGTACCCAATGAAGATGAGTTTTTGTGACTTCATGTCCAATTTATTTCTGTTCTATTTGGGTATGTGCATGCTTGCTTTGCACCTGAATACTCTGAGGTGTGCAATGGATGGTTTCCTTTTTAACCATGCTTCTTGTGGTGTAATTCCATCAAGAGTAGTTGTGGGTGCTCTGTTCAACAAATACACTGTTGTTTTTGCTGCTTCTGCCCAAAATGTCTTTGCAAGTCTAGAATCATCGATCATGCATCACACCATTTCCATGATAGTACGATTTCTTCTCTCAACAACACCATTTTGCTGTGGTGTGTGTGGAGGAGGCATTTGTCGATGAATCCCATGAGTTTATAGGTAGTCTCTGAACTCATCACTAGTGAATTCCCCCCCTCGATCTGAGCGGAGAGTTCTGATGTGATGACCAGTTTCTTTCTCAACTGCTACTTTGAACTTTTTAAAGGTTTCAAAGGCTTCACTTTTCTTGTGAAGACAAAAAAATCCACATTTTCCGTCGAATAGTCATCAACACAAAGCATGAAGTACTGGAACCCAGAATGACTTGGCTGCATTGGACCACAAATATCGGTATGAACCAGGTCAAGTTTACCATGAGCTCGAAATGTACTCTTTTGGAATGAAGCTCTGTGTTGTTTTCCTGCTAGGCAGTGAGGACACTTGTCTGTATCCTTCTGAAGAGAAGGTAGCCCATGTACCATATTACGCCGGTGAAGTGTTTCGAGATATTTGAAACTAACATGACCAAATCTCTGATGCCACAACTGTGCTGAGGTGGAGTTTTTAGCCACAAGTGCTTGATCATCTCTATAAAACAAAATCAAGTTGGAACATGCATCCCACATTGGAGGCTTTTGCAATTATTTTCGAGCCTCTTGATTTATCTCAAATCAAACACATTTTCTTGCCGGATTGACTATCAAATTCAATTTTCAGGTTGTGATCTAGGAGTTGACTAACTGAAAGAAGATTCTTTGTCAACCCAGGGACATATAGGACATCTGATAGTCTACATTTGCGTGAACCAAGGGGTAGAGAGATGTTCCCAATCCCCTGAACTGTATATGAAGAATCATCTCCCAATGAAACATGATTTTTTGATGGTGTGTCCCTCATTGAGATAAACCAGTCTCTATGGCCGGTCATGTGTCGAGTGGCTCCTGAATCAACATACCAGACATCACTAGATGACGTGGATGGTTCACTTGATCAAGCAGTGAACAAGAAGTCTTCATTGTCTAACTATTCTTGTTGCTCAGCAATATTACCTTACTGGTGGGGTCTTCTTTTCCAGTTCCCCTTTTTCTACCCGTGATAGTTGTTAGAATGTCCCTTGTAAGATTGTTGTTGTTGTGGTCCAGAGTTGCTTGATGAACCTTTCTTATAAGTGTTATACCAACAATCTTTTAAGTCATGTCCTCTTTTGCAAATTGGACATTGCTTCTTCTGTTGATTGTCCCCATGATACTGATTCTGATGTTGGGACTTCTGATAGGATTTAGGTTTTCCTTTACCTTTTCCTTTCCATTTTTGATGTGAAGATAGTGCCTGCTCCTCTTCATCATCCTTATTGTGCATTGCTTCCTCTTGTTGCAGTAGGTTTACTAGCTTGTCAAAACTAATTGTCGTATCTGACAAGTTTAGAGTTGTGACAAAAATGTGGTAAGAAGAGGGGAGAGATCTCAGAACAATAGGAATGAGAGATTCATCTTTGACCTCTTCTCCTAGGGCTAGAAGTGAAGCCCTCAACTCTGCAACTCTTCTTAAGAAAGCTTCAATTTTCTCATTTTGCTTGAACTTCAATGTATGTAACTGACTCTGCAAATTTAGTATGACATTCTTGTTCTTGGCCTCATATATTGTGCTCATCTTATCCCACACTTCTTTTGCTGTTGTGGCATCTCGAATGTGGGCTTGCACATCGTCAGACACTCCAAACAAGATGATGAGTTTTGCTTTCTGATCTGCTCTATCAAACTGTCGTTGTTGTGTTGTATCAGTTGTTGATCTGGTTAGAGTACCAGTCACAACAGGCCAAATTTCTTCAAACTCAAGTTGTGTCTTTATTTTTGTCTTCCATGCAGCATAGTTATCTTCCTCTGAGCAATTGTGAATCTGGAAGAAAAAATTTGGGGGCATTGGTGCCCATTTTGCAGAGATCACTGACAGGGTTTGGCTCTTATCACTCCAGGTATTAGGTCTCCCAATCTATATACCGTTAGTCTGATATACCAAACCTTTTTATATATGTGCCCTTCCGATATACCCGTCGGTACATGGAAGAAGCTCGCCCTTTCTATATACCCGGTGGTACGTGAAAGAATTCAATATGTGGTACCAAAACAGTACTGCTGGGGTCTGTGTGATTATTGACACCAGCTTAAGGAAATATCCTCATATGCGCACGTAACTTCGCTATATACTTGAATAATTTCTCAGTCTGGATTTATGTTGTGCAATCGTTGATAGACGGATGGGATGGTTCATAGTGTGTGCACTGTGATCTTATAACTCCTCGTCGATTTATAGGGACGATGCCCAGATGAAGTTGTTACAGCTATATTAGGTGTTAAGTGAAGTAGTATTTGTGACGGATTTACCCATAAGAACTTCCCAGAGGCACCGTATATACCGAAATGCTGTGAATGAGATCTAGGATCTCGTGAGTGTTACAAAACCAATTTTTTTAATTTTTTTTAATTACAATTATGCCAGTTTTTGAGCAGTTACAAAGTTTACAGTTGACTATGGAAACCTGTAAATTAGTACAATATGCAGCAGTATACAATTTACATTCAAAAAACTGGACAATTTGAATGGCAGGCAAAAATTTCTGTTTCGCGAGTCCTGGTGGCCTCCTGAGCCCAATACGACCAAAAATGCTAAAAATTGCAAAAAAATAGCTGGAAATGCAATTTTTAGATGGGTCTCCTTTTGTAAAAAATGTCCAAAATGAAAAACCAGGACGAATGGGAGAAATAAAAAATTTACCCCTAAATTAGGGATTTCTCCGCTAAATTTAGTTAATTATAACTAAATTTGAATTTCCCTGCTAAATTTAGCAGTTCTGCTAAACTTCCCGCCAAAAGGTTTGAGAGGGGGATTTGACCCCCTTGACCTCCTTTAGTGTGAGTGTCTTACAAAATAATAGGCTAGCCACTTGGGTGGCCTAGTCAAACTAAACACAAAGTGAAGACATTTTATTTAAGACACGTGGAATTTTTCCACTTATCTCAAGGACCACCTTTTGCTTCCACTGTTGAAGGTGTGCCATTTGGACATGTGGAAAGAGAAAAGGTTCCAAATTCTTTTGCAGACCCGCAAGCCCAAATTTACACTTGGGAAAATTTTCCCCTATGACCCTGCAAACCCGCTTTTGGAAAAACAAATCATCCTCAGGCCCATCATCCCGCATTTTCCATGTTTGGCCTACTTTTTCGACTTTACATAAGAAATCCTTCTCGGGCACACAGTCCCGCAATTATACTTGTGCCTTTTGTGACAAGTGTAAAAATGAAAAAATATCTCCCGTTGGCCTGTAACTTGCGAAATATGAGGAGTTAGAAGGACTTCTTTATATCTCTGAAAAGGGGAAGAAATTTCTTATATGATGGAAATTCTTTCAGGTGGCCTTAAGTGCTTAAAATATGTAAAAAAAAAATAGGTTAAAGAAAAAAAGGGGGAAAATGGTGTTAGTTGACCTAAAAATAAGTGTGAGCATATTTGGCCAACAATTTGATGACTCATGGGGATCACCTGCCTGCTAGGTGAAACAATCAGTTGCCTTAAAGCATCCATTGGGCATGGAGTCTACTTGGTAAACACAAATCTGATCTGAACTTTGAAATCTGATCCCTAAGCCACTTGGAAATGCCAGTCAAACCAGAGCTAACTCACCAAATGCTACTTCAAATTTCCTTTGCACAAGAAACAAAATACCACAACATAGTATGTACAAAACTAGAAAATCATACATGCTCCAAGTGGAACATGCAGAGTGTGCACAAGCACTTCTTCTACTAAAAACAAATCTACTCGTATTGTACACTAACTAGAGAGAAAGAGGACTCATACAAATCCTACAACTGGTAGGGAGAAGTAGATTCCCTTTCTCAAAAGGGGAAACCATGCAAATGATTTGACACTAAATATGGCTGCTTGTATGACCAAAAAACTGACAAGAGGTCGATCCTCCACCCATATCATCAAGGTATCAACATCAATCAAAAATACCTCCTCAAGTTGATTGGCATTGGACTCCTAGAGGTGTTGGTGGTGACCCTTGGTGCTTTGATACTCAACCTCATACCCTGAAGTGGGCATGAATGGTATTGGATTCTCCCTTGGATTCAATGAAGCCAAGTACCTGATTGGGCATAGTCTAGTCTGATGGATGTGCCCATTGCTCTAAACTTCAACTCCAAGAATGGAGTCTTCTTGCAGACCTTCCTTGATGGGTGGTGTGGGAGAGATGATGACATCCTCTTGCTCTTTCCCTTCCTTCTCCTGAGAAGAAAATGGAGGATTCATAGCTTCTAACCTTGGTTCCAGATGGTTGTTATGAAGTGCAAGATGGTGTACTTGAATGCTCTCCTTCATGGCAGCAAGCTCATATGCATGGAGGGTGGATGATGGAAGAGTAAATAGTGTTATCTCCTCAAGTTCCTCTCCATCAAAGTAATCTTCCAATTATGACAGATAGTCTGCCTCCTTATTGTCCTGTTGCATGTGCTCAACTTCCTCCATGGTGTCCTCATAATCTACAACTTGCTCACCATGGTTCCCTTCATCCTCAAACATGAAGTTTGAAAGATAAAACTCTTCTTCAACATTAGAGCTTCAAGGGGATGAAGTGGGAGGAAGAACTAAAGGTTCTTATATTGCTTGCTTTGAAATTGGAGCCTCTGAAACTATATGATCCTCCTCCGTCATGGTTTTATCAATCAAATAAGGCCCTTCAAATGAAAGAAAAAATTCTTCAATAATGCTTTCTTCAGTAGGTGGCCTCAACTCTTATTTGATCTCTCCTAGCTTCTCCTCTTCAATGGGACTTGGAGATGGTTGTTCTTTCTCCTTAAATGGTTTTGAAGGTTGGGTTAGATCAACATCCTCTTCAGATAAAGTTCCATTATGGACACTGCATTCAGAGTAAATAGATTGTCAGTCTTCTCCTTCTTCTTCTTGTTCCTCTTTTTGTACAAACTCGGCCTTAGCCACCACTGGCTCTTCATCCTTGACCTCCACTGTTGCCTTAACCATTAAGGGGATCTTTGTAAACCAAAATCTGGCAGCCCAACACTTCATATCTTCTATCATTTCTTATCTATTGGGTTCCTCTTCTTGTTGTTCTCCTTGAATGAATTAGGAAGGCAAGAGGAGTGGTAGAATGGGATTCAACCATTTTTTCTATTGTTTTTGGTGGAGGGGGAAGTGGACTTTCTTATTTGTTTTGAGGGGATCACTACTTAGAAGGTGTTGGTATCCATATTCATTCTCCTTTTCAACATGAGCAGCAACACAGATTCAATAGGGAGCTTAGAGCTAGATAGATCATAGTGTGTACCGTTTTGTAGCTAGGGATGAGATCTTACTAGCCCTTTGTTACTCAAATTTCTGGAGAGATGGATATCACCTTTAAGAGTATTTGACCTATACTCACTACTTTAGGTCATGCCTCTTTGACCAGGGTGAGAGGACCCTTAGTGTAATCTTTGTTTGATGAAGGAGATGGAGATATCCTTCTTTTGCACAAATTCTATGAAGAGAACCTTGGGAAAATATAGTCAATACTCCATGATTTAAATTTTAATAGTTGTCACTTCTAAATGATGGAGATAATTTCAACACAAGGTTAGGGTTACTAAAGACATTAAGAAATCCGGATTGTTCTGCATTTTGCAAGTAGATTTTGTTCCTTTGTTAATACACAAGGAAAAAATGGATAGTTTAGGATGGATTCATTGTTTTTGAATAATTTTGGTGGGAGCTAAAGAAGGATAAAGTTGATTATACCATATCTTCAAAGGGACTTCACAACAATAAACAACTCGAAAATAGAAATATTTAGAATAGTTAAGATGCTTCTTCAACCAGAAGGTGTGCTTCAATGGAGGCCCATATAAGCACATTTTCACATAATATTTGAGACTCTAACATGAAGGCTCAAATTGAAAGACTCAATTAAACACCAAAGTCTCTGATTAATCATGCCTAAGGTACACCTGAAGACTTACAAAAAATATTTATCAACAAATGATAGTGAACTGATTTTAAATTTTTTTATCTCATCTAAGATGAAGGATCTTCTTGAAATGAAATTGAAAATATCATTAAACTATCACAGGGATAAGATCGTGTGTGATTTCACAAAAATTCCAATGTAATATTGCAATAGGAATGAAAGAAACTATTTGCAGACATTCTGAAACAAAGCAGACACAAATTTCTAGAGATTGGACACAAATTAATTTCAAAGTTTCTCTGATTCATCAGTAGGGGAAAGCTTCCAGAGAAATATTAGTGCTCTTCAATGGCTATACATATGCAACCAACTTGACACGATAGAAACTCTAAAACACAAGAAAATAACATGTTATCTCAGCTTTGGTCTCTCACAAGGATGGATTTCTCAAATTTTCTCTTAGGAATTCAAAATTTCACCATTTGCAAGAGTATTCTCATTGCATTAATACATTTTCCCACTCAATTTTCCCCCCAAAAGAGAATAATATTTGAGGGACCTTTGTCTGTTACCAATTTGTTTCAGATAGGGACGTTTAACACATTGAGATCCTAGATTTTTTCCTTTGAAGTTGCACAGATGAGATACATGGAGGTCTCCACAGGATTTTGGAATTTTCAACGGTCAACTTTACCTCTTAAGAATCTAGGACACATGGCAGGTTGACACTTGTTTAAGTCTTCCTTTTACACCTAGCCTTTGAATTTTTGTCAAAGAGACATGTGGCTCTTTCTATGGCTCTGCCCTATTTCTTTGTGTTTCGGCTAAGTCCCTTTTGTTTGGCGAGGCCATACGTCTAACCCTGGACACATGGAGGTTCAACACTTGTTTGGGACTTCCTTTTAGGCTACATCCCTTTAAATTTGCATCGATGATACATATGGTAGCTCTGCGCTTAGTTAGGGTCTGCCTCTAGATTTTAACTTTGAATTTGCACCAAAGAGACACATGGAGGCTTCCACCAACCTTCTTATACTTAGTCGATTAAACAGACAAATATCTCACTTTATTCATACCTGGGACACATGGAGGCCTAGCGCTTGTTTGAGTCTTTGGCTTTGGCTTCGAGCCTTGAAGGTGCACCATTTGAACAGGTGGAGGCTTCTGCTAACCCTCTTATACTTAGTAGATTTAAACGGTTGGCTCTATCCTCTTTTTGGACCTGGGACACGTGGCGATCCTGTGCTTGTTTAGGGAACCACCTTCAGAGTTGATCTTTGAAGTTACACCGAGTAACACGTGGCACATTCTGCTGGTTCTACCCCATTTTGACTTTTCAATTATTGACTTTGTCCCTCTTCGGAACTGGGACACGTGGAAGCTTAGCGCTTTTTTGGGTGACCGCATTTTGCTTCAAACGTTGAAGGTGTGTTGTTTAGACACGTGGAAAGTGAAAATTTTCCAAAATGCCCTAAAAATCTACAAGCCTGAATTTACACTTGGGAAAAATTTCCCTTGTGGCCCCGCAGACCCATTTTTGGAAAAAGAAATCATCTCCAGGCTTGTCAGCATGTATTTTCCATGTTTGGCAAAAAGACATCTCTGAGCCCGTCGGTCCACTTTTTCCACTTTTCATAAGAAATCCTACACAGAAAGAAGGCATCAACTATGAATAAACCTTTACACCCAATGGAAATATCAAAACCATCATGGTTGTATGCGCAATAGCAACACAAAAATTGATGGAAACCTCAACAAATGGATGTCAAGCATTTTTTCCTCGATGGTGATCTCAAATAATAAGTTTATACGACCCAACCTAAAGGATTTGTTGATGAAAAACATCCTAAAAATTAATTTCATCTCATTAAATCACTTTATAGACTGAACAAGATTCTAGGGCATGGTACATTAAGATAGATGACCACCTTATGCAACATGGTTTCACCCGTAGCCCTTGTACATAAAGAAGGTGGGACCAAAAATTATAATTTTTATTTTCTATGTGGATGATATTTTGATCACTAGAAGTTCAGAAGATTGGGTTGATATTATGGAGAATGACCAAAAACGATCCTTGAATATGACTAAGTTGGGGCTGTTGGTGCTCAAATTAGTCTCGCCCTTTTTGTCATTGAAATTCTTTAGTTTACGGGCTCTGTTGTGTTTTCTATCTCCCCGTATTAATGTTTGAAGACTCAGTATTCCATTTTCTTTTGATGATCAGCCACTTCCTTGGTCAAGGATCACTTAAAAGTCCAGAATTTTTTTCTCGTTCCTCTATCCATATGAAAGAGTCTATAACTTGGGCATAAAACTCAGGTTTTCCTTTCCTTCTATTTTCCGCAGTCACATTTTATTGTCCCTATATTTTGTGTCCGAAATATCTATAGAAACATGATTATATGTATCTTGGAGGATCACATTTGGGCCTTATATAATTTCCAAACTCTCTATCCATGAAGAAAGATTCATGTCTGGGCTCAAAAGGTGATTTTCCTGCATTCTACGGTTTGACAAGTGTATTTTCCCTGTCAAATTTGCTTCTCAACATCGATGTAAAATTGTCCCTTTCTTGTTGGATGCATCTTGGTGGGGAACTTTTAAAATTTTAAGGCCCACTTTAGACCCAAATCTTTTCCATGCGGAGGACCAAGCTCATTTGAAAATTCACCTTTTGATTTTTCCTTGGAGTTACACTAGGGAGACATGAGGAGGTTTCCGCTGCCTTGCCCAGACTTAGAAATTTTTTTCTTGAGTCTAGAAATATTTTGGTGGAACATGCACACATGAAGGGTTGGTGCTCATTTGAGGATCCACCTTAGGGTCCCACCTTAACAGTTGCGATAGCGATACATGTGGAGGCTTCCGTCGGCTCCGCTTTGTACTTAAACTTTTTAAAGTAATTTTAAAAGACCTAGGAAAAATGAAGGGACCACGCTTGTTTTGGGACCAGCCCTTAAGTTTTATTTTGAAGAAGTGTTAGGAGGACACTTGGATTCTTCTGCTCACTCTGCCCATTGCTTGAAATTTTCAACGGCTAAAGAAAAATGTCTCGTACCCTAGACACATGGCGCCTTTCACTGAACATTCCAAATTTTTAACAAAATTTGCTAGAATTAGGCGCGTGTTGGGCCTGCACTTTTTAGGGGTCTCTACTTTTGGGGACCATCTAAAAATGCACCATTGAGACATGTGGAGGCTTCCGCTGGCTCCTTTTTACATTCAGACTTTGCAAAGGCCAAAAGGCATTTTTCTTGGGCCTAGGGCATGTGGAAGGCCCGCACTTGTTTGGGACTTGTCTCTGTGCTTCTCCTTTGTAGTTGCGTAAAGGAAATGCGTGGATGGCTATGATATAAAGTGGAAAATGGGAAAAATAAATGGTTGTTGTGTATTACGTCTAATTTTCTACAATTTTTACTCCAAGACTCCTGGGGATGTGAATAAATACTATTTTTCATCATTCTTTGATGAAATTTCTTGTCGTCTCAATCTCTAAAGTGCCATTTGATGGATTTTGAACTTAATTGTAAGTCCAATAATTGTTAAGGTTGATATTTTGAAGTTGGAATTGCTCAGGCACTTGCAAAAATGGGAATTACCAGAGGAGATGGATGTGGGGCAGAAGTGCAGATGAAAGAGAGGGAAAAATGATGAAATGATGAAAGTGCAGGTGTAAAAGATGAAATAGGTTTTGCCTCGAGAGCAAAAAGGATTACCTGTCATATCCAGTTGTGTAGATTCACAAAAAAATCATTAAAAATGGAATTTCTCACATGATAGAATCAGAATGATTAGAAGGATTGCCAATATTTTTTTGGCATGGCATCCTAGTCATTAGTCGAGGACCTAAGAAATGTGATCAGTTCACAATTGGTCCACCTAGCAGCTTTTAGATCTAAATTTGTTAAACATCCCTATCTAAAACAAATTGGTAACGATAAAAGGTTCCTCGAATATTCTTCTCTTTTGGGGGGGAAATTGAGTGAGAAAAATTTATAAATGCAATGAGAATACTCTTGCAAATGGTCGAGGGTTGAATTCTTAAGAGAAAATTTGAGTAAGTCTTCCTTAGAAACCAAGCCGAGATAACCTGTTATTTTCTTCTATGTTATATTTTCTATCATGTTGAGTTTGTTGCAGATGTACAGCCATTGAAAACCACTGAGATTGCTCTAGAAGGTTTCCCCTACTAATGAATCTAAGAAATTTTGAAATTAATTTGTGTCCAATCTCTAGCAATTTGTGCCAGCTTTGTTTCCAAATGTCTTTAAATGGTTTCTTCCATTCCTGTTGTAATCTTACATTGAAATCTCTATGAAATCACATAGGATCTCGTCCCTGTGACATTTTAATGGTATTTTCAATTTAATTTCAAGAAGAGCCTTCATCTTGGATGAGATAAACAAATTTAAAACTAATTCATTGTCATTTGTTGATAAAGATTGTCTGTAAGTCTTTGGGTGTGCCTTAGGTGTGATTGATCAAAGATTTTTGTGTTTAATTGAGTCTTTCAATTCGATCCTACGTGTTAGAGTCTCAAAGATTGTGTGAAAATGTGTTGATATGAGAATCCACTGAAGCGCACCTTCTAGTTGAAGGAACATCCTAACTAGTTTGAAGCTTTCTATTGTTGAGTTGTTGTTTGTTGTGAAGTTCCTTCTAAGATCTGGTATAATCAACTTTATCCTGCTTCATCTCCAACCAAAATTATTCAAAAACCCTGAATCCACCTGGAACTACCCCTGTTTTCCTTGTGTATTAAGAAAGGAACAAAATCTATTTACTAAAATATGTAGAACAATCAAGATTTCGTAATGTCTTCAGTAACATAAGCCTTGTGTTGAAAATATCTGCATCTTTTAGAAGTGATAACTCTTAAGAGTAAAATTATGGACTATTGACCATATTTTCCCAAGGTTTTCTTCATAAAATTTATCCAAAAGAAGGATATCTCCATCTCATTCATCAAACAGAGGTTACACTAAGGGTCCTCTCACCCCAGTCAAGGAGGTACGACCTAAAGTAGTGAGGACAGGTCAAATCCTTGTTGAAGGTGTTATCCATCTCTCTACACATTTGAGTGACAAAGGGCCAATTAGATCTCATCCCCAGGTACAAAATGACACACACTATGATCTATCTGTCTCTAAGCTCCATGTGCAATCCATGTTTCTCCTCAGCTTGAAAGGGAGAACAAATTTGGATACCAACACTCGTGGCATCGTTACATGGGACTCATTGAAGTATTTGAACAAAGGTGTACACATACAGACCCTTGTAATATCTCTTACATGATGTAAGTGCTAATACATTGACAAAACATCATTATCTGTTTAGATCTGTAAAAATTACTCAAAGTTGTGAATTCTGAGTGTAATATTTCCATTTTATATAGTTATTGCACTAAGATTTGTATCATCATTGATAAACTTGGGTAAAATAAGAGAAGATCTTGTAAGATTTGCATGAATTTGGTATTGATATATATTTGATAGGTTTTTCATAGTGCATTTGCACAAACTAAGGTGAAAATCCTTAGTGGCATCTCCATGTTGCTTAAATTCTTTATAAATACCAGTGTCTTAACAAATATCAAGTAATATTTGTCATTAATATATGAAAATCTTGAAGGAAGAATATTTTTCTTCACCAAGGACCCTAGTAGAAGGTTTTTTAAAGAGCTTGGAAAGTCTAATTTAGAAGGAAGAAGAATTTGGAAGGTTATTGGAAATAAAGCTTCAAGAAAAGTGATCTCCATTGGTGAAACTGATCATCCCGTGATTGAATATTGCAATACTTCCTCAACTATTTCTGAATCAGGTAGTCTCTTTTTTGAATTTAATTCTCCATCTAGAGAGGGTCATTCATCTGTATTTGAAACATTTGCTTCTTAATCTGCCCCTATATTTTCAAAATCTAATAGAGTTTTCCAAGAGATGGAGCATTTAGAGGGCAATCATTCTAAAAATTGCATCCATGTACCACACAAACCCCTCAATCCTCATCATTCTATATCTCCTATAAGATCAATTCCTTAAAATAGTATGGCTTAGCCTCTACTCATACCTCCTTTTTTTTTTAATACTTTTGGTCCCATCAGTTTTAGAGGTATGGTTGCCTATCCAAATGCTTTGCCATAAGATGTCAGAAATAGATAGCCTAAGTTTCAAGGAAATAATGTAATAACTGGTGATCAACACTTGAAACTCTTTGTCAATATGATGTAGGACTTCGAAATAGATTTTGAGGATGTATACATTAAATTATGTATCCATACTCTAGAAGAAGATGCAAGGGACTAGTATAAATCTCTGCCAGATTATTCCATTAACTCCTAGACAGAGATGAAGAATGCTTTTAGAATGTAGTATGATGATAAATAGACCCTAGGTTTCTTTTATCAGAGTTTGAAAATATAAAAAATAATCCTAATGAATTAGTGCATGATTTCAATACAAGATTTAACAAAACATTGAGAATACTACCTGTTAATTTGAGGTCATGTGATGAATCATGTCTATAAAGTATTCATATGCATTTGATAAGAAAGTTTCTTACTATTTGAGGGATAAGAACCCTAGGACTTTGAGGCAAGCCTTTACCATGGATCTACAAATTGAGAACAACATTAAAGTTGTTGGTAAACCTCCTAAGAGGGAGGGTGTTAAACTGATCAACCCTGAGAAGCCTTAATCAAGTATGGTTATGGATCTTGAGGAAGTTTTAAGGAATTTGCTCAGGGCTATCAAAGAAATCTCTTACAAGCTGGAAGAGAAAGGAATTGGACAAGGTTCTTAGGGTCAACATAGGAAACAAGGAAAATACAGACTTACAAATCATCCTAGAAATGATCAGAGGTCTGATGATAGAGGTAAAGGACCCATGGGAAATAGATAACCCCAAGATAGGGAAAATAGAATAGTGTCTGATCCTCTAAATTCTAGAGCTGTTGTTGTTGAAGAAACAAATCAAATGGATTGGTGTGAAAAATGCTTATTACGCCACCCACCATTTGAAATAGATCAGCAAGTTGAAGAAGTTGATGATGATGATAACACTAATGATGATGCATGCATGGTGGACTACTTTACAAGCTCACAATAAGGAGAAAATTCAACTGAGGTAATAAGTGCAAGAATTGCTGTAAGTTTTTGGGACTGCATTCATCAGGTACCTCTTCTTCCTCCCTCTCATGCTTTAGAAATAGATATGGTACAAGCATTTGAACTTCCTAATAATGATTTTGAGTACCTTAGATCTCTAATGATTAAGAAGTACAATGGATGAATCCCATTAGAAGAGGATAGACAAGTATTAATGAATGTTGTTGTTGCCCAAGAAAAGGAGTATAACACAAGAAGTAAAGCTATCAAAGTGGCAGGGCCTTAAGCCAAAACAAAGACCTCAGTTCTCACCAATGTCCCAAAAGAGGCTCCAAAGAAAGATGCATCTAGAAAAGGCGTTGTTGTCTCAAGTAGAACTGGTGTTCCCACCCATGCCCAAAATGTTAAAAAGCTTGTCGCATCTAATGAGTTTTCCAGCCTTTCTCTAAGTTCTGCTTTGCACAGATACATTCCCTATGAAATTTCCCAAGTCTTGAGTCAGATCAAGATTTATGTCCCAATTGTTGAACTGCTTAGGATTCTTGAGCACAAAAAAGGGATTTTGATTATTTTGGATTGGAGGAAGATAGGAATTCCCAAGTCAGAAATATAAATAATGTAAATATTGCTTCTCCAACCATTGCAAACCTAGAAAAAACACTAGCATTGAAGGAAATTGGTGAACCACTTGAATTTTACTTGGGAACATATTTGGTTGAGTCTCAATTAAATGTTGATCCATTTTTTATAACACTGATTATTAAAGATAGACTGCTGCACAATTGTATGTTTGATTCTAGAGCATCCTGCAATGTTATGCCTCTGGAAGTCATGAATGAATTGAACATTAAAGTGATAACAACTTATGGTAAGTGCACTGCAATGGATTCTAGAGAGGTCCCAATTGTAGGGTGTGTAAAAGGTTTGGTGGTACAACTTGTAGCTTATCCAGGTAAGAACTTAAAACTTGACGTTGTTATTATTGTTTTCCCTGCCAAATGGGGCATGTCGTTATCAAGAAAGTGTGCTACAAGTGTTGGTGGAAGTGTTTAGATGGATATTTCTTTTTCCACCATTCCATTTGAAGGCAGTATTGTAAAGTTTTATGGAGAGAAGAAAATGTTGCACCTCATTGAAGATCCAAATAATGCTTCTTACGAAGTGTTATATGTTGATGTGGATACAAATAACTTTGTGGGGTTTGCTGATGGCAAGGAGGACAAGATTAATTAGTGTAAATTTCTTGAATAAGTGGCTTTACCTTAGACCTTGTTATTTGATGGAACCTGTTCCAAGTTTGGAAATGGTGCTAGCATTGTTTTGATTTCTCTAGGACAAGAAGAGTTTGTATTTTTCTTTCAAACTTAACTTTGAATGCACTAAAAAAACTACTAAATATAAAGCATTGTTATTAGGCTTGATAACTATGTGGAAATATGGTGCAAAGGATATCATTGTCAAAGGGGATTCAAAATAGGTTGTTAAGAAAATTAGAAAATTGTATGCTACTAAAAATCAGAGAATGAAACAATACAAGCATGTAGTCTTGGATTTGATTGAAATGTTTGAATCTTTTAATATTGTGCACCATGATAAAATTTCTAATGTTGTTGCAGACAAGTTAGCAGTGATAGGATACAAATTTGGGAATTATACAATGTCTCCATTTTGTGAGTATGATGTTGAAATACTAACAAGGCCATCTGTCCCTGATAACGTTAAAAATTGGCAAGTGTTTGATGATGATGCCTAGGTGAAATGGTTTCTGCATAAGCAAGGTGAGCTTCCTAACCAAAATATAGATTGGGAACCAATGATACGTGTTGTTGAAGGAAAGGAAAGTTTATTTGGAAAAGATATCATCCAACTAAAGACAAAAACAATTCCTAGAGGTTTGGTGGCACTTGAGTTGAACTTTCATAATGCTTATTACATTATTAAAACCATTTTTTCATTCTCAAGAGATTTGGAAGAGCACGATCTAGGCACTAAGAAAAAACCATGCAAAATATGGTTAGGAAGCAATCTCGACAAGGAAGAGAAGCAGTCCTATGTTCAGTTGCTGAAGAAATATCAAGACTGCCTAGCTTGGTCTTACTCTTAGTTAAAGGAATACAAGGAAGATTTGTTGCAACATGAAATTCCTATTGAATATAATGCCAAGCCTTTTAGGAAAAAACAGAGGCCCATCAATCCATTCTTTTCTTTGAAGATGTAAGAAGAAATGAAGAAGTTGAGGGATGGAGGGATCGATTAGCCCACAAGGTACTCATCTTGGGTTGAAAACCTAGTGCCTATAGGGAAAAAGAATGGTGATATAAGTTTGTGCGTAGACTTCAGGAACCTGAATAAAGCATCATTGAAAGATAATTACCCTCTTACAAACATGGAGAATATGCTATAATTGGTAACTGCTTTTGAATTGTTTTCCACTCTGGATGGTTTTTGTGGCTATAATCAAGTTATTGTGAAGTAGTCAATAACAATAAAGAATGCCTTTACTACTCCTTGGGGAACTTATGTCTATGTTAGGATTCCTTTTGGCTTAATGAATGTTGGATAAACTTTCCAAAGGGCAATGGATGTAGCATTTTTCGGTTATATTAATGACTTTATTGATGTTTATCAAGACGATGTAACCGTGTTTTCCAAGAAAATAAATGATCACTTGTAACACATGGAGAGAATGCTAATAAGGTTTAAAGAGTATGGCATATCATTGAATCCTATGAAGTTCCACTTTGGATTGCAAAAGGCAACATTGATTGGTCACATTATATCAAAAGAAGGGGTCATGATTGATCTTGAGAGAGTGAAAGCCATCACCAAGGTTCCAATTCCAAGAACTAAGAAGGGAATTCAATCCTTATTTGGACAAATAAACTTTATCAGAAGATTTGTGTCTAATTTTGCTGAGATGACCATCCCCATTACTAACATGTTGAAGAAGGACCAAGTTATGAAATGGGAAGAAGCTTCCATTAAAAATTTCAATGGGATCAAGGAATCACTAACGCATGCCCCAATTTTTGAAGCTCCAAATTACAAGAATCCTTTTCAAGTGTTTTCCTTTTCTCGAGAAAACACCATTGCATCTTTTTTGTTATAGAAGGATGATGAAGGGGCTGAGAGACCAATTTCCCTTTTTAGTAAGGCTTTGCAAGGAGCTGATTTGAAGTACACCATCATGGAGAAGAAAGAATTTTCCTTGGTGAAAGAAACAAAGGTGTTCAGACCCTACATCTTGAGCTCTAAATTTGTTGCTTATGTTCCCCATACCATGGTGAAAGACATCTTATTAGAGATGGAGGTCTCAAGCAAAAGATCCAGATGGGTGAACAAGTGACATGGATATCTAAACCATGAAATTGGTAAGAGGTTTGGGCCTAGCTAAGATTCTGGCTGAGAGTAACTTGCAAACTATTGAGGTGAATGAAGTGGGAGGAGAAAGGTTGGATTTCCTTGAAAATTTTATAAGCTCTGAATGGTACAAACATATAATATTTTATCTCAAACACTTGTGCTGACCTGAACATTTGAGTAAAAATCATAAAAGAGAGCTTAAGTTAGCCTCTCAGAAATATTTCATTATTGATTTTGGGTTATCTTGGAAGAACATAGAGGGAGTGCTCTTAAGATGCATTCTTGAGGATGAAGCCCCGAAGGTAATTGCTGATCTCCATGGAGGAGTTTGTGGGGGACATTTTACTGGAAGAGTTAAAACACATAAAATCTTGAGGGTTGGTTATTGGTGGCCAACTATCTTCAAGGATACAACTCTATTGGTTAGGAGATGTGAAATTTTCCAACATTTTTTCTAGAAGAATGAAATATTCAGGCTCCCTTCCTTTGCAACTTGTGTCAGTTGAAGCCCCATTTAGACAACGGGGAATGGATTTCATTGGGGAAATTTTTTATCCTTCTAGTGATGGTCATAAATGGATTATTGTAGCCAATAAGTATTTCACTAAGTGGGTGGAAAAAAATCCCCACCAAGAAGGAAACACACCAAGTTATCATGGAATTCATGCTGAACCAAATCATATGCATATTTGGAGTGCCAGTTAAAATTTTTGCTGATAATGCCATGAGTTTCAGAGCCAAACGTTTGATGGAAATGTGTAAAGAGTATGGAATCAATTTGACATATGTTTCTAAATACAATCCCCAAGGATATAGACAAGTTGAGTCCAGCAATAAAAAAAACTTGTTGAAGATCATTAGAAGAACTTTGGAGCTGAATAAAAAGAAGTGGGATGAGAAACTGAAGTTTGCTTTTTGGACTAACAGAATCACTGTCAAAAGAGCTACTGGTAAGATCCCATTTGAGTTGGTATATGGAATTTAAGCTTTTCTGCCCCTTTATTTGTAATTGTCTTTATTTAAGTTTGTTCAACAAATTGAAGATCAAGAAGTTAGTCCATATGATGCTCGAATCAATCATATTATTCAGTTGGATGAAGAAAGAGGGGCATCCCATTAGTGGCATGTGAAGTTCATAGAAAATTTGAAGAGGTTATTTGATAAGAAGGTGACTCCCAGAGCTTTCAGCATTGGGGATCTTGTGTTTTTATGGGATATTCGGCATGAAGATAAGGGAAACATGGTAAATTTGACACATTGTGGATGGGCCCTCATTCAATTGATATTCAAATTGGTGAGAATACTTTATTCCTAAAAGACTTAGACGGGGAACTGCTTGAATTGCTTGTTCATGGTAGGCATTTCAAACATTTCCTTGATTGATTTCTCAGAATCAAGGTATACTCCATTATACAATGTATAGTTATTTGTTTTCATTCTTCTTTTGTGTTTTTGTTTGTTCTGGTCCTTGGTGACCTGGTTTTGTCGGTTTCTCGGTTCATTTTTTGGAGGATGGTTATGGTTGTTCTTCTTTGCAAGCTTATTCTTTGACTTTGTTTCCTAATGGTATTTTTTTTGCACTTGGGCTACTATTTATTCTTGTTGCACTCACAGGGAGTGCCCATCCCCGAGTCAGAGCTGATGTTGGTGTTCAAATTAGTCTCGTCCCATTTGTCATTTAAATTATTCAATTTGTAGGCTTTGTCATGTTTTATATCTACCGGTATTGATGCTTCAAGACTTTTTCCTTCATTTGGTTGCCATGATCAGTCCCTTCCTTGGTCGATGATCACTTAAAATTCAAGAATTTTTTTCTTGTTCATCTGTCCATATGAAAGAGTTTATAACTTAGGTGTAAAACTCAGGTTTTTTCTTTCCTTCCATTTTCCACAGTCACGTTTTGTTGTCCCTGTCTTTTGTGTCCCAAATATTTGTGGAAATGTGATTAGATGTAGCTTGGAGGATCACATTTGGGCCTTATATCATTTCCAAACTCTCTATCCATGAATAAAGATTCATTTCTTGGCTCAAATGGTGATTTTCCTACATTCTAAAGTTTGACAAGTGTATTTTTCCCGATCAAATTTACTTCTCAGCATCAATGGAAACGTGGACCGTTCTGGTTAGATGTGGCATGGTGGGGAACTTTGAAAATTCTAAGGCTCTCTTCAGACCTAAAATTTTTTCACGTGGATGGTTGGCACTTATTTGAAAATTCACCTTTTGGTTTGGCCTTGGAGTTGTGTCGGGGAGACAAGTGGAGGTTTCCACTGCATTACCAAGACTTAGATAATTTTTTTATGAGGTCGATACAATTTTAGTGGACCATGCACATGTGAAGGGTTTGCGCTCATTTGAGGATCTGTCTTAGGGTCCCACCTTAACAATTGCAATAGGGAGACATGTGGAGGCTTCTGCTGGCTCCACTTTGTACTTAAACTTTTCAAAGTAATATCGAAAGGCCTAGGACACATGGAGGGACCGCACCATTTTGGGGACTAAACCTTAAGTTTTATTTTGAAGAAGTGCAAGGAGGAAACTTAGAGGTCCACTCACTTTTCCCTTTGCTTGTAATTTTCGATGGCCAAATAAAAATGTCTCGGACCCTAGACACATGGTACCTTCCGCTAAACCCTTCAAATTTTAAAAAAAAAATTGTTAGACCAAGGCACATGTTGAGCCCATGCTTATTTGCGGTCTCTGCTTTTGGGGAGCATCTAAAAATGTACCATTGAGATATGCGGAGGCTTTCGCTAGCTCCTTTTTACACTGAGACTTTTCAAAGGCCAAAAGGCATTTTTCTTGTGCCCATGGCACGTGGAAGGCTCGATCTTGTTTGGGACTTGTCTTTGTGCTTATCCTTTGTACTTGCACAAAGGAAACATGTGGATGGCTATTATATAAAGTGGAAAAGGGGAATAATTAATGGAGTTGTTGTGTATTACGTCTGATTTTTAGCCATTTTTTCTCCAACACTCTTGGGGACACAAATATACACTATTTTTCATCATTCTTTGATTAAATTCCTTGTCATATTTGTCTATAAAGTTCCATTTGATGGATTTTGAACTTAATTTGTGAGTCCAAGGATTGTTAAGGTCAATATTTTGAAGTTGGAATTACTCAGGCACTTGCAAAAATGGGAATGGGTAGAATGTGGGGTAGAATTATAGAGGAAAGAGAGGGAAAAGGGATGAAGTGATTAAAGTGCAGACGTAAAAGATGAAAAAGATGTTTCCTCAAGAGTGAAAAGGATTACCTATCATATCCAACTGTGTAGAGTCTCCAAAAAATCATTAAAAAGGGGATTTCTTGCATGACATAATCAGAATGATTAGACGGATTGCCAAAACATTTTGGCATGTTATCCTAGTCATTAGTCGAGGGCCCAAGAAATGTGATCAGTTCATAATTGGTCCACCTGGCAGCTTTCAGATCTAAATTTGTTAAACATTGTTATCTAAAACAAATTGATAACAAGCAAATTTTCCTCAGATATTCTTCTTTTTTGGGTGGAAAATTGAGTGAGAAAAATCTATAAATGCAGTGAGAATACTCTTGCAAATGGTTAGGGGTTGAATTCTTAAGAGAAAATTGTAGAAATTCGTCTTCTTGAGAGACCAAGCTGAGATAACCTATTTATTTTCTTCTATGTTAGATTTTCTATCATGTCAAATTGGTTGCAGATGTATAGCCATTGATAAGCATTGAGATTACTCTAGAAGCTTTTCATTGCTGATGAATCTAAGTAATTTTGAAATTAATTTTTGTCCAATATCTAGTAGTTTGTGTCTACTTTTTTTCAAAATTTATGTAAATGGTTTCTTTTGTTCCTATTGCAATATTACATTGAAATAATTTTGAAACCACATAGGATCTCGTCCATGTAACAATTTAATGGTATTTGAAATTTCATTTCAAGAAGATCCTTCATCATAGATGAGATAAACAAATTAAAAAATCAATTCACTGTCATTTGTTGATAAAGATTATCTGTAAGTATTTGGGTATACTTTATGCGTGATTGATAAAATATTTTGGTGTTTAATTGAGTCTTTCAATTTGAGCCTTCATGTTAGAGTCTCAAAGATTGTGTGAAAACGTGTTGATCTGGGCCTCCATTGAAGCACATCTTTTGCTTCAAGGAATGTCCTAACTATTGTGAAGCTTTCTGTTGTTAAGTTGTTCATTTTTGTGAAGTCCCTTTGAAGATCTGGTATAATCAACTTTATCTTGCTTCATCTCCCACCAAAATTATTCAAAAACCATGAATCCACCTAGAACTACCCTTGTTTTCCTTATGTATCAATAAAGGAACAAAATCTATTTACTAAAATATGCAGAACAATCATGATTTCTTAATGTCTTTAGTACCCTTATCCTTGTGTTAAAAATATCTCCATATTTTATTAGTGACAACTTTTAAGAGTTAAATTGTGGAGTATTGACCGTAATTTCCCAAGGATTTCTTCAAAAAAATTGTCCAGATGAAGGACATCTCCATCTCTTCATCAAACAGAGGTTTCACTAAGGATCCTCTCACCCTGGTCGAAGAGGAATAACCTAAAGTAATGACCATAGGTCAAATCCTTTTTGAAGTTGTTATCCATCTCTCCACAAATATGAGTGACAAAGGGCCAGTTAGATCTCATCCCCGACTACAAAATGACACACACTATGATCTATCTATCTCTAAGCTCCATGTCTAATCTGTGTTGTTGCTTGGCTTGAAAGGGAGGAAAAATTTGGATACCAACAAGGGCTACTCCATTAGTGTCTTGGATTTGAGATATTGAAGAAAAAAAATCACATTTTTATATCCCAGATAAAATATGCCAAGAAACTCCTAGAAAAGTATAGAATGCCAAATTGTAAACATCCTTCAACACCAATGGAGAAAGGTTTTCAACTGTCTCAATTCTAGGACTAGTCTTAACTGGATGCAACTCACTACAGAAACATCATTGGGAATATCATCTAATATACTTACACCAGATCATAGATATGTTTCATTGTGAGCAATCACTCGAGATTCATGGAGGATCCAAAGAAGTTTCATTGGGTTGTATCAAAAAAAGTTTTGAGATATATCTAAGGAACACTTGAATATGGTCTGGAATAAAATAAGAACACTCTATTTTTATTATAGGGATACAACAAGTCAAACTATGTTTGATATGTTGATGATAGAAAGTCAGCATCAGGATACATATTTCATCTCGGATCTTGACCTATCTTATGGATTAGTAAGAAGAAAACAATTGTTCCTCTTTCATATAGTGAGACAAATTATCATGTTACATGTGGAGCTATGTGTGATGCGATATGGTTACATCACATTCTTGATGATCTAAACATTCATAAAGAAAAGAAACCTATCCTTCATTATGAAAATCAGGGTGTGTTGAAGCTGGTAAAGAATCCTATTTTTCAAGAAAGGAAAAATCATATTGAGGTTAAGTGTCACTACATTCGAGAGCTAGTCTTAAACCATAAGATCCACCTTGAGTACTACCCAACAGAAGTAAAGATAAATGATATAATGACCAAGACCCCTTGGAAAGGTGAAATTTGAGCTGTTTTGGGGGTACATTTGTAAAAAAATTGGAATAAAGGGTGGAATGTTAGCAGAATTAGCATTATTAGCTACAAAATTTTAGGTAGTTTGCAGAAAATAAGATTAGTGTTAGCACGGTTTGATTTTCCAATTATTACATCATTTTTTAGAAAATATTTAGTATTTGTACCCCCCTCATTTTGAAACAATAAATCATTCAAGTATTAGATGCTTTCTCAATAATGGGAACTTTATTTGTTCCTTAATACCCCCTAATTCTATATTCAACTTACAAAAAGAACCCTCCACATAAAATAGGTTAAAATTTATAAGTAATGTAATGTACTTTTTTTTATAATGTAATTTACTTTATTTATTGATGATGAAGGTTTTTTTAATGGGGGCCCTACCCAGATAGAAAAGGCCTAAAAATAGGTAAGGAGACACAATTCTTTGTGGAAGAATGTTGATCCAAGCCTTTTGGTTGTTGATGGTCAATCAGATTCTGGGTCTAAGGATGGATCTGCGAATGAGCATGTTGACGTTTTAAGGGATGCAAAGGATTCCCCTTCATATACCCCAGTAGAGAAGGCTTCTTCCCCTCTTTCTGAGGTTAGGAATTTATCTCTTCCTCTTGGTTACAAGGAGGAAAACAATCATTTTGAAATTTGCATTCCAGTTGACAAAAATGAAAAAGTAAATACGAATACCGATGATGGTTGGTCTATTGTGAATAGAAGGAAGAAAGGGAATAATGAATCCCTTAAGATGCATTTTAGATCCCATGGGAAGGGGTCCCAGGGATAATTTCTTGCTCTGGTTTTTTTTGTTTTTCTTTACTTTTGGTGCCGCTGGTTGTGGCAGCTTCATTTCTTCCTCATCGATATATCATCTCTCTTCTTTATTGTACGGGGTAGCACCCCCTTAACCCTCTTTTATCCTTAGTAAAAAAAAGCCTAAAACCTAGATAAAGCATCGACATACCAAGAATGAAAAAAAAGTTTCCCAGAAACAAAGGAACAACTATGTAGGAGAAAGAGTTTTCTTGAGAAGAGATTTTTTCTTCTTTTGAACTTTTTACCACACATCTGCAACCTCCTCAAGAGGAATAAATAATTGAACAGATTCTATCACCAAAAATGTGGTTTTTTTAATGAGAAAGTGAGGAGGAATATTTTCCTTAGCCACTTTACAAGCTATTGGAACATCAATTTTGTTTGTCTCGATTTCATCTTTTACAGTTTACTTTTTTTCACAACTGGAATTACAGAAAGAGTGGTTTTCGAGACCTCTTCTACCACCCCTTCCATGTCACCATTTGAATCAAAGTATTCCTTTGAATCAAAGACAAACTCCTTAGGGAGGTAATTTTTCCATGAATTATTTCTCCGAGTGTTATACTTTGTTATCCCACATTCAGCAACAACATGTCCTAACGTGAAACACCTTATTAATTTAAAGGGTGGGACTTCATAGTCTCAAAGTTGAGTCCATTTTGTGTTTTTATCTTTGACCTCAATGTTCATAGAAAGGTTCTTAGAGGTATCGATTTTCAAAAGAATTTTGGCCTATGTTGTATGGGTGAAATCAGTGGTTGTAGAGTCAATATAAATAATATTACCTAAAACATTTTCAATGGAGATCAGATAGTCATGGTTTAAAAATTGAAGAGGTAAATGCAGTAGCCTAATCCAAATAGGTTTGCAAGATAAATATTTTTTGATTGGGTTAAAAGAAGGGAATCAGGGTTTTAAAACAAGGTAACATGATTGAGAACCCCGTAGTTTCTCCATTATGGTTTCTTTCTCATCTATAGAAGAAGAAACCACAATAAAATTTCATTTTTCCTAAGGATAAAGGTGTAACCTTGCAGTAAGGAGCGGGATCCAAAAATTGAAGATCCATTCATGAAGAACTAGTAAGCTTGGCTATAATCTGTTGAATCTGTAGATCAAGGTGTGCTCATTGTAATAGTGTTTGGGTTTGAAAAATTCATCCCTGAATGTGATGTAGGGGTTAATGGTGGTAAGGTCCGTGGGTTTGGGGGGGTCATCTTACCTGCAGTGCATCTCTGAAATTGTGGTTGGTTGCCTCAAAGAATATTTTCATCTCAGGGGAAACTTATGTTTCATCCCCCTAGAACATGGGAAGAATGCACAATTCAGACAAGGGGAAAAAATGGATTTTCTGAGCCTTTACCACTGGTTACATGAGAAAAAGACTGGGAAATGACCCACTTTCCATGGCTACTAGAGCCAGATCAAGAAAATAACATAGGCCTCCATGATCTGGCTCAAATATATAAAAATAAAAGAAAAGCAAATCAAATAAAAAATTAATACATGTTTCCATTTTATCAATAAAATATTTAGACATTACTATTATTTACAATCTAAAGGTTCTATTTTTAGTTGATATTAATTTTCATAAATGTCACAAAATCGTAATGTGTAGAGCAATAATTAATTTAGTAATTTTCATAATTATATTGAATTTGGTATGCTGAAATTTAGAAATATATGTGTCTATAACTATGTGTGTGTGCACGCGCACGTACATATACACACACATCGTAAATATATATACATATACGTATATATGTGTGTGTATGTATACATCTATAACGTATATGTACACACATATAACGTATTCATGTATGCCTTCTCTATCCCATAGAAGGCCAATGTTAATGACGATGAGGCAAACTATGCGTAATTCTAACTTTCAATCGTGGTTTGTTTCCCAAATTTCAAGGTAAAAAAAAAACTGTACAGATCCACAACATGAACATAAATGGAATGTCCTATGCAATTAGTACATTGTTCATATTTTTAACAATCCGTGTATAAAAGGCAGACTGCCATACAGTTTTATGTACATTTATTTAAGGAGACCATCAACGCAAACACACTGACGTCTTACACACAATCTTAATGGAATGGAACCATACTAGTTTTAGATCTGTAAAACAAGGGACACGATTCAAAGCTAATTCTAACCTAATGTGGAACTCTTCAACCTTCTGATGACATACCATGGCAACATATTTGGAGGTTTTCATAGACTAAGCATGCCGGCAATCACTTTGTATTAATAGGAAAATGAGTCGTAGAAATCGGAGAGAACAACAAAGGAAAATGAAAAACTAATTTCGGTAGGGTGACAACTATTGTCTTCAAATGACTTCACATTTTAGCATATTACCAGCACGCGGAAAGTTCATAAAGCTGCCAGCCTGCAACAAGAAAATGGATTTTTTTTTTCGCCACTGCAGTATCCATTTGACAATCTTGTACAAAATATTTAAGGTTTTCTGTCGAATCTAATTGTGGGTAGTGATCCTGAAGGAATCCTTAAAGAAAATGAACTACAGCAACCAATATATGAGTGGAGAATTTGAGTTTTATTGTGAGTTGGGTTATATACCGCCATAATTAAGAATATAGTTAAAATTGGACCCAATGGTATTCCTACCCAAACAAGATATTTCTCCGTTTGGTTGAACATGGGAAACGACAGCACAAAGGACACGCAGCTTTCTATAGTGTTATTTTATTGGAAAAAACTATTTAGTTGTACTAATTCGACAAAAGACTCAGCAGTTGCTTGAGATTCTTTCCAACTATGTTTGTTTTCAGTGTCGTTTGCTGCGGCTGTTTTAATACACTTGTAGAGCTTGCACTGCCGCCCACGTTTCAAATGGACCCACTCCCTCCATTTAGATATTCATTGGATGCAACTGACCGCCTCCCACCCAGCACTTGAACAGGTTTATCAGAGATAACATTTACAGAAATTTAATGAAGAGCCTATCAATTACATATGTAGCCTGAAGAGCCTATCAATAACATATGTTTGTAAGGATGACTGGTCAACCAACCAGTGGGTTGTTTATCACTTATTTTGGGGGATATATCATTGGTTGGTTGACCGGTGAGAGTAACAAATATATGTGATGTTTGGGCTAACCAGGCTACGCCCAAAGATTGCCCTTTACGTTAAGCACTTATTAGAGATGAGGGACAAACTCGTTGTTCGACCTTAGTATAACCTCTAACATTGGATGCATGCTATTTGCATTATGCTAGGACATTTCAGATTGGGTTCTCCTAGACTCTAGGGAGAGATGGACCCCAATATTGACCGTTAGAATAGGATTTGTCGGCCATGCCATCTTAAGCAGGTCAAGAAAGAGCTCTTCATCTATTGCTACCCCATCTACTATGAAATTAGAGGGAGTTTCCATTGTCTATTAAGAGGGAACTAGACCCTCACCATTTTCTTCAAATACCTCGACCAGAGGTCCTTGGCCTTAGACATGTAGGAGCACCTCAGTCTCTAGGCTCATATTCTTTACCCTTCTACTTGGCTAGATTCTACACCATTGATCACTTCCTTCTTCACCGTACTACACTCAAGAAGGGGTACTAATGGACAAGGTGATATCAGTACAAAATCATACTCCTAACAAGTATGGACCCATGGGAACTTACCCCATCTGTTAGGATCTCAGTGGATGGACCAAACCCTCCAATCCTCCATCACAATCTACCTACTTAGAAAAAAGCACAATTGGCACTCTAGACCTTCCACTAGTTATTCCTTTAACATAATACTATTATGAGTTTTCTTCATTTATCATCAAATGTTAGGAGAGATGATTCTTTTATCTGAAAGACTTAACTCAATACTTTTGAACTCTCTCTCCCAATTCTTTCCCTCCTTTACATCTCCACCCCATGCAGTTTCATGTGCTCAAGGTTTAGAGTTTTTCACGCTTCAGCGGAAACTAAATGCTTTATTCTACTTTACTTTTTTTTCTCCTTAGTGCACCTTTCCTTCTTTTTATTTTAGGAGACCTTTGGGCTCTCTTAATTTGTATTGACATTATTGTAACCACCAATTCCATTGACCTACTTTTGTAGTCATTTATTGCACACTAATATAATATATATATATATATATATATATATATATATATATATATATATATGTATGTATGTATGTATGTATGTATGTATGTATGTATGTATGTATGTATGTATGTATGTATGTATATACAATTTAGACACACAAAAACACACACACATCCTGTCTACCCCTTTCCCCCCACACACAATATGTAACTTGGTCTTACAAGAAAGTCAATATGTCATTTGCTTTAAAATAAATATAATAAGTCCAATACAATTGTATTGCTATGTATGCAACATATTTGGAATCACTGAAAAGACTCTTAACATCACCCAACTTTATGAAATTTGTATTGATAAGCCATAATTTATTTCCCATTAGTCACATCACATCCCACATCAATATTAATGAAAAAGGTATCAACAAACAATAACACATTATGGTTTTGCATTTTTTATTGAAATTAATAGCTACCATTGTTGAGAAGAATACAAACCATATCATTTTATAATTCAACACACATTTAAATGGCAAGATGCATCCATTTTGAAAGGAAAGTTGTTAGGGTGAGGTTGGATGGTAGTGTCCGAAAAAAATTACTTGGTTCACAACATTGACTATGATCCTAAGAGATAAACGATATAGAATTAATAAACTATAGGGTCGACGTTTGAATCACAACCTTTCAACCGATTTTTAAAAAATATAAACTTTTAAGCTAAACCCTAATATTACATAGTAACATAGGATAAATAAATGCTAGTACAAATTTTGACACAAGAAAGTAAGCTAATGAATTTGAAACCCTAGGCGAAAAAGACAAGATAAAACATTTAGTTAATTCATGCTATCCTTGGGACTATTCTTGTTTGGAAGACTGTTGAATAGCAAAAGCCAAATTGTCACATAGAAAATATTGGAACTAGTGGATGAGCCTGGACTAGGGTGCCTGGAACATGACTAGGATGCCAAGGCACTAGGAATCTCAGGTGGGCGCCTGTGACCGCATAGGAGCTTAGAAACTGTTCTTGCTATGTCGTACAAGTGTCATTAACCTTTAGTTTTGGTCTCCTGTATGTCACTAGATGATCACATAATTTTATTGTAACATGCAAAGAGAATATAACCTATAAAACCCTCAAACTACATCAAATCCCAAAAATAAAATATGGAAAATGAGGAGTCAGACTGGCCCTGGTGGTCACCCAACTGAGTGATCTTAAAACCGATCACTAGACTACCTTTCAGACTATATATAGTTCTTGTCCGTGTGTGATAGAATTGTGCCTAGGAATCCCTTGCACAAGTGTAAACGATATTTGGAAATAACAAGATGTGTCAATGTAAATAGATCTGTGGATGGTAAAATCAACTTCTTGTCCTATGTGTGTATGTAGAAAATGTAGTCCCTTGTCTCTTGAGTGAGTGCTAGATGGATGCGTTTGATGCTTTTATAATGCCTTTGGATTGAACCTTAGGTGATGATAATAGATTCTTAGAGATTGGTATTTTATTATGGTCAAATAGATTTGTACTTATATGATTTCCTTCGTTTAATTTTGTAATTGATAATTGGAAGACCGACCCAAAAGAAGCAAGTAAGATAGAAAAGGGTCAAGGGTGCCCATAAGGACGAGGGCTCCTTTGCCCTAGCATCATATCTGAGTCATGATCTCCTGACTCATGAAAGATGATGAAATAAAGTTCAGAATGGGCTTTAAAGTGTAGAAGACCAAATAGAAAAAAAAAACATAGATAAAAGGCCAAATATGTAATGACCACCTTTTACACACACAAAAACAACAGTAAAAATACCAAGATAATATTTTATTTTATTTTTTAACTTAAATTGCTCACTACACAATGCCACAAGGGCTCCATGAAGAGAAACTCAACAAATCACAAGACACTTACATAAGTCATCGAATCACATAGACATATGACAACACCATACACATGTCGATGACACGCTCTCTCCAATGAATCAAATGCTAGCAAAACCCAGCCCCAAGAACAGGGACTTAAGGATTGACAAACCCACAACACATCATTACCATGAATTACATCTAGGTTTAGATTAACATTCCAATAACATTATTAGGTAAGTATAATTTTCTCCATTTTACACCTACAAATTCTTAAGTTCATTTCACATTTAATTTATAGTTTGACCATTTTAAGTTGGATTTTATCCTTTACGAAAATTTCCATAACTTACATAATTATATGGCATATTTCAAATTGCATACAAAGTACTTAATTCTCTTGTTCTTATGTTAAGAACATGCTTCTCAAACATTTATTCAATGTTTAAATTTTACCCTTGCAACTCATGTGAATTTGACTTGATGTCAAGAAAGCACTATTAAGATTTAAGGGGAGGTTTAGATTCAAGATACCTTTTTCCAATTAACATTTTTCGATCACGATATCTTTATTTCCCGATTCAACATTCCCACAACAAGAAATTGTAATTAGATTTTATACATACATAAATATATATCTTTTGATTTTGTTTTGTTTCTCAAATTTTAATCTCACCAAGGGTAATTCATATACTTTGTAACACGTGAAAATTTTTAATTTATTTTTAAGGACTTTAAGAGTGACGTTATACCTAACCTCAAATCTCATTTTATTCCTATGTGTTTTACTCTTATATCACACTATGGTCTCATTATTAGCATTGTTTTATAACAAAAGCGTTAAGAAAATAGCTGCCTAACATCTTGAAGAAGCACATGATTGGAAGCATTAATAACTACACATGAACCACAAGTGATTTGTGTTCAAGGTAAGATCCCATGTTTCTACATTTCACGATTCCGCATGTGAATTTTATTTTATTCTTAATGTCATAAAAGGGCATACAAGGGATTATGGGACCAAGTTTTTGGTTTCTTGGGTTCTCTAAAGTCAACATAATTAAAATCAATTTCGTCTATAAGGATTTACTTACCATTTTATACCCACAAGTTAACCCCTTAATTAGCCAAGGTTTTGTTTTATTCCAAATGCAACTAAGGATATACAACCCAACTATAAATGAGTTTAAGGTGAGAGTAAATATTTATGCTAAAAAACCTTCATGAAAGACCACGGTGTTATGTTCTTAGTATCTAAGGTAACACATTTATCTACGAGGAACTAAAGATATCATTAACAAGAGTTTAAGTAATACTACAACTATTGTACTAGGTCAATTTCTGTCATCTAGATTCCACAAGGAATTCATTTAATGATGGAGAAAATTCCTAGATCTAACTTCATAAGACTTGGTAAACAATAAGGATATTAAGGAGGGGTTAGATCTACTTACTCCAGATAAAGTGTGTCTAGGTTACTCTTAACTGTTGGGTTCACGACGGTAATGCTAAACATACCGACCATGACGGTAACACGAACTGGGGGTCTTATTTACCTAAACTAGGAGGTGTCATCGAGTACTAGGTTTAAGATCATTCTATGATTTCAGTTTCCTCCACACTAAGAAGGATCCCACATGAAGACAAGTTATGGATGAATCTTATGTTAGGGTTGAATATTGTGGTTAGATTTCTTTATTACATTTTCAAGGTGAGAAACACAACACCAATTATTTAATAATCTATTACACATTAGAAATGTATTGAAAGATATTAAATTCACATTCATTTAACACACACACACACACACACACACACACACACATAATATATATATATATATATATATCAATCCCTTTTACCACACGTAACTATCAATCAAAATTACACCTATGATTAAATGTGCATTTCCCAAGGTATTCCAAAAACTAGCATCTCATACATATTAGCGAATTTAAAATATAAGTTTTCTGTAACATGAGACTACATTATACATATATTCATTTTGCAATGACCTATATAAATTACAATAGTAAATAATGAATTACACATCACCTTTTCGCCATCTTTCTTGCATCCTGCAAAACCATGTGAGCATGAAATCAATTATAAATTGTTGGCATGGAATCCACCCTAATCTAACATAATTAATGTTTATCAATTCCCCATTTTCATATAATAATAATAATAATTTGCTTTCGAAAGAAAATGTTTAGAATCATGAATTCATTTCCATTTCATTTCACTTCATTTCGTAATCAAGGAGAGAGAAAGAGAAAGGAGGGAGAGAAAAAATATTTTCTCAACAGTTCTATTTCACACAAAAATTTACACCATGGAGTTTTCAAACAGTTATTTACATGTTTCAAAATTTTCCATGGTGGTTTGGCAATCCGACAAGGTCCTACAATTTTTTTTTTTACATTTTCCTACTAGCTAAAAAATCGTTCAAATCAAGCTCGAAGGCTAAGAAACCACTTCCAAATGTTTTCTTCCAATGAAAAAACACACCATGGTTAAAAATTTATACATGTCCACTTATATACCAAGAGTTCAAATCAACTGATAGAATTTGGAGCTGGTGAACAGTTTACGATTGGCAGCTAGTTTTCTGAGACTGTTGGTCGTAACTGGCCTAGTTGTAAACAATAAAAAGTACGCTTGAGGGATCAGAAAACCAAGTCCAAAACTAACATTTGATGAATGAATGTGCCACAATAAATTTCCGATGACTTCCACCATATATGGGGAATTCATCTAAGTCATCGGGATTGGAAACTAGAACACAGTTTTCAAATGGTGACATGATTTTTGAAGCCACCGGTCCTAATTGGTCTAGTTTAACCTAGTCAAAAATGCGTATAGAGGCCTACAAAATGACCTTCCCAAATTATATAGAAAAGTGTTTTTCCCTAAACTAAAAGTTCCATGTAATTTTCTAGTAAAAACAGTAGAGTTTTGCAAAGATGGATAATAATTTCTCTATCTAGGTTTCAATTGGTGGTTCAAAACGAAAGCCAACTTTTTAGATTTAACAACTTCCTACCACTGCAAAACCATGTAAAAGGGCTCCACTAAGGGTGTCAAAAAGATCACTCATGTTCATTTGGGTTCAAACCAAAGTTTAAGGTGACTCCCACATAACAAGGTACATGAATGAAGCTTAACATCCCATTTTTAGAGTTGTGAAGGGTACTTAATGAGTCTCCAAAAAATGCAAATTTATCTATTTAAACAAGGAGATGGTTAATCATAGTTACCAAGAAGTCAACTTTAACTTGTCGATAAAACAATAATTTAGTGACCTAGTTTGGTCAGGAAGTTTTCCAAATCACCTCAAAATGAGGGTTGAATTTCATGGTTTACTACAAATGGTTATTTTGATTGCGTGAGTTACAACATGACACTTTATTTTTCTGCAACATGTTAATGTAAAACAATTAAATCTATGATAATCCCCTACTTTTAAAATTATATTTCATTGCAAATCAAAAACTAAAGTACAAGAATTATGAAGGATAAGGAGAGATGAACCATGACTAGAAATACTAGCGTGTATAGTGCAAGAGGTGATCCAAGTGGTTTTGTTCACATTCCAAGGCTTCGACACATCTCACCAAAGAGGTGAATCAAGGAAGAATACAAAACAAAATTTGATATTATTTTCCCTTAGGAGTAGATCTTTGAGTGCAGTTTAAATTGCATCAAGTAAGCCCCTTTTCGAGTGTGGAATTAACCCTTCCTACTCAATCTTTGGCATTCAAACCTAAACACATAACCCATCCTCCGTAGTGAAACATCCCCAACAAGATTTGAAACCATATTCCAAAAATCCTGTTTGCAGCTTCTAAGCCCTCAAATCCTCATTAAAACACCCTGAAAACATGTCTTTGCCTTAGATTAAAGGAGAGATGCTTCCTTATGCTCAAGATCCTTTGAAGAAAGAGGTGTGTGACATAACAGAGTGTAGACAAGCCAATATTAACACCTTTAGCAAGAGTTTGAGCCACGAAATCACAATAAACCAAATGCATGGAAATTAACAAATAAATAACTCTCCATTACAATTAACTGCAGCTATTGTTTTTTCCACTGTAGGGATTCAGATGAATATGCAGATGGTATGCACATGGATGCTACAGAGAGCACAATCAGTGATCCTAATTGGTATTTTCTTGGAACATTAAAGCCTTTTAATATACCCATTTCTTGCATATCATGTCATCATTATAGTCTATGAGCCCACATTTCATGCATTTAGTCTAACAATTCACATTTCAAACGTGGGATTCCACATTTTACATGCCTATATACTAGGAAATTTCCAACTACAACATCTAACAAAATTATTTTATCCTTGAGGATTTTTAGACGTCTCTACCTTGCTCTGGTGCTAGCCCTTTTTGGCGCAGGCTAAGAGGAGATTGTAGTCCAATAGATACATTTCTTTCAGGCATTTTGGCTAGCAGTTTACATGCATTTCGTATGCTTTCACATGTTATAGGAAGATCTTCTAGGGCACTTACAACTACAAAATCCGCCAAAAATTTCCATTTTGGCGCTGACTGGAAGAAAGAAGGAATGGTGGTGGGATTTATATTTACACTTGCAATAACATTTGCTTGGAAATTTCTAAGCCTTTTCAATAAACCTGTTCCATGCCTATCTAGCAATCATTACAGTACATGATGCCATGTTTTAGGCATATTTAGTCAAAAATCTCAAATGCCAAATGTGGGCTTCCGCATTGCCTACATATCTACCAAAGCACTTGCAATAAAACATCTAAAAAATCATCCTTTGGTGCAGCCTGGGTGGAAACTGACAAAGGCCGAATTGATCAGGTTAGAGACCAAAATTTGAAGCACCTCATGACCTCAATCTTCTTCTACCTACACCAAAAACTAGTGGCAGGTAGAGGTTGTATCCTCACAGGGACAAGGAATCTACTGTAACCATCCGTATTTTGCTAAATTTGCAATGCTAACTTGGTTTTCTATGTGGTTGAGGTGCCTAGATCAAAATTAAAGCGCTTTTATTATCATCCAAGGAAAAATGATAGGTCTAACTGGCCATAAGGGCACCCATGTGCCTTGTCATCCTGCCTACAACACTTCACCACCCTCAACCAACACATTCACACAATTATTTTCTTAAATATATTTATTTAATTATATGTTATTGTTATTTTACAGTTGGCACTACAAAATATAACTGGAAATTTCTAGTTTACTCACTTACGAATTATATGAATAGTGGTATGTGTAACACCCATAATTTTCTACTCTAAAAAAAGGAAACTAATAATTTAATAGTCAAGTTTACGGTACTATATATATATCAAGGTTAGGCATTTTATCAATTAATAGATTTCTCAGTTAGAGACTTTCTACACAAACTTGTGAATAAAGGAATTAAATTAATAATTAAATATTATGATTTACTTCCTAAGATAAATTTACATTTAAAAGCATCCGTTAAGTCCTAATAGTTAAATTAGTTATCAACCCCAAGGTTTTCTTATTTTCTAACTCAAAGGTTTAATTGTTTCACCTAGCCACTAGGTGGCCCCATTCACCCCATTACGCATGTTCTTTCTTTTTATTAAAAGTTAAATTCCCAAAAAATACCTTTCCACTTAAGTGAGGTAGGGTTTGATTTGGAAAATAGGATTGAATCAATCATATCCCTTACATTTAGGTTTCCCTCAATTTCCTTATGGTTCTATTTTAATTCGTATTTTCCCCAAACAACCTCATTTTCTCTTTTCTTGTTTGTAGGTTTTAGAAGAGGAGAAGGAGGAATTTTCATGAGAGCAAGGGGAGAAACCATGGAAAAAAACTCCTAATCATACCAAATAAGCATCTGTACACATGAAGAAATCCCTTTGTGGATCTGCCACTGCTAGAATAGGTGTTTTCATAAGGAATTTATTCAATGTCCTAAAGGCATGTTCACATTTGTTCAACCAAAAAAAATTCTTCCCTTTCCTCTAAAGGGAAGTGATGGGATGCACAATAGGAGAGAAATCCTGAAGAAACCTCTTGTAGTATCCTACAAACCCCATGAAGCTGTGTACTTTGGTCACACTAGTCAGTACTGGACAATCCATAATAGCTCTAATATTGGAAGAATAGATTGCAATACCTTCCCTAAAAATAATGTGGCCAAGATACTGAACCTCAGACTACAATAATGCACACTTCTCCAGGTTCCCATAAATTTTTTGCTCATGAGACACTATAAGATATGTCGAAGGTGCTCCTCGTGCTCCTCAGGCATGCGTGAGTATATCAATATGTCATCAAGTAATATGAGCACGAAGAAATCTAAAAATGTCCTTAATACCCCTTTCATCAAACTCATGAACACTACTGGGGCATTTTTCAAACCAAATGGCATAACTTTGAACTCGTAGTATCGTGTGCAAAAGGTTTTCTTATGAATGTCTACCTCCATGATCCTCAGCTAATAGTAACCATAATTAAGATCTATCTTGGAAAATATTGTGGCCCCCTTCATCTGATCAAATAATTCATCAATGCGTGGAATGGGGTAATGATTCTTGATCTATACTTTGTTCATCTAGAGGTAATCAATACAAAATCTCAAGGATCCGCCCTTCTTCTTCACAAAAATCACTGGTGCAACCTAAGGGGATACACTAGGATGAATTGGGCCTTTCTCAAGAAGGCCCTCCAGCTACAACTTGAGATCACAAATCTCAGGGGTAGTCATCTTATATGGCGAGTGTGAGATAGGATCTACTCTCGGAACCAAATCAATATGAAATTCTATCTCAAATGAGGGAGGTAAACCTGGAAAATCACTAGGAAAAACATCAGAAAACTCCCTCAAAATATGGTGAACATAAAGTGATGCCCTACTAGACTCATCCTCTGACCTGTCACTAACAGTGATAGCATACAACTAGAAACCTTGTCGAGCACAACACTTAAGCTGCATAATGGATATGGTGTGAAATGATATAGGTATACTAACTCCAACAATCACTGACTAAACTCCCAAATCTTAAACACAAGATATAACCTTGATCTAACAATATACTCTAGCTCTACAGGAAGATAACCAGTCCATGACCAAGATAACTCCTTAAAAACCCATTGGAAGGATACAAAGATCCAAATTCATGGTAAAGGGCCCTAGGTCAACTACAAACTCGTTAACAAAGGAGTCAACTAAGAGCTTGGCTCCAGAAGCCATCTCAACATCCCGACTAAAGCCCTACCCAACTGCCACTAGCCTGCATCACTCTACTAATGATGGAGAACTAAAATAATATGAGGATCCTGAATCAGATAAGATAGAGGTAGAAATACCACCAATGCTACCTAAAGTCTCAATCACTGCACCCTGATAGACTCAAATCATGTGGCTCTTAGCCATATCACCTAATGTAGGCTCAAAAATAGGTCCTTTACCTTTATTATTAGGGTTGTGCGGACACTCTCTCCAATGATTCATTTATATATCACATGCATAACAACTACCTAGTCCTCTCCAATTACATGTGGCTTTTGTAGGTACTCTAGTGGTTTGTGTCATAGATCTTGATGACCCTATCATAGACTCTTTTAACCGCTGCTACCTAGCTCTAGAAAACTAATCTCTTAGTGGTGCTTGAGTTCTGATAGGTCCCTTAGGAGGATGCCCCATAATCCATCCCCTTGGTTTATCAACTCTCTTTATACGTCTATACAATGGACAAGTCTAATGTAGCTATTGTAATGGCTTTTGTGGTGGTCTAAAAGAAGACTGTGTTGATCCATGTCTACCATGAGGAATAGGATATGGCCCCATCGACTGACTATCCTGCATCTACTTAATACGGATCCTCACTTTATCTACGGTCTATTGTGTCTTCTCCCTAGTCTCCTCTGTAATGTAGGCCTTCTCTATAGCCTCACCTAAATTTTGCGGACAATGAATGCACACTACCCCTCGTAGATGTTGGTTCAGGCCCCTAATGAACCTGTGCATCATGACCTGCTCAGCCTACATGTAGTTGAAAAACTCAAGAAAATAAAAAAATCTTCTCTCATACTCTGTCATTGTCATGTTAGGCTATCATAGATCACGAAACTCGTTGATCATGTGCTGTAAAAAATCATCGAGACAAGTATCGAATCCAGAAACACTCCTCAAAGAGCTCCCATGTAAATGTCTCTAAATCCACATGGATATTTTTCTCCCCAGTCTTCTAACAAACCCCAGCTCCGTCTCTCAAAAGGTTGATGGCAACACGGGCCTTAATGTTGATGGTTTACAGACATAGCTTGAAGCATCCACTCAAGCTAAGCAACCATGCCTCTACTTGAAATACCCCGGTGTCTCTAGTAAAATTAGATGGACATAGCTTTAGGATCTCCCTGATATTATTTGCTACTATAAATTGTCTTCATCTAGGTCTATCATCACAATCGTCTCTTTGTCTAGGGCTAGAAGATGTATCTTTGTGTCTTGTATCCCTATCTCCATGCCCTCTTAGTGGTGAACCCTATCTAGATGACTCCACATTGGAGCTCCCTTCTTTATGCTCCTTGCTGTGCCATGAAGGGTATTGAGCCTCATATTATGGATCTCCTTTCATGTTGGCTAGGTCATGCCCCTACTTCTCCACCTTGTATAGCTGCACTGACCTCATGTAAGGTCTACAAGATCTATGGTAATATAGCAAAAATTTCCTACTCTAGGGGTGGTATATCTAATTCGATGTGCAAGATCTCATCGTCTAGTTTGTGCCTCCTGTACCAACCAAGACGAGAGTTAGTTCATCATTATCTAGTTTGTGTTTCAGTTTTCTAAGTTCATACATTTTAAGTTATCACAATGTCATGTGTTCTAAGTTTAGAGTTATGCTAAGTTCATTGTTCATTTCCATGTGTTCCTACGGTCCAAGTGTTGAGCACACGGCTCTAATACAAAGTGTAACACCCACATTTTCGACGTTCCAAACCACATTAAATCTTAAATAGATACTTAGGAAATTGAGTTTTTCTTTTGTTTAAAGGTTTGCAAGGGTGTTAAACCCTACAGTACATTTAATTAATTGTTACCAATAATTTTCTACACTACATTAGATTGATGCAACCTAGATTAATAATTAAATATTATTAATATATTTCTAAAGTTATTTATGGCTATAATATTCTAGTAATGCATCCATTAATTCCTTTAATAAATTAATATCCATACTCCACACTTATAACATTTACCCTTGGCCAGATAAATCGCCTTAAGTCATTAGCTTTAATGTCTATTCACAATATCATTATTTAGTTACTATAGTGTAATGTCATTTAATTATTTACCAAACCATAATAAGACGGCTATATTTTAACTTAAAACACTAAGGCCCTAAGTCGTCCCATTCACAAATTACACATACATTTAATTAGAACATATATTCCCATAAAATACCCTCACTTAGAAGCTATAGGATTGATTCCCTACCCTTAGATTGATTCATTTTAGGCCCTTAGATGGTTTTTATTCTAACCCTAATCATCTTTATGAATTCCTTTTAACCTTTTTCTTTCTCTAGTTTCCTCATTTTCTCTCTTTTATTTTCTTTGTTTTACAGGTTAGAGGAGTGGAAGCCATAAAAGTATGATAGAAACCGTGGAGGAATTCCCTCTAGGCTTTAGTGTAGCGATGGAAGTAAATATCCTTCCCCATTTTGCTCACTTATTTGATTGCATAGATATTACAGAGTGTAGTAATTTTCATTCATTTTATTGGAAGGATTCATCCACAAATCTAGTTGAAATTATTTAATGGTTCTCATTTTCTTGAGTTACATTTGGGGAAAACCCATTTCAAGGATATAAGTGTATACACATTTATATACATATATACATATATACATGAGTGTATATATGTATATACATGTATATATGCTTGTAGATCATTAGATATGCATTTAGTTTTAGTTTTAGTTCATTAAATGTACTAGTTTGGTACAAAACATGTTTTCAAGAAACTATCTCCATGCACAGCCAACCAATGGCAATCACTTGATAGGACGCGGTACACACTAGCTACCAACACCGGCTCCTCTACCAGTGCTGGTTCTAGAAAATAGAGAAAATTTTATAACCAATGTATACAAATGAATATATCCTTAGATATATCCATCTGTATACATTATTTGGTCATTTTAGAGCTTATAATAAATCTTGAGTTCTCTAGTTTTGCACAGAAAGTGAAAGTTTCCATGTTTAAACTTGAAAGTGATATTTGTGTACAATTTCTAGTGACCAGTGTTAGTCAGAGGAATTCTGACACCGGTGCAGTATCTGAATCTGGTTACTGAAGATTTATTATATAGCAACTAACATGAGTACAAAATGGATATTTTTAGATGTATTAATTTAGATGAATTTTGAAACAGATGAGTTCCACAGTTATTGTATATGGATTTCTAAGCATAAAATTGTATAACTTAAGATGGAAATAAATTTTCTAAAACTGTAACACCATACAATGACTGATGTCGGTACAGAGTCTACCAACGCTGGTTAAGCCTACCGGTATCGGTCACTGTGTGAGGCATAATCTTCAAAGAAAATGGGTATATATAAGAATATATATACTAAGTGATATATATATATATATATCAAGATTTGAGTTTACTAAACTATTATAAAAAAATTGCAACTATGAAAAGCAATCAAATCTCATTTCTTGATTAAAACACTAAATTTGTAACATTTTTCCTTGCAATAAAATTTATAAGTTTGGGTATAACATCAAATTCAATTAATTCTTTTCACATATAATTTTTGGATAAAAAATATGATATAACACACTTAAATTAACTATTTTTCCTATTTCAAGCTTGCAACAATAGAATCCAAAGAACTTAACAACACTTTTTTAATAACAACACCTTTCCTTTCCAAAGAATACATATTACAACTTTGAATAAAATCTAGAATTTAAAGAGTTTCATTTCCAACAAGAAATACCACTTAAGATTATTCCTTTCAACTACAACATTGTAACTTGATAAATAGATTTGCAATGCTTTATTTTAAACTGAAAGAATGACAAGCCTTCCACTTTAAGTGGAAACAACATGGAAATATTTTTACAAATGTAGGAATATTACTTCTTGTCTTCTACAAAATGCACTAGGTCCAAGACTTCAACTTGAGCTCCACCATTTTTCTTCAACTTCAAACATAAAAAAAAAGAAGGGGGAGTAGGCAATGCTCTCAACCCAAATAATAATCGAATGAGGAGAAAAATCTATGCTTGGCCCTCAAGCCCCAACCATAGAGCAATAAGAAATGGATACAACCAATGACAACTTTCACAAATGCTTCCACAATACAACACACATGCCAACAATATTTCAACACACTCATAAGTACAAACATAAAAATATCAAAGCAACTTTTCCAAACAAGGCTTGAAAAACTCTAAGCCAATGGAGCAAGGAACTATGGGGAATCACTTATGCCTCCTAATGGGATTAGATGCCAACCATGAAGCCCCTGAAACAAAAAAGAAAACCCAAACAAGACTCTTATGCCTCCCTCAAATTCTCTTACGCCTCCCTCAATCTCTTATACCTCCCATAATCTCTTATGCCTCCCTGAAATAAAACATATAAGATAAGTAAGCAATTTTCTTATCTAAAAGATTGAGCACTCAACCCCACTCCCTCCAAAAATGTGCAACAATACTCTTATTCCTCCCTCCAAAATATCCCCATGAACCTTATCCTACACCATACTTAAGGCCATACTACCCAAGCCCAAAATATGAACACACAACATTCATTTATTTTGCATACACACACACATATAAAAATAAATTGCAATGGTGAATTTCCTACCTTACCATTGCAAGAAAATTGATCCAAAATCAAAAATTAAAGCTCCTTCCAAGATCAATTCCAAATCCAAGCAAGCTCCAAGACTCCCAAGAAAGAAATTCAAAAATAAAACTCCAAAATAACCATGCACAACAAAATGAAGTAACCCCAAAACCCTCAAATTAAATTGCATATATCGAAAAAGAGGAGAGTAGGGTGAGGTGGCTACATGTAGGATGCCACATCACTTCTCATCAACTCCACATCACCAAGTCAAACTAAGGTAAATAAATTGGTGGTTAAGAAAATGAAAATCCTCTTACACATACAAACTCTTACCCACACCTCTAAATGACACAATTAAAAACTCATATAAGAAAGTGCAATAAATATCACCTTTTACTTTACAAATCATATATTGGGGTCTATTATTGAATCCTTAACCATAGGTATAGTTGGGAGATTAATTTAGGAGGTGTGGGACAAGCTTAATTTGTCCCACAAGCCTAAAAAAATGGCCCTTAAGCTCAAATCCGAATTTGACATACAAGGTTGAGTACACGACACTTAAACCAATAAAAATCCTCTCACATCCAAAATAAAATCAAGGAAAATCTACCAAAATTAAATAACCATCGGTCACATTCCAAATTAAAATAATAAACATGATTAATCAACTCAAATAAGAGTACATTACTCAAAAATAATGAAGTGAATTACATCACAAAATAGATCACAGACTCCACAAATAATAAAAAGGAAAAGGGAAAACACACATAGCCCATGGTCACAATTTGAGGTCATCCCCCCATGGTAACCTCATAATAATCAACAACACACAACAATAAAAATGAACATAAATATGCCATGGTGACCTTCGTTGTATCCATCTAATATTCCACTATGGTTGGTCTCATATCCCCCTTCGTTTGTTGTGATACAATCAACTTCAAAAATCAAACAATACCTCCTTCGGCCTTGTGGTGAAATCAAATAAATCAATAATAAAATACATGCAATCCATTGATAAACATCATCATATCTCAAATACATCATCTAAGATAAGCACTGCTATCATTTTTTCATCATTTCAAAAGCGTTTCAATTCTATCATTTCAGCAATATCAGTGAGATCACAAGATTGGTTCAAACATGTAAACATAGTTAATACGATGAGAATTCAGAATTTCAATAAATATATATATATATATATATAATCAACACATCATGATCATATCTATAGAATTTCTATCCATGCCTCTAAGAATCCATACAACCATACTATGAATCACAACATATCAATAGTCAGAATATCTATACCGTTTATCTTCATGCTAAGCCAAAATAACATAGTAAAGTCCATGTCTATAGTCCATAGTGATCAAAATCAAAATATGATAAGTTTCGAAGAGGAGTGGGAACTACAGTTATCATAATACTAAAAATAAATCCATATATCAAAAAATCAACAAAGGAAAAAAGAAATGATGTTTGGCCTCTTTCCTCTCTGACGTTTAAAAAAATTTGACAAAGTTCTTCATTTTTAGATAGGGAAATGTTCTCAAAATGCCATGAAAAAATAGCTATACAATTTTCATCATCTTTTTTGCATATTTACCAAGCATGATAAATAGGTTGTTGCAGAAAATGATGAAATATCACATTCTAGATATAGAAAATGAAAGGAAATAAAGTTCAGAACATGATGAACAAAAAAATTTCTTAGTTCCATTATTTCATTTATATGCAACAATAAGAAAATAGAGTTCAGGATCCTATTAGGAAAAGTATAACTAAGTTTATTTCTTCTTTTCATGAAAAAGATAAAATAATGTTTTTGAGAGTTTTTCTCTGAATGTGAATGTAATAATCACAATTTTAATAAAACCATTTCAATTGTATTTTACAAAGAATCTCAAGATTGGTAGTTTTATTAAACATCAACAAAAGGACAGAGTTTCATAACCACGATCCAAAAATGGAAACTATACACTTACCAAAGAATACAACTTTTCATAAAGTAAATTCTAGAAACACATAATTTTAAGATCTTAAAATGGTCATACTTTTTACATAAACTAATGTTAAAATTTTCATCCATAAAATAAAATATATGGGTATATTTTTTTAAACCCACAAATTTTTAAATTACCCATCAACTCAAATGAAAACAAATTCTTACCATAAAATCACATCCAAACCAAGCTGCAAGAGACATGGCAAGCTAGAGATGCACATCTCGAGTTCAGTTACAACAGGGCTGAGAAAGCTTAAAAACCATAGCCTGAGATAGAATTTTTTTTTGTCAAGCTCAATGAATGAACATGAAGAGCTCACCAACAAGGTTGAACCAAAGGGATAAATATGGTCGAGTTTTAAAATTTTGTGTTAAGCTCCAAATACAAAACTATAACCCATAAAACATTGCCAAATCATAACCATAGCTTTGAGAAGGACTGAAGAGGTAAACACTAACATGACCGAGCTAGAGAAGTAATAGGGAGATCTAGAGAAAATCTAGTTTGAAACCTTGAGAAAACAAAACTTTCCATCACTAAAGAGACAACTCCGACAATATAAAACATGAATAAGGTATAGGAAAATAACCCAACTCGAGTATCTCAAACCAACCCATGGCGTTCAAGGACTGAGAAAGCCCAGATCGAACCCAAGTTTTTGAAGAGAAAAAATAGCTCAGATATGCCAAGGCTCAGTTGAGTAAACTAGAGTCAAGATAGAAAAACATAGGTTAAACTTAAATAAAAACCATGGTGGCCAAATGAAGTAAAATTCAGACATACATCATAAAACAGGGAAGAGCTCTAAGAAAAAACCACCAGTCAAAAATGGTTTCCGAAGATCAAAAACCAAGGTTGCCTAGCTCCAAATGGATGAGATACAAAAGAGAAAATTATGGGCATACCAAGGGTATAAATGTAACAAACTAGAGATATACATCATAACCAGCTCAAGGAGAAATCACAACAAGAAATCATTGTAGGGAAGCTCAAGGTATTTAACAATTGTGGCCAAGGAAAAAAATTTCAGGGTTTCACTAAGTAGTAAAGCCTCCACATAGAATCCTAATGCAAAGTTATTTTCATTTTAGGGTTTCAACCCTAAAGGAGGTCTACAAAGTGGCCTTAACCATTGTCAATTTTTACTTTGGTTCTTGTGGTTAGTAAAACATTACCCATTCTTGACGAGATGCCCATGTAGATGGGATTTCATAATAATTTTAATCTTTATAAGTTTACAACATGGTTGAGAGTATGCATAGTTTTCTAATGGTAAAATTAAAAAATTGACTAATTATGTGTCTAAAGCTAAGGAGACCCAAAATCATTCCCTTAAAGTTTTCTAAGGACCTAAATAGTTTCCTTCATTTTTGCAAAGGGAAGGTTGACCAAAGTAGCCTAGGATTTAAAGTTCCATGTAGACTCATACTTTTTTCCCTTTGTAAACCATGTGAATAATAATAATCTTATGATTATTATTAAATAGTTGTGTTTTAATTACAAGGGGTCGAATTGTGCATTTGAGCTCTAGGAGCTAGAATTGGATTTTTCTCTAACTGGCCCTAATTAAAGTCTTGAACTCAAGGTTGCAAGTTTATACTTGAGAGAGGGAGTTGAGTCACTCTTGAGTCTTAGGATTAAACTAAGGTGATCTGAAGTGTTAAACTATTCTATCTCCACTTCTCTTCCTTTTACTTTTCCTTCTTTGTTCTATGTGTACCCATTATTTTGAGCATTGGAGGGGGGATTTTTTATTTTTTCATGCCAAGGCTATGCCAAATTTTGTAATCCAACACATATTTGATTTAATAAAAATCCAGTTGAATTGAAGTGAGATATATGAGTTCATTGGTATGATTAATAGAATTTATTCATTCCTTTACATGTTTATGAATCTCATCACCGCCATTAAGGTGTTTTAAAGATCTTATAGATCATTTTAAGTGTAAGTAAGTTTTTTAATTGTTTTAGAAGTGGAAAATACCTCATATCTTCCCTCCAATGCTATAATAATATCTTGTTAATGTAGTTTGTGAGCTTCTTGTGTGTAAGTAAGTCAAACAACAACTAAAGTGATATTTGTAGGTCTTGAAGAATCTGATAATGTGTCTTGTTCAGTTATAAGTCCCTAAAATATTAGTGTATCACCTAGTTTTTACATTTTTTTGTGATTTTATGTTATTTCTCTCCCTTATTCCCAGCAAGAGACTAGTTTAGGTGATTGATCCATGGAACCAATTGTCTCAGTAGGTTCTTCTCAACTATAGATGTAGTTCCCACTTCCCTTTAAAACCTTTTAATATTGATCATGACACTGTTGACTATATTATGGACCTTATTATAGTTTTGATTTAGTATGATGTTAGATGTTTGATCATGGATTATTGTTGACTTTGATTCTTATATGATGTGTGATGATTATTAGAGACATTTTTATATATTGATGTTGATATACTATTTGACATGGTTATATTATAGAAGTTGTTCAGACTTGTGATAATTAGATATTTTGAGTAGACCTAGAAAATTAAAATTGGATTAAAATTGATGATGATATAGTTATTGATGAAATTGTAAGTGATACTGTTGATTTTGTTGATGATTGTTGTGATTCACATATATATTGATGATCTTGAAATTATATTTATATTCATTTGGATGTTGTGATATGGCCACGAGGATAAAGGAGGTATTTTTATTTTGCAGGTTTAAAATATCACAACAAACATCAGGGGATCGAATACCAACCACATTGGAATTCTAGATGAATTCAACAAGGTCACCATGGAAACTGTATTTGTTTATGTGTGTTTTTTGTGTTAGGGATTCCCATGGGGGGATCACCTTTAAATGTGAACAAGGGACTTGTGTTTTTATTTTATTTGGTTCCTTTGTTAATGTTTGCATGTGTTTATTTTTTGGTACTTTGACCCCTTTTATTATTTATTAAATGGTGTGTTAATATTGTAGGTAATCATGTTGTTAAGTTAATTAACTAAAATATGTCATAAGAAAGTAATTAATAGAGTTTTTGGCCTTGAATTAAAATGTTGTAAGAAATGTGTAAGTAATGTGTAAGGGACATGTAAGCTGATTTTGGAGCAAGAAACACTTTATCTTCTTTGAAATTCGAATTTGTCCTTGAAGGCTGATTTTGGAGGCTTGTGGGACGAGTTAAACTTGTCCCACACCTCTTAAATTTATATACCAACGTTACCTATGGTTGGAGAGTTAAATTTAGCATTTCTTTATGAATTTTTGTAAGTCAAGTTGAATTTTCTAATTGCACTTTCTTCATGTTTTTAATTTCAGTCCTTATGGGCTGTGGGCTTGATTTGAGTGTGTAAGTAAGACTGTCATATTATTCACCCACCTATTTATTATGCATTGGAGAATGAAGTTTAATTTTTTATTGGGTTTGAGGATGTGTGATGTGGCATCCTACATGGATCCACCTCATTCTTTCTCTTCCCTCTTCTATTTATCGGAATTCCTTAGCTTGTTTTTGGGTTGCTTCACTTTTATCACTTCATTTTGGGAGAATTATTTTTGGTTTTGAGAGCCCTTGCTTTTGGAGAAGATTGGAGATTGTTGCATGCTTGTGGATTGTTGATCTTGGATTGTTTTGCATTGGAAAGTTGGCTATTTTAGAACCTTGGAAAAAACTCCATTTCATTTCTATGTTTATGTGAATAGTTGAATGTTTGAATGTGTTGTTTTATTTGTTCATTGTTTGGGTAGATGGCTTAGGGATGGTGTAGGAGATGACTATGGGGTACTTTTGAGGGAGGCATAAGTGTTTTGGGGAGGTATAAGTGTGGAGGGAGTTGGGATTTGGGTTCCACCTTGCAAAATGAAATAGCTTGCATTTCTTAACTCATTATGGGGTGCTATAAGAGGTTGGGGAGGCATAAGGAAATGTGAGGAATAAGGGTTACGTGGGGGAGACATAAGGGTATGTCAGGGATTTCAAATGATATGTATTTTGGTGGTTTGTTCTCAGGTGGTGATACTCATTTCCTCTTTGGGAGGCATAAGTAGCACCCCCATAGTTTCTTGCTCCTTTGGCTTGCATGAAGAAGCCTAAGTTTTTTTGGTTGTCTTTCATGTGGTTGTAAAACTGTTGTTTTGTTTTGGACTGTGTCTTAATATGAAATGTGCACTTTGAAAGATTGTCTTTATGATGTGGAAGCTTGTTGTTGTCATGACTTGTGTCGAATTTCTTATTGCATTATGGTTGGGGCTCATGGGCCAATGAAGAAGGATGGATTCTCCTTTCATTAGATGTCTTGGTTAGGTGGAGAAAGTTTCCTTTCCCTTGCCTTTATTGTGATCAAAATTAGAGAATGATGGATTTTCCTGTTGCTGTTCTGGAAGGAAAAGACTATTTTGACAGTCTTTTGAGAGACTTATTTTGTGAACCATTTCCCATTTAAAGTGGATGACAATGTAATATATTTCATGTTGAAAATTTACTATGTTTGGAAATGAAATACCCTTTTTAATATGAAAGAGATGTGCTTTGTATTCTGGTTTTGAATAAAAGAAAAGAAAACTTTGTATTATGTATGTTGTATTTCAAGGAACAAAAAAAAGAAGTTGTAAAGGTATATTTTTGAATCAATAAAGGATTTTATTACATTTATCAAATGGAATTATTAGGTACTAGAACCTGATTGTTGAATTTATTTTGAAATCTCTGTTGGAAAGATGAAAAAGTGAATACGTATGAAGAAAATACATTACTCTGTTTTTTGAAGAAATGTATGTTTCGGGAAAAAAATAATATAGAAGCTACATTCTTTTTTCTACATTTGATTAAAGGAAATATAACTATTTAAAACTAGAATGTAATGAATTCAATGTTTTTAGAGTGTGGAAAACCCATTAGATTAATCTCTTTTTTGAAATGTATAAATTTCATTTGTTTTATGTCATTGTAAACTCTTCAAATTTTTATCAAAAACGTACAAAATGACCCTTGAAACAATGAATAAGAAAATGAATCATATTTAGTGAACTTAGTATGTTTAAAATGGCCCCAAACAAACTAAAACATTTAGTAATTTTTATAGAACCTTTCAGAATCGGGCGCAAAACTCCTCACAATCGTTCTGCTATAAAATCAAGAAATTTCGAATCAATCTTCAATCAACAAAATTATACCTTGCAATCCATCCTAAATCCCTCTAAGAATAACTCTCCATGTTTTTTTGGCATGTTAAGAAAGGAGGGATGTCGAATTGAATTTTTTTTTATAAGTCAAGTGTTACTAGTTTTCATTTTATAAGCTTGCAGAGAATTTTCTCAAAATTGACACTTAAAAATTTATCAAAATTAAATTTTTAAGGTTGTTATGCAAATAGGATGTCGAGAGATTTCTGAAAAAGTCCTTATTTGCTAAAAATTTAGCTCCCTATCAAAATTTATGGACTTCTAAAGCTCACAGAAGAAGAAAAGCCTCTTACGCACCCGTCTTACATGTCGAAAGCCTCTTGCGCACCCAGAGCTGCTTGCACACCCATGATAAAATTAGTCTCTTCTGCATCCATCTTGTGCACCCAAGAGAGAATGAGTCTCTTCCACACCCATCTTGTGTGCTAGGGAGAAAAAGGAGTCTCTTCCGTACCTCTCTTCTACGCGCAAAAGAAATTTTTTTTCCACGCCTCTTTTCTCTGTGTTGGTGCTCAAAATAGTCTCGCCCCAATTTTCCTCTAAAAATTTATTGATTTATGTCCTCTGTCATTTTTACCTTCCCCGTGTGTGCCTGTTCAATCTTTGTGGTCATTTTTAGTCTGTTCCTAGGTTGTAAATCACTTAAGGTTATGTATTTTGAATCTCCTGTGCTCTGTGCCATTAAAAACATGGTTTCCCCAATGTTTTCTATTCTCCACAGTCAGGATTTGTATTCACTAGCTTTTCTGCCCTAAGTACCTAAAGAAAATGAATGGATGTATCCCTGAAGAATGTATTTGAGCCTTCTAACATTCCTAAACTTTCTGTCCTCGAAGAAAATTTCATTCCCTGGCTCAAATAATCATTTTTTTGTTTTTTATGATTTGACCGGCATTTCTCCTGGTCAAATTTGCATCCTTGCATCTACAGGGGACATGGTACCTTTTAGTTGGACGCCGCTTGGATGGGTACTTAGAAAATTTCATGGAAAGCCTTTACTCAAAATGTGTCCATGTGGATGCACGACGCTCGTTTGAATATATAATTTTTGGTTTTGCCTTGGAGTAGCGCCAGGTGTACACATGGAGGCTTCCACTGCTTGGCCCAGACTTAGAAAAATTTTCATGCAGTTGGGGCAGTTTGATGGAATAGGACACGTGGTGAGCTCATGCTCATCAAGGGTCTCCTCCTTGGGCACCAGCTTAAAGTTGTGCCATGAGAACACATGGAGGCCTCTGCTTGCTTTGCATTTTACTTTGAGTTTTCAATGGCCAAAGGGAGACTGCCTCGAAGCATGACACATGGGGCCTTCCACTAAGCTTCAAGCATTCAATCAAACCTCGTTGGAGCAAGACACGTGGCGAGCCCGTGCTCGTTCAACGTATACAATTTTTGGGACCACCTCAAGGTGCTCCATGGTGACATGTGGCAGTTTGAAAAGTCAAAAAGGAAGAGAGATAGACCATCGGAGGCAACCTATATTTTTTTTCTCATTAGTGAATAAAAATTCAAAATGGGTCACAAGCCTGATGAGGGAAATAGTCAATGTTTTACCCCCGTCAAAGGCAGAGGTGCGGGATCTCGGAGGAAATTTGGAAAATTCTCCTTTTGAAAAAAAGATTCAAAAGTAAAAAAGGAAGTGCAGCACCACTCGAATCACATTTGGACATGTGTCAGGCTCGTTTCCCAAGGGTGGAGTTGCAGGGAAAATTTAGAAAATTTCCCTTTTTCCAAAAAGAGATTAAAATAGTAGAATTTGAGTGTGGTTCCACTCCAATCATATTTGGACACGTGTCAAGCTTGTTTCCTGAGGGTGAAGTTGCGGAGAAAAATGTGAAATTTTTCCATTTTATCAAAAAGTTGTAAAAAGTCACGGGAAGCCCACAGGTTTTTTCTAAAGTTTTAAATATGCCACATGGATGGCCCAAATTCAAAGTAAAGATCAACGACAGATGTGAATCTAAATCTGATTTTCCCCCCTTTTTTCTCTAAAACACATATGGGAGTGTGAGTCTCTAGGATTTCTTGGTCTTTTGTACATGCTAAGTAGAGAAGGAAGTTAATGTTGATATCTGAAGTTTGGTGGGAAGATCTGGAAAACGTCCTTCACCATTAAAATGGTCTGACTTTCATGCCTGATCAGACTTTCTGTTTTTCCTCTCCCAAGCACATAAGGTGCCAGATTTGATAGATTAGGGGCGGAAGTGGTTGGAAAATTGATGGAAGAGTGATCTACCAAAGCAAGGAGTTGAATACGGGAGGAATTCGATGAAATCTACCCCCTTGAGCACCTTGAGACTTTTGCAGATCTAATTCTACAAATCACGAAAGTATCATGGCAAGTACTAGTGCATTAAACAATTTTATCTTTTGGGGAGAGGAGACTCTATTGTAAATACTATAAATGGCATGAATTTTTCGTGCAAAGGGTTGGAGTGTGAGTCGTCTAGACTGATTTTTCTAATTGAAAGCTTGATAGAGCCCATCGCTTTTGAGAAACCATTTAAGAAGCTTTTACATCTCTTTTGTATTAAAATATGATCATGTCAAGGTGGTTGTAAGTGTATAGCCATTGCCAAGATCTAAATTTGTTCTAGAAACTTTCCCCTGCTCATACATTTAATCAAATTTGAGTTATTTTTGTGTTGTCTTGTGCAAAATTTGTTGATTTTACTTTTGAATGTATGCAAATAGTTTTTCTTGCTTCTATTGCAATCTTGTATTAAAATATGATTCAATCACATAGGCCTCAATCCTAGTGATAGTTTAGTGGTATCTAAAATTTAATTTCTCATAAGTGCTTTCATTTGGGATTCGAATAAATAATTTAAAATCAATTTTCTCTCATCTGTGGACAAATACTGTCTGTAAGCATTTGGGAGTACCTTAGGCATGATTTGGCTTAGACCTTGATGCTTTGTTGGGTTTTCTAACTCGAGCCTTCGTGGTAGAATCTAAGAGATTGTGTGAAAGAGTGATAATTTGGGCCTCCATTGAAGCACATACTCTAGTTAAAGAAACATTTTAGCTACTTTGGGGCATTCTATTGGTCTGACTTTCCATTTTGTAAGGTTCCTCAAGGATCTGGTGAATCTAGTTTCACCCTGCCCCACCTCCCACCAAAGATTCATTCAAAAATAACAAATCCTACCTATCCTACCCCAATTTGGCATGTGTGTATGTCAATGGAAAATCCTCATCACCTAAACATGCAGAAGCAAGTAGGATCTCAAACATCTCTAGTAACCTTTGCCTTGTTGTGAAATATCTCCATGATCTGGAAGTGACAACTCGTGAGAGTCAGACCTAGTATGTTGATCATATTTTCTCAAGGTCTTCTCTATAAATTTTATAAAACATAAGAATTTATCATTTTTCTTCAATAACAAAGGTTACAAAATAGGTTCTCTTTCCTTGGTTGAAAGGCATAACCTAAAATAGTGAGGATATATCAAATGCTCTTGAAGGTGTTATCCATCTCTACACAAATCCAAGTAAGAAAGGGATAGTTATATTTCTCCCTGGCTACAAAAAGACATCTTTTTTTATCTAGATGCCTCTAAGTTCCCTTCTGAATACATGTTGCTGCTTGGCTTGAAAAGGAGAACAAATTTGGATACCAACACTTATGGTGCCGTAGCCGGGGAGATTATGACTGTAGTTCATTTTCAGGACTTGGAAAACATTCCTTATATGCTCTAAAGTGCTAGAAATCTATTTCAAATAATACCATGTGTTTGGTACTATATGAAATTTCCAGTTACAAGTGTTGCATGCAACTTTTCTAGTCTCTACAAATTTTGCATTGGTACTCATTGATAAATCTTGGTAAAGGAAGATCAGAGCTTTCATCTCTGGTTTATAAGTGTTGACAAAGCATATTTTAGTGTATTTTCACAAATAAGGTGGAAATCCTTAGTGGCAACTCCTTGATTGATTTGATTTTGATAAGGACTAGTGTCTTAAACCCTTGTCAAGTAAGATTTGTTACTAACATTTGTAAAGATGGAAGGAAGAATATCTTTCTTTGCTAGAGATTCTGCTAGGAAATTGTTTCCTGAGTTAGGAAAAGTAAATTCAGAAGCAAGAAAATTCTGGAGAGTTGTGGGAGAACAATAGACAAGAAGAGGGATCTCCATTGATTAAAGTGAGTGGCCTATCATTGAAGACTATCATTCAAGTGACTCTGAATCAGGTAGCCTCTTTGTGGAATTGAACTCTCCAGCTGGAGAGGGGCCCTCATTTGATTTTGAAAGGTTTGCTTCACACTTTGCACCTATCTTTTCTAAGGTTGATAGATATTTTAAAGAAACAAGGCCTTTAGGGGGTATCCATTTTTAGAATTATACTCCTGTGTTCCAAGAACCCTCTTACCCCCATCAGTTTGTCACCCCTCTAAGATCACCTCCTCGAATCAATATGGCTCAACCCAGGCCTCCATTTTTTGTAAACACCTTTGGACCTATAAATTTTGTGGGAATGGATGGATATCCAAATGTAGTGCCTCAAGATGTAAGGAAACGAATGCCAAAGTTCTAGGGAAATAATGTTATTACTGGTGATCAACATCTAAAGCTTTTTATCAATATGATGGAATATTTTGAAATTGAACATGAAGATGTATATATCAATCTATTTATCCATACCTTAGAAGAGGATGCTAGGGATTGGTATAAAGCATTGCTAGATAACTCTATTGATTCTTGTACTGAGATGAGTAATGCATTCAGATTGCAATATGGTGATAGAACTGACCCTAGGTTTCTTTTGACAGAGTTTGAAAACATCAAAAATAACCCTAATGCATCAATACATGATTTCAACACAAGGTTTAATAGTACCTTACGAATATTACCTTTTAGAATAAGGCCTTGTGATGAGTCATGTTTGATCAAATATATTGATGCATTTGATAAAAAGGCTACATATTATTTGAGAAACAAAAAACCAACAAATTTGAGGTAGGCCTTCACCATGGCTTTGCAAATAGAGAGCACTATCAAGGTAATTGGAAAGCCTCCCAAGAGGGAGGGTGTAAATCCTGTTAACCTAGAGAAAGCTCAAGGAAGTAAGGCTGCTGATTTGGAAGAAGTTGTGAAGACTTTGGTAGGGGTTGTCAAAGAAATATCCTACAAGCTTTCCTAGGCTGAGAATGGAATTTGGTATAGCTCACAAGGTCAACACAAGAAAAAAGGCCAAGATAGATTCACAAATCACCAAATATCTTATGACAGAAGCAAGGGACCTGTTGGATTTTGAAATAGAAATTACCAAGCCAGGGATAAAATAATGGCACATGATCCTTTGGCTACTAGAGTTGATGTGGGTGAGGAGATAGATGTCATTGATTGGTGTGAAAAAATTTTCATGCATCATGCTCCTTGTGAAGAAGATTAGAAAGAGGAGGAAGAACCTCATGATAGTGATGTCTGCATGATATGAATCTCCACCAGCTCACAACAAGGGGCAACCTCAACTGAGGTGATAGGTGCTAGGACTCCCTCCACTTTTTGGGGCTGCATTCATAGGGTACATATTCTTCCCCCTTCTCATACTTTAGAAGTAGATAATGTACAAGCTTTTGAGTTTCCCAATAATGACTTTGAATATTTAAGGGCTTTAATGATAAAGAAGTATGATGGAGGAATTCCATCTAAGGAAGATAAACAGTTGCTGATGAATGTTGTTGTGGCTTAAGAGAAGGAATATAACACAAGAAGTAAGGCTATTAAAAGGGTAGGGCCTCAAGCCAAGCCAAAATATTCCTTACTTTCTAATATTACTAAGGAGGTTCCTAAGAAAGATACATTTGTGGAAAGCCCTGTAGTTCCAAACAAAATTCATACTCCTCCCCATGCCCAAATTGTCAAGAATTCTATACCACCTAATGAGTGTGTCATCTTTCCTTCCAATACTTCCATGCCAAGGAATATCCCATATGATATTGCCCAAGTTATGAGTCAAATCAAAGTCTTTGTTCCAATTGTTGAGCTTCTTAGGATCCCTAACCACAAAATGAGAGCATTTGAATACTTGGGTTTGAAAGAAGAAAAAATAACCCTAGGCAAAAATGTAAACATTGTGGAGACTCCTCCAATCATTTAAAGGTGAGAGTAGCATATGGAAAGTGCACTTCCATGGACTCCAGAGAAGTGCCAGTAGTGGGATGTGTGAAGGGTTTGGTGGTGTAACTTGTAGCTTACCCAAGTAAAAATTTAAAGCTTGATGTTGTCATAGTTGATTGCCCGGCGAAGTGGGCTATGTTACTATTAAGAAAATAGGCTGCATGTGTTGGCGGGAGTGTCCAAATGGATATGTCTTATGCTACAATTCCAATTGAGGGTAGACTCATCAAGTTGTATGGAGAAAATAAATGTTACGTCTTATTGAGGAACCCAACAATGCTTCCTATGAGGTATTGTACACAAATGTGGATGTGGACAACTTTGTAGGATTTGCTGATGGAAAGGAGCACAAGATTGAAGAATGTAAATTCCTTGAACAGATAGGCTCTCCTTGGACCCTATTGTTTAATGGAGCTTGCTCTAGGTTTGGGATTGGTGTTAGTGTTGTTTTGTTTTCTCTAATCCAGGAAAGATTTGTTTTCTCCTTCAAGCTGATCTTTGAATGAAATAACATCATTGTTGAGTATGAGGAATTATTGCTAGGTTTAATAATTTCTTGGAAGTATGGTGTCAAGGAAATTATTGCCAAGGGAGATTCTGAGTTAGTTGTCAAGAAAGTCAGAAAATTGTATGCTACAAAGAATCAATGAATGAAACGTTATAAATAGGAAGTTTGGGACCTCAATAAGATGTTTGACTCCTTCAATATTGTGCATCATGATAGGAAGTTCAATGACTTGGCAGACAAGCTTGAAGTATTGGGGTCTCACTTTGACAATTGTATAGTATCACCATATTGTGAATATGAGGTTGAGGTATTGACAACGCCCTCTTTCCCTAATAATATTAAACACTGGAAGGTTTTTGATGATGATGCTCAAATCAGAATATTTATGCAAAACAAGGTGGGGTTTTTTTATCAGTACATTGATTAGGAACCAATGTTATGCGTAACAGAAGGAAAAGAGACCTTGTTTTGCAAGGGTATCATCCAGCTGAAGATGAACACTATTCCTAGAAGGATAGTGGCTCTTAAATCCAATTTTTATAATTCTAATCCCACTGCTAATATATGTACGGCAGCCTCAAGATATATTGAGGAGCATTATCTTGGTATAAAGGAAAAGCCAAGGAAGATTTGGTTAGGCAAAAATCTTAGCAAAGAGGAGAAGTATTCATACATCTAGCTATTGAGGAAATACCAAGACTACCTGGCTTAGACCTATTCTAAGCTCAAAGCATACAAAGAAGACTTGTTTCAAAATGAGATTCCCTCGGAGCCCAATGCATGACCATTTAGGAATAAGTAGAGGCCAATTTAATCCACTTCTATCTCTTAAAATGTAAGAGGAACTGAAGAAACTAAGAGATGGAGGAATTATGAAGGCCACAAGATATTCCTCTTGGGTGGAAACCTAGTACCAGTAAGAAAGAAAAATAGTGAAATCAAGTTGTTTGTGGAATTCAAGAATCTGAACAAATCTTCAATGAAGGAAAACTATCCTTTACCAAACATGGAGCACATGCTACAATTAGTGACTGGTTCTAAGTTGCTTTCCACCTTAGATGTCTTCTTTGGTTATAACTAATTTGTGGTGAAAGAATTAGAAAGGATCAAGATAGCCTTCACTACTCCTTGGGGAACACATGTGTATGTCAAGATGCCCTTTGGTCTAGTGAGCGCTGGAGCCACCTTTCAGAGAGAAATGGATGTTTCTTTTGTTGGGTATATTAATGCGTTTATTGTTGTGTGCCAGGATGATGTAACAATGTTTTCTAGGAAGAGAAGTGACCACTTGCTACACTTGGAGAAGATGCTGATGAGATGTAGGGAATATGACATCTCACTCAATCCAAAGAAATGTGATTTTAGAGTGTAGAAGGAAAATTTTCTTGGTCATATTGTGTCACAAGAAGGAGTGATGATTAATATAGAAAGATTGGAGGCCATTAGCAAAGTCCCAATTCAAAAAACCAAGAAAGGAATCTAATCCTTCTTTGGGTAGATAAACTTCAATAGAAGATTTATATCAAACTTTGTTGAGTTAACGATCCCAATCACTTCCATGCTAAAGAAGGACTAGATCATCAAATGGGAGGACGCTGCCATCCAAGCTTTTAATGGAATCAAAGAGGAATTTAAGCATGCCTCTATTTTGGCAGCCCCAGACTATAAGAAACCTTTCCAGCCATTTTCCTTTTCTTCAGAAAACACTATTGCTTTTGTCCTGTTGCAAAAAGATAATGAAGGGGATGAAAGGCCAATTGCATTTTGCAGTAAGGAATTGTAAGGGGAAGAACTAAAGTACACTATCATGGAAAAGTAGGCATTTTCCTTGGTAAAAGCAACAAAGGTTTGTAGACCTTATATTCTAAGTTCAAATGTTATTACTTATGTTCCCCATACCATGGTAAAGGACATCTTATCAGAGATGGAAGTCTCAAGAAAAAGATGTAGATGGGTGAAAAAGTTACAAGAATATGATATGGAAATCAAAACCACAAAGTTGGTGAGGGGTTTGGGCTTGGCTAAGCTTATGGCTGAGAGAAACTTGCAGATTATTGAGGTAAATGAGGTTGAAGAAGAAAGGGAAGATGTTTTTGAAAATTTGATGGATTCTGAGTGGTACAGGGATGTTATATTCAATCTCAGACATTTGAACTACCCTGAGCATTTAAGTAGGAACCAAAAAACATCTCTTAAGTTGGCTTCCAAAAAATATGTCATCACTGATTATGGGTTAGCTTGGAATAACTTGGAGGGAGTCCTCTTAACATGCATTACTAAAGAAGAAGCCCCCGAGATAACTTTTGATCTCCATGGAGGTGTTTGTGCGGGGAACTTTGTTGTAAGAGTCACAACACATAGCATCCTGAGGGTTGGTTATTGGTGGCTAACTCTTTTCAAGGATACAACCTTGTTTGTTAGAAGATGTGAAAGCTGCCAACGCTTCTCTGGTAGACTGAGAGCTTCAGGCTCCCTTCATTTGCTGCCTATGTCAATTGAAGGTCCATTCAAGCAATGGGGAATGGATTTCATTGGTGAAATTTCAGAACCTTTAAGTGCTGGCCACAAATGGATTCTTGTAGAAATAGATTTTTTTACTAAATGGGTGGAGGCAATCCCCACCAAGAAGGTAACACACCAAGTTTTCATTAACTTTGTGCTGAACAACATCATCTGCAAGTTTGGGGTACCAGTCAAGATTATTGCTGAAAATGCCATGAGCTTTAGAGATAAATTTTTCATGGCAATGTCCAAGGAGTATGGGATCAACTTGACATATTCCTAAAATTACAACCCCTAAGGAAATGGACAGTCAGAGTCTAGTAATAAGAATTTTTTGAAGATCATTAGAAGAATATTGGAGCAGAACAAGAGAAAGTGGGGTGAACAGTTGAAGTTTCCATTTTGGGCAGATAGGATCAATGTTAAGAGGGTCACTGGAAAGATTCCATTTGAGTTGGAGTATGGGACTCAGGACCTGTTGCCTCTTCATATGCAACTATCTTCATATCAGTTTATGCATTAGCTAGAAGATCAAGAGGTAAGTCCTTATGATGCTCGCATCAACTAGATTATTGAGCTTGATGAAGAGAGAAGGGCATCCCACCAGAGGCATATAAAGTTTAGAGAAAAGCTGAAGAAACTATTTGACAATAAGGTTACTCCCAGAACATTCAATATTGGAGATCTTGTGCTCCTATGGGATAGCAGACATGAGGATAAGGGAAAGAAACACAAGTTTGACTCATTGTGGATGGGCCCTTACTCTATTGATATCAGGATTGGTGAACACACCTTCTTCCTCAAGGAATTAGATGGTGAACTACTCGAATTACCTATTAATGGTAGGCATTTGAAGCATTTCTAGGATTGATGCCTTTGGATCAAGAAAATTTAGTGTACAGTGTATAATTTGTTGTTTGTTTCCTATTTTTTGTGTTTTTGCTCGTTCTGGTCCTTGGTGACCTATTTTTTACCAAGTTTCTCTGTTCGTTTTTGGAGATGGCTTTGATTCTCTTCCCTACAAATTCACTTCATTGCCCAATGGATATTTTTGGCACTTGATCTACTTTTTTTTCTTGTGGCACTGAAATGTTGGTGCTCAAAATAGTCGGAGCTGAAATGTTGGTGCTCAAAATAGTAGGAGCCGAAATGTTGGTGCTCAAAATAGTCTTGCCCCAATTTTCCTCTGAAAATTTATTGATTTACGGCCTCTGTAATTTTCCCCATCCTTGTGTGTGCTTGGTTAGTCTTTTTGGCCATTTTTAGTATGTTCCTAGGTTATAAATTGCTTAAGGATCTGTATTTTGAGTCTCATGTGCTCTGTTCTATTAAAAACTCAGTTTCCCCCATGTTTTATGTTCTCCATAGTCGGGATTCATCTTACCTCACTTTTCTGCCATAAGTATCTGAAGAAAATGAATGGATGTATCCCTTAAGAATGTATTTGAGTCTTGTAACATAACTAAACTTCCTGTCCTCAAAGAAAATTTCATTCCCATGCTCAAATAATCATTTCTTTGTTTTTTATGGTTTGAAAGGCATTTCTCCTAGTCAAATTTGCATCCTTGCATCTATAGGGGATGTGGCACCTTTTGGTTGGACACGGCTAGGCTGGGTACTTAGAAAAATTCATGGAAAGCTTTAACTAAAAATATGTCCACGTGGAAGCATGGCGCTCGTTTAAAGATCTACTTTTTGGTTTTACCTTGGAGTAGTGCCAGAACAACACATGGAGGATTTTGTTGCTTAGGAAATAATTAGACAAATTATCATGTAGTTGGGGCAGTTTGATGGAACGGGACACATGACAAGCTCGTGCTCATTTAGGGTCTCCGCTTTTGGCACCATCTTGAAGTTGCACCATGAGAACACGTGGAGGACCACGTATGTTCAGGGACCAGCCCTTGAATTTTAATTTAAAGAAGCGCTAGGCTGACATGTGGAGTCCTCCATTTTCTTTGAATTTTACTTAGAGTTTTCAATGGCCAAAAGGAGACTTCCTCAGAACATGAAACATGGCACCTTTCGTTGAGCTTCAAGCATTCAGTCAAACCTTGCTGGAGCAGGACACATGGCGAGCCCATGCTCGTTCAAGGTATCAAATTTTTTGGACCACCTCAAGTTGCATCATGGTGACACGAGGTAGTTTGAAAAGTCAAAAAGGCGGGTTGGTGGACCATCAAAGGCAACTTGGATTTTTTGCCTCCTTAGGGATTAAAATTTCAAAATGGTCCGCAAGCTCGATGAGGGAAATAGTTTATGTTTTACCCTAGTAAATGGCAGAGATGTGGGCTCTCAGATAAAATTTGGAAATATTTCCTTTTGAAAAAAAAGAGTGAAAAGTAAAAAAGGAAGTGCAGCACCGCTTCAATCACATTTGGACACGTGTCAGGCTTGTTTCCTAAGGGCGGAGCTGTGCGGAAAGTTTGGAAAATTTTCCTTTTTCCAAAAGATAGTAAAATGGTAGATTTTGAGTGTGGTTTTGATCCAATCATATTTGGACATGTGTCAGAATCATTTCCCGAGGGCGGAGGTGTGGAACAAAATGTGAAAGTTTTCCATTTTTTCAAAAAGTTGTAAAATGTCAAGGGAAGCCCCCGGGTCTTTTCTAAAGTTTGAAATCTACCACATGGAAGGCCCAAATTCAAAGTAAAGATCAATGACAGCTATGAATCTAAATCTGATTTTCCCCCCTTTTTTCTCTGAAACACATCTGGAAGTGCGAGTCTTCATGATTTCTTGGTTTCTTCTACACACCAAGTAGAGAAGGAAATTAATGTTGATATTTGAAGTTTGGTGGGAAGATTTGGAGGATGTCTTTCGCCATTAAAATGGTCTGACTTTTGTGGCCGATCGGACTTTCCATTTTTCCTCTCCCAAGCACGCAAGGGGCTAGATTTAACAGAATAGGGGTGGAAGTGGCTGGAAAATTGAAGGAAGAGTGATCTACCAGAGCCAGGAGTTGAATGCGGGAGGCATTCAATGAAATCTACCCCCTCGAGCACCTGGAGAATTTTGCAGATCTGATTGTGTGAATCACGAAAGAATCATGGCGAGCACTGGTGCATTAAATGTTTTTGTCTTTTGGGGAGAGGAGGCTCTATTGTAAATACTATAAATGGCATGAATTTTTCATGCAAAGGGTTGGAGTGTGAGGGGTCTGGAATAATTTTTCTAATTGAAAGCTTGATAGAGCCCATCACTTTTGAGAAACCATACAAGAACCTTGTATATCTCTATTTTATTAAAATCTAAACATGTCAAGGTGGTTGCAAGTGTACAGCCACTAACAAGATCTAAGATTGTTCTAGAAACTTTCCCCTATTGATAGATTTAATCAAAATTGAGTTATTTATGTGTTGTCTTGAGAAAAATGTGTTGATTTTACTTTTGAATGTATGTACATAGTTTTTCTTGTTTCTGCTGCAATCTTGTATTAAAATTTTATTCAATCACACAAGCCTCAGTCCTTGTGACAATTTAGTGGCATCTGTAATTCCATTTCTTAGAAGAGATTTCACTTGGGATTGGAAGAAATGATTTAAAATCACTTTTCTCTCATCTATAGATAGAGATTGTTTGTAAGCCTTTGGGTGTACCGTAGGTGTGATTTGGCTTAGACCTTGATGCTTTGTTGGGTTATCTAACTCAATCCTTCATGATAGAATCTCAGAGATTGTGTGAAAGAGTGCTAATCATGGCCTCCATTGAAGCACATATCCTAGTTAAAGAAACGTTTTTAGCTATTTTGTGGCATTCTATTGGTCTAACTTTCCATTTTGTAAGGTTCCTCAAGGATCTAGTGAATCTAGTTTCACCGTGCACCACCTCCCACCAAACATTCATTCAAAAATAACAAATCTTACCCATCCTACCCCTGTTTGTCATGTGTTTATGCCAATGCACAATCCTCATCACCTAAACATGCAGAAGCAAGTAGGGTCTCAAATGTCTTTAGTAAGCTTATCCTTGTTGTGAAATATCTCCATTATCTGGAAGTGACAACTCATGAGAGTCATACCTGGTGTGTTGATCATACAAGGTATTCTTTATAAAGTTTATGCAAAAGAAGGATTTATAATTGTTCTTCAATAACAGAGGTTGCAAAATAGGTTCTCTTACCTTGGTTGAAAGGCATAACCTAAAATAGTGAGGATAGATCAAATCCTCTTGAAGGTGCTATCCATCTGTACACAAATCCAAGTAAGAAATGGATAGTTAGATTTCTCCCTGGCTACAAAACGACATATATTTTTGATCTAGATGCCTCTAATTTCCCTTTTGAATATGTGTTGTTGCTTGGCTTGAAAAGGAGAACAAATTTGGATACCAACACTTATGGCACCGTTGCCGGGGAGATTATGACTGCAGTTCATTTTTAGGACTTGGAAAACATTCCTTGTATGCTCTAAAGTGCTAGAAATCTATTTCAAATATTACCTTGTGTTTGGTCCTGTATGAAATTTCCAGTTACAAGTGTTGCATGCAACTTTTCTAGTCTCTACAAATTTTGCATTGGTACTCACTTATAAATCTTGGTAAAGGAAGATCAGAGCTTTCATCTCCCGTTTATAAGTGTTGAAAGAGCATATTTTAGTGTATTTGCACAACTAAGGTGGAAATCCTTAGTGGCGACTCCCTGATTGATTTGATTTTGATAAGGACTAGTGTCTTAAACCCCTATCAAGTAAGATTTGTTACTAACATTTGCAAAGATGGAAGGAAGAAGATCTTTCTTTGCTAGAAATCTTGCTAGGACATTTTTTCTTGAGTTAGGAAAACCAAAGTCAAAGGGAAGAAAATCCTGGAGAGTTGTGGGAAAAAAATAGACAAGAATAGGGATCTCCATTGATTAAAGTGAGTGGCCTATCATTAAAGACTATCATTTAAGTGACTCTGAATCAAGTAGCCTCTTTGTGGAATTGAACTCTCTAGCTGGAGAGGGGCACTTATTTGATTTTGAAAGGATTGCTTCACACTCTGCACCTGTCTTTTTTGAGGTTGATAGATATTTTCAATAAAAAAGTCCTTTGGGGGGTATCCATTTTGACAATTATACTCCTATGTTCCAAGAACCCTCTTCCCCCCATCAATATGTCACCCCTCCAAGATCACCTCCTCGAATCAATATGGCTCAACCCAAGCCTCCATTTTTTGTAAACACCTTTAGACCTATAAATTTTGTGGGAATGAATGGATATCCAAATGCAATGCCTCAAGATGTAAGGAACAGAATGCCAAAGTTCCAGGGCAATAATGTTATTACTGGTGATCAACATCTAAATATTTTTATCAATATGATGGAAGATTTTGAGATTGAACATGAAGATGTATATATGAATCTATTTATCCATACCTTAGAAGAGGATGCTAAGGAATGGTATAAAGAATTGCTAGATGACTCTATTGATTCTTGTACTAAGAATGAGCAATGCATTCAGATTGCAATATGGTGATAGAATTGGCCCTAGGTTTCTTTTGAAAAAGTTTGAAAACATCAAGAAGAACCCTAATACGTCAATACATGATTTCAAAACAAGGTTTAATAAGACCTTAATAATATTTCCTGTTAGAATAAGGCCTTGTGATGAGTTATGTTTGATCAAATATACTGATGCATTTGATAAAAAGGCTACATATTATTTAAGAAACAAAAAACCCACAAATTTGAGGCAGGCCTTCACCATGGCTTCTCAAATAGAGAGCAATATCAAGGAAATTGGAAATCCTTCCAAGAGGGAAGGTGTAAATTTGGTTAACCTAGAGAAAGCTCAAGCAAGTAAGGCTGCTGATTTGGAAGAACTTGTGAAGACTTATGTAGGGGCTATCAAAGAAATCTCCTACAAGCTTTCCTGGGCTGAGAATGGAATTTGGTATAGCTCACAAGGTCAACACAAGAAACAAGGCCAAGATAGATTCACAAATCACCAAATATCTTATGACAGAGGCAAGGGACCTGTTGGATTTTGAAATAGAAAGTCCCAAGCCAGAGATAACAGAATGGCACCTGATCCTTTGGCTACTAGAGTTGATGTGGGTGAGGAGACAGATGTCATTGATTAGTGTGACAAATTTTTCATGCCTCATGCTCCTTGTGAAGAAGATCAGAAAGAGGAGGAAGAACCTGATGATAATGATAATGATGTCTGCATAATGGGATGCTCCACCAGCTCATAAGAAGGGGAAACCTCAAATGAGGTGATAAGTGCTAGGACTACCCCCACTTTTTGGGGCTGCATTCATAGGGTACATATTCTTCCCCCTTTTCATACTTTAGAAGTAGATAATGTACAAGCGTTTGAGTTTCCCAATAATGAATTTGAATATTTAAGGGCTTTAATGATAAAGAAGTATGATGGAGGAATTCCATCTAAGGATGATAGACAGTTGCTGATGAATATTGTTGTGGCTTAAGAGAAGGAATATAATACAATAAGTAAGGCTATCAAAAGGGCAGGGCCTCAAGCCAAGCCAAAATATTCCTTACTTTCTAATATCCCTAAGGAGGTTCCTAAGAAAGATACATCCGTCGAAAGCCCTGTAGTTCTAAACAAAATTCATACTCCTCCCCATGCCCAAATTGTCAAGAATCCTGTACCACCTAATGAGTGTGTCATCTTTCCTTCTAATACTTCCATGCCAAGGAATGTCCTGTATGATATTGCCCAAGTTCTAAGTCAAATCAAATTATTTTTTCCAATTTTTGAGCTGCTTAGGATCCCTAACCACAAAAAGAGAGCATTTGAGTACTTGGGGTTGAAAGAAGAAAAAACTGCCCTAGACAGAAATGTAAACATTTTGGAGACTCCTCCAATCATTGAAGATCTAGAAGCACCACAAGCATTAGAAGAGATAGATGAACCACCTAAGGTCAATTTAGGGACATCCTTGGTGGACTCTCAGATGAATGTGGACCCATTCTTGAATAGTTTGATCATCAAGGATAGGCTACTCCATAACTGTATGTTTGACTCAGGGGCATCATGCAATGTCATGCCTCTAGAGGTCATGAATGAGCTGAATATTAAGGTGAGAGAAGCATATGGGAAGTACACTTCCATGGACTCCAGAGAAGTGCCAGTAGTGAGATGTGTGAAGGTTTTGGTGGTACAGCTTGTAGCTTACCCAGGTAAAAATTTAAAGCTTGATGTTGTCATAGTTGATTTCCCGGCGAAGTGGGGTATGTTACTATTAAGAAAATGGGTTGCATGTGTTGGTGGGAGTGTCCTAATGGATATGTCTTATGCTACAATTACAATTGAGGGCAGCCTCATCAGGCTGTACAGAGAAAATAAAATGTTGCATCTTATTGAGGATCCCAACAATGCTTCCTATGAGGTATTGTACACAAATGTGGAAGCAGACAACTTTGTGGGATTTGCTGATGGAAAGGAGCACAAGATTGAAGAATGTAAATTCCTTGAACAGATAGGCTCTCCTTAGACCCTGTTGTTTGATGGAGCTTGCTCTAGGTTTGAGATTGGTGTTGGTGTTGTTTTATTTTCTCCAAGCCAAGAAAGATTTGTTTTCTCCTTCAAGCTGATCTTTAAATGAAAGAACAACATTGTTGATTATGAGGCATTGTTGCTAGGTTTAAGAATTTCTTGTAGATATGGTGTCAAGGACATTATTGTCAAGGGAGATTCCGAGTTAATTTTCAAACAAGTTAGAAAACTGTACGCTACAAAGAATTAGTGAATGAAACAGTATAAATAGGTAGTTTGGGACCTCATTGAGATGTTTGACTCCTTGAATACTGTGAATCATGATAGGAAGTTCAATTACTTGGTAGAAAAGCTTGCAGTATTGGGGTCTCACTTTGATAGTTGTATAGTGTCACCATATTGTGAGTATGAGGTTGAGGTATTGACAAGGCCCTCTGTCCCTGCTAATATTAAACACTGGCAGGTTTTTGATGATGATGCTCAAATCAGAAGATTTCTACAAAACAAGGGGGATTTTGTTGATCAATACATTGATTAGGAACCAATGGTATGTGCAATAGAAGGAAAGGAGACCTTGTTTAGCAAGGGTATAATCCAGCTGAAGACAACCACTATTCCTAGAGGGATAGTGGCTCTTGAATCCAATTTTGATAATTCTAATCCCATTGTTAATAGATGTATGGTAGCCTCAAGATATATTGAGGAGCATGATCTTGGTATAAAGAAAAAGCCAAGGAAGATTTGGTTAGGTGGCAATCTCAGCAAATAGGAGAAGTAGTCATACATCCAGCTGTTGAGGAAGTACCAAGACTTCCTGGCTTGGACCTATTCTGAGCTCAAAGCATAAAAAGAAGATTTGCTTCAACATTAGATTCCCTTGAAGCCCAATGCATGACCATTTAGGAAGAAGCAGAGACCAATTTAATCCACTTCTATCTCTTAAAATGCAAGAGGAACTGAAGAAACTAAGAGATGGAGGGATTATCAAGCCCACAAGATATTCCTCTTGGGTGGCAAACCTAGTACCAGTAAGAAAGAAAAATGGTGAAATCAGGTTATGTGTGGACTTCAAGAATCTGACCAAAGCTTCAATGAAGGAAAACTATCCTTTACCAAACATGAAGCACATGCTCCAGTTAGTGACTGGTTCTGAGTTACTTTCCACCTTTCAGAGTGAAATTGATGTTGCTTTTGCTAGGTACATCAATGATTTTATTGTTGTGTACCAGGATGATGTAACAATGTTTTCTAGGAAGAGAAGTGACCACTTGCTACACTTGGAGAAGATGTTGATCAGATGTAGGGACTATGACATCTCACTCAATCCAAAGAAATGCAATTTTAGAGTGTAGAAGGAAAAGTTGCTTGGTCATATTGTGTCACAAGGAGTGACGATTGATCTAGAAAGAGTGGAGGCCATTAGCAAAGTGCCAATTCCAAGAACCAAGAAAGGAATCCAATCCTTCTTGGGGTAGATAAAATTAATTAGAATATGTATATCAAAATTTGCTGAGTTGACCATCCCAATCACTTCCATGCTAAAGAAGGACTAGATCATCAAATGGGAGGAGGCTGTCATCCAAGATTTTAATGGAATCAAAGAGGAATTGAAGCATGCCCCTATTTTGGTAGCCCCAGACTATAAGAAACCTTTCCAGCTGTTTTCCTTTTCTTTAGAAAACACTATTGCTTTTGTCCTGTTGCAAAAAGATAATGAAGGGGCTGAAAGGCCAATTGCATTTTGTAGTAAGGAATTGCAAGGGGAAGAACTAAAGTACACTATCATGGAAAAAAAGGCATTTGCCTTGGTAAAAGAAACAAAGGTTTTCAGACCTTATATTCTAAGTTCAAAGGTTGTTGCTTATGTTCCCCATACCATGGTAAAGGACATCTTATTAGAGATGGAAGTCTCAAGAAAAATATGTAGATGGGTGAACAAGTTGCAAGAATATGATATGGAAATCCAAACCACAAAGTTGGTGAGGGGTTTGGGCTTGGCGAAGCTTATGGCTAAGAGCAACTTGCAGATTATTGAGGTAAATGAGGTTGAAGAAGAAAGGGAAGGTGTTTTTGAAAATTTGATGGATTCTGAGTGGTACAAGGATGTGATGTTATATCTTAGATATTTAAACTACCCTGAGCATTTAAGTAGGAACCAAAAAAGAGCTCTTAAGTTGGCTTCCCAAAAATATGTCATCACTAATTATGGGTTATCTTGGAATAACCTGGAGGGAGTCCTCTTAACGTGCATTACTGAATAATAATCCCCCGAGATAATTTTTGATCTCCATGGAGGTGTTTGTGTAGGGCACTTTGTTGTAAGAGTCACAACACATAACATCTTGAGGGCTGGTTATTGGTGGACAACTCTTTTCAAGGATACAACCTTTTTGGTTAGAAGATGTGAAAGTTGTCAATGCTTCTCTGGTAGACTGAAAGCTTCAGGCTCCCTTCCTTTGCAGCCTGTGTCAATTGAAGGTCCATTCAAGCAGTGGGGAATGGATTTCATTGGTGAAATTTCAGAACCTTTAAGTGCTAGCCACAAATGGATTCTTGTAGTAACTGATTATTTTACTAAATGGGTGGAGGCAATCCCCACCAAGAAGGCACCACACCAAGTTTTCATGAACTTTGTGCTAAACAACATCATCTGCAGGTTTGAGGTACCAGTCAAGATTATTGCTAACAATGCCATGAGCTTTAGAGCTAAATCTTTGATAACAATGTGCAAGGAGTATGGGATCAACTTGACATATGCCTCAAATTACAACCCCTAAGGAAATGGACAATCAGAGTCCAGTAATAAGAATTTGTTGAAGATCATTAGAAGAACATTGGAGTAGAACAAGAGAAGGTGGGGTGAACAGTTGAAGTTTTCTTTTTGTGCAGATAGGATCAATGTCAAGAGGGTCACTGGAAAGAGTCCATTTGAGTTGGTGTATGGGACTCAGGACCTGCCGCCTCTTCATATGAAACTATCTTCACATTAGTTTATGCAATAGCTAGAAGATCAAGAGGTAAGTCCTTAAGATGCTCACATCAACTAGATTATTGAGCTTGATGAAGAGAGAAGGGCATCCCACCAGAGGCATATAAAGTTCAGAGAAAAGATAAAGAAACTATTTGACAAGAAGGATACTCCCAGAGCCTTCAATATTAGAGATATTGTGCTCCTATGGGATAACAGACATAAGGATAAGGGAAAGCATCACAAGTTTGACTCATTGTGGATGGGTCCTTACTCTATTGATATCAGGATTGGTGAACACACCTTCTTCCTCAAGGACATAGATGGTGAACTACTCGAATTTCATGTTAATGGTAGGCATTTGAAGAATTTCTAGGATTGATGCCTCTCGGTCAAGAAAATCTGGTGTACAATGTATAATTTGTTGTTTGTTTCCTATTTTAGTGTTTTTGCTCATTCTGGTCCTTGGTGACTTGTTTTTTTGCTGGGTTTCTCTTTTTGTTTTTGGAGATGGCTTTGTTTCTCTTCCCTGCAAATTGACTTCGTTGCCCAATGGATATTTTTGGCACTTGGTCTACTTTCTTTCTTGTGGCACTGAAATGTTGGTGCTCAAAATAGTCTCGCCCCAATTTGCCTCTGAAAATTTATTGATTTACGGCCTCCGCATTTTCCCCATCCTCGTGTGTGCCTGGTTAGTCTTTTTTACCATTTTTAGTTTGTTTCTAGGTTATAAATCACTTAAGGGTCTGTATTTTGAGTCTCATGTGCTCTGTTCCATTAAAAACTTGGTTTCCCCCATGTTTTTTGCTCTCCACAGTCGGGATTCATCTTCCCTTGCTTTTCTTCCATAAGTACCTAAATAAAATGAATGAATGTATCCCTTAAGAACTTATTTGAGTCTTGTAACAAAAATAAACTTTCTAACCTGAAATAAAATTTCATTCCCATGCTCAAATAATCATTTCTCTGTTTTTTACGGTTTGATAGGTGTTTCTCCTGGTCAAATTTGCATCCTTGCATCTACAGGGGATGTGGCACCTTTTTGTTGGACGCGGATCGGCTGGGTACTTAGAAAAATTCATGGAAAGCTTTAACTAAAAATGTGTCCACGTGGAAGCATGTCACTCGTTTGAATATCTACTTTTTGGTTTTTCCCTGGAGTAGTGCCAGAACGACATGTGGAGGCTTCCGCTGCTTGGCCCAGAATTAGACAAATTTTCATGTAGTTGGGGTAGTTTGATGAAAGAGGACACATGGCAAGCTCGTGCTCATTCAGGGTCTCTTCTTTGGGTAAAATCTTGAAGCTGCACCATGAGAACATGTGGAGGAACCATGCATGTTCAAGGACTAGCCCTTGAGTTTCAATTTAAAGAAGCACCAGGCTAACACGTGGAGTCCTTCATTTGCTTTGAATTTTACTTAGAGTTTTCAATGGCCAAAGGGAGACTGCCTCAGAACATGACATGTGGTGCCTTTTGCTGAGCTTTAAGCATTCAGTCAAACCTTGCTAGAGCAGGACATGTGGCGAGCCCATGCTCATTCAAGGTATCAAATTTTTGGGACCACCTCAAGGTGTGCCATGGGGACACGAGGTAGTTTGAAAATTCAAAAAGGCAAGTTGGTGGACCATCAGAGGCAACTTGGACTTTTTGCCTCCTTAGTGATTAAAATTTCAAAATAGCCCGTAAGCCCGATGAGGGAAATAGTCAACGTTTTACCTTGGTAAACGACAGAGATGTGGGCTCTCGAGGGAAATTTTAAAATATTTTCTTTTGACAAAAAAGAATGAAAAGTACAAAAGGAAGTGCGTCACCACTCCAATCACATTTGGACACGTCTTAGGCTTGTTTCACAAGGGCGGAGCTGCGAGTAAAATTTAGAAATTTTTCCTTTTTCCAAAAGAGAGTAAAATGGTAGATTTTGAGCATGGTTTTGCTCCAATCACATTTGGACATGTGTTAGGCTCGTTTCCTAAGGGTGGAGATGCGGAGAAAAATGTGAAATTTTGCCATTTTTTCAAAAAGTTGTAAAAAGTCAAGGGAAGCCCACGGGTCTTTTCTAAAGTTTGAAATCTACCACATGGAAGGCCCAAATTCAAAGTAAGGATCAATGGCAACTGTGAATCTAAATCTAATTTTCCCCCCTTTTTTCTCTGAAACACATCTGGAAGTGCGAGTTTTCATGATTTCTTGGTTTTTTCTACACGCTAAGTAGAGAAGGAAATTAATGTTGATATCTAAAGTTTGGTGGGAAGATTTGGAGGACATCTTTTGCCATTAAAATGGTCTGACTTTCGTGCCCAATCGGACTTTCCATTTTTCCTCTCCCAAGCATGCAAGAGCTTAGATTTAATAGAATAGGGGCAGAAGTGGTTGGAAAATTGAAGGAAGAGTGATCTACTAGAGCAAGTTGTTGAATGCGGGAGGCATTCGATGAAATCTACCCCTCGAGCACCTGGATAATTTTACAGATCTAATTCTGTGAATCACGAAAGAATCATGGCGAGCACTGGTGCATTAAATGTTTTTGTCTTTTGGGGAGAGGAGGCTCTATTGTAAATACTATAAATGGCATGAATTTTTTGTGCAAAGGGTTGGAGTGTGAGGGGTGTGGATTAATTTTTCTAATCAAAAGCTTGATAGAGCCCATCAATTTTGAGAAACCATTCAAGAACCTTGTATATCTCTTTCGTATTAAAATATGATCATGTCAAGGTGGTTGCAAGTGTACAGCCATTAACAAGCTCTAAGACTGTTCTATAAAATTTCCCATGCTAATAGATTTAATCAAATTCGAGTTATTTATGTGTTGTCTTGGGAAAAATGTGTTGATTTTACTTTTGAATGTATGTAAATAGTTTTTCTTTTTTTTGTTGTAATCTTGTATTAAAATTTGATTCAATCACACAAGCCTCAGTCCTTGTGATAGTTTATTGGCATCTCCAATTCCATTTCTCAGAAGAGCTTTCGTTTGGGATTGGAATAAATGATTTAAAATCACTTTTCTCTCATTTGTTGACAAAGATTGTCTGTAAGCCTTTGGGTGTACCTTAGGCGTGATTTGGCTTAGACCTTGATGCTTTGTTGGGTATTATAACTCGAGCCTTCGTGATAGAATCTCAGAGATTGTGTGAAATATTGCTAATTTGGGCCTCCATTGAAGCACATATCCTAGTTGCAGAAACATTTTAGCTATTCTGTGGCATTCTCGTTTTCTGACTTTCCATTTTGTAAGGTTCCCCAAGGGTCTAGTCAATCTAGTTTCACCCTGCCCCACCTCCCACCAAATATTCATTCAAAAATAACAAATCTTACCCATCCTACCCCTGTTTGTCATGTGTGTATGCCAATGCACAATCCTCATCACCTAGACATGCAGAAGCAAGCAGGGTCTCAAATGTCTTTAGTAACCTTTGCCTTGCTATGAAATATCTCCATGATCTGGAAGTGACAAGTCATGAGAGTCAAACCTAGTGTGTTGATCATATTTTCTCAAGGTCTTCTCTATAAAGTTTATGCAAAAGAAGGATTTATCATTGTTCTTCAATAACAGAGGTTACAAAATAGGTTCTCTTACCTTGGTTGAAAGGCACAACCTAAAATAGTGAGGATAAATCAAATTCTCTTGAAGGTGTTATCCATCTCTCCATAAATCCAAGTAACAAAGGGATAGTGAGATTTCTCCCCTACTACAAAATGACTTATATTTGTGATCTCGCTGCCTCTAAGCTTCCTATTGAATTTGTGTTGTTGCTTGGCTTGAAAAGGAGAATAAATTTGGATACCAACACTATGCCTGGGGAAATTTCTTACATGTGCCCCACAAGAGGATAATCTATCTGCGCTAGGGTTGACTTTCTCTCTCTTTTTTTGTAGGATGATTTGATAATTATTTAAATGAACTTTGGAATATTTTTGGGAACACTTTAAAAATAAAAAAATAAAAAAATAAATTATTCCTTAATTCTTCTAACTAAACCTAGGTTGTTCTTGGGTCTCGAGTGGGGAGAATTTAGGTGGCATTACAATTGTCACCCACACTATGAGAAGGTCCCATTAAATCAGATGAAGAGAAGGATTTCTTGCACTTTTTCAACTCAGGGTGCTCATCAAACTGATAACACTCCCTCTATGACCAACCTCATACTATCATCTACGATACATATAATCTGAATCCTATTGGTTACGAACCTGGCACTGATGATCTTCTTAATTAGTTTACCTGATTTTGCAACCCTCACACACTTGGCGGCATCGCACTTTCTCCCCCCTTATAGCACTATCAATTGTATCTAGTGTCTACTCTTACACTTCATGCTCCGTGCCCCATGTAAACATATTCTAAAAATATTCACTTTTTTTGTACACACATTGCACTGTCACTACCCTATGACGCACTCTTTTGTTATGGCTCATAGTTTACTTTTGAGGACATACTACATCAATGAACCTCACATTATACACTTCACACTCTGTGCTTCATGACATATATTTTCTAGCATCTATGCACACGTGGCACACCTATTTCCTAGTAACACACTCTATTTATATGGTTCATTCTCTACGAGTGAGGTGTAATTTATAAATGAACCTCATTTCTTGCACATCAACTAGGGGCAACACAACTCCTTCCATTTTCACAGCTTGTATACCACCCCATCATACTCATACAACACTTTCATATCTTGGTTAAATTTATTCTTGTTAGCTTATACTTCATATATCTTGCACTTTGTTTACTATGCGAGATGAGTATTCCATATGTCATTATCTTTATCATATACACATACATGTTCACATGGTCTCTAGAAGTGAACGCAGATCTCTTACAGCTACTTACTCGATACATGATGCCCAACACTGACTCCCTTGCCAATCCTGCTGATGCTCCTGGTGACATCTACCTTTACTACTCTTACACATTACAAATTATATTGTCACATTCTTTACTACTATTGTCACTTTAATTTCTGTTGATATATACATGCTTTGACATACTGTTTATCTTTCTAGCACACTAACGAATGCTTCATGTGTAGCATTTTCCTTGCAGGACTATATGCAACCATGGTTAGCTAATACATTTTTCTTGATCTTGTTTGCTATTGTATGTTATTGATTGTGGGTTATGCCCTATCTCTTGTTTAATCATTGTATGTTTTTTTCCTCCTCCACCCTGATTGTCGTGTTACATTGTAAGCGATGTCCTATGTATGAAACCCACTTTTTGCAGTCTATCTTGTATGCACACTTGATTTTTACATTGTCTTCTTTTGCATGCTAGCTACTTTTACTACTAACACTTATACTAGCCTACTTTGTTTATATGTACCTTTGTTTCTACATGCACATCCCCTTTCCCATGCAGTTATTCACATCCAGATATGCATATCAGTCTTATGTCCTCTTCTTTGTGTCACATTTTCCTTTGGTTGTTGTATGCATGCCAAACGAGGGGGCATACATTGGGTGAACAAATCACACCTACAACAGCTCCGAGATACAATTCAGATCAATGTAGTATAGAAACAACACAAACATAGAGTCATGGAACAGTCCAGAACCAAACATGGACTTCACACACAGTACAAACACAAACGCCAATACCTAGACAATCGTGCTTAGCGCTTGTGTCCTCCCCTTGGCACTAATGTGCTGAGGGTAAAAACAAACAATTTCTCAATATAACACAATCTTCAACAATCTTAATCACAGTTCTCCAGTAACAGACACTTGCCTCCAATTACAAAATGCATCCTATCTTCTACAATCAGTTACAATATGGAACATACGAAACAACACGATACTAATTGGGATGTACCATTTGCAGTGGTGCTCATTTGGCAGTCATGGAAGGAGATAAAAACTAGATCTCTCTCCCCAACACTCTTCTCTTGACGTGAGATCGCCCAAAAAATTCACTCTTGACATAAGATCGCCCGAAAAAACATGTTCTTCAATTATCCCTCTGTGTTTTGATTTCATCAAGCGAGGGAAGTCAAAACTATTGGGTACCAACGATACTTTAGCAGTGGCGGGACATTAAAAATCGCGCCCTGAAAGGAGTTGCTGTTATGAAATCCTAGAGATAGGATTAATTCGATCTAGACATTAATGTAAAACAATTACAAATGACCATTTCTATGTCGTGCGAGGTCGACTCATCATCCATGACTGCGAGGTTGAAGATGTCAATTTAAAAAAAAATCCAGTTTAGTAAGGCCTATTGGCCAATTACCCGATATTCGAAGATCGGTAACTCCGCCACATAGGTCAAAAGTACGGATTAGAAGATCAGCGCCCCTCGTTTTCTAAGATATGATTAAGACGAAATATATTAATTATTTTCATTATAAAATTGCCAGCGAAAGGCTTCAACTTTAAGACATACGCGTCATAATTGAATGGGAAAATACTACGCCGAATTCCTCAACGGACGCTCAAACCAATATTCATCCGGCACTTGTCGATACTGCGGGCTTAAAAAGATTCCCTTAGTAGCAAATTATTTCGCACGGTATTCTCACTCAAAAATATTCTCAACTGGTGCCAAAATCCGCTTTGTTCGAAATACAAAGAAAGGGAATCAAAAACATTAAAAAAAGACAGCCGTTTCCAGCATAGAATTTATAGGAAAAACTAATCAATAGCTCATAATTTTCAAATTATTTATTTGGAATTGAGAGTGAAGGGGGTATCCTAGAGATTATAAATGCTATTCAATAGTCTTTTGGTCTGCATGGAAATTAGTATCCGTTCAATTAGGTTTCAAGTTTGACCATGGCCTACGAATTTCGGATCTGCTCCAATGGTGCTTCAGATTGCGTTGTACCTCATCCGGAGGCAGATTCTAATTATGATGTGTGGCAGGCGCTTACTTAAGTTAAAAACAAGATTCAAAGTTCTTATTAACCAGTGTTTGTGCTCATCGTAATTAGGATCGGCCTCCCGATGGGAAAACACTACATTGTTTTAGTGTTCGTGGAGGGAACTACCTATCATTGCATCGGATTTAGATTTCTCAGCTTAGATATTGCAAAACTAACTTTTTGTTTTTCAATCTTAGATTATACATTTTGGGAGATTGACATTATAGATGCAGGATTATTCTCTTCTTAACAGGAAATATGTGTTTGTTGACGGATGCAGGTTACCTTTCCTTTGCAGGTCGATTTGTCTTAGCGATATCTTCACTTTATTCGAAGGATAGTGGCGATTGAATAATAATTTCAAACTTATTGGTTTTCTTTTCCTTCATTCAGAGGATAATAGCAGATTTTTGCGATCTGCATTCTCCGGTTTTACCATACGTGGTGAGTAGTGTTGGGCTTTTGCATTAGATTATCTGTTTCTGCAACTTTTACTGAATTACAGGGAAAGTGGAAGGTCCTGTGGATTAGGCTCTGTGGTCTTTAACAGGAAGGAGTAGATGCAATGCCATGAATGACACAGAATTGACCGTTGCGGATCATGCTGAACCGAAAACCAATGGCGGCAATCGAAGCCTCGATTGATCTGACCGCGTTTATGGTGGTGGTGGCCATTGAGGGGGAGCCTATGGAGGTGCGTTTTCAACATGTTTTTAGTATTTTCCACTATAACTTGAAGATGAGAAGGCTTCATCTCATCGCTAAACCTGCGGAATAGAATCATTTTAACTTCTTCTTCTTTTCCGTCTTGTTTCTTTCTCTCTTGTGTTGTGGATCTTACTTTAATGCAGATCTAACTTTCTATTTTTGTATGAGTTTGGACATCCAGCTAATGACTAACTAAATTTTAGTATAATTTATAAATTAATATTCATTAGAGTGTGGGTGGGCTCTATAAGATATTGCATATATCTGATATATAATGGGAGTGTCACATATAGAAAGAAAAAAAACAAAAAAATCTTTTAAAAAATTTATTGAGAAACAATGATTGTATTAGATGAAGGTTATTCATTTTTAAACTAATACAACATATATTACCTTATAGATTTAGATCATATTGTCTACATCTATGGGTTCTTGTTGTTGAAATCTATTATTTTGAAATAAAAATTTATATTTTGAAAATTATTTCTTTTTGAAAACTTCTATTGTTATAAATAACAATAACTAAACAATTTATTAAAATTTACTAATTCAAATTATTAAATGACAATTAATTAGTAAATTAGTTACTAATTTTTAAATTTACAAATGTAACACATATGTGGAGATGTATTATTTTCTAATTCATGTAGAGACAACAAATGTATAGTCTTCAAATCGGTTGAGCTTATCTCTCACGTTTGTTCGTGAGAGAGGCTGCTTAAATCGAATCTAGGTCACCGATGAAATAGGGACAAGCCCCACCAATGCGTTGCAGGATGTTTTGGAATAATTTTAGACCCCCACCAACTAAATTTACCCCATGCAAACATGTGTGAGGGTTAGGTAAAATGCTTCAAATCCATCTCATAATTATTTCGTTGTCTTATCCTTCTACATTGAGATGTCACGTCTTCTTGTTGATCATTGTTATGTTGTAAATTATTTACATCTACTTTCAGGGCTTTCTTTTCTGGTGTTTGTAACACACGATCTATGGTAAATGAATTCATTCCTTTTGAGTTAACATTAATGTTAGAATTAGTGTGACGATGTCTTTGGGCTGTTAGACAATTTTAATCTTGTAGTCTTTGTCGTTCTTCTTCAGTGAATGTATTTAAATGCATTTGTTTTTGCAACCTTCTTTTTAATCTATGTTGATCATCTTGCGATGTTAGAGCACGGTGTGCTACCATTTCATCTATGTGTTCCCTCATTTGTCCTTGTAGTTCTTCAATTGGTATTTCAGCCCTGAATTTTCACTTTAAATTTTTATTAACAAAATATTTATAACAAAAATATTTTTAATTTTAATTAATTATATTGTTCATTTAGTTTTACTGATCTATTATTAATTATTTTGTTGTGATTATAATTTATGAATAAAAGCGAATTTTGACGTATTATAATTGAGATTGTATTTATATAAACATCTGGGTGGTCTTGCGAGGAATATTTATTTGGGGTTTGTTAATTTCAAACATCAGTTGCTTATTCTTAACATACAAATTTATTAATTTGTGTCATACATTGGTTTTACTTGTACGTTTTTTTTTTTTTTTTTTCATGGTTTATTTGAATGGGAGTATTTTAGCTGTTTAATCTTTCCATTCTATTAATAATGGATGGAAGAACTATTCATATCAATCAATATTATTTCCATGTTTTCTAATTTTTCCCTTTGTTTTCCGTGGTTAAGTTTAATAAAAACATATACAAATTAATTTCTAATTGTTGATATGAAGCCGTGAATGGATGAAAATGTATTTTTTAATGTCTGGTATATCAAAGGCATAAGAGCGATTAAGTCTCATCGAAATGAGTATAATAACCACATTGAGAAAGAATAAAAAATTTCCAGTGTTTTTATTCAGTTAAATAGGAGTACAGAAAAATTTAAAGATGAGATCCCGCAAGGGCATGCAACTGGGCAATTTAATTCTAGTTCTCTGAATTTAAACAACGATTTCATCGGCGCATGAGTAGCCAATCCTTATCTTGATTATCCTCTGAATATTTTCTTGTAATATTTCACTGAAACAGACTGTTAACAAGGTGGCCACCCATGGTAATATAATTTTGAGACATAGCAGGGCTGGAATTGATGATGATATTGTTTTTCTCAGCGGCGGGTTCCTTGGAAAAAGCTCTTGTGCTGCGTGTAATCTTCTAATGCCCCCGCCCCCATACAAATTAGGAGAATTTCCACAGTGGTTGGGTCCTCCCAGACCTGCATATTCCAGATTTGTAAAGGAATACCACGCTGATGCTCGCATTGAAATGGCAATCGCCAACACCAAGTAGGAACAACACCAAACACATAAAATATTGGTCGAGGGTGCATAAGCTTATTATTCTGACCTTCAATATTCACATTTTACCTTTTTAATTCTTGTTATGATATCGATCCAGGAAAAAACCACTCACCCTATTACAGCCCTAGCTGCCGCTATATGAATGCCTGTCGACATAATAAAATGAGCACTTTTGAACTAGTGAAGTTTATAATTATTTACATGTTTTTATATCTCATGTAAAACAAAGTTTTTATTTATGTTGGCTACTTACATGTTATGCCATTCTCAATTTAACGTTTAAATGGTTATGAGAGGGATTTGGGGTGTCCATAGGTAGTAACTAAATATATTCTTGGTTTTGATTAAAAGAGTAATTTATTTAATTAGATTATTTTGTGTATTTTTAAAATTTATTACACCAGAGGCGTGATTATCACTCACATAACCTCCTCAAGCATGTTGATGATGCAGAGGAGTTTCACTTGCTTCGATAGCACACAGAAACACCACCTCCTGGTTAAGCTGCTTGTCGTGGTTGATTTCCACATGCTCACCACCTTCTGCTTCCGTTACCTATCAGTGGTTGCATGCCTGGCATGCTCTGGTGTTGCAGCGCCTCTCCTGGTCAGGGTTTTTGTAGATGGAATCTATTGCTTTTTTGTGATTCTGTCTATGGACTCTATTTTGTTGTGGATGTCTGTTGCCGCTCCTCCCTAGAAAACAAATAGTCTTTAACTTGCCAAAATTGGGGTGACTTGTAGCCGCATATAACAGGCCGCCACCATACTTGCAAACAAGGTTGTACTTTTTTATACACAGTAATATAAGATCAATTCTTTTTTTGTTTTTCTAAAATATAGGTGGATTTACCATCTTTTGTTGAAAACCCTTTCTTTACGTTTGATGTTGTAGATTATGGTCTCCTTTTTTCAAAAAATTGTTTTCTTGCATAGCAAATTAAATATACATTTATACTTGGTTTTTGCGTTATTTATCGTACTTTTTAAGAGAAGTGGTCAGATGAATTCAAATGTTCAAGAAAAAAAATAGTTGGATTCTTTGTTTTAGTTTAATTTTTGATGTAACTGGTTGTAATTCTGAGTAGTTTATGTAATGACTGGTAAATTGCAATTGAAATGACATAAGAACATAAGTCTTTGGCATTAAATGTTTTCCAGAGAAAAGTCAAGTAAGATCAATTTTATTTTACAATTTAAATGTACAAGGGCTACCTAGATCATTTTTGTATTGGAAATGCAAATTTTGTCATCGTTGAGTTTCAATTTAGTGCATTGATTGTGTTATTTGTTGACCATTAAAGGCGGAATTTGAATCCACAATGTGTTGGATGAGAACCTTAATGTGAAAATAATCCAGAAACTTCTCTATTATTTCACTTTTCAACATAGGTAATGGTACTTTTTAGGTCCCAGACTAGCTAGCATGCCTTCTTGGGCATGAAACTCTCTTAAGAGAACAAGGGGACTTTCATACTTTAATCTATATTTTTTTCAAATTTTGTATTCATTTGAACTTATGACAGGTAAATCAAGTTTTTCCAATCCATCTAAAAAGGAGCACACACTTTGTTGTACTCACTTTGTTTTGTTGACCATAAAAGGCGGGATTTAAATCCACAATGTGTTGGATGAGAACCTTAATGTGGTTTGTTAGTCCAACTCGACCATCTTGACAGCTACACACACACACACACACACATACACACACACACACACACACACACACACACACACACACACACAATATTTTACAGTTTCCTATGAAGGTTCATCGAGTTGTTTACTAAGAGAAAACATGATTTGTTATTTAAATTTAAGGAGATCAAGGAAAAGCTCTTTTTGCATATTGAGGTTGCCAATTTTCCCTAGGGAATCCAAAAACATTCCATGTATGTTAGCACTGTATAAAATTTTCTTATGTATATGTATCTTTGATACAAAATTGAACATTCTATGCTTTTATTATATCATTCCATTCTTCACCACTGCTATCAGATCTGCATCTTTACTATGATGCTCAAAACTTGGTATCTGTACCTCACCCTGCAAATACATATTTGTTCATTTAGATGCAATATAAGCATATATGTAAATGGTACCATGTTGTGCTACTTTTCTAATAGAGTTCTTAGTCAGAACTAAGCAATCTTCCTTGTTTGACAGCAAGGTAAATTGTTGCTTCCATCCATCCATCACCTGTGACAAACCAACCATAAATTTCTCATCACTTATTTGATCTGGAACAAAAACTCTTCAAATGGGAAGGGAAAACTTCCAACACCCAAAGAATTCATTCAATTCATCCCTGTCAACCTCCTGAAACAACTTCCATATAATGTCTACAAAGCTTCGCATTGGTGATACTAAAAGTAATCCTCCAATACAAAAATGGTTTGCACTCAAAAAATTTAGCCTCTGAGGTATGATGGATCTTTCAAGAAATATTAATGCTGAAACTAGCAAAGTAACACCATAAAGGATAAACATAGCACCGAGTCCATCGGCATGCACTAGAGCCAGGGTGCTCAATTCCAAGCTCAGACACTTAATACAACATAAGTCTTTTGTAACAACCCAAAAATCAACACACACACAGCATAGTAAAAGATAGGATTTTTTTTTTTTGACTTACTTCGACACAAAACACGACACAAAATGTTGTCACAAAGTTACAACCAACTCTGAGAACCACCTGTTACGGGGATGACCACAAGGTTAGCATGAAAACGTTCACACCCAAAAGGATAATATACTTTTTTCTTTATTTTTGATAGAATAACATAGAAGCCCAACCACAAGAAACTCTCACAGCTAGGGCAAGCCACAGTCAGAAATGATTGGTGGTTATTTATTTTGATAAGACACCCTTTAACTCATGACTTAAGTTTTCAGAAGGATTCAATATATGATTCGCATAAAACATCTTACCAACTGAGTTATGTTCTTATACACTGTAGAGTAGTTCACTTAAAGTCTTCTCCTTTATAAAAATTATTTGTTTTATATAATTATTTGATAAGGATGGTAATTTAATTCAGCAGGGCCATCTATTCACACTTACGTTACTAGAACTCGTTCATGCCCTTACGACAACATCGGTTCACGTTCAACAAACTTAAGAGAAAATTACAAGGTACCCTGGATAAAGTTAAAGGAAGATGTCAATTGAGTTCACCCTTAAGACATCATTAGTTCTTACTGAGGTTTAATTGAAACTTGAGGTTTTATACGTAATTATTAGCGCTCTTACTTAGGCTTCACCGAAAGAGCTTATCAAGAGGAAGCTACTTACTTTTAAATAGGTTGAGAGATAAATTGAGTGGTTTCTAATTTTTCTTCTCTTACTTGTTAAATCTTATTAGAAACTAACCATTGTTGTCCTTTAAGCTTGTTTTAAGCATTCACCAAAAGAGTAGTGTTTACTAGTTTAGCTAGGGATATCACGTGATATAATTTCACTTTGCAAGGGTAGTCTCACTCTTGATTACTTAAGACATTATTTTCTCTCAAGTGGATCTCCTCTATAACAGATTTATTTGAATAAAACTTTTAGGTAACTTCTGTAAGGAAAAGCCACCCCATTAAAACTTACATATAACCCATCAATACAAAGTCTTAGAAAGATTTAAATTAACAATTAATTCTCAAGATCAAAGTTTTACAATGCTTATGCCAGTGAAGAGATTGAATATTGTTTCTCACTAAGAAGACTTACCAGCCAAATTACAAAAAAGGACAAAACTACTACTTCACGTAATTCTCCGAACAATTCCAGGCAAGAGGTCATATAAACTCTCTTTACAAGCAATGTTACACAATTTACAACACATTGGACATTTTTACAAGGAACTTCATAAATTGTACAGATGAACCTTTAACACTCTTTTCCTCTAGTCTACTCGCATAATCCATTTGCACAAATATTAACTAGAGTCAGTTCGCTAGAACTGAGCATGTTAAGACTACCCACTACAACAGTAAGCTAACATTTTATAATATCATGAAAGTAAAATTCTAAACTCAAGAATGGATCAAATCAAAAACCACTAATCAATATGTTTCACAAGATGACGAGATTTATACCAGCCAACAAGGAGAAATCCCAATATTCAAGTGAGAGAAATATTCCAAAGATAATCAAGGTGAGACCTTATTGGTGAAGACAACAAGGATGAGAGTATTAAGATTTCAGTCATGTAATCATACGGATTACGTGATTGAAATCTAACACCTAACATCATTCTATTATTATTAACCAAAAGGATAAAGATTAGTCAAATGACTTAACATATTCAAAATTGCTTGTTAACAAGATTGCATTAACGCACATCCATGTTTTAGGAAGAATATAGGCCCCAACCATATATGAACACAAATAAGTCAAAGATTAAAGTTAACTTCACTCGACCGAATAAATCAACATACATATAATACTCACAACACAAAAATTGGATTTGAAGATTCAAAATACCAAGTAATTCTCACCGAACCTAATTATTTTTCTTCAAGAAGTTAAATAAATTAGATTCTATCCAACTAAATTACATTCAACAACTATAGTTGGATTACACAAGCAAGGATCAAGAAGTGGTCTTTTCACCAAAGGTTGTTATTATTTTACCTCACATAAATAGTAATAAACCCGTAATCCACCACTCGTATGATCGTTGTAAGAGTTAAGGACTTAGCTCACTAAAATATGTAACTGAGTCGATTCCTACCTTTCCCATTTTCATACAAGTCTAACCCAATTCGAAGAAAGGTAACCATTCTATTTTCATACATGCCTCAGTCAACACTTACTCAGAAAGTCCCTATCTGAATTATTGAAGGTTTGCTAAGCTACAAAATGGATTTAATAGAAACCCATTTCATTCGATACTTAAATTTAAACAAGCAAGGGATAGTATGTTGAAAATATAAGTGAATCGACACAAGATCCTCTACCGTGACCCAACACAAGTCACCAATCATAAGGTTTACAGTCAGTGAAGGAGGAATACAAAGAAAAATACTCTTCCTACGAACTAAGCCTTCTCTTCCGTCTCTAAAATAACATATGAATAGCTTGGGCATACCCATCCATTTCACGACTATCTACTCGACCAATCCTCAAAGTCGCTCTAAGGAAAACATCTGCTACTACAAAGTTCGATTGAACTCTTTTATCTTATGATACAGTGACTCATGTCACAGGATCTGTATTGAGCAGTCAATATTCCACTCACGTAGGCCTCTAAGAAAACATCATGCTCACTATGCGAGGTCTACACACAGATTCAGCCCAAGAAAAGCTTTTACCAAGAAAAAAACAAACATTTAGCCTAAAACTAGCCATGAGTCGACAAATCTACAAATATCCACTAATGTTATTCATGGCTCAAGTTTATATCTGCTACTGCTGGTTTAGAAATCGAACTCAAAGGCCATTGTTCACTATTGTCTCTATATGTCACCCGAATTTTAAGAATTAAGTAGGAAAGCACCCAGGTTAAAGATCTAACACCCACAGTATAAAACTTCAACCATTATTTTGCTATCACATGACAGTTACTCTTTTATTTCGAAAATAAAAACGAGCAGAAAGGAATGTATACACGCTGTCACAGTTGCTATCAGGGTATGAAAAACAAACAACTCCCAACAGTCCTTCCTTTCCTTCAATCAGGGTCGATTCACAAGGAAAAAGCAGAAGCCCATTCTAAAAGTCATAACAGATAAAAAAATAGAATGAAATTCAATTCATGACATAATAAAAGGGTAGCAGAAGATTGCAAGGGCAGGTTTAACATCCCTGGTTTAAAACGCCATCTCCATATGCATATGATTGTTTCAATGCCGCTGCTTGCCCTTAACCCAAAGTGCTCTGCGAGCTCGTGCTAGCGCCACATTCACTCGGTGAAAAACAGCTACAAAGCCAACCCCATGATTTGAAGCTCGGACAAAAGACATAATGATTACATCACGCTCCTGGCTCTGAAAGGCATCTACCGTAAAGATAAATAAACCTTTTTCTTCATCAGATTGGGGACAGCATCAAACTCTCGGTGCAAACATTATAGCTGTAGCTTGTAAGGTGTGATAATTCCAACAGAAAACTTTATGCTTGCCAAATTGGTGACTCGTTGAAGAAGCTCATATAATAGCACAGAAAATTGTGTTTCATGAATATTTTGATATGAAACAGATCAACCTCTATGAGGTTCTCTTCCATGAGTTACATCGTACAACAAGTAAGATCTCAATAGAGAATCTTTGTAAATAAATTTCATCAGGTCTGCTAGTAACACCCTCATTATCACAAATCGAATTTGGAGATACAAACTCGGTGCATGCTCTGGATCTGAAAAATATCCTGCTACCTTCATCTCCCAAGACATTTTCTCCAACATTGCATAGATCTCCTGTGCCCGTGGGTGTGATCTGTCACCTTGAAGGAGAATCCCAAATTTGAGGATGTAGTCGATGCTGAACAGATAACAACAAAGTTGGACAACCTGCTTATTGGAGGTGCTCACGAAGGCTTCCACTATACTGTAATGTGCTTGCAGCCTGGCTGGAAGTGACTTTCCAAAATGAAAAGGCAAGACAACTCAACTAAAAATTTATCTCGTTCTTCTACTACAACTGCAAGATTTTGCAACAACTGATCACGACTTTGGTCGCGTGCAACCAAAACATCAGGATCAACACCAACGGCTCCTTGGGATCGACGTGCGGCAGCTGTCGCACTTAACTCTCTCTGGAGGCCACTGATTTTCTGAGATAAGTTTACTTCTCTACCATGTAGCTGCTGCATATAGCCAAATACTTCCTCACGGCACTTTCCTAGGAGAATTTCAGTTCTACGCTCCACTGATACTGCCTGTGCAGAATGATTTTGAGAACCTACACCCACCCTCGCAACATCAGGGTGATAGACCTTCAATTCACCATCAATGAATCCACTATCCAGAACACGCTGTAGCAATTCATCTCAAATCCCCACAAAAACACTCCTCCCTGCTCACGCGGCTAGAACAAGTCAAGGAGAGCAGGTAGCACAGGATGTAAGATATTTGCAAATCAAAGGAATTAAATAAGGTGGGGCGGCTGGCAAAGGTAAGGCCAGTGGGAGATGGCCACGTACCAGGTCTAGATGGCAGGAAGGGGGGTGAGGGACAGTAGGGCCTTAGGCACAAGTAGATAGAATTTTGACTTTAAAACCACATCCCCTCCAACCTGCGCCACACACCTACCCCCCCCCATCATTCCACGCAACCCCTCCATTCCTTTATCTATTTATTTTCAGTACCCATTGATCATTATATTCCAAACCTTAATCAGAATGGAAATTAAGCCATCAGTATAAATCTTTGTTTATTGCATTCAAATCCTACGATTTGTAAAATTATAAGCTACTTTATTTCACGATGTAGGACCAAGCTAAGGGTTACAATATAATTCTCAACATAACCTAATTGAAAAACACACTAAGTTAAGAGGCTTGCATGGCTTAATGTCCCATCTATTTCCCAAACCAAAACATATCAGTTAAAAGCCACACACTCGAATCTAAGGATTCGATTTACTAGTGTATAAATACATATATCATTCTACACCCACGTCTTCTGGGTATTTTATTTTTAAAGTATAATCCCATGTAAATGAAATACGCAACAACAGATACTTAAAAAGGAGTGTATATAATCCAAATTTACCAGAGTCACCAGAACATCTCCAATAGTAACTTAGTAACAAGTTTATACATTGAGCTAAAGCAATTCGAAAAACCTCAGTCTTTTAATTCTCTGCAACTAACAATGGGTTCTATCCCAACTCATAACAAAACTGAACCCCAAGCGATAATAAACCAAACGTCTGAACTCATCAACCCTTGTCGATGGGTTAAAGTCCTTGGCTCAAGAACAAATAGGAGCAGGCTGGAAATGGCTTCAAGGAAAGTTACTAGCCCAATCAACCTTCGAAAAGGGTTTACCGCCAAACAGGGCATTACATATTTTATCTACGTATCCTTAGTAGGACATGTTGTAAGCCTTGACTTTCTACCTAGAAGTTTTGAGTAGAAAATTTTGATCTAAGAGAGGTTGTAAAGTGCTCATTCTTACATAACATTCTGATTCCTATGAGACAAAAAAAATTCACCAATACAGGGTGCTTCCATTCCTAAATATGATTTGAAATTCTTCTAAAATTTGGAACCCAAACGAACATAAACAAAATAATGACAGTCCAAAAATTACTTGATAAAGTACTACACTTGATTAGAATAAATTCATTATGAATGACTGCCAATATTAAATATCCTTAACACATTTTACAGCCAAACTGTCATTAAAAAAGGAAGTTAAGGAATCATAAACAAACTAATATAATACTCCTATATCTCTAAAAGGATCTACATTTTCTAAGGATCATTAGTTTTTCAATGTATGTAAATTTTTTTTACAGACATCACATGTAATATTGACAAACATCATTGAAAGAATGGAACACAGTTATAACTCATTTGGTTGTTACAGTATGGTACAACAGGATTATTGTGAGCACAAATATTTACAGCAGCTTTCCCAATACCAAACTCTTGTTTATATAATGTAAACAACTTGTATAGATGCCTCACTCTTAACTCATGAAATTATATGGTTCATTAGGGATTTGAGGAGAAAGAGGAAGCTTTATGAGTATACCCTCTTGATATATGTACAAAACAAGAATGTTAGGATTTCCAATGTCGAAATGGGCATAGAAAATGACTGAGTTCTTTAAAGTATTGGGTTTATATTGAGGTGTTGTATAGAACACATTCTTGAGAATGGAAGCCCATGATATATTCAAGGGGTTTCATGTATCAAAGCATGTAAGCCATCACAGGGCCCATTGTAATATCATTTGGAATCACATGGATTAGACATTTGCTATTATGCTACATGTTTTTGCATGTGAATCATTCAGCAAAAACCATTTTAAAAGTATCCAGTTTCATGCACTGCAATGATTACGAGATATGCACAAAAAATAGATCTCTTTAGAATGCATTGTAATTTTTGAACCAAATCCAATCAACATATAGGAAAAGAGAGGCCACATCCATTCTCATTGTCCTTTAAGCCTCTGTCAAAATGGGGATTTTAGAACAAGGCATTTCCTTCCTCTTGAATTAACCTTTGTTTTTTACATCGAATGCACGCCCATTTCATATTGGTGTTAGGAATTTTATGCACATATTAATGCAAATATAAAAACTTCTTTAAAATAGTAATCAAGAAAGTTAAGTTGTAACCATTATTAGGAATTCAACTGTACATGACCAATACAAAGAATTGGGAAAAAGTATAATGGAGACAAAGTGAGAAAAAAACAATCAATCCAAACGAGCAAGGCTTGGTTGGGTTGAAAGAAAACACCATAAAACCCAATGTAAAATGTGGAGAACAGAGGGAAAGTATGGCGTGGTTTAGGATTTACCAATTATTGATATGAATTAGTTGTTACCGGCATAATTACTTGACATTTCAATGGTCTATAGCCCTTGCCAAACCCCTATACTTTCTTAATTTTATTGATCTGAATTAGAACTACTTAAATAACATATATTGCATTGTGTTTATTAATATTTTTGTAATAATCCTAATAAAATATATTTGAATTTTAAAACCATTCATTCAATACCATTGAACCTGAATGCAGATGTTGTTTAGGTATTAAATATCGAGACCTGTTATAGAAAAAACAACCACAGATAACACGCTAGGCCCCTCAATTTCACACCATTTATCTGCCAAGAGAGATCTCCTTTTATCAAGATTAAGGATCTTGTGTCCAATAAATAAAACACTTTACTCAAATTCCAATTAGCATGTTGTCCAATGCTGAATATCTTTGCACACCAAACTATGACGTAAGCAAAAATACATCCATGAATTCCTCGAAGAAGTGAAAGTTGAAGCCGTTGCAAATATCTTCTTTTGCGAACTAGATTTTCTTTCATGCCTATATATAATTTTATATAGATAGACACTTCCCATCGCAAAGAAAACACAACTGTGCAAATTGGATAGAAAAATAACTAGTAAGCATTAGTTATTATGTCTCATTTTACTTTCATGTGACTCCCACATTACGCCTGAGTATATATCATAAATGGAGTATAACTAATTGGAATATTTAAAGAAGGAATAAAGAAGTTGATAATGAATAAGTTGAAGGTGATGGCAAGCTAAGAAGAATATGTAGTTACAAAAATAAACATGATGTATTTTTAATGTGATTAAAAGATGATTAAGTTCTAAATATTGTTTCAATACGCAGAGAGTATAATGGTTAATAAATGGATCAGGCCTTTCCTCCTGCTTGACCTACTTATTCTTTTCCTGTCAATATGCAATTCATCCCTTCATCCCATTGCCTTCAGTTGCATATTTATGATGACCCTATGTTGCTTGAGCTAACATCTATTAGTTTCTCTGTGTTTGATTGATTACAGAGCGTAGGTTTGTATTCCTTTGTTTGGGAGAAACAAAAGCATGCAAATGATTACATTGGCCCAACCAAATGAAAGGGAAAGAATGATAGAAATTTCATTGAAATATGGCATCATCTTTTTAGTTGAATAGCAAAAAAAGAACTTTCCAAAAAATGTGCAAAAAAATGAGGAATCCCTATCAATATGGAATAGAATTTTTTTTGTAAATTGTTTCTTTAAACTAAATATACTCAACTGAAAAACATAGATGATTAGAAAGCTTCACATCCATGGCTTAGGAAGTATTACTCTTGATTTCAAAACTTGTATTGTTTTTATCATTGAGATAAGCATTGGGTATCAAGAATGAAAGTACAAAGAGATTTTTTTTTATTTTATGATTAAATAATAAAAATGGTGTGGTTGGTCAAAGGTCATAGTGCATCTTTTTGATAGATCATGTGAGCATTTTTTACTGTAGTGCAAACAAATGCACCAAATTTGAGGATAATAGTTGTATTTATACTCATTTTCCATATTTTCGTTGCTCACAAGTCACTTGCCAATGGATACACTCCAACCAAGCTCCCATCATTGACCAACCTATTTATATGGTTTGGCTACTTTTCCTTTCTTCAATTTTCTCATAAGAGGCACACCTTGTTTCTAGAATACCGAAAGCATGGTTTTTCCCAAATTTGTATAATTATATTATTTTTCCTCAAAGGTCACCCTATCCACCCTCCATGACACTTGTTTACTTATATACAAGGTAGCTGGGATATTTTGCATAACATATTTACCATGTCCATTGAAATTACTAAAAATTTATTCATCCCCTGAAACATTTCATAGTGTGTCTGTTAAGAGGAAAATGATTTTCCTACTTACTAATATGTGTACACTATGTAGATTATGAAAATCAGTCACAAAACAAACATGTAAACCATACAATGCAATGTTAGTGGGATGCTAGGAAAGGCTGTGAACTATGGATTGACAGTTGTGGCATGAATTTATCTTAAAGTCTGTTCAATGAACCAATTTTTCGCATATCATATTATCATTTCACTCCATATGTCCACATATATTTCAGGCATTCAGTCGAACAAATCACATGTTCCACATTTTGTGGCACTTAATATAATATGATGTAGAACACAAATTTCACCCTTGATTTTTCATTGGTTCCCTTTAATTGCACTCCTATGTAGTTTTATGAACTTCTTCTAAACACATCAAATCTCATATTTGCACTGTAACCACACATTTAGTTAACCTAAATATTTTAACATCTATACCAATTGGAATTACTTAGGCTAAGAATTGGAAACCAACATTTTTTTGATGACTGGCACAAATATTTGCTACAACCTTGTTGTTTTCACCGTGGTAAAATTAACATTTTTTACATCTGTGGAATTGACACATTCTAGAATTAAAAAACTACAATAATTGGGCGCAAAAGCTAGGACTATTCATTTTACTTGCTAACTACTTGGATGAATTACCATATGGTTTTCTATAAACTTAGTATGTAGAGAACAAAACACTTCTATAGTTCTATAATCTAAATGTACTTATCATATTATGAACCTTCAAAGAAAACTTTGTACAGTTATACCAACATCTCGTGACTGATATAGCATTCAAACTATTAGAGTTTATCAAATATCAAAATTTCCATTTTAAAGAAGAGTGGTATTGAAATCCCTTAAAGAATCCCTTTCAAATCAAATTAATACTTCAAATCTTTCCATTGTTGAGTATGCTCTAAAAGATACTTGTGCAATGACAAAAACCTACAAAATAAATAAAACTTCTACCAACTAAAACTTTCTTACGCAAATGATGAACATCCATTGCTATTTACATGCAAAGTTTCTTTACATTGGTCTATTGTTTGCTCTGATTTTTGTTACTTATATTGCTATAATTTCTTTTCCCATTTACCATTTCACAATATTCAAACACAATGGAAAACACCTCTACACCATTTTTCAAATATAAAATACATGTCTATCTAGCTTGGAAAGTACTTGTTATATGTAACACCCACTAAAACTCCCACATGAGACCCAAGAACAACCTAGGTTTAGCTAGAAGAATTAAGGAATAATTTTTTTTCTAACGTGTTCACAACAAAATTCCCAGAGTCCGTGATAACAATTATCAAATCACCTTACAAAACACTAAGAGAGTGAAAGTTATCTAGAGCAAAGTTAGATTATCTTGTTATAGGGGTGAGGGAAGAAATTTCTCCCAGGCGTAGAAGAAATTTTTTTCCCAATCACAGAAGGTGGGTGCGGGAAGAATTTTCTCCTAGGCATGGAAGAGGGGCATGGGAAGAAACTTTTTTTTCTTTTTCGAACTTAGATTATTTTCAAAGCCCAATGAAGTAAAAGAATCCAGAGGCCATAAAATTTTATAGGGAACTCGGTTTTTTGAAAACAAGGACTTTATGGAAAGCTCTCGACATCCCCTTTACACAAAAACTGTTACAAATTTAATTTGGATAACCTTTTAAGCGTTAATTTTGAGAAAACAGTTTTCTATCACTAAACAAGTGAACTAGTATTTTAAACTTACACAATTTTGTTCAAATTCACCAATAATTCTTTCTCAACATGTCAAACAGAACATGGAGGATTTCACTTGGGATAATTTAGGATGGATTGTAAGGGTTAAGCTGTTTGATTGATTATCATTTCAAAATTCCCAATTTTGATAGGAAATCGACTAAGATTTTGGCTATGCCCGATTTGTAAAGTTTTATAAAAATTCCTTAAGAGTTACAGTGAAACAAAATAGGATCTATACTTGAACACAAACAAATCTATTTCTATTTACCAAACTTTAATATATGCATTCATTTCCAACTCAAATATAAAATGTTAAGTTTGTTTCAAATCAAGTTGTGCAAAAAGAGAGAGTGCAGTTCTAATTTTCAAATCATACATTCCAAAGGAAAAGAGTAATATATTTTCTTCATATGTATTCCCTTTTCAATTTTCCAAATAGAGATTTCATACTATTATTTCAAACATAGAGTCCCAATGAAAACAATATCAGTCATTTGGTAAATAAAGTACAATTCCATTGACTTGGATGATTCTTTTACAACTTCTTTTTTCATTTCATTCCAAAAGACATAATACAAATATTTCTTTTCTTTCCACAAAATAAAATTATAGAGTATGTCTCTTTCTCATTTAAACATAAAATTTCATTTCCAAAATAGAATAACTATCCAATACAAATAATATTACGATTGTCATCCACTTGAAGTGGGAAAAAGTTTTCACAAAAATGAATTCTCACAAAGGACTGTCAAAACTGTCTTCTTTCTCAGCTCCAAAACAGGAGTATGAAGTTTCCATCATTCTCCAATTTGATCAAAACAGAACAGGGGGAAAGGCAACGCTCTCCACCCAACCAAGACATCCAATAAAAAGAAGAAGCCTGCCCTCTTCATTGGCCCCTGAGCCCAACCACATTGCAATAAGGAATGTGACTCAACACATGGCAACAACAGGATTCCACAACACAAAGGTAATCTTTCACATGCAAAAATCATATTTAAAACACAGTCCAAAACAAAATAGTAGTTTAGCAACCACAAGATAAACACACAACAATACTCAGGCTTCATCAAGCAAGCCAAAGGAGCAAGAAACTATGGGGGATGCTGCTTATGCCTCCCTAGGGGAAATGGGTATCACCACCTGAGAACAAACCACCAAAATATATATCATTTCAAATCCCTGACATGCCCTTATGCCTCCCCCAAGTACCCCTTATTCCTCACAATTTCTTATACCTCCCCAACCTCTTATGGCACCCCATAACGAGTAAAGAAATGCAAGCTATTTATTTTTACAAGGTGGAACCCAAATCCCAACTCCCTCCACACTTATACCTCCCCAAGGACACTTATGCCTCCCATAAGAATACCCCATAGTATTCTCCTACACCATCCCTAAGCCATCTACCCAACCAGCCAACAAATAAAACATTCACATTCAAACATCCAACCATTTACATATGCATAAAATAAAAGAAGAGCATTTCAAGATCCAAGCTCCTACCTCTCCATGATGGAGTTTGTTCCAAGGCTTCCAAACTCAACAAGATTTCTAATGCAAATATTTCCACATCAACAATCCACAAGCATTCAATAATCTCCAACTTTCTCCAAATTTGTAATTTGAGTTCAAACGCCCCAAGAGAATCTTCACCCAAAATGAAGTTGATAAAACAAAAACCAAGCTTGTAAGTATTCAAAATTAATTCCCCATGTCTTTCAAAAGAAATGAATCAAAATGCAATCATAAAATCTAAGTCATAGTTTTCTAAAATGATGGTATCCAGTTCTCTTTGCATCCACAATTCCGTTAGCAACATGCAAAACAAGGTAAGGAATTCAAGTTTTATAGAAGAGGGAAGAGAAGAGGATCGAGGTGGATCCATGTAGGATGCCACATCACACATCCTCAACCCCAACACAAATCGTTCAACTTCATTATCCAATGCGTATAAATAGGTGGGTGAATAATATGACAATATTTTACTTACACACTCAAATCAAACCCACACCCGAAAGGACTGAAATTAAAACATGAAAGAAAAGTGCAATTAAAACATTCAACTTGACTTTCAAAAAATATCATAAATGAAGGGTACCTTTGGCTTAATTCTCCCTTGTATCCAATTTCTCCATGGTAAGGTGGGATGATATAAGGCTTTGAACATTGGATTGACAGTTGTGGCATGAATTTATCTTCGAATTAGGCATGAGTGCATTCATACTGAACCAATTCTTCACATATCATATTATCATTTCACTCCATATTATCACATATATTTTCAGGCTATTCAGTCGAACAATATCACATGTTCCACATTATGTGGCACTTGATATAATATATGTAGAAACACAAATTTCACCACTTGATTTTTCATATGGTTAAAGTCCATGGGAAAATTGCACTCCTATGTAGTTTTATGAACTTCTGTATCTAAAACACAATCTAATCTGAAATTTGCACTGTAACCACACATTTAGTTAACCCAAATATTTTAACATCTCATACCAATTGGAACAATGGTTAGTGCTGCCTTAGGCTAAGAATTGGAAAGCCATACAATTCCTTGTGACTGGCACAAATATTTGCTACAACCCTTGTTGTTATTCAACGTGGAAAAATGCAAACATTTTTTACATCTGTGGCATTTGCTGGCCAATGGCATTCTAATATATTTAAAAACATACAATAATGTTGGGCTCCAACAGCTATGTGACTGTTCATTTTACTTGCTAACTACTTGGATGAATTACCATATGGTTTTCTATAAACTTGTATGTAAGAAAAAAAACATTCAATTTTATAGTTTTATAATTACATAAATGTAATTATACATATTATGAACCTTCAACAGAAAACTTTGTACAGTTATACCAATTGGTCATATCTCATGAGTTAGCAATATAGCCACTCTTGTAAGACTATTACTAGTTTATGCAAATATCAAAATTTGATTAGTATCATTTTAAAGAAGAGTGGTCATTGAAATCCCTTAATGAATCCCTTTCAAATCAAATTAATACTTGATATCTTTTCCATTGTTGAGTAGAATGCTCTATTTTAAGATACCTGTGCAATGACAAAAACCTACTAAATAAATAAAACTTCTACCAACTAAAACTTTCTTTTCGAACATAAATGATGAACATCCATTGCTATTTACATGCAAAGTTTCTTTACATTGGTCTACTGTTTGCTATGATTTTTGTTACTTATATTGCTATACTTTCTTTTCCCATTTACCATTTCACAATATTCCAAACACAATGGAAAACACCTCTACACCATTTTTCAAATAGGAAAATACATGTCTATCTAGCTTGGAAAGTACTTGTTATATGTAACACCCACTAAAACTCCCACATGAGACCCAAGAACAACCTAGGTTTAGCTAGAAGAATTAAGGAATAATTTTTTTTCCTAACGTGTTCACAACAAAACCCAGAGTCCATGATAACAATTATCAAATCACCTTACAAAACACTAAGAGAGTGAAAGTTATCTAGAGCACAGTTAGATTATCTTGTTATGGGGTGAGGGAAGAAATTTCTCCCAGGCGCAAGAAGAAACTTTTTTCCCAATCACAGAAGGTGGGTGCGGGAAGAATTTTCTCCTAGGCACGGAAGAGGGGCATGGGAAGATGGAACTTTTTTGGAAAATGAGGATTTTTCGAACTTGGATTATTTTCAAAGCCCAGTGAAGTAAAAGAATCCAAAGGCCATAAAATTTTATAGGGAACTGTAGGTTTCTTTGAAAACAAGGACTTTATGGAAAGCTCTCGACATCCCCCTTTACACAAAAACCTTACAAATTTAATTTGGATAACCTTTTAAGCGTTTAATTTTGAGAAAACAGTTTTCTATCACTAAACAAGTGAACTAGTATTTTAAAACTTACACAATTTTGTTCAAATTCACCAATAATTCTTTCTCAACTCAAACAAACATGGAGGATTTCACTTGGGATAATTTTGAAATTCACCAATTGTTCATTTCAAAATGAGAAATTAATTTCATTGGGATGGATTGTAAGGGTTAAGCTATTTGATTGATTATCATTTCAAAATTCCCAATTTTGACAGGAAATCGACTAAGATTTTGGCTATGCCCAATTTGTAAAGTTTTATAAAAATTCCTTAAGAATTACAGTGAAACAAAATAGGATCTATACTTGAACACAAAAAAATCTATTTCTATTTACCAAACTTTAATATATGCATTCAATTCCAACTCAAATATAAAATGTTAAGTTTGTTTCAAATCAAGTTGTGCAAAAAGAGAGAGTGCAGTTCTAATTTTCAAATCATACATTCCAAAGGAAAAGAGTAATATATTTTCTTCATATGTATTCCCTTTTCAATTTTCCAAATAGAGATTCCATACTATTATTCAAACACAGAGTCCCAATGAAAAAAATATCAGTTTTGGTAAATAAAGTAATTCCATTGACTTGGATGATTCTTTTACAACTTCTTTTTTCAGTTCATTCCAAGAGACATAATACAAATATTTCTTTTCTTTCCACAAAATAAAATTATAGAGTATGTCTCTTTCTCATTTAAACATAAAATTTCATTTCCAAAATAGAATAACTATCCAATACATATAATATTACGAGTCATCCACTTGAATTGGGAAAAAGGTTTCACAAAAATGAATTCTCACAAAGGACTGTCAAAACTGTCTTCTTTCTCAGCTCCAAAATAGGAGTATGTGTTTCTATCATTCTCCAATTTGATCAAAACAAAACAGGGGGAAAGGCAACACTCTCCACCCATCCAAGACATCCAATAAAAAGAATAACCTGCCCTCTTCATTGATCCCTGAGCCCTAAACACATTGCAATAAGGAATGTGACTCAACACATGGCAACAACAAGATTTCCAAAACACAAAGGTAGTCTTTCACATGCAAAAATCATATTTAAAACACATCCAAAACAAAATAGTAGTTTTAGAAACCACAAGATAAACACACAACAATACTCAGGCTTCATCAAGCAAGCCAAAGGAGTAAGAAACTATGGGGGATGCTGCTTATGCATCCCTAGGGGAAATGGGTATCACCACCTGAGAACAAACCACCAAAATATATATGATTTCAAATCCCTGACATGCCCTTATGCCTCCCCTAAGTACCCCTTATTCCTCACAATTTCTTATACCTCTCCAACCTCTTATGGCACCCCATAACAGGTGAAGAAATGCAAGCTATTTATTTTTACAAGGTGGAACCTAAATCCTTACTCCCTCCATACTTATACCTCCCCAAGGAACTTATGCCTCCCATAAGAATACCCCATAGTATTCTCCTACACCATCCCTAAACCATCTACCCAACTAGCCAACAAATAAAACAACACATTCAAACATCCAACCATTCACATATGCATAAAATAAAAGAAGAGCATTTCAAGATCCAAGATCCTACCTCTCCATGATGGATTTTATTCCAAGGCTCCAAAACAACAAGCTTTCTAATGCAAATAGTCCACATCAACAATCCACAAGCATTCAATAATCTCCAACTTTCTCCAAATTTGTAAGAGTTCAAACGCCCCAAGAGAAGTCACCCAAAATGAAGTGATAAAACAGAAACCAAGCACAAGTATTCAAAATTAATTCCCCATGTCTTTCAAAAGAAATGACTCAAAACAAAAAAAGAAGTTACCCCCCAAAATGATGCATCCACAATTGAAGCAATGCAAAACAAGGTAAGGAATTAAAGTTTTATAGAAGAGGGAAGAGAAGAGGATAAGGTGGATCCATGTAGGATGCCACATCACACATCCTCAACCCCAACACAAAATTCAACTTCATTATCCAATGCGTATTAAATAGGTGGGTGAATAATATGACAGTTTTACTTAAACACTCAAATCAAACCCACACCCGAAAGGACTGAAATTAAAACATGAAAGAAAAGTGCAATTAAAACATTCAACTTGACTTTCAAAAATACACAATGAAGGTCTAAATTCAACCCTACAACCATAGGTATGGTTGGTAAATAAATTTAAGAGTTGTGGGACAAGTTTAACTTGTCCCAAGCCTCCAAAATCAGCCTCCAAGGACAAATTCAAATTTCAAAAGAAGGTGGAGTGTTTCATAATCCAAAAACAACTTACATATCTCTCACATATTACTACAACATTTAAAAAAAGTGCCAACAACCCTAATAATTACTTTCTTATGTCCCAATTGATTTATTAATCTTATAAAAATATGTTTTCTCACATACTTTACTACAATTTATTTGATTAAATAGAAAGAGGAAACACATCACTTTTAAAACACATACTAACTTAAACAAAGGAACCAAATAAAAGAAAATACACAAAGTCCGTTGGTCACATTTAAAGGTGATCCCCCCCATTGGGAATCCCTAACATAATCAAACACACAATAACAATTACAAGTTGCCATGGTGATCTTGTTGAATTCATCTAGAATTCCAAAGTGGTTGGTCTCTAATCTCCCGATGTTTGTTGTTATATTTTTAACATACAAAATACAAATACCTCCCTCGACCTTGTGGCCATATCAGAACATCCAAATGAATATAAATATAATTTCAAGGTCATCGATATATATGTGAATCACAACAATCATCAAGACAATCAACAATATCACTCACAGTTTCATCAATAACTATATCATCATCAATTTTAATTTTATTTTCTCGGTCTACTCAATCTATCCAAATATCAAATGTCCTAACCACATCCATAAATATATATAAGCATGTCCAACATTATGTTAAAATCCATATAAAAATGTCTCTAATAATAATCATGCATCATATGTGAATCGAAGTCGATAATAGTCCATGCTCTAACATCTAATCATCATACTGTATCAAAAGTCACAATAATATCCATAATATAGTCCACAGGGTCAAAATCCATAATAAAAGGTGTTTAAGGGAAGTGGGTACTACATCCCCATCCCCTTGGACTCGAATTCCTCCTGGAAGTCATCAGAACAGATGTGGAAATTTAACTCGTAACAATGTAGCATCCTCCCAAATAGTTGTAGTCTCATCATATCTGTCCCACTGCACTCACACCTTATCAATCTCTCTTCCTTGAAGGCCCAAGGTCCTGTGATCTATAATGCGAATGGGATCCACAATCACTTGCCCCTGATCCTGTACCTACAATGAGGTCCAATCCAACACATGAGAAGGATCAGAAATGTATCTCCTAAACACTAAAACATGAAACACATCATGTATCCAAGACAAGCTAGGTGGCAATCCTAGATGGTAGGCCAAAGGGCTGATACGCTCCAATATCTCAAAAGGACCAATGACTCTAGGAGATAACTCAGAACCTTTTCCATAACGTATATGGATCTTATGTGGCCTGACATGAAGGAACACCTTCATGCCCACATCAAAACTATGGCCAGTCCTATGTTGATCTGCATACTTCTTATGCGTCATGTGCCTCCTCTAGTCTTTATATGATTCAAACCACCTGCTGCTCCATGTCTTGTAACAAATCTAGTCTAAGAGAAACCCTGTCCTCTAACCTATCCCAGCTAAAAGGTGTCCTACACTCTCTACCATAGAAATCCTGAAAAGGAGCCATGCCTATAGAACTCTAAAAATTATTATTGTAGGCAAACTCCACCAAGTACATGTACTCCTCCCATCTCGACTGATGATCCATAACATACAACCTGAGCATATCCTCTAAAATATGATTCACTTGCTCAATCTGTCTATCTGTCTTGGGATGATATGTTGTACTGAAATTGATCCTCATCCCGAGGGCATGTTGTAGGGTAGTCAAAAAATGGGAAGTATACAAAGGATCATGGTCATAAAAAATCTTCCACGAAATCTCGTGTAGTCTCACAATCTCATCTAGATAAACTTGTGCTACTACACTAATTGTATAAGTGGTCTTCACCAGAGAAAATTGAGCCACATTTTTCAATTTATCCACTATGACCATGATGGCATTGTGTTGATATTTCGACATCGGTAGCCCAACAATGAATTCCATGGAAATGGTGTCCCACTTCCACTCTGGTATAGCATTAGGAAAGAGAAGGCCAGCTCGATGCTGATGCTTGGCCTTCACTTTCTTTCACTCTAAATAGTGTGACACAAATTGAGCCATGTCTCTATGAAGTCCTCTCTAGTGATATAATTGTCTCAAGGTGGTGTGCATCTTCTTCACCTCGGGATTGGCTGAATAGGGTGCACAATGTGCCTCTGTCAGAATATCCTGCCTCAAGCCTCCATCTCTAGGAACATAAATATGGCCTCTGTGCCTGAGAAGGCCATATGCCTCTAAAGAAAAACCATCGAACTTCCCTTCAAGGGGTCTCTGAGACTCAATCTCTACTCTCGCTACAATGTAGAAACTGTCAAGAGGAAGCTGGTGAAGGATCCTGCTTCGAAAATATGTGCCCACAGAAGTGGCAATAGCCACATGTCTCCATTCGCTGAGAACATTTGTAACCACATACTCCTTCCCCCTTCAGATGCTCTATCTTGATATCATACTCATAAAGTAACTCCATCCAATGCCACTGACGAGCGTTGAGATTGGCTTGCGTGGAGAGATGGTGAAGACTCAAGTGATCTGTCCTAAGTATAAATATCCGACAAAGAAGAAAGTGTCTCAATTGAACCAAGGTGTGAACCACTGCTGCAAGCTCAAGATCATGAGTTAGATAATTGAGCTCATAATATTTGAGTTTGCGAGACTCAAAAGCCACTACTCTGCCCTCCTGCATCAATGCACCTCCAAGTCTTGCTAAAGAAGCATCTGTGCATTAAAAAATGCACCCTATGGATCTAGCATTGCAAGAATGGATGCTGTTGTGAGGCACTCCTTCAGTGTCTTGAAGGCCTACCCACATCTATCTAGCCAATAAAACTTCTTCCCTTTCTGCTGAAGGGAAGTGATGGGATGCACAACCTGAGAGAAGTCCTAAACAAATCTCCTGTAATAACCTGCTAATCCCATGAAGCTGCGCACCTCTGTCACAATAGTGGGTTCTGGCCAATCCATAATGGCTCTAATATTAGAAGGATAGACTGTGATACCTTTCCCAAAAATGATGTGACCCAAATTTTGTACCTTTTTCTGAAAGAGTGCACACTTCTCCAAGTTCCCGTAAAGTTGCTGCTCACGAAGGTACTTACTAACTTGGCGAAGGTGCCCCTCATGCTCTTCACACTTATGTGAGTAAATCAAAATTTCATCTAGGAAGATGAGCATGAAGCGATCTAAGAAATTCCTGAATACCCCATTCATCAAACTCATAAATATTATGGGGACATTCATCAAACCAAAAGGCACCACTATGAACTCATATTGCCCATATCTCATATGAAAAGCGGTCTTATGAATATCCGTCTCCGAAATCCTCAGTTGATGGTAGCCCGACTTAAGATCAATCTTAGAGAAAACTGTGGCTTGTTTCATCTGATAAAAAAAACCATCTATGTGCAGAAGGGCTTAATGATTCTTGATCGTTACCTTGTTTAGTTGGTAGTAATCAATACACAACCACAAGAATCTGTCCTTCTTCACAAAAATCACCATTTCACCCCAAGGGGATATACTAGAATGGATTAGGCCATTCTCCAAAAGGCCCTTAAGCTATAACTTGAGCTCACAAACCTCTTGTGTGGTCATCCGACAAGGTACTCATGAGATAGGCTTTTCTACTAGAACCATATCTATATTGAAGTCAATATCATGTGGGGATGGTAACCCCGATAGATCCCCTAGAAAAACATATGCAAACTCTTTCAAGAGGGGATGATCATATAGTGATGGTCCACTAGTTCCATCCTCCGATCTGTCACTAACTGAAATAGCATACATCTAACACACCAGTTGCACATACCACTTAAGCTACACACCAGAGATGGTGCGAATTGTAACGACCCAAAAAAACCAACACAAGGACAACACAGTGAAATACAGGATAACTTTTTTTTTTTACTTGCTTTGACACAACACGACACAACAGGTCGTCACAAGGTTATAACCAACACTAGGAACCACTTGTTACGGGGCAGACCACAAGGTTAGCATGGAAACGTTCACACCTATCAAGGACAATGTACTCTTCTTTTGACAAGACAACATGGAAGTCCAATCCACATGAAACACTCAGAGCTAGGGCAACCCATGAGGAATTTCTTGTTAAATTTTCTTGTTTACTAAAGTGTCTCTTAATTCTTAACTTACGTTCTTATAAAATTTCATGTAATGATTCACACAATTCTTTTCACAAGGGAGAACTTCTTTATTTTCAACTATTGACTAAATAGCTTAAGGCCAAGCTTTCCAAACTAGGATAATCAAATTTTATGTCCAAATATTTCTTATTCATTTGATTTTAGAACATTTTCCATTTCTTACAAGGTTAATTAATCTTGCTCAAGTCACTAACACATGTTCCACACCTCTATTGCACAGGTGAAGGCATAAGCTCCGATTGAGTGGGAAGTACCGCTTAGGGTTCATAACAATAACCTTCCTGTTTAAGGATCAAACTTTGACCTTGCTTAAGAAATATCACCATGAATCAAGGCAAGGATTAACAGAACATGACAACAGAATTTAGCTTCAGGGTCACATTGTTTACTATCAAACTTTCATTGAAGCTAAGAGTTTATCGAGATTGGTTAAATGTTCCATCTAGACTTTACTTAATTATGTTTGACAAAGGGAAAAAATTTCAAACGATAAAGAGATATTTAAGGTTTTATTAATCACTTTCACTCCTACTTATTAAATCCTATCATTTTCTAAAATATAACCATTGATTTCACCATGAGATCATTTAAGGTTTCACTGAAAAAGGATAGTGTTTATTGGTTTGGCTCGGGAAAGAAATAAGTAATCATATTTCGTTACAAAGATAGTTTCCTCTTGATTGTTCCAGGTCTCAATGCTATCGAGTAGATCACATCTACATTAATATATTCATCTATATAAATTTTAGTTTTACTTTTATAAGGACTATCTAGTTCACTTTATAGTGCTTACAAACTCATTGCTACTATGCCTTAGGAGGATTTACAACTCAACGTTTTAACTCAAGAGCAAAGTTTAACAGTACTTGTTTACGGAAACAAACAAGGTTATATCAATTCATTCCAACACGATGTACAAATCAAAGGGACATACCATCTCTATCGAACCAAGACTAGGGATCAAGAGAGTAATAACATGGGACATGCCCCGCTACTATTCTAAGGATTAAAATTCACTAGAATATCACATAACCAAGCGGTAATCAAAATTTCATCTTTCACATGATAACCAAACAAGCCAAAGTTTCAACAGTTACAACAACAATACTTTACAATACATTTACTTGGCACTGACCCTTCTTCTAAAATGTCCAAAGGCCCTTTCCAAATTTTATAACATAATACACATTCATACAAAGGAACATCATAACCAATATTTATGCAATAATCTACAAGTCTTTCCATCGTCTAACCGCGTAAGCCATCTGCAAAAATTAATAACCTAAGTCAGTTCGCGAGAACTGAGCAAGATAAGAATATACATAGCAACAATAAGCTACTAGCTAACAATACCATAAAAGGAAACATTCTATCTCAGAAAATGGATCAAAGTTCTAACCTCTAACAACCTTTTAAAACAAGATATAATTTTCAACATATCAGCTAAGAAGAAAACCATAAGTTTTAGCTATGAAGATACCTCTAAAACTACAAAAGTTTGACAACCAAATACGCAAGACTATGAAATTTAAATGATTAGACACAAGAGTTGAGAGTATTAGGATTTCAATCATGTAATCCCGTAGATTACGTGATTGAAATCTAAAGTGTAACCCATCAATCCACATTCCCAAGGTGAAGACAAAAGATAAAAACCAGACCTAATCTTAGCTGCCAAAAGGATAAAGTTTTGGAATCGTTCCGTAGGGCCATAGGTCTAATAGGCTATAAATGAACAACGAGGGTAAAAACAAAGTTCCATCATGTAATTGAAAAGGTTTAAAGGATGAAAATATTATATTCAAACCCACAACCATCATATCTTAGGTAATAAGTGACTTCATAGCAAATAAGGATGAGTGGAAAGGACGGTAAGAATGTCCGGAATAGGTATTGCCTAATAGCTTACCTACTGAACATAACCAGGGCCGGAATAGTGACAAGCCTCATTAATACCCAAGTTGAATAGGCAATCTAGTACTCTAAACACATCCTTGCAATTTTCATAATACCTTAGATTTATAAGCCTCCCATTCTAGAGGAACATAACCATGAATCTAGACTTCGTTGAAATTTTCCGACGTCAACTCACTTCCTAATATCATAAATGATGTATACAAGGAAAAGGTCTCTTAACTCTCCTTAATTCACATCTCATCACTAAGTTTATGGTAACCTATGTAGAGATTAAACACATAACATACCATTGAAGATAGATATCCTCCAATAACGAACTCTATAACGATGTAATCACAATTATTACGTTCGACACATAAACAAACTATTCCATAACTTCTTTTCCCTTTTTGACAGCAAAATATATTCACGACCTTCCATCACAATCATTCTAAATTTGCAATGAAAGGTCACTCATCAAGAAGGAAGTACAAACAAGTTTGACTAAATTAAGGAACTTCATGTTACCTTAAGTAGTTGATGAAAACCTTAACTTTCACGAACCACGAAAGATATTACCTTACTCCATCAAGGCATTATGTCGATACATGATTAAATCGATCACACAAGGAATCATCAACATACCATATCTTAACACCATAAAGGTCATTAATTTTATCAAATTTTACTCATCGAAAGAGTAGAATCGAAATAGGGTTCTATTAATAATTTATGCCCTTCTATCAACCCAGGACATATTTTCGGCCCAAAAATTCCTTCTTAACAAGCATATATAGTGAACTTCTAATTTCCGAAAGCCCTAATAATTTACACAATACACGAAGTGCATAATCACGCTTATCATAAAAATAATAATAATAATTTAACTGTATGTTTTCCTCAAGGGCAACAACATAACAGGAAACCAATACTAGTCAACGCTGCAATGTTCTAGGGGCGATTACATACCCAGGTTCACAAAAGAAACAGTGACATTTTTGCAGAAGGAAGTAACTTTAAAATTATATATACATATATATATTTTCCATGTGATTAATCAAAGCATACACTGAGAACCTTTGTTTGTTATATATATATATATATATATATATATATATAAATGGGTTGATCACATTAACAAGAACAACCAACAAAGGCAAATCCAAAAGTAACAAACTGTTAACCATGTACTGAACACAAATCCACAAAATCACAGATTTAAACCAATTTCTAGAAAGAAAAATTTTCATTTCAAGAGGTTATTAGATACTAGCATATTATGTATATGGTTAGTCTATCTTGCCTGTTTAACGCATCCACCAGTCGTGAACATCTAACAGGGACTGCTACAGCCACACGCCTTCCGATTTGTCCTCTGCTTCACTGGTCTTTTCTTGCAATATACCACACCAGGATTCCCTTTTGAAGGCATGACTAGAAGGATGCAACAGGTGGCTGTCCAAACACTAGATTGCTTCAATGCAGCTGCTTTGGGGGGGGGGTACAGGCAATGAACTGTCACACAGCCTATAGCATCAGCTAGTACCCCGGATTTTCCTCTTGTAGTGCCTTCGAATCTGTATCAGTAACCAAATACCCGTCATAAGGGCAGGCCCTAGTAGTACTCAGCACATAAGCTAGGCAAGGCTTGCGGTAAGGATGTGTGCATCGGGTTGCACAGCCTCATTAGGGTAAACAAGCTGCCTATAACAGATAAAGCAATCCTTGTCCAACTAAGCTGAGAATTGATAACTCTGTCTCGATGGGGCAGCCATTGGTTCACTATATCTCATATTGGCCTGCAGTCTACCCACCCAAGTGAAATGTGAAACGAAACACTAGCATGGGGCAAACCCATTTGTATATTAGCACAAAACTAGCAGTAAAGTGTGATCATTGCAGTCAAACCCAAATTGACACTCGACACAGAGTTGTATGAATCTGCAATTGAAATATGCCAGAAGCTGATACTATAGGGTTTGATTCTAATTTCTATTTCCTATGGATTTCGAAGGGATGAGATCTGAATTTTGAAATGACCCAAAATCTAGATTGGGTTTGAAATTGCAAAATAATGACAGCAGGAGCCTCAATTAACAACACAAGGCTTTCACAGTCTATTAGCTAAAAGGCTTGCTTTTGGGGGAAAAGCCGTTTAATCCACATTTCACATCACACTCCCCGATCCATCACCAGGATGACTGAAGCTCCTGACACGGACAACACAACTAAAATCCATAAAAAAAAAACAAATTTTTGAGTATATTCACGGTTTTAGTCATTCAATCTCCATTCCATCCCAATCAAAAACTGGATAGAGAATCCCCATACTACAACCAAAAAGAATGAGAACAGATCCGAGCAATACCCAATCAACCCACTTCCAAGAAACGACCGACAGTGCAAACGGTAGTGAAACAGCAATAGAAACAGCGCACTCTCAACCTCATTGCAAAACTTGCCTCAAGGTTTGATTGAGCTTCTTCCATGTTAGATTCACCACCTGGACAGAAGCGACTTCCCAAAATGAAAAGGCAAGACAGCTCAACCAAAACTTTATCTCGTTCTTCAACTACAGCTGCAAGATTTTGCACAACTGATCACGACTGGTCGTGTGCAACTAGAACACTAGGATCAACACCAACGGTTCCCCATTCTAAACGTGACCTGTCCACTGGAACTCGTTGCAAAAAAAAAAAGCCTGCGACTCCACTGAACTGCCTGTATAACACCATTTTTGAGAATCCACTGTCCAGAACACGCTGTAGCAATTCATCTGTTGCAACATCTGATGGAGTACAAAACAAGCATTCGTGGTTTTGGGGCAGAAGAGGTAGACCACGTGACAGGAGATGGTAAGTCAATGTTTTAATAAATGGGCAGGTGCGGCCACCAACCAGGAGGAAAGGTGCTTCAACCACTGCCAGCTACCATAGCAAAATTTTATTTTAACTTATTTTTGGAGCCCCACGGTTTGGGGACCAGATGCCTGCTAGCAGCACAATGAATGGCATTACATTCTCCTCCTGTTAAGAAAGCATCGTCCTCGATGCGACATTACATAGAGGAAAGGAAATGGTACGCAACAAGGGATAGATAAAGAAGAAAACACACCCTATGGTTGAAAATTTTAGTTGATTAAAGCACGGTCACAAGGTAGCCTTAGGAATATTTGGTAGAATTTTTAACTTTCAATGTTCTGTGAAGATTGGCAGTTCTTTCTTGTTTGTTATTTTCATTAGTCTCTTTCCATTAGCATTATTCTTAGTTTAATTGCTTTTAAAATTTCATCATTGAAGATTTTTTGTTCATTCTTTATTGTGGGTGGCCAACATGAACTGCTAACACAACACCCTATCAGGTTCACAAGACACTACAGATTCACAAGCACGCAAGTATATACTTCAAGATTGTATTACACCACAAAAAGGTTACTCAAATACGGAATAGAATAGGCACACTCCACATAACATAGTACTCGACACACATCAATGACTGACATACCAAAATACTTAACCAAAACAGTACTACAATCCACTAGACATTTCCTCAATTTGCATCAATGAAAAACTCACATAACACCAAACAAATGCCACAGGTACATAGTGTCCACAAGGGGATCAATGACATGTCCACAACATCACAACACATATCCATCTGACATGAGTAACACATACATCAAAAGACCACTACCAAACATCACAATAACTCAACATATATCCTGAAACATCAACCATACAAACAAATATCATAAGCCTCCCTCAAACTCTTATGCCTCCCTCAAGTCTCTTATGCCTCCCTCAAACTCTTATGCCTCCCTCAAACTCTGATGCCTCCCTCGAGGAGGTCGGTTGTCCCCATGGTCTAAGACACATAGAGTTCGAAAACTCCTAACCCAAGTGACATAATAACGTGTGGTTCAACAACCCGCTAGTTATATGTACCCCTTGGGGCGTACCCCCATCCAACGAAGCGGGTCCATAGGTCCAACCAATCCATGGTGCATCCCATGACCCTATTCCACACATCACGACATTAGAACCAGCACAACAATCCAATCAAAGTGCCAAGTGGCAAAGTACAACCCTTGAGGCAAGGCGGTAAGAATTCCAAATTTAAAACAAGACCCCAAATCAAGCTAAAATAAATGGCCAAATAGCCAAAGTTAGTATCAAAATCCCCATGTTAGTGCCACAAACCAAGGAAATGCCCAAATTGTAAAGCATTGCAATCAAGAAAAGATGCTGGTCCTTGCAAAATAAAGTAAAAGCTCAATTTACGAATAAAATCAACTTATAATAATGTCACATTACGATAACTGTGTAGCCTTATCTAGCCACCAAAGGGGTACTCAACGAGTTGCTAGCAATCGGAACATCGAGCCTCAGCTCGTAACATACATATCAATAATACAACTGTCATCACCTCCATCTGAATCATCTTGCCACCCTTCGACAAGGCTAAACATAGTCATAGGTACACTAAGGTTGCATACATACAACCACATAGGGAGAGAGGAAAGAATCACATGTTATCTACTAAACCGAGTTTTAGCTCGAGTTATTGACCCATGGTACACCATTCCTCACTCTCAACATACACTTCTACCAATTTCCCTCAGGATCGGTTAGCGTAAGGTTCACAACATAACATACAACAACAGTACTAACATAATGGTGGCACACACATAACTACCATAACATCTCACATATGGTATGTATACAGGGTAGATCACGATCATACATCCACAGGACGTAATACATCACTTTACCACATTCTGCACCCAAAGTGCAATCACCATACGATAGGGTTCATACACTCATCATATGACCCCAAATCACAACATGAAGCATTACATATTTGCACAGTCATACATACGATGAACATAATACATCACAACATAACATCCATTGCTACATAACAAGGTGGTACACACATTTCTTCAGAAGTATGGTAACAACATCATGATACAACTCCTTTCTTTTAACATCAATCTAGTCACACAACACATTGATACACCCACATATCACAATATGCCACAATGCTCCAACACTACGTCATCCACATTATAATTCTTTTCACATGTCACAAACAGTAATTCACACATGAACTCTTCATAGAATCCACAAGAAGGAGGGAGAATACTCCCATCCCCAACATATCAACATGATAACAAACACGCACTAAGTGACATACACATCACGTGCGTTCACAATATCACAATTACGACAATAATCACATCACGTTTAAAGCACATTACTCTTCCAATATCCACCACCATCATGCAACATCATCATCATCATACAGTATCATCATGTAACATCACCACTACCACGTAACATCATCACATAACACCAATCCAGCCCATAGGTTCGAGAGCATGAACCTACGCTCTGATACCAAAGTGTAACAACCCAAAAAAACCAGCACAAGGACAACACAGTGAAATACAAGATAACTTTTTTTTTTGACTTGCTTTGACACAACACGACACAACAGGTCGTCACAAGGTTACAACCAACACTAGGAACCACTTGTTACGGGGGAGACCACAAGGTCAGCAAGGAAACATTCACACCTATCAAGGACAATGTACTCTTCTTTTGACAAAACAACATGGAATTCCAATCCACATGACACACTCACAGCTAGGGCAACCCATGAGGAATTTCTTGTTAAATTTTCTTGTTTACTAAAGTGTCTCTTAATTCTTAACTTACGTTCTTATAAAATTTCATGTAATGATTCACACAATTCTTTTCACAAGGGAGAACTTCTTTATTTTCAACTATTGACTAAATAGCTTAAGGCCAAGCTTTCCAAACTAGGATAATCAAATTTTATGTCCAAATATTTCTTATTCATTTGATTTTAGAACATTTTCCATTTCTTACAAGGTTAATTAATCTTGCTCAAGTCACTAACACATGTTCCACACCTCTATTGCACAGGTGAAGGCATAAGCTCCTATTGAGTGGGAAGTACCGCTTAGGGTTCATAACAATAACCTTCCTGTTTAAGGATCAAACTTTGACCTTGCTTAAGAAATATCACCATGAATCAAGGCAAGGATTAACAGAACAGGACAACAGAATTTAGCTTCAGGGTCACATTGTTTACTATAAAACTTTCATTGAAGCTAAGAGTTTATCGAGATTGGTTAAATGTTCCATCTAGACTTTACTTAATTAAGTTTGACAAAGGAGAACATTTCAAATGATAAAGAGATATTTAAGGTTTTATTAATCACTTTCACTCCTACTTATTAAATCCTATCATTTTCTAAAATTTAACCATTGATTTCACCATGATATCATTTAAGGTTTCACTGAAAAAGGATAGTGTTTATTGGTTTGGCTCGGGAAAGAAATAAGTAATCATATTTTGTTACAAAGATAGTTTCCTCTTGATTGTTCCAGGTCTCAATGCTATCGAGTAGATCACATCTACATTAATATATTCATCTATATAAATTTTAGTTTTACTATTATAAGGACTATCCAGTTCACTTTATAGTGCTTACTAACTCATTGCTACTATGCCTTAGGAGGATTTACAACTCAACGTTTTAACTCAAGAGCAAAGTTTAACAGTACTCGTTTGCGGAAACAAACAAGGTTATATCAATTCATTCCAACACGGTGCACAAATCAAAGGGACATACCATCTCTATCGAACCAAGACTAGGGAGAAAGAGAGTAATAACATGGGACATGCCCCGCTACTATTCTAAGGATTAAAATTCACTAGAATATCACATAACCAAGCGGTAATCAAAATTTCATCTTTCACATGATAACCAAACAAGCCAAAGTTTCAACAGTTACAACAACAATACTTTACAATACATTTACTAGGCACTGACCCTTCTTCTAAAATGTCTAAAGGCCCTTTCCAAATTTTATAACATAATACACATTCATACAAAGGAGCATCATAACCAAGATTTATGCAATAATCTACAAGTCTTTCCATCGTCTAACCATGTAAGCCATCTGTAAAAATTAATAACCTGAGTCAGTTCACGAGAACTGAGCAAGATAAGACTATACATAGCAACAATAAGCTACAAGCTAACAATACCATGAAAGGAAACATTCTATCTCAGGAAATGGATCAAAGTTCTAACCTCTAACAACCTTTTAAAACAAGATATAATTTTCAACATATAAGCTAAGAAGAAAACCGTAAGTTTTAGTTATGAAGATACCTCTAAAACTACAAAAGTTTGACAACCAAATACGCAAGACTATGAAATTTAAATGATTAGACACAAGAGTTGAGAGTATTAGGATTTCAATCATGTAATCCCGTAGATTACGTGATTGAAATCTAAAGTGTAACCCATCAATCCACAAGGTACAAAAGATAAAAACCAGACCCAATCTTAGCTGCCAAAAAGGATAAAGTTTTGGAATCGTTCCGTAGGGCCATAGGTCTAATAGGCTATAAACGAACAACGAGGGTAAAAACAAAGTTCCATCATGTAATCGAAAAGGTTTAAAGGATGAAAATCTTATATTCAAACCCACAACCATTATATCTTAGGTAATAAGTGACTTCATAGCGAATAAGGATGAGTGGAAAGGACGGTAAGAATGTCCGGAATAGGTATTGCCTAACAGCTTACCTACTGAACATAACCAGGGCCGGAATAACGACAAGCCTCATTAATACCGAAGTTGAATAGGCAATCTAGTACTCTAAACACATCCTTGCAATTTTCATAATACCTTAGATTTATAAGCCTCCCGTTCTAGAGGAACATAACCATGAATCTAGACTTGGTTGAAATTTTCCGACGTTAACTCACTTCCTAATATCACAAACGATGTATACAAAGGAAAAGGTCTCTCAACTCTCCTTAATTCACATCTCATCACTAAGTTTATGGTAACCTATGCAGAGATTAAACACATAACATACCATTGAAGATAGATATCCTCCAATAACGAACTCTATAACGATGTAATCACAATTATTACGTTCGACACATAAACAAACTATTCCATAACTTCTTTTCCCTTTTTGACAACAAAATATATTCATAACCTTCCACCACAATCATTCTAAATTTGCAATGAAAGGTCACTCATCAAGAAGGAAGTACAAACAAGTTTGACTAAAATAAGGAACTTCATGTTACCTTAAGCAATTGATGAAAACCTTAACTTTCACGAACCATGAAAGATATTACCTTACTCCATCAAGGCATTATGTCGATACATGATTAAATTGATCACACAAGGAATCATCAACATACCATATCTTAACACCATAAAGGTCATTAATTTTATCAAATTTTACTCATCGAAAGAGTAGAATCAAAATGGGGTTCTATCAATAATTTATGCCCTTCTATCAACCCAGGACATATTTTCGGCCCAAAAATTCCTTCTTAACAAGCATATATATTGAACTTCTAATTTCCAAAAGCCCTAATAATTTACACAATACACGAAGTGCATAATCACGCTTATCGTAAAAATAATAATAATAATTTAACTGTATGTTTTCCTCAAGGGCAACAACATAACAGGAAACCAATACTAGTCAACGCTGCAATGTTCTAGGGGCGATTACATACCCAGGTTCACAAAAGAAACAACGACATTTTTGCAGAACGAAGTAACTTTAAAATTATATATACATATATATATTTTCCATGTGATTAATCAAAGCATACACTGAGAACCTTTGTTTGTTATATACATATACATATATATATATATATATATATATATATATAAAAGGGTTTGATCACATTCAACAAGAACAACCAACAGAGGCAAATCCAGAAGTAACAAACTGTTAACCATGTAATGAACACAAATCCACAAAATCACGAGATTTAAACCAATTTCTAGAAAGAAAAAGTTTAATTTCAAGAGGTTTATTAGATACTAGCATATTATGTATATGGTTAGTCTATCTTGCCTGTTTTAACGCATCCAGCAGTCGATCACAAGATGACAAATCCAACAAAAGGCCACACGACTCTGTTAACGGCCATGCTCTTGTCCTCTGACTGGGTGCCACATCTATTTTACTAACCAATTTCTAGAAAGAAAAACCATGAGGCTATTAGATACTAGCCTATTATGAAAGGGTCTATCTTGCCTATTTAACGCATCCACCAGTCGTGAACATCCAACAGGGAATGCTACAGCCACACGCCTTCCGCTTTGTCCTCTGCTTCACTGGTCTTTTCTTGCAATATACCACACCAAGGATTCCCTTTTGAAGGGACGACTAGAAGGATGCAATAGGTGGCTGTCCAAACACTAGATTGCTTCAATGCAGCTACTTTTGGGGGGGGGGGTACAGGCAATGAACTGTCACACAGCCTATAGCATCAGCTAGTACTGGATTTTCCTCTTGCAATGCCTTCGAATCTGTATCAGTAACCAAATACCCGTCATAAGGGCAGGCCCTAGTAGTACTCAGTACATAAGCTAGGCAAGGCTTGCGGTAAGGATGTGTGCATCGGGTTGCACAGCCTCATTAGGGTAAACAAGCTGCCTATAACAGATAAAGCAATCCTTGTCCAACTGAGCTAAGAATTGATAACTCTGTCTCGATGGGGCAGCCATTGGTTCACTATATCTCATATTGGCCTGCAGTCTGCCCACCCAAGTGAAATGTGAAACGAAACACTAGCATGGGGCAAACCCATTTGTATATTAGCACAAAACTAGCAGTAAAGTGTGATCATTGCAGTCAAACCCAAATTGACACTCGACACAGAGTTGTATGAATCTACAATTGAAATATGCCAGAAGCTGATACTATAGGGTTTGATTCTAATTTCTATTTCCTACGGATTTCGAAGGGATGAGATCTGAATTTTGAAATGACCCAAAATCTAGATTGGGTTTGAAATTACAAAATAATGACAACAGGATCCTCAATTAACAACACAAGGATTTCACAGTCTATTAGATAAAATGCTTGCATTTGGGGGAAAAGCTGTTTAATCCACATTTCACATCACACTCCCCGATCCATCACCAAGATGACTGAAGCTCCTTACACGGACAACACAACTAAAATCCATCCAAAAAAAAACAAAGTTTTGAGTATATTCACGGTTTTAGTCATTCAATCTCCATTCCATCCCAATCAAAAACTGGATAGAGAATCCCCATACTGCAACCATAAAGAATGAGAACAGATCCGAGCAATACCCAATCAACCCACTTCCAAGAAACGACCGATAGTGCAAACAGTAGTGAAACAACACTAGAAACAGCAGTGAAACATCACTCTCAGCCTCATTGCAAAACTTGCCTCAAGATTTGATCGAGCTTCTTCCATGTTAGATTCGCCACCTGGACAGAAGCGACTTCCCAAAATGAAAAGGCAAGACAACTCAACCAAAACTTTATCTCATTCTTCAACTACAGCTGCAAGATTTTGCACAACTGATCATGACTGGTCCCGTGCAACCAGAACACCAGGATCAACACCAACGGTTCCCCATTCTAAACGAGACCTGTCCGCTAGAACTCGTTGCAAAAAAAAAAAAGCCTGCGACTCCACTGAACTGCCTGTACAACACCATTTTTGAGAATCCACTGTCCAAAACACGCTGTAGCAATTCGTCTGTTGCAACATCTGATGGAGTGCAAAACAAGCATTCGTGGTTTTGGGGCAGAAGAGTCAGACCACGTGACAGGAGATGGTAAGTCAATGTTTTAATAAATGGGTAGGTGCGGCCACCAACCAGGAGGAAAGGCACTTCAACCACTGCCAGCTACCATAGCAAAATTTTATTTTAACTTATTTTTGGAGCCCCACGCTTTGGGGACAGGACGCCTGCCAGTAGCATAATGAATGGCATTACACGAATGGAAACAAGCCTTCTAACCCTTGAAATCACTATCTCAACTCCTAGATCATCTGCACAAGATACAGCTTATGGTAACAATCCATCTTGGCCCTATGTGTAGAAAACTAGTCCATACCCAAGATGACTCCATACAAGCCCAAAGGAAGGATATGAAGATCTGAGGTAGTGGTGAAAGGTCCCAAATCCATAACACACTCCTTAACTAAGGAGTCTATAGATATCTTGGCTCAAGAAGCCATCTCAACGTCCCAACTAAGAACCTGCCTAACTGCTACCATCCTGCATCACTCTACTAAAGATGGTGCAATAAAAGAATCAGAAGAACAAAAATCAAACAAAATTGAGGTAGGAATAACACCAATGCTACCTATGGTCTCAATCATGGTACTCTAATGCTCGTCCTGGTGGTTCTCGACCACTGCATAGATCTAATGACTTCTTCCCATATCACCAATGGTAGGCTCTGAGATTTTTGTCTTACCCTGGTTAATAGGGAAGTTCTCAAGGTAGTCTCTCCAAAAATGTCCATCAGTGCCGCAACCAATTAAACCGCCTCATCCTCTCCCATGTGTAGTAGGTTTGACCACTACTATGGAGGTCTGTGGTGTGGATGCTGATGATTCACTTGTGGTCTACTGCGGTCTCTACCGGTGAGCTCCTGCTGACTGAGCTCTAGGTGCTCCCTGTGTCCTAATGGGACCCCTAGGAGGAGACCCCATAGTCCAACCCCTTCGTGCATCGAATCTTTGTGGAGGTCTATAAGGTGCGAATCACTATTGCTGCTATTGTTGTGGGCTAAAAGATGATTTTGAAAAACCCTATCTACCATGAGGAGGAGGTACTGACCCCCTCAATCTACTATCCTGCATCTACTGGATACGGCTATATACTCGATCTCTAGCTTACTGGGTCTTTCCCCAAGTCTCCTCTGCTATATAGGCCTTCTCAACGGACTCAGCTAATTTCTCTTGACAATGGATCCACATTGCACCTCCAATGTCAAGATTCAAGCCCCGGATGAACATTTGGATCCACACATGCTCATCCTACATGTAATCAACATACTGGAGTAGATCCAGAAATCTACTCCCATACTCTGCTACTATAAGAGATTCCTATCAAAGGTCATGAAACTCATCTATCCTCTATTGTATAAATCTCCATGACAAATATCTGCTCCTGAAAAGCTCCTTAAAGAGCTCCCAACTAACTGTCTTAAAATCCACATGGAGCTTCTACTCCTCTATCCTCCACTAGACACCTGCTTTGTCTCTCAGTAATGGATCGCAACATGAGCTTTCGTGTTGCCAGAGCAAGGGCAGAGCTTGAATCATCCGCTCAAGCTCACCAACCAGGCATCTTCTTGAAATCCACCTATGTCATCAGAATAATGTGATGGCCGTAGCTTTAGGATATCCTTGACGTGGTCTAAAGCTGTAGTCTAACGACCCCTAGGCCTCCCTGCAAGCTCATCCCTAAGCCTAGGGCTCCGGGATCTATCTATGTGTCTTGAAACTTGGTCTCCCTGTCCCCTTTATGGTGACTCTGCTCCGACTAACTTCAGGTGGGAGTTCTCTCCTCTATGCTCCTCGCTATGCCAGGGAGGTGCATGAGCCTCAATGGATGTCACCCTATCATGTCTGACTAAACGATCTCCTACGGTCCCTCCACGTAGAGCGGTATTAACATCCTGGAGTGTCTATAAAATCTGTGGTAGGATAGCTACTACAACATGGTCTATTTGTGGAAAATCTAAGTCTATGTGAAAAGACCCCTCATCTTGTCTGTGCCTCCTACAAAGACAAGGGTGAGAGTTAGTTCACTATTCTAGATTTTATTCAGTTTTCCATGCTCACTAAATATGCAATTTCAAACAAATTTATTCTCTAGATTTGAAAGTGTGCTACGTTTAATATTGTACCAGGTTCAAATTTCATGTCTCAAGTCTTCTAGTGTGCCCAAGGGTCTAAGCTTTGAACCCACGACTCTGATACCAAGTGTAACGCCCATTAAAACTCCCACTTGAGACCCAAGAACAACCTAGGTTTAGTTAGAAGAATTATGAATTTTTTTTAAAAAAAGTGTTCACAACAAAATTCTCAGAGTCCATTATAACAATTATCAAATCACCTTACAAAACACTAAGAGAGTGAAAGTTATCCTGAGCACAATTAGATTATCTTCTAGCAGGACGCGGGAAGAAATTTCTCCAGGGAACGGAAGGAGGGTGCGGAAGGAAAAACTTTCCCAGGAACAGAAGGTGGGCGTGGAAAGAATTTCCTCCCGGGCATGGAAGAGGCATGCGGGAAGAAACTTTTTTTTTTTTTAAAACATAGATTATTTTTGAAGCCCAATGAAGTAAAAACTTCCGGAGGCCATAAATTTTGATAAGGAACTCAGTTTTTGGAAAACAAGGACTTTATGGAAAGCTCTTGACGTTCCCTTTACACATAAACCTTAATAATTTAATTTGGATAACGTTTTAAGGGTCTATTTTGAGAAAACATTTTTTCCATCAATAAACAGGTGAACTAGTATTTTAAACTTACACAATTTTGTTCAAATTCACCATTAATTCTTTCTCAACATGCCAAAAAGACATGGAAGATTTCACTTGGGAGAATTTAGGATGGATTGCAAGGGTTAAGATGTTTGATTGATTATCATTTCAAAATTCCCTATTTTGACAGCAAATCAACTGAGATTTTGGCTATGCCCGATTTGCAAAGTTTTATAAAAATCCTTAAGAGTTACAGTGAAACAAAATAGGATCTATACTTGAACACAAACAAATCTATTTCTATTTACCAAACTTTAATATATGCATTCATTTCCAACTCAAATCTAAAATGTTAAGCTTGTTTCAAATCAAGTTGTGCAAAAAGCCAGAGTGCAGTTCTAATTTTCAAATCATACATTCCAAAGGAAAAGAGTAATATATTCTCTTCGTAAGTATTCCCTTTACAATTCTCCAAACAGATATTTGATATTGTATTTCAAACATAGATTCCCAATGAAAACAATATCATTTTTGGTAAATAAAACAATTCCATTGACTTGGATGATTCTTTTACAACTTACTTTCTCATTTCATTCCAAAAGACAGAATAAAATTATAGAGTGTCTCTTTCTCATTTAAACATAAAATTTCATTTCCAAAATAGAATAACTATCCAATACATATAATATTACGAGTCGTCCACTTGAATTGGGAAAAAGGTTCACAAAAAAAAAGTCTCACAAAGAACTGTCAAAACTATCTTCTTTCTCAGCTCTAAAACAATAGTATGATTTCCATCATTCTCCAATTTGATCACACTAGAACAGGAGGAAAGGAAACGCTTTCCACCCAACTAAGACATCAAATAAAAAGGAGAAGCCACCCTCTTCATTGGCCCTAAAGCCCCAACCACATTCCAATAAGGAATTTGACTCAACTCATGGCAAAAACAAGGTTCCACAACACAAAGACAATGTTTCACATGCAAAAATCATATTTAAAACACAGTCCAAAACAAAACAGTAGTTTTAGCAACCACAAGATAAACACACAACAATACCTAGGCTTCATCAAGCAAGCAAAAGGAGAAAGAAACTATGGGGGATGTTTCTTATACCTCCTTAGGGGAAATGGGTATCACCACTTGAGAACAAACCTCCAAAATATATATCATTTTAAATCCCTAACATTCCCTTATGCCTCCCCAAAGTACTCCTTATTCCTCACAATTTCTTATGCCTCCCTAACCTTTTATGGCACCCCATAATGAGTAAGGAAATACAATCTATTTCTTTTTACAAGGTGGAACCCAAATCCCCACTCCCTCCACACTTGTACCTCCCCAAGGAACCTATGCCTCCCACAAGAATACCCCATAGTCTTCTCCTACACCATCCCTAAGCCATCTACCCAACCAGGCAACAAATAAAACAACACATTCAACCATTGGCATATGCATAAAATAAAAGAAAAACATTTCAAGATCCAAGCTCCTACCTCTCGATAATGAAGTTTATTAGTGAAGGGAGTATCGAAAACATTAAAAAAAGATAGCCATTTCCACTATAGAATTTATAAGAAAAATAATCGATAGCTCATAATTTTCAAATTATTTATATGGATTTGATAGTGAAGGGGGTATCCTAGAGATTATAAATGCTATTCAAGAGTCTTTTGGTCTGCATGGAAACTAGTATCCGTTCAATTATGTTTCAAGTTTGACCATAGCCTACAAATTTTGGATCTGCTGCATAGTGCAGCTGATTGCGGTGTACCTCATCCAGAGGTAGATTCTAATTATGATGTGCTGCAGGTGCTTACTTAGGTTAAAAACAAGATTGAAAGTTCTTATTAACCAGTGTTTGTTCTCATCGTAATTAAGATAGGCCTCCCGACGGGAAAACACTACATTGTTTTAGTGTTCGTGTAGGGAACTACCTATAATTGCATCTGATTTAGATTTCTCAGCTTAGATATTGCAAAACTAAGTTTTCGTTTTTTAATATTAGATTATACATTTTGGAATCAGAGCATTCTTCTCTTCTTTACTGGGAATATGTTTGTGTTGACGGATGCAGGTTACCTTTCCTTTGCAAGTCGATTTGTCTTAGCGATATATTCACTCTAGTCGGAGGATAGTGGCGATTGTATAATAATTTTTAACCTATTGGTTTTTTTTCCCCTTCATTCAGAGCATAATAGCATATTTTTGTGATCTGCATTCTCCGGTTTTACCATACGCGATGAGTAGTTTTGGGTTTTGGCATTAGGTTATCTTTTTATGCCGCTTTTATTAAATTTCAGGGAATGTTGAAGGTCCTGTGGATTTGGCTCCATGGCTATATTACTAAGCAGTAGATGAAATGCCATGAATAACATAGAGTTGACCTTTGCGGATCATGCTAAACACAAAACCGGTGGCGGCATTCGAAGCCTTGATTGATCTAACCGCGTTTATGGTGATGGTGGGTTTTCAACTTGTTTTTGTATTTTCCACTAAAACTTGGAGGGAAGTCTTGATTTCATCGCTAAACCTGCGGAATAGAATCGTTTAAACTTCTTCTTCTTTTCCGTCTTGTTTCTTTTGTTGTTTTGTATGGTGGATCTTTTCCTTGATGAATGTTTAACTTTCTATTCTAGTATGAGTTCGGACTTCCAGCTTATGACTAATTAAATTTTATTATAATTTAAAATTAATGTTCATTAGAGGTTAAAGAATGAGAGTGTGCTCTATATGATATTACATATATCTGATGTATAATGGGGGGTGTCACACATAGAAAGAAAAATTAAAATAATTTATTCAGAATAAATCATTGTATTATATGAAGGTTATTCATCTTTAAACCAATACAACATATAATATCTTACAGATTTAGATCATATTGTCTAGATCTATGGGCTCTTGTTGTTGAAATCTATCATTCGGAAATAAAAATTTAGATTTTTAAAATTATCTCTATTTGAAAAATTAATAGGTTATAAATAACAATAACTTCACAATTTATTAAAATTTACTAATTCAAATTATTAAAAAACACTTATTTAGTAAATTAGTTACTAATTTTTAAATTTGAAAATGTAACACGTGTGGAGATGGATTTTTTTCTAATTCATGTAGAAACAACAAATGTATAGTATTCAAATCGGTTGAGCCTATCTCTCACCTATGTTCGTAAGAGAGGCTGCCTAAATCGAATATGGGTCACCCACAAAATACGGACAGGCCCCACCAATGTGCTGCAAGATGTTTTGGAATAATTTTAGACCCCCACCATCTAAATTTACCCCATGCAAACATGCATGAGGGTTAGTGTAGCAACCCAATAATTCACACACAAACAACACAGAGAAAGACAGGATTTTTTTTTTTGACTTGCTCTGACACATAACACGACACAACATGTCGTCACAAGGATACAACTAACTCTGTGAACAACTCGATACAAGGATGGCCATAAAGGTAGCACGGAAACGTTCACACCTATCAAGGACAATTTACTTCTCTTTTAGACATGACAACATAGAAGTCCAACCACATGACACTCACATAGCTAGGGCAAGCCACAGTAAGAAATGATTGAAGGTTATTTATTTTGATAAAACACCCTTTAACTCGTGACTTATGTTTTCAGAAAGATTCAATATATGATTCGCACAAATTCATCTTACCAACTGAGTTATTTTCTTATACACTGTAGAGTAGTTCACTTAAAGTCTTCTCCTACTTGCTAAATCTTATTATCTTCCAAAATCTAACCATTATTTTCCTTTAAGCTTGTTTAAGAGTTCACCCAAAAAGGGGTAGTGTTCACTAGTTTAGCTAGGGATATCAATTTATAAAATTTTACTTTACAAGAATTGTAATGCCTATCCATGCAAAATATAAAGCGTCGGCATTTTCTGTCTTCTTGGCCTCAAAGTTAAAAATTTAAATATAACTAAACATTTTCTTTGAGTGATTCATCTTTATTTGATTGGATGGGTACATGAAATAAAAGAACACTCTTATTTGCTTCACTGAAACATGGACCTTTTTCATTGAATGGTAAGAGTGATAAAATAGAGGACATGAAAATTAGTTTTTATCTATAAGGAAAGCACTGACCAATGCATTTTGGATGAACCTTTTCTGACTTTTGGTATAATTTTAGAAATTGTGGCTAAAGACGAACCTGGTAAACAAGTCTCAAGTGCAATAAAGATCCTTAACTTTAGTCATCTCCCAACCACCCTACCTGCCACCTGTATGACTTTCTTGTTCTCTGTCCTTGCGTGAGGAGTCGGTGGAGTGTTAGGTGAATCTTACTGTTATTAAATTTTTGGATTTGTAAATCTTCTGTTGACTCCACCTTCTGTCACATGGTCTTCCTGTTGGTTCTGCCCAAAACCACGGATGCTTGCTGCGCTCCATCAAATGCTGAAACAGATGAATTGCTACGTGTTTTGGGTGTGGTTTCTCAAAATCGTGTTGTGCAGGCAGTTTCAGTGGAACGTAGAACTGAAATTCTCCTCGAAAAGTTCCGTGAGGAAGCTTTTTGCGATATGCAGCAGCTACAGGGTAGAGAGGTAACTTATCTCAGAAAATCAGCGGCCTCCAGAGAGAGTATGTGCGACAGTTGCTGCAGGGAGAGCCCAGGGAGCCGTGGTGTAGATCCTGGCATTCTGCTTGCACGCGACCAGTTGTGAACAGTTGTTGCAAAATCTTGCAGCTGTAGCAAAAGCTGTTTTGAGCGCTTCCAATGAGCAGGTTTTCCACTATGTTGATATCTGTTCAATTCGACTGCATCCTCAAATTCGGGATTCTCCTTCAATATATTTTGTATCAAATCGATTAAGTGACAGTAAGAGTGTTACCAGGAGATCCATGGCTATGCATTACGTAATGGTTTTGAGTCAAATGCTACCGTGCAGAATGTGCCTTCCATAATGCAATCTGGCAAGTTTTGAAAATGGTGAAAACACAGAGATCAGTACAGTTGGTGTTTCGAAATATTTTTAAAGCCTGCAATAAGAAATGAAGTGTAAATGGAGTCAGGTGCAGGTAATCCTGTTGCTGTGCTTTTCATTTGTATGGGTAGAAGTAGAGTATGTTCAATACAAAGACCCATCACAACCTGTAATGGCTCGGGCCGAAAACTTGCTACGACGAATGACACTAGAAGAGAAGTTTGGACAGATGACCCAGAATGAAAGAACGGTCGCCTCTACGGATGTCATGAAACAATACTACAGTGGGGGCGTGCTTAGCGGTGGAGGAAGTGTTCCTGCACCCAAGGCAAGCCCTGCAGATTGGGTCAGCATGGTAAACGAGTTTCAGAAGGGTGCCATGTCCACCAGGCTTTAGATCCCAATGATATATGGCATTGATGGTGTGCATGGTCTCAACAATGTCTATGGGGCTACTATTTTTCCCTCACAATGTTGGCTTAGGTGTAACCAGGGATCCTGATCTGGTGAAAAGAATCGGTGCAGCTACCGCTCTGGAAATCAGAGCAACGGGCATTCCCTATGCATTTGCTCCTTGTATTGTTGTGTGCTAAGATCCCAGATGGGGCCGGTGCTACGAGAGCTCCAGTGAGGAGCCAACCATTGTGAATGCCATGAAAAAAATCATCTTTGGTCTGCAGGGGGCACCTCCTGTTAATGCTACCAAGGGGATTCCTTATGTAGCTGGACAGAGAAATGTTGCAGCTCGTGCCAAGCACTTTGTGGGTGACAACAGTTGGGGCGAGGACTTTAGACAGGGATTTCCTTACAAACATTATTTTTGGGTAATGGAAAGTCTTCAGAGGAGTGTCTTTGTTACGCCCGCAATCCTTACTCGCATGAGGACCGAACAAAACAGGTTTAGAGAGAAAAAAAAAAATTGAAATAATTTTTTTTTGTTTAGACTCAAGTTACAAGAGGAATTAATTTAGGACCCTTATAAAGATTAAAACCCCCCCTTTCTTTTATTTAAAACAAAATTATAATAAAATGAGATTCACACCTTGTAACTCCAGGTCATAAGCATAAAAATGTTAATTGCTTGCTAGGAGGGGGTCAAGCACACACTATTTTTGTCAAATTCTTTCCCCCCTTCTATTTCTATTTATTCTTTTAATTCCCACCAAAAGAACCCATCACTTAAGTGGTGTAGGATATAACCTCCACCCTTGGATCAAATCTCTTCCCACCCTTAGATCTATGTTGGGCAAGGAAACCCTAGATATCCTTATGGATTTCCTTATGTATATTTCTTTTTATCTTATTTAGTTTTATTTCCTTTCCTACATCTAAAGCCCTCATTTCTTTTGTTCTTTGTTTGCAGGTTAAGGGAGAGAGAGGAAGAAGCTCCATCCATGGAGGTCATCACAACCATGGGGACTCTCCTAAACAATTTTTTTTTGTATAAATTTTAATGGAGGAGCTTTTTTTTATTATGGATCTGGCTTGGTTTGGGTTGTTTTGGATTTGCCCAAAACCCCAGGCGCGGATAAGAGAGGCTGTGTATATATATATATCTATGTATATATATACAACAAGGTAATGAAAGATCATTGTAGGCCGTGTAAGGGTCGAACACACACAGGCCGCGTTTTTTATTGAATGGCCGCGCGTTTTTTTTTTGTTTAGATTTTTTTGTTATTGTTTGATGTGTATAAGAGTGGGGGCAGTGTATATGAGGTGGGGGAAGGGGCGCCGCCCCCATCTCCCACCCCATATGGTATATGGGGTGGGGATGGGGGCGGCGCCCCTTCCCCCCACCCCAAATCCACGCGGAACAGCGAACAGGCCGCGGCCCCAACCCCTTTTTTTTTATCTTTTGCCTAAAAACATTTCAAACGAATTTAATCCGATCCATTGTTTATTGTTTATTTTTTTGTTGTATATACAATATCAATAGAAATATATATATATATATATATATATATATATATATATATATATATATATATATATATATATATATAACTGTGTGTATATATATTGTTTCTTTTGTTATTATTTTTTTTGTATAAACCATATCAATACAAATACATATATATATATATCCACATGAGAGGAAGACATATAATATTTTTTTTTTAAAAAAAAAAAGCTAAATGAAATTTATAGTTTACTAAAGTAAATATATTGTATAATGACTTATCCTACCATTGTTGAAATATTTTCATTATTGTGGGTGTGAAGTATTACTTTTTAGTCAAGATAATAATGAACCTATAAAGTAATATTGACAATTTATACACTTATTTTTAATCTTCCTTTCTTCTAGGGAATGATAATTGTTGGATATAATGTAGAACAAGTGAATTTCATTTCTTTAATCCATGTTAAAACCATTTGCAAAGAGAACCAAATAAGGAATTCTTACTACCATTTATATTTAGTCTACTTGTTGTACAAATGGGAGAAATTGTGCATTCAAACTTATATCTATCAACAAGAAAGAACTAGCCTTTACTACACATAAAATTTGATTAATACAAAGAAATAAAAACCAACATTTCACAAGAAGGTATTTGCAACCAATCTCTCTATTATTACATTCACAAAATTATCACAAGCCTTATTATACACATCATTTCTCTATTGTCTTACAATCCTTTCAATAATATACATCTTGCAAGTAAAATTTGCATTTAACTATGTAACTTTTGACACAATATGAAATACAATGTCCTTTTATTTTTCAATGAAAAGCAAGATGATACAACTCTCTTTCTTCTACAAATTTACAACAAAATAGAGTATAGAAGGTAAAATGGAAAAAAAAATCTCCACAAGCTCCAAAGTGCTCTTCATCCATGCTCCAAGTTCCAAGTAGTTCATTCACAAACCAAAATAGGGGGAGAGGCAACACTCTCCTCCCAACCAAAATTCAATGGAGAAGAGAAGCAATTTCCTCCATTGACCCCCGAGCCCCAAACACAACAAAATGAAGGGTGGTCTCCAACTCAAGGCAACAATACATGCTTCCACAATACAAGTTTCATTCACAACATTCAAGGTAAAAGAGAAAACAACAAGGAAAACACAATAACACAATATTTTGCACAAAAGGCTTTCATTCAAGCCAATCAAGAGAAGGAACTATGGGAATGTTTTTCCTTATGTCTCCCAATTGAGATGAGATGCCCATCCAAAACCCTCCACAATAACACACAAGCCCCTATGACTCTTATGCCTCCCTCAAGTACCCCTTTTACCTCCCTTACTCTTATGCCTCCCTCCTCTTATAGCTCCCTCAAAAAACAAGGTAGAATGTAAACATTCTTACCCAAGATGGGAATCCCTCTCAAACTCCCTCCACAATATCCTAATCTACTCTTTTGCCTCCCCCATGAATATTCCCATAGACCTCTCCTATACTACACAAAAAGCATTCAAATCCATTTTCACAAAATACAACAACAACATGCATTTTCTTCAATTTTAAGCTCAACGCAATAACAAGAGAAAGCACAAGAGAGAAGTTTTCCTACCTCTCCATTGGAGAAGTCTAATCCAAGAAGATTTTTCCAAGATCCCTCCAAAGCAATCCAAGCATGCAAGTCCAAGCTCTTTTTTTTTTTTTCTTTCTCCCAAAACTCTCCTCTCCCAAAATAACAAAAGAACTTTTCACCAAAGAAAAACTCCAACCCCCAACACAATAGAGGAAGTTTCAATAAATAGACAAAAGGAAGAGTGACGGTGATGTGGCTCCTAGTTGGATGCCACATCACACATCCTCAAGACCACCTCCTTTTAGTCAACTCAAATCCAAAAACACCATAAATGGGTGGTTGGGTTGAATGACAACCCTCTTCCACATTCAACCCTTTCCCATGTGCCTTAAGGCACAATTAAATGCAAAATGAGGAAAATGCACTCCAAAGTCATATTTCCTTCCCAAAACAATAAATAAACCCCCTTTTGGATTCCCAACCCATAGATATGGTTGGTAGGGGTTTTGGGAAGTGTGGGACAAGTTTAAACTTGTCCCACAAGTCCCCCAAACTGCCCTCAATCTCAAATTCGAGATTCTAAGAACATGGAGTGGTCAACACTCAAAACCAAGCATTCAATACAAGAGGACACACAAGGCTCAAGGAGCCAACAATCAAATTTATTACACCCACTTGACTTCCCCCAAAGCTTAAAACTAAAACAAGATATTACATTAATCTAAACACACTTAACAAAAGTAATTTAACAAAAAGATTCACAAAAGAAATCACCTACTAAAGCAAGCTAAAACAAGTAGATAAATTCTTACCCCCTTGGTCACATAGAAAATTTCCCCCTCATGGAAATTTTCTCAACACATAAAGGGACAAAGTTAACACAATACAATTTACAAGTTGCCTTGACGACCAAATGTTGTAACCACCCGACATTCTGTTGTGTTTGGTCCCCAATCCCCCTCATGGTTGTGATCATGCTGTGTTTCCTGCAAAATGCAAAAATACCCTCTTCGGCCTTGCGGCCATGTCAAAATATCCAAAATAATCATATGCATGAAATTATTAACATCTATACGTAATTCAATTATCCATTATCTAGGTCTAAATCACAACTTAATTATGCATCGCATCATTATCCAAAATCACAGTAATGTAAATTCAACAACTACATTCTACTCATCATGGCGAAGAAATCCAATGTTAGAACACATGCAATATATCCATATAAAAATAATATCAGTATCCAATAGTTTGTCCATGAGTCAGTGTAGATCATACTGAAAACAAAATCCAACCATAATCCAAATGCATCTAGTCACAAAACATCATGCTAATCAACATAAGTATAAGCCATGTCCATATCTAAAGTCTGCATAACTCAAAATGATAATCACTAAGTGTCGTAGGGAAGTGGGCAGTAAGAATTCTAGTTGAGCTTGAAACATCAAATAATCTACCAACTCACATTGAGCTTAAAATGCAAAATCGAACTTGGACTCAACCTCTGGACTATGAGGGTTTGCCTTTCAGATGCAGGAGATTTTTTATTTAGGAAACTCTACTGTTTATTCTGAGATGGTAAAAGCATAAAATGAGAATTTCCAATTTGTGGAGAAACACCCTCCCTAAACATGTAGTCTTTGACTCTAAGGAAAACCCTAATTCAGACACTGATGAGGAATAAATGGTTGAATCAGTTGAAGAAACCCCTTTGAGAGAAATCACAGATCACATAAACAATGGGTTGTCTTTGGTGAAAACTCAGAGAGAACCGGAAATATCTAACCAAAAGAGCATGTGGTGGAAAAGGAGAATGTTCCTCCTCACTCTTCTTGTTCAAGAAACATATACCAATTGATTACAGATATTGAAGTTGTTATTCGTTTACAAGAAGATTCTGATGAGCTAAAAAATAGTAAATAGCAAGAAGAAATATGTTCACAAAAAAAACCATTCCCACCACCGAGAGACTTTGTCTCCATTGTGTTGCTCGGTTGTTCCTATCCTACACTTCCATTTGTCGGAAAACAGTTGAGTAGTTGTTTCATATATGTCTAGCAACTTTTGGGTTGTTGTTCTTTTGTTGTTTCTAGGATTCACACTAGTAAATTTTTCTTTTTCTCTGCCTTTTTTTTTTCAATGTCACTTATGGCTTGTGGGCCTTGTTTGCTGGGGTGTGGCCCCCTCTTGTCAAAATACCAATTGTGGATGTATTGTTATATTTTTAGTCATTCTTTGTTCTTCGAGATATGGTCCCCTCAAAACCATTTACCAATAATAATAATAATAAAAGTAGCTAATGTAAAAGGAAATAAGGTATACATGGATAAAATTAATCTCTATAAATAACTAATATTTTTTACTTTTATGCTACCCTTTTAATTAAAGTAATAGGAATTTACTAAAATCTATATGTGGAAAATGGTTCTATATCAACAATGTAGTCGAGCTGTTTATATACATAATTTTTATATATATATATATATATATATATATATATATATATGTAAATGCTACCCTTTCATCAAAGTATAGAATTTACTAAAATATGTATCTAGAAAATTGTTTTTTACATGGCAATGTAGTAGAACTACTATTTATATTAATAATTTTTAATATATATATATATATATCGGGGTTCATATATGTGTGTGGTGGTTAATTTTCCTTTTAAGTCCATTAAAGAGTATTCTTCGATATGTGAGTTGTTAAGATTGTTTAAACAATTGACATTGTTAGAATTTGTAGGTGTAAATATTGGTAAACCAAATACTTAAAAGCTAATTTTTTTTCGATTGAGCATTAAAACATAGCTTTTGATTACAGGAGCAATCTCACCTTTTATATATAAAGTGTTCCACATAAATTGAAGGAAGTAATTATTGCGTGTTTATATTTTACAGGTCTATATCAAAAATTAACATTTGGTATAAGAGTAGGACTAAGCGTTCTCCTGTGATGAATGAAATAGTTTGATCACAAGGGTAAGTTTGTTGTTGCCTTTGTTTTCCCCATATATGAGCACTTGTAATAGTTTACTGAGCGCATATTTGTTTGTTTTCCGTAGTAAAGGTAATTCCAGTGCAATCCTACGACTCCATTAATTGAAGGATGTAAAAGTAAATAAGAAAAGAGTTGTTGGAGGGAATGTGGTGAATGTGTTGTGCTTGTGTTGCAAAAGAGAGACGTTTCTTTTTGCATTGAATTATTCGGACTGTATACACCTCTGCGTGAATATCATCAAAGGATGCCTAATAACTTGGGAGCAATTATTACTAATTATTTCTTTTCTGTATAAATTTATGTCAGGATCATATTTTCAATGATTAAATGTTGCATCGTGTTATGAATTATCCAACTTGACACAAATCTACGTGTTGTTCTATCAAAGACATCGTCAGTTGTATTGTACACACCATATAACTCGAATAGTTCATTGCGTCGGAAAGGAGGATTTCCGTGCAAAATAATGAATTCCAAAATCAATCGAAATCCTACTAAGAACGTCCTTGAGGATTGAGTTTCATGCTACGAATTAGGATGCCAACAAAAAGATAAGAAAAACAGCTAGTCAAATGTAGTGTGTTTGTTTTTTCTTGGCAAGTGTACAATTTGTAAAATAAAATGTTTTCTAGTCAAAGTTTGTGAAAGGTAATGTCATTTAGAGTCTATGTAGTAATACTAATATTTTTTGTGTTTTCTCATCATTGTTTAGTGGTTAAGATTTTAATTGTGATTCTAAATTAACTATGTTAGTTTTTTGTATGTTTAAAATGTCGACAAAATTATTTGTCTTGTATTATTTATTGTTAATTTCAAAATTATCAATAAAAAAAATAATAGTTTGTCATTTGTCAATTGCCTTTCTCAAAAGTCATTAAAATTCCATTACTTTGTATGAAAATATAATTTTTAATGGCAAAATAGTCCGTTAATTTAGTTTTTTATCGATATTATTGTCAAAGTGAATAAAAAGGGTAAATTATGACTAGATTTTACTTTTCAATCTGTCATAGTTGGTCAAATGTACGAAAGTACATTAAAAAAGTCAACAAATAGAAACACATGCTTGACGTATTGTATTTTCGATGTAGTTAGACGTCTTATAAAATAAAAGTGTTTCACAATGTGGGTGGGGGCAAGGGTGGAGGGGGGTGTAACTGCTGTGCTAAAAAACAACCACTCAAGACCAAAGAACAACCTAGGTTTAGTTAGAAAATTGTGGAATATTTTTTTTTTGTTTAAAAATTTTCTACTACCAGGTTATAAAACAACACTTGCCACAAGAAAGGTTTAGAGGCCAAATAAATAAAAAAAATCTTAGCTCAAATTTTTTCCATTACAACAAATATTAAATCTACAAGGTCAAAACTTAGGGTTAGAATTATCATTAAGATAAGAGGGCAATTTCACTCCCACCCTTTGACAAGCTTAAGAAATTCAACCTGATTTTTCTATAAAGTATCACACTTGAAACCTCCTGAAAACATTCCCATTAGATAGGAAATTTTCTCACCTTTCCAATGATATAAAGAAGTCCTCCTAACTCCTTGTAATTTTCAAGTTATGACTCGGTGGGCCTTGGGAGGAAAATTTTCCCAAGGGCGGGCCTACGGGCGCAAGGGATAATTTTTTCCCAAGCAGGCCTGCGAAAGGCTTTAACAGTTTTTGACCTTTGGGAAAAAAGTGAAGTTCGCACCCGTACCTCCACTAACGCCCAGGGAGGCCATGTGGCAGCTCGTTATTGGATGCAGGTCAATGGCTAGAGGGGGGACATTTTCCCGGAGGAGGAGTCGGGTCGGTGGGACTAGGGGAGAAAAGTTTCTCTAGGGTTGGGTCTGTGGGCCGTGGGGAGAAGTTTTTGGAAATTTTCCCGCTTATGGCGAAAAGCCCATCCTTGCATCTGCGCACCCCGTAAGTCCACAAGGGACAAGGTGCCTCTTAAGCCAACGCGGAGAAAGCAGGGTGGCAAGGGTAAAAAGAGTTTTATCACCTAGAAGGATGAAAAGGGTAAAATTCACCAGACCTCCGCCGACGCGAGAAGATGACATTTGTCAACCAACCATTGGCTGCAAGGTTGTGAGCCGAAGGGGATAAGTTGGAAAATTTTCCCAAAATTTTCCTGATGCATTAGGCTTAAAAAGATTAGCCCCTCCGCCGATGCCTCGTAAATCCATGTGGCAGCACCTAATTGGTTTTGGGGGTCGACAGGGCGCGAAGGAAACTTGCAAATTTTTTCCAAATTTAATTTTGAAATCATTTAAGGTTAAAAATTGATCCAAGCCTCAGCCGACACCCAATGAAGTCATGTGTTGATCAATGATTGGTTGTGGGGTAGCAGGGTTGTAGAGGAAAAATTGCTAAATTAACTTTTAGACTTAGATAAAAATTTCTGCTGAAGGCGAAGCGTTCGGGCCAGCGGAGCTGCAGATAAATTATTCTTTTTTGCATTTCTTTTCCCAAAGGTCAAAATAAGTGTTCGTGCCCACAGATCCACTTGTGATTTTTTTTTTTAATTTTTGACAATTAGTTAATTTTTTTGAGCCCAATATGAAGTAAAAAATTCTTAGGGCTAGAACTTTCGATTGGGAACTCAATTTTTGGCAAATGAGGACTTTCTGGAAAGCTCTCAATGTCCTTTTTACACAAAAACCTTAATAATTTGATTTGGATAAATTTTTAATGGTAAATTTTGAGAAAACGTCTTTGTGTCACTTAGAAAGTGAACTGACATTTTTAAACTTATCGATTGCGTTCAAATTTGCCATTAATTCTTTCTCAACATGCCAAATAGGCATGGACGATTTCACTTGGAATATTTTAGGATAGATTGAAAGATTAAATTTTCTTGATTGATTTGCATTCTAAAATTTACCAATGTTTACACAGTAGAAAGCCTAATTTCATCTTTACTGGTATTGAAAGGTCCTTTAAAATAATATCTTCAGTGTTTTAGTTTAGTTTGGGGATCATTCTGATCTCATTAAGTTCAAACGAATATTTCATTTGTCTCTTATAAATTTACAGGGTTGTTTTGGACATTTGATAAAAAGAATTTGTGAAGTATACAGTGAAGTGGAAATGAGGTTTGTACACTTTAAGAACAAAGATTAAACTATCTCTTTTGTCATGCAATAAAAACATTGAATTTATTCCATACTGGTTTTAAATAGTTTTCTTTCCTTCAATTGCTCGATTCATAATTTTCTTTAAAAAAGTTTATTAAGTGTTTTAGTTTTTTTGGTGTCGTTTTGCCTTTACAATACAAGTTGATATTTAAATTGGTCTTTTAGATTTATAGTGTCATACTATAAAATTTTGATTAATATTTGTCATTAAGAAAAATTACCTAACAGAATTTCAAATTTGAAAAAGATTGTTACATTCATTAACTTAAACCTTGAATTCATTCCATGCTAGTAAGTTGTATATTTAATCTTTCCTTCAATCCAAAGCATAAAACACAATGCAGTTTCTAGCTTTTTCCCAAAGTCAAATATTTTAGACAAAATGGATTAATACATTTCCTTCATACGCATTTCACCTTTTTTAAACTTTCCTAAATATAATTCATAGTGGATTTGAATGATCAGATTTCAATATAACAATGCCATTATGAAACAAAGTAAGACAACTTCTATTATTTCCATGAATCTTTATAACCCCGCCCTTTTTTCTAAAATAAAATTTCTTACACATTCCTTTCAAAGACATAAAAATGAGTATATCTCTTTCACATTTCAAATTTACAGTTTTCATATTCAATAGGACATATTTCCATTACAAAACATATATAATTTCATCCACTTCAAGTGGAAAAGGTTACAATAAGATTTCATTTCAACAAGGGACTATTAAACTGGTTTCTTTCTATCCTTTTCTCTAGAACAACATGTAGATTTATCATTCTTCCAATTTTGATCACAACAAGAGCATGCGAAAGGAAACTCTCTCCACCTAACCAAGACATCTAATGATAAGGTGAAGCCATCCTTCTTCATTGGCCCCCAATCCCCAACCATAATGGAATAGAAGATGTGATTCAAATCATGGAAGCAAGGGCTTCCATAACACATAAGCAACATTTTCACATTTAAAACACAGTCCAAAATAGAATTTTGTTTACAACTACATTAAAGCATGAAAACAACACTAAGGCTTCATCAAGAAAGCCAAAGGAGTAAAAAAAATATGGGGGATTCCACTTATGCCTCCCAAAGGGGAAATGGTTATAATCACCTGATTTCAATCCTCCAAAATATAGTATATCAAAGCCCTGACATGCCTTTATGCCTCCCCTATGTACCCCTTATTCCTCACATTTCCTTATGCCTCCCCAACCTCTTATCACACCCCATAACAAGTAAATAAACGTAAGATATTTCTTTGTAAGGTGGAACCTAAATCCCAACTCCCTCCACACTTATACCTCCCCAAAACACTTGTACCTCCCAAAAAATGAACCCCATAGTCTTCTCCTACACAATTCCTAGGCAATCTACCCAACATCTAACAAACATGACAAAAAATTCACAACAATAACAATTTCATAAATAGAAAAGAAGCCTTCCAAGAGCCAAGCTCCTACCTCTCCATGATGGATTTGTTCCAAGTTCCAATCCAACATCTTTATCCCAATGCAAGAAATCTAAATTAGCCAAACACAAGCATGCAACAATCTTCCAAAAAAACAGTAAATCCACCAAAGCAAGAGCTCCAAAACAGTAACAGAATTCACCCCAAAAGGAGTTTCTAAAAGTGAATCCACCACAAGGGTGTAACCCCAAAACAATAAAATTAATTTGAATAGATAGAAGGGGAAAGAGATGAGGATGAGGTGGATCTTTATAGGATGCCACATCACACATCCTCAACTCCAACTCACAAGTCAACTTCAATCTCCAAGACACAATAAATAAGTAGCTGAATAATATGAGAGTCTTACTTACACACTCAAATCAAGACCATATCCCAAAGGACTGAAATTAATTTCAAGCAAGAAGTGTAATTATAACATTAGATTAGACTTACAGAAATGCATAATAAAGGCTAGGTTTAAACTCTCCAACCATAGGTAAGGTTGGCATGCAAATTTAAGAGGTATGGGACAAGTTTAACTTGTTCCAAAAACCTCCAAAATCAGTCTCCAAGGACAATTTTGAATTCCAAAGAATATGAAGTGTTTCATACTCCAAATTTACTTACATATCTTTACACATTGCTGACACATATGTTACAATATTTAATACAAGAGTCACTGTACGTACCCAAAATTGTAAGGTACTGTATTGCGGAACGGTGTAATAAATGCCCCAATGATGATACAGGTCTCCTCGCAAGGTGTTCGGGATCCAGAAAGAGCTCTTTGGATATGCGTTAACATCCCGCATACCCCACTTAGCCCCTGTGTCCTTTTTTTTCCCCTGTTTCCCTCTTTTCTTGCCCCTTTTGATCTTCAGTGACGAAACCGCCGCCCTTCAGGGTGGTGGTCTCGTGACCGCCGCCCTTCAGGGTGGTGGTCTCGTGACCAGAGCTCGATATTGATTGGAGCCTTCGAGCAATCATCCTCGCTGATCAATCTATCACACCAGTCCAAGTTAGAAGGGCCTTCTTTGCCTTAGATTCACAAATTCCACTAGTGCGTGTCGAAGACATTATACTTCCTAACTAGTTTGTCTGCATATTCCATCCCCACCGGCTGTCTCGGCACGACCTCGGGAGGTCGGGTACGCGGAAGAGTCACTTGTAGATTCTCACGCTCGCCTGTCGCTTTTCTGACGTACAAAATTGGTGAACCTGACGTGAACTTACAATTGGTTCACCTTCTCTCTGAGAAGTTTCATCTTATCCAAATCACCTTCGCTCCTTCCCATTATTCTGTGGGTATTCATATACCCCCCGAATATGTCGGGATTCTATGCACATGGCAGACCCCTCCTGGGTCTTGATGCATATTATGCCCAACATAATAGATAGTCATCACCCTCACTCTCAATGTGGGGTGACAACTATTCAACTAGTCAGTTGTCAACGTAAACTCCAAGGACTAGATATAACTCGTCCTTCCAAGCAGAGGGGTTGGAACAACTCGCTCAAACACAAACAGAGCCTTCAGTATCAAACAATATGACATTTACTAGAGAATCTGTTTCATCTCCTCAGATGCTACTTAGACCACATATTAGTAGACAATCAGACCCATACTCGCTTCTAGATGACGAGTACTCAATACGTTATCCTAGGAGTGAACAACGTTCCCCGGGTATATACCCACCTATAGGAGGTTTGCAAATACAGCCCGAGTCCTCTCCTCAACAAAATATCTCTATGCCATCACGTATAGAAAATACGCTCAGAGATGCTTGGCAAGATAATGATCAGTTCATAGCAGGATATGACATACCTCGGCAAAACCATAACATACAACAAATGCCACCAAGGCACGATATCGTGACTTCACCAAACGAAGTCATTTCAACTCTAATAGAGAAGGTTAGAGGATTAGAACTTGCCCAAGCAAGTCAAAATTCAAGATTCATACAAACAGGGAGTTCCAATCCTCCGCACCATCCTAGCCAATTAGATCTCCTCACAGGAATAGGCACATTAGGTATGACTCCTCAGTATTCACAACAAGTGCCAACTAGACCCACTATCGCTAGCACTGTTCCTTCAGGTCTAGTACAGAGCAATCCATTCCTAGATAAAACCCCTTCGTACTTAAACATGTATTCAAAATCGCCACAAGGGGATATGTTCTCCTCTCCCGGCATGTTTTCCCAAATACAGGGGTTGCCTTATGCCCCTACCAACGTGTACGTTATGCCATATCAACAACCCATTCCGCCACCACCTCCTCAACAAACACCATCAATGGTTGAAACAAATGCGATAGGGACTTATTTAGAATATTTGAAAGAGCCCTTAGATTTCACCATACGCAGCATTATGCTTCCAAGGCCTCTTCCCGATTTGCCCAAGTTCAAGGGTGAGGGAGATCCAAATGCGCATATCAAAGCTTACGCTACAGCCATTCGAGAATTACTCCCATGGGATGGGGTTGTTGCTAAAATATTCCCCAAAACACTGGAAGGCATTGCTCTCTATTGGTATTACAGAATACCCAAAGCTTCCATACATTCATTCAAACAACTCGTGTCTGAGTTCATCAAAGCCTTCGACATGAACAAGCTATTAAGGACAGGAATCAGGGAGTTCTTACACATCAAGCAAGAACACAACGAATCTATCACCCATTTCATCCAAAGGTGGCACACAGTCCTTTATTCCTTGGCAACTGCTCCAAACATGGATCAGATGGAACTATGTGATTTATTCCTTCATTCCCTCAGTAGAGAAGTGAAGGAAGAAGTCCAGAAGTTCCCACTAAGGACTTATGATGAAGTACTTGAGAGCACTCTACGAATAGACCAGGAAACAATAGATAGTGGTCGTAAGATGTATGGAGCAAACAGGAGGTTAATCACCTCTACTCAAAATACTACAACTACCACAAACGTCAATCAAGTCCTTAACAAAAATCGTGGGGTAACAATGGATGGGGTAACCGACCAGCCCAAGAGGGTAAATGTTGTTAATACTCCATCACAAACAAACAATCAACAAAACAACAATTTTACCCCAACGGTCAATACAGTGGATTTTAATCATCCACAACAACAACAACGACGAAATACCATGCAAGGACCAAGCCAAAACTCATTTGGTTATCAAAACCAAAATCAAAACCAGAAACATCAAAACTTTAGTCCTAATAGGTAACAGTTTGATCAGAATTTTAGGCCACAATACACACCAAACCAACAAAACACGAATTACAATCCCAATTCTTATTTTGGTTTCCATAAAATTCAGGGTCATGACACTAGAACGTGTCGTGACTACAACAAGTTCATGCAATGTTTACCGGAAGAACAAAGACAATTCTTCACAGATTTGTTTTGGCAGATCCTGCGCCATCACCACCCAATACATCCACAGGGGCAGTTTCCCCTCAAAATGCTCCTCTCAAGATCTTTAACCATCCACTCCCAAATCAAGATAATAATCGACTAAATTCAACAGGATTAAACAAGGGTGCAATAATAGGAAACAATGACCATGAAGCTTTGACTTCGCTAAATCCATTAGTTGCGCCCCAACTAGGGAGTCAACCATGACCTAAGGTAGTTGGATTGGTAGAATTAGACTCGGAATTACCTATTGAAGCTGTAACAAGGACACGAGAATATTTTTCTCAACCAAGTCCAAGCCACTCGCCAGACACGGATAACATCTAGCAACTTGCAACAAAACCTGTGGGTGCTTACGATTTAATTAATGATCTAACGAAAACCTTCTCGCATATTTCGTTCCTTGACTTGCTAAAGAACTCCCCTACCCACAAGGCCGCTCTTTTAGAGGCGCTAGGCTTAGGACATTTAATTAATATCACTCCACCACCCGAAACATAGGTAAATCATGTAGACTTTGATGTTCATCCTCCGGGGCAGGCAGATACAGATGTCGAATTCATATTCGACATAAGTAAAATGCCTACAGATGCTCAAATCGCACTCCGAGGTGATCCAGCCTTACACTTGCAAGTATGGGTTTACAATAATTATGTAAAACGGGTGATGGTTGACGATGGGGCCGCAGTTAACATAGTCCCTTTCTCTTTCCTCCAAAAACTTGGGTATGGAGAAACAAACTATTCCACTACACGAAATACCTTGAGAGGCTATGATAGCCTTAAAGCCACTTCGATAGGAACTATAATATTGCCAGTCACCTTGGGACCTAAAACAATCCTGACTGAGTTTTATATTATAGATCGGGAAACCAATTATAATATGATTCTCGGCCGACCATGGATACACCGTATGAAGGCAATCCCTTCTACATTATTTCAAGAAGTAAGATTCTTGCATCTAGGAAAGGTATTTGTAGCCAAAGGTGATCCAAAGCCATTTGATGTGCACCTGGCTGGTTTAAAGAAAAGACCAGGTGTACACTCGGAGTTTGAACTTCCAACAAACCAACTTAACAAGCCCACTGACTCAAAGCCAGAGGAAAAGTTGGTACCTACGACGGATCTCGAAACAACCAGTATAGCCAAAACAATTCCAACCCCTAAAAGTAAAACTAAAGAAACAGTATCATTAGGGACTACTGCAAAAATCGTTGAGTTGATAGAACAAGATTGACCAATGTTCTTACCATTCGATTTAGTAGGCATGGGATTTTCCCTAGGTGTTGGTTCCTTGCCAGCAGAGGATCTCTGTATGGTAGAAATAGAGTGCGCAAGTGCAACTGATGCCCCAACATCTATGCTCCCAGCTAAGTATTGGACTCTCCATTTCGATGGAGCTAAATGTCGCTATGGAGCGGGGGCAGGTATAATTCTTGCTTCGCCTGAGGAGAAAATCCTCCCATTCACTTTTAAGTTAAACTTTGAATGCACAAACAATGGCGCTGAGTACGAAGCCCTCCTCCTTGGTCTCACTTTAGCCAAAAGAATTAGTGTTGACAATATCAGAGTTTTAGGAGACTCGCAATTAGTGACAAAACAAGTTTCTGAAATATATAAAAACTAAAGCCAAACATTTACAACTCTACAAAGACGCTGTGTTAGATTTAAGCAAAGCGTTTAACTTCATATCCATTGAAGAAATCCCGTGAGAGAAAAATCTCCTCACTGACTCGATAGCAACTTCAGCGTCACGTTTTACTCCAAGCAATGAACTAGAAGATACTCACTTCATAGTATCCATTCGTGACGAACCGTTGATAAAACCAATGACAAATCCTCTTTTTAGTGGAAGTGAATCTACCATTCTAGACCATGTTGGAAATGATGTGGCTACTTTGGATTATTTAAATGCCTATGCAGCATTACATCTCTCCTATCAGATGCTAGATTTATCCCTGATTCCACATTCGTCTTCCTACTTCGAAAATCCCGTAACGAATCTTCCCTCACAAAGGGAACCTAGCATATATGCAATAGAAAATGGGGATGATTTAGATTTACCTCCAACACCACCTGAGTTCGAAGACGGTAACGCCTCTTTAATCGAAGAAACAATCGATGTCAACATGGGGACAGAAGTTGAACCAAGAATATTGAAACTAGGTTCTTCGTTAACCCCAGAAGAAGTAGAAATACATACTCAAGTTCTCAAACAACATCAGAAGGCGTTTGCATTTAGTTACAAGGAGATGACGGGAGTCGCACCCCACATTGCGGTGCACAACCTCGTCACTAGATCAGATGCAAAGCCAATTAAGCAAAAATCAAGACCTATGAAGCCCAAGGTAGCCCTCATGGTAAAAGAGGAGGTAATAAAACTCCTTTAGGTAGGATTTATCAAGCCAGTTGACTACTCCCAATGGGTATCTAACATCATTCCCGTTCTCAAGAAGAACGAAAAGATACGCATTTGCATAGATTTCTGAGACATCAACAAATCGTGTCCTAAGGATGACTTCCCATTACCATCTATTGACGTCATTGTTGATGCAACAGCTGGGTTTGAGCTTTTGTCTCTCATGCATGGATTCTCGGGATACAACCAAATCAGAATATCCGAGCAAGATCAAGCTAAAACCACGTTCATAACTCCTTGGGGAACCTATTGCTATGCTGTTATGCCATTCGGGCTTGAGAACGCTGGTGCTACTTACCAACGGGCTATGACATACATATTTCACTATCTAATTCATAAAATCATGGAATCTTACGTGGATGACTTATTGGCTAAGGCCAAAAAGCACTGTGACCAGCCTGAAGTACTCCGCATCATTCTTTCACGCCTAATAGAATACGGAGTCACGCTAAACCCAGAGAAATGCGTCTTTGGTGTAACAGGAGGAAAGCTCCTAGGTTACATCATATCGTCACGAGGGATTGATGTTGATCCAACCAAAATTCAGGCTGTCCTCGAAATGGTCCCACCTTCTAGTGAATCTTGAATCAGATCATTTCTCGGAAAGCTAGGTGCAATCTGGAGATTTATCCCGAACCTAAGCTTCGTCGTTCATCCAATCAACAATTTACTCAAGAAGGATTATAGCATCGATTGGACTGAAGATTGCAATGAAGCTTTTGATGCAGTTAAGCATTTTTTGTTATCACCACCTACGCTAATGCCACCTAAGCTGGATCACCCGTTGATCTTATACTCACGAGATGCTAATGTTTCCCTGGCCTGTATGTTGGCCCAAGAAGATGATGACAAGAGAGAACGTGCGATTTATTTCATTAGCTGAACATTGCTCGACTATGAAACACGCTATACACAGGCAGAATGGGAATGCCTTGCCATAGTCTTTGCTACTAAACGTCTAAGACATTACATGCTGAATCAAGAAATGAAGGTCATAGTAAAGACAGACCATTTACGGACTTTTCTCACACAAGGGTCCTTGTCCAAAAAAGTTGGACGTTTTATAACCTTGATGGGAGAATTCGAATTAACATTTGTAAATCAAAACTCGATAAAAGGAAAAATCATTGCGGATTGGTTAGCTGATAATCCGTTGGACGGGGGAGATCTAGTAGATCTAGATTTTCCCGATGAATGTGTATACTACGTCGAAACCTGACCTGCTATATCTGAGTGCCCTTGGTACGCTGATATCATTAGCTATATCATGGACCATAGGTATCCAGAAGGAGCTACACCGCAACAAAAAAGGCGGTTGCACATTATCATAGCTAAGTACGTTATTATAGAGCAAGTTCTCTATCGAAAGGCATTCAATGGAATGCTTCTAAGGTGTGTCGACACAGAAGAATCCAAGAAGATTCTCTATGAGTCTCACAGCGGTATATGTGGAGGCCACTTCAGCGGCCATGCCACCGCTCAAAAAATACATCGAATGGGCTATTTTTGGCCCACTCTAGAACATGACGCGATAGAGTTTGCACGCAAGTGTCATAAGTGCCAAGAATTCTCTCATGAGATCCACATGCCAGCACAAGCTCTGTAACCAATCGCTACTCTGTGGCCCTTTTCTACATGGGGCTTGGACTTGATAGGGAAGTTCTCTCCCTCATCTACAGACGGCCATAATTTTATAATCACGGCCACTGAATATTTCACCAAATGGGTAGAGGCCATGCCTCTTACCACTGTACCTGGTTTAGTAATCGCCAAATTCATTTTGAACCAAATCATTTGTAGGTACGGTATCCCCAAAATCCTTCTCAGATAATGGAACTTCTTTCAAGAGTGAAGAAGTTCATGAATTGTGCAGTAAATTCAAAATAAGCCACCATACGGCTTCCTTGTATTATCCCCAAGCCAATGGGCAGGTTGAAGCAACAAACAAAACATTGAAAGCCATTCTCCTTAAAACGGTAAAAGAAAACAAACGGGATTGGCATTTATAGTTATATCCGGCCTTGTGGGCCCACCGAACCTCAATAAGAACACCAACGGGAGCAATTCCTTTCTCGCAAGTATTTGGGGCAGAAGCAGTTCTCCCACTTGAGGTCGAAATACCCAGTCTCCGCATTTCACTACAAGGGATCCTGGATGAAGACGCTTACAGAGAAGCACGTCTTTCCCAATTAGAAAGCCTAGATGAAACTAGGTTAGATGTTGAACATCGGCATAGAGCTTATGCCGACCGGATGTGCCGGCAGTATAACAAAAAATTCTATGAACGTGATATATACGAAGGTGATCTAGTTCTAAGACTAGACAGCCGGATCGACAAGAAGACCGGCGAAGGAAGGAAATTCTAGCCCAAATGGTTGGGCCCATACCGAGTCACGAAGGACTACAGAAATGGTGCATACCTCTTATGCATGCTAGAAGGTGAGGAGTTTGGCGAAACAGTCAATTCCCTCCACCTCAAACATTTCTATGCATAAGCAGCAAGCACTGCCTATATAACTATCTACATTGCATTTCCATATAGATTAGGATCATTTTTTCCACTTGTTCTTACACAAATTGTGATCAAGGAATCTATTCTCAAAGCAATTTATTACAAACTCATGATGTTTCTAGCATAAAGTTCTTTAATCATACCTCTCCATCTTCGTATAGTCAAGTCTTCTTCAGAATCTTTTATCAAATAAAATCAAACATGACGAAGTCCTAACGGTAACCATACCAAGATCTGCAAGTTTGTTCTCACTTTGATTTCTTCTTAGGATAAGTGTCTTGCCTATGGTCTGTTCTAGAAGCTTCATGGTGTCACATCTATCCCATATATACATCTCTTTGGAAACAAGCATATACTGACATTTTACTCAAAAAGACAAGTCAAAAAGTGATTAAACAGAAAATTTTATTTTTACACATTTCCTTTCCCTACCATCCTTTGGTGATGAGCTTGCGTCTCTTACTAGTGACGTAGGGTTGGGAAAGGATGGAAATTCCCTTACTCGCCTATGCCTTGCCCACGGTGATAAACCCACGCTTCTTACTAGTAGCATGGGGCAAAGTGTAGGGGGTCCTCTAGACAATGCAAACATTAAAAGGTCATAAACAAACTATTCAAACTTTGAGTCAAAAATGAATGAATCAGATGCTCAAAATTCCAAGAGAGTTAAAAATCCTAAAAACTAGATTTTTTCTACTATGTGGCCATCTACGGGTCTAAGTCTGGATAAACCGCAAAGCAAGTTGCATCCAAAACTATGAAGTCATTCAGGTAGAATAAACTTGTAGTTTTCATTTGGTTCCACCAAAACTTCGTCTGTCTTTCATCACTATCACTTCATCACATTTCATAACTTGCGCCCTTCTTGGCTCTTGGTGATGAGCCCTTGCATCTTACTAGTTGCGTGGAGTTAGGAGTGGGGCAAATTAATCTGTTCATCATACTGGTTGTTCTCATCACTTTGCCAAAACAAATCATGAGGTATCCAAATTGCTAAACAAAAGTTAAGATTCAAGATCACAATATATCTACAATATCATGTATCAGCATCATGAAACACAAAAAGAATGCAAACATTTGCATCATCTGTTTTCCATTGCATACATTCTAGAAAGTATATAAAACATACATCGTAGTATACACGAATAAGCTGGGAAACAGAAAGGGAAGACCCAAGTGAAAAAGGTTTTGATCCAAAATCAGCGCATATATATAAATAGTCAATATTTGTATACAATGCCATCATGCACTAGGTATGGTCAAAATGCTCAAAGAGCCCGTAATACACAAAAGAATCTATAACACAAAAGGTGCATAGGAGCCAAGTGGCCTCTCAACCCCTACGCGATCCCGCTGAAGGTGCGCGCCCTCGCCTAGGACTCTGGCTACGCTGACGCTCTGAATGGACGAAGGGCTCAGGGTCTCGAGGAGCGGTCGTGGTCCTCGCCATGAAAACGGCTCCTCATAAGGCGCTCGGCTGTCCTATAGCCTGCCAACTCTGTACGGAGAGTTGACACCATCTTGGCCATATGCCAAACGGGAGCGAAGACGTCGATGTGCCTGCCGGCTGCTGAGGGCTCCCCGGCATCTACAGATAGCTCCGCACGGGTCTTATCCATAGGGATCATCAGAGAATCAGTACATACCCTACGGATTAGATCCCGCCACTCGTCAACGGTCTCTGCAAAACAAAGAGGAAAGACGAATTAGAAATTAGGCAAGAGGCTAAAATGTACAAGATACAAATATAAGGAGAGATAGCAGTTAAAACAAGTCCTAAATCAAATTAACACTGAAAGGGAGAAAGGATAACTTACTCGGGTCACCGGGCCTCCAAGATGGGTCACTAGGGCCAGCACCCGCTGCAGATGCCGCCCGCCGACTGAGGAGTGCTGCTCCTGTAGTTGGGGCAACATGACGCCCCGCAACGGACTCATCATCTCCACCATGGCCCTGGGAGAGTGGCTCCTCGGAAACCAGAGTCTCTCTCTCTGCGCTATGCCCCGCCCTCTCCACCTGCATGATATCCTGAGTATCATGCCACTCAGGATCACTCTCGTCCGTCTGCTCCTCCGACCCTCCCTCTGTGGACTCCTCAGAATCGGAGTCAATATCTATAGGGTCATCGCTACTATGAGCAGGACCCGCGGTAATCCGAAGTAAAGGTGCCCGAGGTGCACCAACCCTCCCTCTGGCCCGAACTATCCCCCTGGCTGCAATAGGAATGCCAGGGGTAACCACTGTCCAACCACGGCCTCTAGGCCCCCCTCTAGCCTCCCGAACTGATCTGTAAACTGGTGCTACTGGAGGAAGCATACCCACATATGGGAGGCCGAACTGCTGAGGAACCCTGCCAAAAGGATGTACCTCCACCCGTGATGTTTCTGGCATGAAGTTCTTTAATCATAGTACAACCATCACTTCTCAACTGCCCTGCCGATATCAAATTTCGTCTTAATGTAGGCACATGTCTGACATCCTTCAATAGCCAAGTATTCCCATTCTGCATCTTAACCTGAACAAAACCTTTTCCAACTATGCTGCAAGGCTCATCATCACCAGGAAAAACATGCCCAAAATCTCCTCGAACATAATCAACAAAATAATGCCTATGTGAAGAAGCATGGAAAGAAGCCCCTGAATCTAAAACCTAAGATTCAGTAATATTGTGCAAAGAAAGAATCAAAGCATCCTGACATACATTACCCATTACCACATTTGCCTCCTTGTTTTCTTCCTGTTGTTTCTTCTTATCCCGAAGCTCCCAACAGTCCTTCTTTGCATGCCCAGGCTATCCACAATTCCAGCATACAATCTTGTTCTTGGATTTTGACCTTGCCCGATCTTTTGATTTTCCACGGTTTCCTCTATTCTTCTGTCTCCCTCTAGTTTCCACTGTCAAAGAATTCCCTGAAGTAGAAGATTCCCCAAAGATTTTCCTTCACATTTCCTCGCTTAGAATCACCCCTACAACATCCTCAAACTTCAAATTCGAGTTAGCTAGAACCGAGTTACTTACCCGCCATTACCAGGCTATTCCAACTCTTAGGTAAAGAGCACAAAATTAATAAATCCCTAACTTCTTCATCAAATTCTATTGTAACCAAAGCTAGCATATTCACAACCGTATTGAAATCATTTAAATGATCTACTACTGAACTATTCTCAGACATCTTCATATTAAACAACTTTTTCATTAAAAATATCTTATTAGAGGCAGAGGGTTTTTCATACAACTTCCCTAATGCATCCATTAGATATCTTATGTAGAGGCAGAGGGTTTTTCATACAACTTCCCCTAATGCATCCATTAGATATTTTGTAGTCTTTTCCTTTGAAACATTAAATAATACCGAAGATGCAAGACACAGCCGGATCGTTCCAAGTGCCTTCCGATCCAACAAATCCCATTCCACATCTGTCATACTAGAGGGTTTGTTCACCCTTCTCAGACAACTGAGTATAAAGATCCTTCTGATAAAGGTAATCTTCCATCTGCATCTTCCAAAGACTGAAATTCTACCCATTGAATTTATCAACCCTAGATCTTCCATCATCTGCCATAACTCCCACTCAAGCTAAAAAACTTTCCCTGTGATTCAACACTTCAGCAAACCCAAACCAGGCTCTGATACCAATTGTTAGGAAATAAGAGATAAAATATGCGGAATAATCCCTCACAGAATCGCAACAGTAGAAACTAATATGCATAAATTATTACAGATCTGAAATAAAATTGGTAGAATAAAATAACACAACACAAAGAGACATTATTTAACGTGGTTCACCCAATTTGGGCTACGCCCACCAAGAATCACTTGCTCAGATTTTATTACAAGCCACCGCTCTCTCAATACAATACCTAGATCCGTTTGGAGCTATGCTCAACAAACTCTACAGAATTCACAGCCGAATTCAAAGCACATCTGCAATGTTCTTCATACTTTCTATCATATGCATAAAACCATATAAATAGACAACTACTTAAGCAATTTTACAAAACCATGGGTTTCAAAACCATGGGCAAAACCCGTCCCATAAACTTGTGGGTCGAAAAACTCACCCATATGAGAAAAGCACGTTTCCCGATACTTTTGGGTGCATTTTTTCGAGGGCCAAAAAAGCCCCCAAACCCCTGTTACCCGGGGGCTGCCGCCCCCGGACACCCGCTCGGGGCCCGGCCCAGCCCCGAACCCCAATGAGGATACATGAAAAGTGTACAGTACTCTTAGTGTACAATCTTCAACACTTTCACACATGAAAACAGGCTCCACAACCTAACAGATGGATTTAGAAAAGAGGCAGTGGTTTGGATGTTGGTTTGTAGAGGATGGGGATTAAGGATCAAAGGACATGGTTAGATAGAATGTGTTGGGAATTAGTTTTGAATTAGTATTTTTGATTAAGGATGGTGATGGAATCAGAATTGGGATTGTTGTTTGATTAGGGATAGTTAATTATGATGATGTTTTGATTAATTAAAATTTTAAGTTAATGGGGATGGTTAAGGGTGTCCACAAAAAATCAACAAAAATGCACCACACACCCTAACTAGTCAAGTGGGATTGTAATCAAGCTATATCCCAATTTCAATACCACACACTGATGGTGGTGCCAAAATTGGTTCTCCACTTATGTGTCAATGTGGGGTCAGCTAGGGGAGTGATCTTAGGGAGTGCGGCCTCCTTGCACTATAACTTAATATGTGTCCAAGAGGTTACCTAGTCTAGGATGCACAAACTCACTAGGGGAGTCCCTGATATACCTTGTTATACATGGGGCCCAAGTCCACATGTTCTAAGGATGATGTCTAAGGCCTGGGTATTGGGACATAGAAGCCCCTCACTTCACACCACTCTTAAAAAATGTAAGCGCTTAGCCAATAATGGCAACTGTCCTTAAATTTATATACCATGCCAGAACACATGGTGTGTCTACATATGTGGAGATGAAGTCCATGATCACACAACCCCTAGGAATATGACAAGTGTGTGAATATCACTTCCACGTCACGTTTTCCCTAAAAAATAAAAATGGGAATTCTAACCGCTTTTGATCCTCAAGATCGTCCTAGGATGCGAGAGGAGAGCATACACGGTTTTTTCCTTCAGGATGAATAAGGAACAAAGAAAAACACACAAAAATGATGATAACTGCAAGAAAATGCATGCAAGATAAAATTAATAATAAAGTTATGTGATGGGGTCTTCAAGAGGAAGCCCTACAAAAAAATATAGTAGTTTGATTATAACCCCAAATGTCTTGGACTATACGAGATATAAAACCAAAAGGATTAAATGTCTTGGACTATACGAGATATAAAACCAATAGGATTAGTAGTTTAGGATTAATTTTAATCTTTGGTAAGCGTAGGAAGTTGCACACAAAGTGTTAGTATTTTGGAACAAGAAAGGATAACTTAATGTGTAGTTAAAATAACAATATTTAGGAAAATTAAAACCATGAAATTATTGTATTATAAAATGCTAAATTAACATTTTAATTTCATATATCTTTTCAATTCCTTTCTGGAAAAAAAAAAAGAGTTTTTTCTAGTTCGAGATCAAAAGTTATGGCTCCCAGAAGTTAGGCAAAAAAAATGATACAACACAGAGCATAGGCACCAAAACAAGACAGAGGTGCCACTTTAGAACATATGTGCTAATTTGTGTGCAAAAGCGCTTCTTTATGTGCAAAAGCGCTACTTTTCCTAGAAACATGATATTTTGTCAAAAAAGGCAATTTTGAGGATTTAAAGGTTGAAAAAAAGTGTTGAAGTATTTACAAATGTGCCACAAGGTTTACAAAAGCACTGTTTCAGGTCAAAAAGTATTTACAAATGTGCCACAAGGTTTACAAAAGCACTGTTTCAGGTCAAAAATGTTGAAACAAAATATTGTCACAAAAAATTGAAATTTCCAAGGGGTAAATCTCAACAAATTTTTTTTTCAAATTTAGACTGTTGGCTATATATTTATTTACACATGCAACCCATCTAGAACTTTCTTTGTGTCTGAACATTAAAATAATTGCAAAATAAAGTCATTGACCTTTATAGTATGTTGGGTATTATGTGAACATTCATCTTTGACCCTTTATTGAAAAATACAAATGTTAAAAAAAATCAATTTGGAGAATCTCATGAACTATTATCCATAACTTAAAGTTAAGTTCCACTAGGACATGGAACCACCCGTAAATTTGGAAAAAAATTCTCTCTTCTTATGTAGTGTTTATGACACCTTGAATGTTTTTTAGGAGTGGGTTCATGCACATTAAGTATGCATAACTTATTAACCCTTTCAAGATAAAAAAAAGTGGTTCATTTGGCTCATCCTACTTTAGTTCATTAAATTGGACTTTATGCTACATATCCAATTACGTGGACAATGTAGAGATAAAAAAAAGTGGTTCATTTGGCTCATCCTACTTTAGTTCATTAAATTGGACTTTATGCTACATATCCAATTACGTGGACAATGTAGGGGTTTTAGACGATAATGTCAATAAAATTCTTTGAAGTTACAATTGTTCCTCAACTAATTTTTCTCGCAATGAGAAATACAACTATGAAATGATAAAATTTGATCTATGGGGACATGTTTATAGGTGACTACAAGTACATGGTACAACATGATACCCTTAAGAGTTCGTTATCCCTACCTCTTCTAGTGAGTTCATGAATAATTCTATTTTTAAGGGAGGGGGATGTAGTGAACCTCCAATTCTTTATCCACTACATAGTGATTAACTTGTAGATAGATTCATGTTTGAGAAGCTTAAGTGAATAGTATCTTGATATATTTGAATTAAATTCCAATGATTTACTTGTTATATAATCTCTTATTGTCGCCCTTTCTCTTGGGTAGGATGATTCTATGGGGTTCACAAAGACAACTTACCATCCTTACCCTTACTTGCTGATTTTGATTAAGGGTGCTGCGATATTATTGATCTAAGGTTACATAAATTATTATTTGGATAATGCTGGATATTATTGATCTAAGGTTACATAAATTATTATTTGGATAATTATCATATTGGTTAATTTTGTGAATATGTGTATATTAACTTGTCTTCTCTATTTGGAATATGCTAACCTGAATTGACATGTTGTGTGTGAGGCACACGGTAGCTATGTTATTGCCAATCCTGCTAGTTTTGATGTTGATTTTGATGAATGTTATTAAGATGAATTTTGAATGGGAAATATTTTGTATGTTGTGTATATATATTGTTTTGGCAATTATCTCTGTATGGATATTAATTGATTATAAAATTTGGATCTTTTAATGTGAAAATTGGGTTGATCAATTGTATTTATATAGAAGCATTTCGTTTGATTTATTTTATAGAGTAGGTATGATGATGTGTGAATCGAGGTGTGCAAGATACATGTTTACCACTGGAGAACGTGGGACTTGGAGATGCAACTCCAATTTATAAAAGCATATGGCTGGGTCCTAAACCTTAACCTTGCTTTATTTTTTATTTTTTAATTAATTTCTAATTTTTAACAATTTTATTTTTTGTGTTTCTAATAAACTTTTATTACTTCTGACTTTGTTAAGTTTTATTAATTTGTAATTTTTCAACTAATTGTTTTTATCAATTTTTTATGAGTTTGATGAAATTCTATTTTTTATTAATTTATAATTTTTTAGTAATGTTGGTTATTTTCAATCATTTAGTATTTAATAATTTTAACTTTTTTATTAATTACTATTTTTCTTACTTATTAAGTACTTTGTAATTTTAATTTCCATTAATTTTAAATTATTTTATTTTATTTATTAATTTTTAATATTATTTTGGTTTTGTTTAGTTTTTTATTTAATTTTTAGTTTTGTAAAATGTAATTAATTTGTACTTTTTATCATTCGGTTCCTAAAAAGTTTCATGAAATTCAAATTTTTATTTTTTTATCAATTATCTTTAAGTTTTGTTTTTTTTAGTTTTTATTAATTTTAATTTTTAAATTTTATTAAATTATGTTATTATTATTGATTTTAATTTTTTTATTATTACTTACTTTGTCATTTTGAATTTCCTTTAAAAAAAATTTAGTTAAGTTATAATTTGTATTAATTATTTTTAATTTACCTCCAATTTTTCTTATTTCTTATTTTGTATATTTATGATTTTTATGTTTTTATTTATTTTTGTTAATTTTTATGAATTTATGTTTGATTTTTTACTTTGATTAAATTTTTCTTAATAATATTTAATAATTAATTTTTTAATTTTAGTGTACATAAATTTTATTTTTTTACTTTAAATTAATTTTTCAAATAGTTTTAGTTTTATATTATTTTTTATGTTTCCCATTTTTTTATTTTATTTTTTTAAAATTTAATTTTTTAATTCATAGTAAATTGTGTTACTTTTATTTATTTCTAATTTTTCATTGATAATAAATTGCTTGGTAAATTTTAATTAATTTTTAGTTTCTTTATTTATTTTTCTTTATTTTTAAATAATTAATTAATTAATCTGTAATTTGTATTACATTTACTTTTTAATTTTTATTTATTTTTTATTTTCTATTAAATTTTATAAATTATTTTAAATTTTTCTTAATTTTAATTTCAAAATATTAGTAAATATTATTAATTTTTAAGTTTTTATTATTTTTTAATTTCTAAATTTTATTAAATTGTGTTACTTTTTAAAAAAAATTACTGATAATTAATTGCTTTGTAATATTTTATTAATTTTTTTTAGTTTCTTTTTGTATTTTCCTTAATTTTTAATTTTAAATAATTATTTATTTATTATTTCTTTTTTTTATTATTTTCTTAGTTTAAATTAAATTTTTTGTTTTATGAATTTATAATTCATTATTAATTTTAATTGATTGCTTTTTAATTTTTAATTAATTCTAATTATGATTTATTATTAATATTTTAGTCATTTCTTTTCTTTTAAATTTCTTTTTTGGTTAATTTTTGAAATTTCATATCAAATAAATTTTTTAGTTAATTTTTATTTGCATTCTAAATTTAATTTTTATTTTCATTTTTTATTAATTTTTATTTACATTCTGATTTTTATTTAATTTTCTAATAAATAATTTTTATTTATTTTTAAATTTAATAAATTTATATTAATAATTTAATGTTATTTAGTTTTGAAATTTGATATATTAATTTTATTTAAATTAATTGTAATTAATTTTCCAATCTGCCAAAGGTGCTATTGATAATTTAGTCTTGGACTCGCACAATATTTTATGTGTTTGGTGTTGTTCCTACTTGGTGTTGGCGATTGCCATTTCAATGGGAGCAGCAGCGTGGTATTCCTTTACAAATCTGGAATATGCAGGTCTGGGAGGACCCAACCACCTTGGAAATTCTCCTAATTTGTATCGGGGCGGGGGCATTAGAAGATTACACGCAGCAGAAGAGGTTTTTCCAAGGAACCCGCCGCTGAGAAAAAACAATACCATCATCAATTCCAGCCCTGCTATGTCTCAAAATTATATTACCATCGGTGGCCACCTTGTTCACAGTCTGTTTCAGTGAAATATTACAAGAAAATATTCAGAGGATCAACAAGATAAGGACTGGGTAGTCATGCGCGGATGAAATCGTTGTTTAAATTCAGAGAAATATAATTAAATTGCCCAGCTGCATGCCCTTGCGGGATCTGATCTTTAAATTTTTCTGTACTCTTATTCAACTGAATAAAAACACTGTAAATGTTTTATTCTTTCTCAATGTGCTTATTATACTCATTTCGGTGAGACTTAATCGCTCTTATGCCTTTGATATACCAGACATATTAAAAAATACTTTTTCATCCATTCACGGCTTCATATCAACAATTAGAAATTAATTTGTATATTTTTTTTTTCGAACTTAACCACGGAAAAGAAAGGGAAAAATTAAAAAACATGGAAATAACATTCAGTGAAATGAATTGTTCTTCCATCCATTATTAATACAATGGAAAGATTAAACAGCTAAAATACTACCATTCAAATAAACCATGTACAAAAAAGAAAACATACAAGTAAAACCAATGTAAGGCACAAATTGATAAATTTGTATGTTAAGAATAAGCAATTGATGTTTCAAATTAACAAACCCCAAATAAGTATAACTCGCAAGAACACCCAAATATTTATATAAATACAATCTCAATTCTAATAAGTTAAAATTCACTATTATTCATAAATTATAATCACAACAAAGCTAAGTAATATCAATGAACAGTATAATTAATTAAAATTAATGATAAAAAGTATTTTTGTTTTATATATTTTGTTAATACAAATTAAAAGTGAAACAGAAAGATGTGCTAAATTCAGGGTTGAAATACCAATTGAAGAATTACAAGCACAAATGAGGGAGCACGTAGATGAAATGGTAGCATACCGTGCTCTAACATCACAAGATGATCAACATAAATTAAACAGAAGGTTACAAAGACAAATGCATTTAAATAGATTCACTGATGAAGAACAACAAAGACTATAAGAGTAAAATTTTCTAATAGCCCAAAGACATCGTCAAACTAATTCTAACATTAATGTTGACTCAAAAGGAATGAATTCATTTACCATAGATCGTGTGTTACGAACATCAGAATGGAAAGACTTGAAAGTAGATGTAAATAATTTACAACATAACAATGATCAACAAGAAGACGTGAATCTCAATGTAGAAGTATAAGACAACAAAATAATTATGAGATAGATTTGAAGCATTTTACCTGATTGTAATGCCCCGTTCATCATTGCTCCTTTGCTTCTGCGACGACTGTGCTTCTTAGAGTTGAACGTTGTTGCATTTCCTTTGAAACGTTAGTGTTTCGCATTGTCGAGTTTAACTGTTGGTTGTTAGTAATAATGATATTAATAATAATAATAATGACATTATGATAGTATTATCGATCAACGATTGTATTTTGTTATTATTTTCTTTATGTCGATTGTTATCGACATCATCCTTTGATATTTTTAAACTATCCTTTAATTTGTTTGTCGCTCCCGCTGATCGAGCCTCGTTGCGCAAACGAGGAAGTGTATGATTTGTGGTGGCACCTTTGGTGACTTTTTTTAACGTTGATGGACCCTTGTTAATTTCTAAAATTAATGTTTTATATACCAGCCTTGTTTCTCCTGGCAAGCGGTTTGTCACCAAAGCATGGGCTCCAAAAATAAAATAAAATGAAATGTATTATCCTTGTGATGTGGTTAGTTGGTGGATGGGAGGTATTGCTTGTCAATTCTTAAATGAACTTTTAATTTCATGTTTGGCGTGAGACAGTGGGAGACTGTTTTCTTTTATTCTTTTTGGTAGTGGTTGAAGCGCCTTTTCTCCCTGGTTGGTGGCGGACAGCATTGAATTGGATAGTTGGACTCTTTCTTGTTGGTGGCCGCACTTCCTTCATTTATTATTCTGATTTGCAAATCTTCTTGGTTTCTTGATTGACTGCCTGCATATCGTCCTCTGAACACGTGATATTTTCCTTGGATGGTTGAGTGAGCAGAGAGGCCATCGAAACCTGTTCTGTCCAGGCATTTTCTTCCTGGTTCCTCCTTCGACGCCTTACCTGCTAGCCGCGTGGGTTTGTATGGCCATTTTAGATGAAGCTACAGGCTAGTGAAGAAGGCATGATTTTCAGCATGGAAGAAAGGAATAGGTAAGAGAACCTTCATTCGAAGTTTCCAGATTGATCTATCAAGTCTCTAGGAGCTCGTGAATGATAGACAGGTGATATGTCTAGAGGATGAGTGTGACGAGATTTGTGGGTAAGAGTGTTGTCAAACCTTGGGCATCTCGATATCCATTGTGATCTCTCTCTTCTCTGAGCACTAAATCTACTATTCTCATGCATGCAATGGCTGCGCCTACAACTCCAGAGCTTCAAAAAATTTAGATTCAGCGTGATGATACAACCCTTGATGCGTATGTGATGGGTAAAGAAGATGCACCTGGGATTGTGGTGCTGCAGGAGTGGTGGGGAGTTGACTACGAGATTAAGAGTCATGCAACTGGATGTTGCTCTACAGTTTTATGACCTGCTCTTCCATGGTTCACTTTATCCTCCTTCCATGGGTTTGATATGGTGGTTATAGACGAAGCTACAAGATAGTGAAGTAGGTGTGTTACCTCCACTTTCTTTAGGTGCTGCGAGGTGTGTTCTTGATGGGGATCCACAGCAACGACCTGCAACAGGAATTAGCCAGGTAGCAGGCATGTTGTAGTATAGTAGAAGCCTTTTTTAGCGCTTCCAACAGGCAGGCTGTCCAGCTATGTTGTTATCTGTTCTAGTTTCGACTGCATCCTCAAATTCAGGATTCTCCTTCAAGAGATTTTCATCAAAATCTATTAAGTAACGGTAAGAGTATTACCAGGAGACCCGAAAAAAATTTATTACAGAGATTCTCTACTGAGACCTTGCTTGTTCTACGATGTAACTCATGGAAGAGGATCTCATAGAGGTGGATCTGTTTCATAGCAGAATATTCATGAAGCACAAGTTTGCTTTGCAACGTATTCCTACCCCCAGATCTTTCCTGTAGGATAGATGTGAATCCAAAAAGAAACTTTGACACGTGCCATTTACTTCTACTCTACCCCGTAGATGAGGGCCTGATAAGGAAATAAATAAGGTGCATGGCTTTTATGTGTAGGTGACGTGATGTGTTTACCCACAGGTCTTGCTGGCATGTTCTATGCAATGTTGGTGCGAAAATGTCTTGGGAGATGAAGGTAGCAGGCTATTTTTCTCAGATTCAGAACATGTACTGACCACTCTCAAACAAGTGAATTGTGGAATCTACCTTGCAATGATTGTTCTAGGATATCCCTTGCACAGCCTCTGGCCACATGAGTTTGAGGAGGATGTTGTTGGGGATCTTTGAAACCATTGGAGCTGGCAGCACCCGAGTGTAGCCCAGCAGGGGTTAGACAACAGCATTTTCTCCTGTTGCTTTCCAGTAACTTCTCACCTGTGCCGAATCTGCATAAGGGGAAGGCCTAGAGTGGTGTTTCTTCAAAGCTAAAAGAAGTGGATTAGTGATTTGTTTTGTGGCTTAATGCAATGCCCTTGCTAGACATGTGTTGCAAATGGTGGATGAATTTTAAAACAGGCACGATAAAACGAGTACCCCTCTCCTCAAATGGGATTTATCCCCTTAAGTGATTTGGGTATTCTCAATGGACAGCCATTTTGATTGCAGATGTATGTAGATGTAGGGTTTCTTTTGTGAATGTTGATGCTGTTTTTGTTTTACTAAGTAAATAGACTGTTTGGACTCTGGATATGTATGATAACATGGTATTTACATATATTGACTCTTTCTAGAAAGAGATGCCCAGAAAGAGCATGGGTGTCAAATCCACATTTAACTCTACAACCTTTGCATGAGCTGATCTCTCAAGCCCCTTACCGAAGTGGGAGTGTCTTAATTACTATTTGGCATGAAGACGTCTCTCCAGTGATTCTCGCATTATCGAATCTTAAAGAGATTGGTTGTATGCTTGTTGTATCCATGATTAGTGTCCTGGGAACAGTAACTGTCTTATAGACGGATATTATGGTCCTGTGAATCTGAGATGCTCAACAATAGTCCTTCGGATTGTTTTTATTGGTAGAACATGGCTTGAAAACGTAATGTGTTCTTTTGGACAGCAATGATTGTTGGTGGTCTTTTAATATGGTTTGATAATGGGTATGAGACACCTTTGGAATTGGGGGCTTCTATTTGGGGAGAGTCGTAATGGTTTTAGGGACAAGGCTGTGTAGATACCATCTGACTCTTTTGATTACTGTTTACCTTGGGGATTATTGTTCACCAGGCCCTCTAGATAAATTATTATTAGTACTAGTGGAAGCTTAAGCATTTTACACCTGGGAACGCTCTTGAAGCATGTGTTGCCTGGAGTTGAAATATGTGATCCTTTTGAATATGGTACAGCACTCAAGGACGTTAGCTTGTGTGGATAATGTATTTGGAATGGATTTGTGGAGGCAGGCTACTAGGATTTTTGAAACAAATATGAAGTAATATTGGGTAAATCCGAATCTCCTCATGAATGGGTAGCCTTGTGTCAGAGTCACTTGATTGACATGTGGTAGCGCGTATAGGGTATGTGTGTTGGTTGTCGAATCCCACAAGAAGTATGAAGCTCATAGGATTTATCCTATACTTTGAGCTTACAAGCTTGCATGGAGTGCTTTTTGTTAGGATACAACAGATGAATCGTGAACTGTTATGACAAAAATCCTCTTCAATTGCATGGTCATGCGCAACCTTAAGTGAATGTGGACAACTTGCCATACTGGTGCACCCGTACATTCCATGTACCTGACAGTAAGGATAGATGTTGACCCGTGCAGAGTCTTTTACGACCTCATTGATAGCTGGAGAAACAGGAATTAGATATTTCATACATTTTTCTAATGTTATTTTAGGTTAAAATATTGTGAACATCGAACTACTTTTCCTTGAATTGATCAGGTAACCAGTAAGGATGTCATGATGGGAGATCTCAATACTTGGTTAACGAGTTGAATATTCTTCTTGCATTTAACTTTTATCGATTGACTGTATGTTGGGTCAAAATTGATGCGTGTGCCCTCTCAATCTAGAATGTTGATGATAATGTCTCTTACTTTTAATGATAGTGCCTTCGTCTGTTTGCTTACATGTATTAATTATTCTCAGTGTATCTGAGTTGCAAGTTATTATGTTGATCAAGCTAGTATTTTCGATATCATGGATGTAACGCCCAGAAAAGGCGACGCCACACTCACGTCAACGACAACGACGACGATGCAACAACGATGACGCAATCACCAAGCGACCCGAAAATGCAACAAATTTTTTTTTTTTAAAAAAAGGGTAAAGGCTCTTGCTTGATTTATTTTATCTGCAAGTTTTGAGACCTGCTTGACCTTGGGAATAGACAAGCTTCAGTCTATTACTTTGCATTCCGCTCGCAAGACTAAAACTACATGATTGTCGCATTTCCATCTACTCGAGATTCACTTCAATATTCGTTGTATTCGCCTCTATCCTTAGCAGATGAATTTCGAGTTTCAAGAATGGGGATACAAGACTGCATAGGGGTAGTTGACTGCTGACCCCGTTTTCACTTTATGAGCCAATGTATAATAGGATGAGGGTGACCAGGGTATTATATGCATTATAATTTTATTGATTTTTTTTTATGATATATTTTATATATATATATTTGCAGAGATATAACATCAGGATAACACAAATATCGTTATTTCGTTGACGCTTAGAAATCTTTCAAGATAGATTCTTAGATATCCCTTAAAAGGAATTAGATACTTTTAATTAAGTGGTATATATATAGATATATTATCAAGTTTATTCTCAAATGAACCTACGTTCCTATAAATTTTTAAAAAAAATAAAGGAATAAGAGTCCATTCAACCGACATCGTAAATAAGTGTATTTTCGAGATTTGCACTTAAAGGACTCTACATTGCCTTACAAGGTGAACAATATAAAAACATATAACCAATAATAAAGTCCGAAGATAAAAAGGAATATTTAATGATAACTAGAATGTGTCTCAATAATACTACTTGAAAGTAAATTTGAAACATTTGTGACAATTGAAACCCTTCTTGAGCATTATTCACAATTTTACCTTATTTGATGTCTTCTAATAATTCTTAGCCATTATCCATTGACACTTGCTTATATATATAAAAACGGACATTGGTAAAAAGGGTGTTGACCCCCATGTTAACACTTTTCTTGCTTTATTCCAAAATAACTCCACTCACCCACTAACCAACAACTCGCACTCATGAAGATTTAGAAGATCACTTAAACAAGAATATATCCTTGGCATACGTTTGGAAATTTTATAAAAAAAAATTAAATGCATAAGAGTCAAATAAGGAGGGAAAAAAAAACGTTTTAAGCCATGTTTAAATCTTTTGGATTTGGGGCGGTGGTCCTCAACCACCAGCTGTCATAAACAACAACTCCCTGTCTGGCGTGCATCCATTCAGCCGGCCGCATAAGCATTTACTCTCAAGGATTTTTGCAAATCCAAATCTACCAGGTCGGTCTGCCGTTGGGATTTGACCTGAGCCGTGTGAAGGAAGGCGAGGAGGTTAAGGACGTAGCTACAGCTACCAAGATAGGCGTGTTACTTCATTCAACGGCCCCATCCGCGTGAAGAACGACAGAGTGGAAGCAGCAGGCGTTTCTTTTCCTTCTTTCATTCGCCCATGGCCGCGCATGGTGCAAGGAGGTGAAATAAAAAAGATCTTGGGCGCGTGTACAGTCCAAAAGAGGTGGCGCACCAGTAGGCAGGGCGTCCAACTATGTTGTTATCAGTACAGTATCGAATGCATCCTCAAACACGGGATTCTGCCTGCACGAGACGTTTAACAGTTTGATAGAGGAGGAGACAGTGCGAAGTTCCAAGTTTAATTGGGACAGTGATAGAACAAAGTCGCCCTGATCAATATTTTACAGCTCGGCCGCTGTGGACAGCAAAAGGGAGACTGTAAATGGTTAGGGTGAATTCCTCCGCTTTCATTGGGTGCTGCATGGTGTGGGCGGGGCGTGGAGTGCTCAACAGCGAGCAGGCTGTTTAGTTACGTTGTTATTTGCTCAAAATCGATTGCACCCTTCATCATAGGTTCTGTCATTTTGTAAACATCGAACATACAACACTACCGATAGCAACGGAGCAGGCCTTTGATAATTGTTCGACATCTCTTGGACTTTTCCGTGAAAATGAACTCTACTGGTTTTGAAAATACACGTTGCAAGATGTTCGAGATAAACAGATAATGAGTTAATTTCATAATATAGTTGTACATTTCGAAGAAATCTCTTTGTAAGCGTCACGCTGCCTCGAATAACATAGGGATAGATGTACTCATATAGCCGCATGTTTGCTTGATAAAAGTCCATGAAGTTGAAAAAAAAGCTCAGGATATAGAAGTAATGAAATATGGAACTTTGCATATTTCACCCAAAATGGAGTGACTTGTAGGGGTCGTCAATAATGGTAGAGTGGTCACCACCAAAAATGATAGCATTAGCGGTAGGTGCCCATAATTATTCTTTATGTTTTGTATTTTTATGACCTAAACTTTCAGATCTAACTTCTCTTGTCTTATCCGTTACAAACCTCTTTCAAATGTATTAAAGTATGCGACTGAATTCTCTTATTCATTCGGTTGCAAAAAATGGGTACCTAACTACTCTTGGGAAAGGACGAGAAAATGTAATTGTATTGACCTGTGCTACCTTCTAATCGGTGTTTCTGTACCTATTAGTTGTGGCACGTCGACTCATATAATTATGTGAAAACTTTTGTGCAGCTCAAAAGAGTCGTAAATATTATCTCATTAATGGTTAATTAGTGCAAACAAAAGTATCTCTTTTTGGAAAGGAAAATAATAAGAATAAAAGATGATTAAGGCCAAAGTTTTAATATAGCCCACGCCCCAAAATGTACAAGGATGAGACATAGCAAGTTCACAAGTTGGGATATGCGATTAATTCACACTTCATACAGTGTATTTTGATCTCCTTTTACAATTTTGCAAATATATTTACAATGGTATCTTAAATGCAGAAACATAATGGAGCTAGAGCCCAGATGATTTCATGGTTATATTTGAAGGCTATTTAAAAACTTAAGTTCTTTCTCCAATAATACAAGAAAGGGAATTACACTAACATTCCACTTTTCAATACATCTTCTTATAAACAACAAAATGAGATCTAACATACATATTCTTTTGTAATTTCTTTCCAACATTCCACAAGAATTTAACAACATTTCCAATGAATTTTTAGAGTAAGAAAACTAACATTTCAATACAACTTTCCTTCAATATTTTATTACAACACTTTCTATTTCATGTGGAAATAATTTTGCAATAATGGAAGTTAGAGAAAACAAGGCAATATTACATCTCTTTCTCCACTCAAGGTGGGTAATTACATGATGTTTTAGCATTGTCAACAACAAGATTCAAGTGCTCCAAAGTGTTCTTCACTCATGCTCCAATTCCAAGCATTTCCAATCACAACCAAGATAGGGGGAGAGGCAACACTCTCCTCCCAACCAAATCTCAATGGAGAAGAGAAGCAATCTCCTCCATTGACCCCCGAGCCCCAAACACAACACAATGAAGGGGTGGTCTCCAACTCAAGGCAACAATACATGCTTCCACAATACAAGTTCTTCACAACATTCAAGCTAAAATAGAAGAACAAGGAGACACACAATAACATCAAACATTACACAACAAGGCTTGCATCCAAGCCAACAAGAGAAGGAACTATGGGAATGTTTTCCTTATGCCTCCCAAATGAGATGAGATGCCCATCCAAAACCCTCCACATTAAAACACAAGCCCCTATGACTCTTATGCCTCCCTCAAGTACCCCTTTTTCCTCCCATACTCTTATGCCTCCCTCCTCTTATGGCTCCCTCAAAGACAAGGTAGAATGTAAACATTCTTACCCAAGATGGGCATCCCTCTCAAACTCCCTCCACAATATCCTAATCTACTCTTTTGCCTCCCTCATGAGTATTCCCATAGACCTCTCCTATACTACACAATAAGCATGCTATCCATTTTCACAATACACCAAAGTAAACATGCATTTTTCACAATTTTAGCTTAGAAGCAACAATAATATGAAAGCAAAACAAAGGAGAGGGTTTCCTACCTCTCCATTGGAGAATCCTAAACCAAGAAACTTGTCCAAGCTCCTTCCCAAATCAATCCAAGCATGCAAGTCCAAGCACTTTTTTTTTTTTTCTCTCTCCCAAAATAACAAAAGAGAACTCTTCCACCAAAACAAAAACAAAACTCCAACCCCCTCAACAAGAGAGGAAGTTTCAATAAATAGACTAAAGGAAAGGGTGAGGGTGATGTGGCTCCATGTAGGATGCCACATCACACATCCTCAAACCACCTCTCAAGGTCAACTCAAATCCCAAAACACCATAAATGGGTGGTTGGGTTGAATGACAACTCTCTTCCACAATCCAACCCTTTTCCCATGTGCCTTAAGGCACAATAAATGCAAAATGAAGAAAAGAGCACTCCAAAGTCACATTTCCCTTCCCAAAACAATAAATAATCCCCTTTTTGGATTCCCAACCCATAGATATGGTTGGTAAGGGGTTTTGAGAAGTGTGGGACAAGTTTAACTTGTCCCACAAGTCCCCCAAAATTGCCCTCAATCTCAAATTCGAGATTCAAAGGATTTGGAGTGGTCAACACTCAAAACCAAACATTCAATACATGAGGAAACACAAGGCTCAAGGAGCCAACCATCAAAATTTATTACCCCCACTTGACTTCCCTCCCAACTTAAAAATTAAAACAAGATATTAAACTAATCTAAACATACTTAGCAAAAGTAATAAAAGAAAGGACATCACCAATGAAATCACCTACTAAAGTAAATAAAAACAATTAAATAAAATCTTAACCCCATGGTCACATTAGAACATTTCCCCCTCATGAAAATTCTCTTAACACATACAAGAATAAAGGTAACACAACACAATTTACTAGTTGCCTTGACGACCAAATGTTGTAACCACCCGACATTCTGTTGTGTTTGGTCCCCAATCCCCCTCATGGTTGTGATCAAGTTGTGTTTCCTGCAAGATGCAAAATACCTCCTTCGGCCTTGCGGCCATGTCAAAATATCCAAAATAATCATAAGCATGAAATTTATCAACATCTATACGTAATTCAAACTATCATTATTTCTAGGTCTAAATCACAACTTAACTATGCATTTCATCATTACCCAAAATATAGTAATGTAAATTTAACAACTACATTCTACTCATCATGGCGAAGAAATCCAATGTTAGAACACATGCAATACATCCATATAAAAATAATATCGGTATCCAATAGTCTGTCCATGAGTCAGTGTAGGTCATACTGAAAACAAAATCCAGTCATAATCTAAATGCATCTAGTCGCAAAACATCCTGCTAATCAACATAAGTATAAGTCATGTCCATATCCAAAGTCTGCATAACTCAAAAGAAAAACAACTAAGTGTCGTAGGGAAGTGGGCAATAAAGAGTGACCAGATCCTAAACAATACAACAATAGTAATGACATAAAGTCAAGGTAATAAAAATAATCAAAACACCATATAAATCTTGGTGTCCACACCTCTTAATTTTCATGCTAACAAGAAAACAGCAGTCATGTTTACGATTGTAATCAATTTAGAAAAGATGCTCATGGTTCATTTAGTATCGAAGGGAAGTGGGCATTACAAAGAGTTACTTATAATTTTGTACCCACAAGTTAACCTCCTAATAACTAAGGTTTATTTTAATTGCAATTTTCACTCAGGGATTTACGCCCTATTATAGATTAGATTAAGGTTAGAAACATAGTTAACCTATAAACCCTTCATAAAATATCAAGGCATTATATTGTCACTAGCCAAAGATAAGACATTTAGCTGAGAGGGGACAAGGAGAATGTTCCTCCTCACTCTTCTTGTTCAAGAAACATATACCAATTGATTACAGATATTGAAGTTGTTATTCGTTTACAAGAAGATTCTGATGAGCTAAAAAATAGTAAATAGCAAGAAGAAATATGTTCACAAAAAAAACCATTCCCACCACCGAGAGACTTTGTCTCCATTGTGTTGCTCGGTTGTTCCTATCCTACACTTCCATTTGTCGGAAAACAGTTGAGTAGTTGTTTCATATATGTCTAGCAACTTTTGGGTTGTTGTTCTTTTGTTGTTTCTAGGATTCACACTAGTAAATTTTTCTTTTTCTCTGCCTTTTTTTTTTCAATGTCACTTATGGCTTGTGGGCCTTGTTTGCTGGGGTGTGGCCCCCTCTTGTCAAAATACCAATTGTGGATGTATTGTTATATTTTTAGTCATTCTTTGTTCTTCGAGATATGGTCCCCTCAAAACCATTTACCAATAATAATAATAATAAAAGTAGCTAATGTAAATTACAAAATAAAAATTTCACTTCTTTTCACAATTAAAACATAATCAGAAACAAATGAAAATTAAAATTACGAATTAATTAATAATTAATAAAAATTAAAATTATTAAATAATAAAATATTGGAAATAACAAATATTCAAAAATTATAATTAATAAAAAATTAAAAGAAGAAGGGTTTAGAAGGCCTCTACTAGGGAGTATGTTAGAAGCTCGAGTGCCCTTGATTGTTGACATCTTAATAATTACCTTTAAACAAATGTGGTATTCTAGCGACACAAACTCATGATGGAAGATGTAATGCCTAGATTTTACACACACAAAAACAACACTACAAATACCAAAATAATTTTTTTACTTACATTGTAGTATACATGACACTACAGGAGATCACTTAGGACAACACACAACACATGGTATGTTGGCACAAACATTAATCCACATAGACAACATGAAACCACTTGATGCACATCAATGTCACTTTTTTTTTTTTTTTTGACAAGGCACAACATAACAACTCTACTATAATATAAACTTATAGATAAGGTCTTCTCACAGAATGATATTTTAGGATTACACATTTATTTAAATAATGTTTCAATTTGTAACTTAATTTCTAGGAAAGACTCATAATGTGAGAATCATACATTCCTTTTCTTGTTGCTAGATTTGTAATTTATATTGTCTAACATTTAACTTATAGTTTAGCTCATTAAATAAGGACCATCTACATTATTTCAATTACTTGTTTAATTCACTCATTTTTTAATAGGGTATTTAGTTACACACAAGGCTACTACATATTATCCATAGGATACACTCCTAAAGGTATACATCTTGATCGTATATCATATGTTTGTTACAAATTTTAACAATTGTGAGCCCAAAGCAAGGAAGGTTCACATATTTTCCTTTAGGATTTAGGGTCAAGTTTCTTTCATTCATTTAAAAATTGATAATTGATTTAGTAAACAATAGGTGTTATAGGAAATAGGTTCTTTATCCACAGCGAGAGGGTTTAATCACATTACAAGGAAGATCATGTTTCACTTTCAGTGGAATAACATCCCATGATTACACTTCCCAAGGCCAAGCATCAATTTTAATTTTACTATAGTTATGCTTCAACAATTAGTTAAGGATTCAAAGGCTCTAAACATGGCAACAAAATTCCTTATTTTCTTGTTCCTAGATTATGTTTCCTAAGTTTCGTTTTACCTCTGACATAAGAGGTTTTGTTTCTCTTTATCTAGGTTGATATAATTTTTGCAATGAATTGTGTAGAGTGTTTGTTAATATGGGAATTTATATCCTAATGAGACTACTAGTCCCTATCTTAGGTGAGTTCTTTTGTAAGAACATGATCACCTAGTTTCACATCATACATCCATTACCTAGTAGTTCATAATTTTAAGGTGTTAAGGTTCACATTAGATTTTGCACAATGTGGGTCTCGCCTCTCACCACAAGATGGTTTAAACATTATATGAGAATGACCTTGCAACACCTACTAAAATCTCCCACTTGAGACCCATGAACAACATAGGTTTAGTTAGAAAATTATGGAATATATATTTTTTAAAGTGTTAACAACCAAAGTCTTAAGGACAATTAAATTCAACTGATAACTTTTCCCATTGTAACAATTACTAATTCCTCATTAAAAAGCAACAAGTGTAATAAGTACACACCTAGCTCAAATATCCTTAGGCATTAATTTAATCACTGATTATATTGACATTTTAGCTAAATATTCCCTAATTAAAATTTTAGGGTTAAGGGACCAAAAAAAAAAAATACCCAAGGTATTTAATTCGAAAATATCTAATACAAGAGCAAGGTTTAATTATAGTGGGGGAAAATAACACATATTTAAAATCATCAGAGTAAATTCTTACTTACCCACTCCCGGAACTCTCTTAAAATATTCAACCTAATTTTTCATATATTTAACACACTCAAAACTTCTTGAAAACATTCCCATTAGATAGGGAATTTCCTCACCTTTTCGGTGATATAAAGTAGTCTTTCTAACTCTTCATATTTCTCGAGTTATGCGCTGACAGAACTTGGGGTGAAACTTTTCCCAAGAGTGGGCTTACGGGCCTCGAGAGGAAAATTTTCCCCAACTCAGGCATGCGGACTTCAGAGAGAAAATTTTCCTGGAGGAGAAAATTGGACCGGCGGATCAGGGAAGAAAAATCTTCCTAGACGTGGGTCGGCGGAGCAGGGAAGGCATTTAGCACTTTTTCCCTTTTCGAACAAAGTGAATTTTACACCCGCACCTCCGCCGATGCCCAAGGAGGCCACTTGGCAAATCCTTATTGGCTGTGGGTTAGCGGATCAGTGGGGAACATTTGGAAATTTTGACTATTCAAAAGGAAGGGTAAAATGGTCGAAAGGAACCCGTGCCTCCGCCTACACAAGAAGATGCCACATGTCAACCAACCGTTAGCTGTGGTTTGGTGGGCTAGTGGGGATAATTTACAAATTTTTCCCAAATTTTTTTTGAAGCATTAAGGTTTAAAAAGATCCGCTCCTCCGTCGACACCTCATGAAGCCATGTGGCAACACTTGATCACCTGCGGGGAAAACTTACAAATTTTTCCAAATTTATTTTTGAAAGCACTTAAGGTTAAAATCGATCTGAGCCTCCGCCGATGCCAAACAAAGCCATGTGTCAATCAATGATTGGCTATGGGGCGGTGGGGTTGCGGAGGAAAATTTTCTAAATTAACTTTTTAGACTTAGATCATTTTTAGACAAAATGAAGGCTTATAGATTAGCGGAGCGGTGGGAAACTTCATGACTTTGCACCTTTTGGGGAAAAAAAAAAAAAAAGGAAATTATTAGCCGACTGGTCTGCCCAATAATATTTTATTCATAAATTTGACAGTTAGATTATTTTGAGCCTGAAATGAAGTAAAAAATTCATAAGGCCATAACTTTTGATTGGGAACTCGGTTTTTGGTAAAAGAGGACTTTTTAGAAATCTATCGACATCCTCTTTCCACATAAATATTAGGAATTTGATTTTTATAAATTTTAAAGGGTAAATTTTGAGAAAATGTCTTTTTGTCACTTAGAAGGTGAACTGGTATTTTTCACTGATCAATTTTGTTCAAATCCACCATTTATTCTTTCTCAAGATGCCAAAAAGACATGGAGGATTTCACTTGGAAGAATTTAGGATATATTTCAAAGATTAAATTGTTTGAATGAAGATCAATTTGAATTTCCCCAATTTAACAACAAAAGTGACTGAGATATTATTTGAGCTCTATTTTGAAAGGTTCTATGAAAATTTATTAAGTATTATAGTTTGTTTGGGATCATTTTGATCTTTCTTAGCTTATATTAATGTTTCAAATTTCTTTCCTAGTCTGCAGGGTCGTTCTATACGTTTTCTAATAATTATTTGCAAGTTTGAAAATCATCTAATAGAGCTCTACAACTTCCAACTATAATTGATCCATTATATTTACCAAAATTTTAAAATATAATTTCATTCTAATCCAATATTACAATGTTCTATTTCCTTTAATCAAAATGTAGAAACAAGAAAGAAATTTGTATTTTCTTTCCAAAACAAAAATATGCTTTTCAAACACAGAGGATGCAATAATTCTAAATACATTTTCCACATTCGAACAAAGAATTGTACAAAATTTTCAAAGCAGATTTCAAACAATAATAACTTCAGTGTATAAGGTAAAACAACATCTATTGGATTGAAAAGATTTCTTTTACAGCTTCTCCTTTTTTTATCAAATACAACCTTACAATCACAACTCCTCATTACATTCCTTTTTACAAACACAATACCAAGTATATTTCTTTCAAATTCAAAGGGGATTTCATTTCCAAAACATAGTAACTCTTTAACACAAAATGTATATTAAATTGTCATCCACATCAAGTGGGGGAATGGTTTACAAAAGTATTTTAGCAAGGGACTATTAGAACTTTGTATTCTTCTTCAATTACAATATACAAGATACAATTTCTTCCACATTTATTCAAAAACACCAAAAAAGTATATCTCTTTCATAATTCAATTTATAAATTTCATAGCCAATACAACACATCTTTCCATCACAAATAATGTACAGGGTCATCCATTTCAAAGTGGGAAAGGGTTACAATAAGAATAATCTCAACAAGGACTATAAAAATTATCTTTCTCCTCTGCTTCAGAACAAAAATATGAATATCCTTCATTTTCTTTATTTCAATTTAACCACAACAGAACATGGGGAAAGGAAACACTCTCCACCCAACTAAGACATTCAATGAAAGGAGAAGCCATCCTTCTTCATTGGCCCCCGTGCCCCAACCAAAATGCAATAAAAGATGTTTTCCAACACATGGCAACAATAGGCTTCCACAACACAAAGATAGATTTCTCATTCAAAACATAGTCCAAAACAAAGCTGCAGTTTGCAACCACATAATAAAGACAAAAAACAACACTCAGGCTTCATCATCTAAGCCAAATGAGCAAGAAAATATAGGGCATGTTGTTTATGCCTCCCAAAGGGGAAATGGCTATCACCACCTAAGAACAAACCGCTAAAATATATATCATTTCAAATCCCTGACATGCCCTTATGCCTCCCCCAAGCACCCCTTATTCCTCACATTTTCTTATGCCTCCCCAATCTCTTATCGCACCCCATAACAAGTAAAGAAATGCAAGATTTTTTTTTTACAAGGTGGAACCCAAATCTCAACTCCCTCCACACTTATACCTCCCCAAAACACTTATGCCTCCCACAAGAAAACCCCATAGTCTTCTCCTACACCATTCCTAGGCCATCTACCCAACCAGCCAACAAATAAAACAACCCACTCAAACATTCAACCATTCACATATGCATTAAAATTAAAGGAGAGCATTTCCAAGAGATAAGCTCTTACCTCTCCATGATGGAGTTTGTTCCAAGTTCAAAACATCAAGCTCTCTAATGCAAAACAATCCAAGAGATCAACAATCAACAAGTATGCAACAATCTTCAGTTTGCTCCCAATTTGCAAGAGTTCCAAAAACCCCAAAGCAAGTCACCAAAAATGAAGTGATAAAATTAAAGCAACCCAAAGACAAGCCAAGGAATTTGAATATATAGAAGATGGAAGAGAAGAGGATGAGGTGGATCCATGTAAGATGTCACTTCACACATCCTCAACTCCGACACCCAATGTCAACTTGATTCTCCAATGTGTAATAAATGGGGGGGTGAATAATATGATAGATTACTTACACACTCCAAAACAAGCTCACACCCCAAAGGAATGAAATTAAAAGTATGTAAGAAAGAGCAATCAAAACATACAATTTGACTTACAAAAATGCATAAAGAAGGTCTAAATTTAAACCCTCCAACCATAGGTAAGATTAACATGCAAATTTAAGAGGTATGGGACAAGTTTAACTTGTCCCACAAGCCTCCAAATTCAGCCTCCAAGGACAAATTTGAATTTCAAAGAAGGTGGAGTGTTTCATACTCCAAAATAAACTTACAGATATCTTACACATCGCTTACACATTTTCTTACAACACTTTAATTTTATGCCAACAACTCTAATAATTACTTTCTTATGTCCCAATTTGATTAATTAATTTTAAAAACCAGATTAATCACATTAATTTACCGCAATTAGTAAATAATGAAAAGGTAAACACATCACTTAATAAACACATACAAACATCAATAAAAGGGAACCAAGTAAATAAATACTCATAACCCTTGGTCACATTTAAAGGTGATCCCCACCATGGAAATACCTAACAACAATCAAACACACACACACACACACACATGAATAATAAAAGTTGCCATGGTGACCTTGTTGAATTTATCTAGAATTCCAATGTGGTTGGTCTCCAATCCCCCGAGCTTTGTTGTGATATTTTTTAACCAACACAATAAAAATACACCTTCGGCCTCATGGCCATATTAGAACATCCAAATGAATATAATATAATTTCAAAATCATCAATATATACATATATGAATCACAACAACATCTAGATAATCAACAATATCACTTACAATTTCATCGGCAACTATATAATTATCAATTTTAAATTCAATTTTCTCAGTCTACTAAATATATCTAAATATCACATGTCCTAACAACATCCATAAATATATATATATATATATATATATATATATATATAACCATATATAGCATGTCAACATCTATATAAAATGTTTCTAACAATCATCATGCATCATATATGAATCAGATTCAACAATAATCCATGATTTGACATCTAACATGTACTAAATCAAAACTATAATAATGTCCTAATATATCATCAGTATCATGATCAATATCAAAAGTGTTGAAGGGAAGTGGGCACTACATACTTAAATTTAAGCTTTTTCCAACCACCTGATTTACGGTTACATTCTCTCCATATTTACATAAAATCAAAACTATAATTCTTAATGTCCAAAATATAGTCAGCAGTTATCATGATCAATATCAAAAGTGTTGAAGGGAAGTGGGCACTACATACTTAAATTTAAGCTTGCTTTTTCCAACCACCTCATTTTACGGTTACATTCTCTCCATATTTTCATAAAATAAAAGTTGTTCTGTTTCTTAATTAATTCTTATTATTGCACCCTAGAAGGAAAACGATAATAGAAATTGGGTATCGAGTTCATTCATGATACCAACTGTTACAAGTAACTCTAAGGGGTAGTTGGAAATCTTTGCCACTCAACATGTTTGTCACTCTAAGAGGTTTTTTTTCTATTTACACTATGTTTATTTGCAAGGTTGAGGGAAAAAAAATTTAGCCTCTACAATTACAATGTTTCAAGTATAACTTACATTAAAGACACAACGAATTACAGCCATGTCATTTTCCCATCTCACATACATCCTACAAAACCATGTGAGCATGAAATCAACAATAATTCACTGTAATGACATCGATCTAAATCTAGCATATTTAAAATTATTGGTTTTCCATTTATATGATGATAAAAATACACACGCAATGTTAAGAGAGGGTTAGGGAAATATATTCATTTCATGTCATTTAATTTGTTAACTAATGGAGGAGAGAGAAAGAGATAGGGAAGAGAGAGAAGAGAGAGCAGCGTTGTTTTGCCAAAAGTTAAATTTCACACAAGTCACAAGATAGAGTTTTAAACAATTATTTACAAGTGTTAATTATTTTCCATGATGGTTTGCTAACTTAACTAGGGTCCTACAACTTTCTTTTACATTTTCTTGCTAGTTGTAAAAATTCCCAATTTTGGCTCAGAGGCTAAGCAAGTGCGATAAAAAAATATCTTCTGATAAGCAAATTCACTATAGGTGAATTCCTACATGTCCACATATATATAAAGAATCCACAGGGATTTATGGAATTCAAAACTGGTGAATGGTGTATAATTGGCGAATGGTTTTTTAGAGCCACTGGTCATAATTAGCTAGGTTTGACATAGTTAAACAATGATTGGGGGCTTATGAAACTACTTTTCCAAATTAACTAGGATTGTGTTTTTCCCAAACCGAAGGTTCTAGGAAATTGTCTAGTAAAAATGCTAGGGGTTTGCCAAGGCAGAAAAATATTTCATTGTTCAGGGCCCACATGGTGAGCCAATATGAAACCCAGCCTTTTAATTTTTAACTTCTTGAAAGTGAAAAATGGGGTAATAGGGCTCTTAGAGGAGCGATGGAGAGAGTAAAAATGGTCCATTAGGGTCAATCTAAAGCTTGATGTGACTCTCATTATAACAAGGAGCACATATGATGCTTGAAACCTCTTTTTGTGGTTCTGAAGGTAGTTTTTTGAGTCTCTAAATATCACAGTTTACAGGTTTTTACAATGAAACAATCAACATCTTTACAAGGAAATCAACCTCAACTTGTGAATAAAAAGGGTGTTACAATAATCTAGTTTTTTTATGAAGTTTGTTAGATCAAATTAAAAAGAGGGTTTAATTCCATGGTTGACTACGAAGGGATTATTTGGATTGTGCAAGTCACGATATGTTGTTTTATTGTTTTGCAAATAGGTTTATTTCAAATAATCAAATGTATGATAATCCTAGGGTTTAAAAATTGTATTTCGTTGCAAATGGAAAAATAAAATATGATAATTATGAATGAGAAGGAGAGATGAACCATGCCTGGATAATATTAGCATCTGTAGTGCAAAAGGTTCACCAACCAGTTTCACCTACATTCCAAAAGGATCCAACTCTCTTTTAGCATTCATTCAAATAGTCCATGTGTATCCAAAACCCCTTTATTTTTGACCATTCAAGACACATCCTTGTTAAGGATATTTTAGTCCTTCTAATCACCTTGACCAACACTTCTTGTGTTAATCTAAGTTGCAAAATTTAGTAGACATGTCTCATTGCAAAGCTCTTATTTTTCATGGGTTATAAGCCTAGCGGTAATGAAGAAAAACATTCTCCTCCTCATGCACCAAGAGACCATACTTATCTAAGGAATTTTATCAAACATTTTTTGGTACCTTCTATACACTTTCACATTTATAAAACATATCTTTAGTAACAACTGAAACTAAAACAACTATCTTAAATGCCCTCCTCATAATGTTTTTAGGTGTATATCAATTACATGAAAAGCAATGGTGCATGCAAAACCTCCTTGTTTATAAGATGTATTTTTTTCATATCTGTAATGCCCCGTTCAACGTTACTCCAGCTCTCATTTTGGTGACCTTTTTGCTAAGAATTGAATGTTGTGTGAGTTTTTTTCGATTGTTAGTTGGCTTCAACATTATTGTAGAGAAGGATTAGCATCCTCCCTCCTTGTCTTGCCTTCTTGTGTCGTTGTTAATGCTTCTAGTTGTAGGCCTCCATAGCATCCTTTACGAGTATCCTATTAAAGGAAAATTGTGTTCTCATTTTGTCGAGCTTGACTGTGGGTCATTTTTAATATGAGTAATAATTATTTTTAAGTTGTAAAAATAATAATAATAATGATAATAATAATCTTATTATTTTAATTTTCAAATGGTTATCAATCATTATTTTATTGTCAATTGTTATCAATATCATTATTAATTAATCTTTAAGCTATTTTATTGTTTTCTTGGTCGCTCCCGTAGACTGTTCCTCGATTTGTGCAAAAGAAGAGATTACCCTATTGTGGCACTGTGGTTGATCATTTTCTTGTGGTTTCTTTCAAAACATCAAGCACCGGTTTCTTCCCCCATTGGCTCTACGCATACTTTGAAATTTATGGCAATTTATTAGTAATTTTTGTAGTGATATCTACCCACCATTATTTCATTCATTGTTTTGGTGTGGGGGAGAATCTTATCCTTGTTGGTGGGTGGGAGTGGTTGAGCTCCTGCTAATTTTGTTTAATGAAATTAATTTTTCCCCTCACCATATACCATCCTCCCTTGGCCACTGGTTTTGTTTATCTGGCTCATTTTTTGTCCTTGCCTTGTTTTTTTGTTGATTCCGATCTTGCCAATGTTGTTGGCCGCATGGTTTTGATGGTCTACTAGTAAAGGTGTGGAACTTTGTTGGCTTTTTGATAGAATATTATCCCTCCTGGTTGCATCTTCTTTGCCCTACATTCTTTCCTTCCATGGTGCCTACATCTAAAACATGGAAGAGTCTCTTCCTATTGCATGGGTAGATGTCCAATCTATTTTCAAAGTTTCTTTTTTCTTTGGTTGCATGTGGCGAGTTGAGTTGGCCATTTTTTTTTTTTGGTACTTCATTACATACCCTACAATTGTGGCATTCTTGATTCCTAATGTCTTTGAGGCAGTCTATTAATAGTTCTCCTGCATCATGTTAGACTTCAAAATTTACATTCTCAGCTCCTGAGGCACCTACAACCATAGCAGAAAAAAACTTATGTTTCCCCTAGTGCTTCATTAAATGTTCATTATTGTTCAAAGGAGTTTATTTATATATGGTTGTGTGTATGCTGGCATGGCTGTTTTGAGCAGGTTGTTTTATTCTATAGATCCTTTTGTGCTTATCCTATAATCGTGGAATTTCCCTGACCTGATCTGTTTGAGGAATTTTTCAACAATTTTCATGCCTTTTGTATACTTCCACATTTTTCATACATGAGCCCTGAGGCACCGGCGACTCCATTTGGCAAAGACTTGTTTTCCCTTGTGCTTCGATGGGCATCTCTGTCTTGTTCTTGTGTCTCCTTTTTTATGCAGATTAGGAGGATGTTTACAAGGTTGTGGAGTCTGGGTTTCCTCCGGTCTTCCCATGTTTTGTGGCCTTTTCAATAAACCAATTTGGAGTTTATACTGTAGTCATGGTAGTCCTTAAGACAACAATTCTTTATGTCTAATGTTACTTATAAAATGGAGCTCTCTTCTCATGCTAAACATGGATGAGACTGGATTTTGAGCACCTAAATAGTAGAAGAGATGACATTCGAAATGAGGAGAACTGATGAAGGTCTGTGGGGTGTCCATTCAACTGGTAGAAGCTGAAAACCAGGAAAGATAATCCTACTCAGTGCTATATTTGCTAGATTTAAAAATATCATGAAATAGAACCTTCTCTTCCCTAAAATTGGTTTGTCTCTACTAATTTTGTTGTGGGTTTAGATGCCTTTCTTAGAAATCTCGCCCTTCCCCTTGAAATATGTTTTTAACAATAATAGTTTCCTATGTTAAAGTGGACAACCTAGATGTATTCCTCTCCTCTAGTTGTTTCGTTTCCTTGCTTGAGTGATCAAACTTCGACCATTTTTTTATCTCCATTTATTTGATTGAGTATCTAGTTTATTAAATTATTTATAGCTAACAATTTCTATTGTGAAAGAAATCCTATGGTAACTATGAACCTCTTGCTTTTCATAAGATCTTAATATTCTTAAATTTGATTTTTTTTCTTCCTTGATAATTGAGTAGTTCCTAGTTCTGTGACTTCTAGATCTTGTTACTCAAGTCATCTACTCTATCAAAGAATGTCTCTTCCAAATATGTGAGATGTTTTCATCTTCAATGTTTATAATCCCTTTCCCCACCCTTCTTTGCTATTCCTTAAATAAACCGGATTAGTGGAATCAAATCTAGTATAGTTTTACCTTCCATTTACGGGTATGTTGAGGAGAATTTACATGGGTCATGACAACCTTACTTTAGCGAACAACCACTACATTGAACCCGATGCAGGTTGACTATAGTTTTTATGGACACTTAGTCACCCTTTTCAGCTATGGAAACAAATTTCGTAATGTTAGTTGTTTCCTTTGGTGTTTCCCAACCATAGAGTGGTGTGGTTGTTGAGGTCTATTGGACCTCCATGCTTCTATTTTCTTGGACTAGGTAAGTGACCCATTGGTTATCCAATCAATCATGTAGGATTACAAAACTTTATGTGTGGTTGACTACAATGGTTAGAATTATCTACGAAGGGAGTATCGTGGCTAAGGTACCTGATTTCTTAGTAATTTTGCACCTTTATTATTCCTATATAATTGATTAGGATACTAGACATTTACCCAATCACTTAATGATCATTGGTGTAGGTCCAAATGTTTAAGTTTTTCCTCAAGGGGCACTTTGACCATCCCTTATGAAGCTTGAACCATAACTTAATTCTTGGCACTGAGATTTGAAGTTATATATGTGCATTTATGGATAGTATTATTTTATTATTAAACTACCTTGGCCTAGTTCCATGACATGATGACTATTGGTGGTATATATATATGTTCATCTTGTCAATTTTATTGGAAATTGATAATAATTTTATTGACAGTTGGATGATTCATTTATATTGAAATGTGGTTGACTTATGATAGAATTGTTAAGATTATTAGAGACATTTGGGGGGTAATTATATTTATAGATGCGTTGTTGATTTATGATGGAAATCATTGTTGAGATAATGGTACTTCATGATTCATAACAATGCATTTTCTTTGATTTAAAGAGTGGTTTGATTATGGTAACAAGGTTTGTTTTGAAAAGGAACTTGTGATGGAAAGGAGTGATCCATTTTATTTAAACCGAAACTATAGAATTTTTGAGGAAGTGTAGTAGCCAGTTCCCTTTGAAATTTTTGATATTGATCTTGATACTGCTGACTATATTATCGACATTATTACAGTTTTGATTTAGTATGGTGTTAGATGTCAGATCATGGATTATTGTTGACTTGATTTAGTTATAATGCATGATGATTATTAGGGACATTTTATATGTTGATGATGATATGCTGTTGGACATGGTTATATGATGGATGTTGTTTGGACTTGTGATATTTGGATATTGTGAGTAGACCTAGAAATGGAAAATTATCAGATGATGATATAATTATTGATAAAACTATAAATTATATTGTTAGATTTCTTTGATGTTTTTTTTATTCATACATCTAGATGATTTTGGAATTTTAATTATATTTATATTATTTTAGATGTTCTGATATGGTCATGAGGCTAAAGGAGGTATGTGTGTTTTGCAAGTTAAAATATCACAACAAACATCGGGGGATTGGAGACCAACCACATTGGAATTCTAGATGAATTCAACAAGGTCACCATGACAACTATATTTGTTTGTGTGTTGTTTGTATTAGAGATTCCCATGGGGGAGATCACTTTTAAATGTGGCCAAGGGATTTTATGTTTTTCTTTTATTTGGTCCCTTGTGTTTAAATTTTGCATGTGTTTTATGTGGTGCACTTACCCTTTCATTGTTTATTTAATGTGGTGTTAATATTGTGAGTAATCATATTATTTAGTTAATTAATCAAAATATGTCATAAGAATGTAATTAATAGAGTTGTTGGCCATGTTTTAAAGTGTTGTAAGAATGTGTAAGTAATGTGTAAGTGATGTGTAAGTTAAATCTTGAGTGTGAAACACTCTACCTTCTTATAAACTCAAATTTTTCCTTGGAGGTTGTTTTGGAGACTTGTGGGACAAGTTAAATTTGTTGCATACCTATTAATTAATTTACCAACCATACCTATAGTTGGGGAGTTGAAATTAGATTTTTATTATGCATTTTGGGAAGACTTATTGTAGGTTTTAATTACACATTTCTTACATGTTTTAACTTCAGTCCTTATGAGGTGTGGGTTTGATTTGAGTGTGTAAGTAAAACTATCATTTATTCACCTGCTTATTCATTTTTCCTTGGAGATTGAAGTTGGCTTATGAGTTGGAGTTGAGGATGTGTGATGTGGCATCCCACATGGATTCACCTCATCCTCTTCTCATTCTTCTTCTATATATTCAAATTCCTTGGCTTGTTTTTGGGATTATTTTTTTTTCTTCAATTTTATCACTTCATTTTTGGCAACTTGCTTTGGGTTTTTGGAGCACTTGAAAATTGCGAAAAATTTGGAGATTATTGAATAATTGTTGATTATTGATCTCTTGGTTTGTCTAGCATTGAAGAGATTGTTGATTTTAACTTGGAAAAAACTCCATCATGGAGAGGTAAGAGCTTAGCTCTTGGAAATACTCTCCTTTTATTTATATGCATATGTGAATGGTTGAATGTTTGAATGTGTTGTTTTATTTGTTGGCTGGTTGGGTAGATGGCCTAGGGATGGTGTAGGAGAAGACTGTGGGGCATTTTGTGGGAGGAATAAGTGTTTTGGGGAGGAATAAGTGTTTTAGGGAGCTATAAGTGTGGAGAGAGTTGGGATTTGGGTTCCACCTTACAAAGAAATAGCTTGCATTTATTTACATGTTATAGGGTGCCATAAAAGGTTGGGGAAGCATAAGGAAAAGTGAGGAATAAGGGGTAATTGGGGGAGGCATAAGGTCATGTAAGGGATTTCAAATGATATATATTTTGGTAGTTTGTTCTCAGGTGGTGATACCCATTTCCCCTTTGGGAGGCATAAGCAACATCCCCCATAGTTTCTTGCTCCTTTGGCTTGCATGATGAGGCATGAGTGTTGTTTTTTGTTTCGTTTTATGGTTGTAAACTGCAGTTTTGTTTTGGACTATGTTCTGAAAGTGGAATTTATATGTGTGTTTGTGGAAGCCTGTTGTTTCCATGAGTTGAATCACATCTTCCATTACTTTGTGGTTGGGGCTCGTGGGCCAATGAAGAAGGATGGCTTCTCCTTGTCATTGGATATCTTGGTTGGGTGGAGAGAGTTTCCTTTCCTGTGCTCTTGTTGTGATCAGAATTAGAAGAATGATAAATATACATGTTGTTGCTCTGGAGCAAAGGAAAATGAAATAAAACAATTTATAGTCCCTTGTTGAGATAAATCTTATTGTAACCTTCCCACTTGAAGTGGATGAACTTGTATATGTTTTGTAATCGAAATATGTTCTATTGAATACGAAAGTTGTAAGATTGAAATGTGAAAGAGATATACTTCGTTTCTATTCTTTTGAAAGAAATAATATTATTCTGTATGATGAATTTGAAGAATGCAAGAAAGAAGTTGTAAGTTGTCTTTTGGGAACAAAAAAAATATTGTATTTCCTTTCTCAAATTACATTGTGGTATTGAATATGATTATTTAAATGTATTTGAAATATTTGTTTGGAAGGAAGAAAAGCGTGTGAGTAAAACACAAAGCTCTGTCTTTTGAAATGTCTAAAATTAGAAATTAGAATTGCATTTTGGTTTTGAATAGTTTGATTTGAATCAACTAAATGTATTAGATTGGAATTGGAACGTATCCTAATACTTGGAAGAAGAAGATGGAAAATAGATTATTTCGAATTACATTTCTATTAGACATTTTCAAACTGGAAAATAATTATCAGAAAATGTATAGAACAACCCTGCAGACTAGGAAAGACATTTGAAACATTAATACAAGCTAAGAAAGATCAAAACAATCCCACATAAACTATAATACCTAAGAAATTTTCATAGAACCTTTCAAACTCAGGCTCACACAATTTCTCAGTAATTTTTGTTGTTAAATTGGGGAAATTCAAATTGATCTTCAATCAAAAAATATTCCAAGTAAAATCCTCCATGCCTGTTTGGCAAGTGGAAAAAGAATTACTGACAAATTTGAACAAAATTGATAAGTTAAAAATACTAGATCACTTTCTAAGTGACAGAAATATGTTTTCTAAAAATTGACCCTGTAAACTTTATCAAAATCAAATTCCAAAGGTTTGTGTGAAAATCAGACATCGAGATCTTTCCAGAAAGTCTTTGTTTGCCAAATACCAAGTTCCCAATCAAAATTTATGGCCTTTTGAAGTTTTTGCCTCATTTCAGGCTCAAAATAATCCAACTGTCAAATTTTAAATGAATAAAATATTCTTGGGTGGACCCGCTCGCTAAAACTTTCCTTTTTTTGATTTTTTCCCAAAATGTAGAAATTCATGAAGTTTTTTGCCGCTCCACTAATCCACAAGCCTTCATTGTTTCAAAAAATGATCTAAGTCAAAAAAGTTAATTTGAGAATTTTACCTCCGCGGACCCACTGCTCCGCAACCAATCATGGATTGACAAGTTCCTTCATTAGGTGTCAACAAAAAAAAAGGATAAAATCCTTAAAATTCTCTAGTAGCCTAAATTTCCACTAGAATTTAGAAATGCTAACACGTGTTCCCTTATGGACTCGCAGGAGCGTGGAGGTAAATTGCGCCTTTTGTCCCAAAAGGACAAAAGTGCTAAATGTCTTCCCCGCTCCACCAGCTCATGTCCAGGAAAAATTTTCTTCCCCGCTTCGCCGATCTACTTTTCTCCTCAGGGAAAATTTTCTCTCTGAAGTCCGTAGGTCTGAGTTGGGGAAACTTTTCCTTCCACGCCCGAGGCCGGCTCTTGGGAAAATTTTCACCCCAAGTTCCGCTGGTCCATAACTTAAGAAATATGAGGAGTTAGGAAGACTTATTTATATCACCAGAAAGGTGAGGAAATTCCCTACCTAATGGGAATGTTTTCCAAAAATTTAAATTTTGTTAATCATGGGATAAATTAAATTGAATATTTAACTGAGTTCTGGGAGTGGGTAAGTAAGAATTTATTCTGATGATTTTAAATATGTATTCTTTTCCCCACTGTAATTAAACATTGCTCTTGTCTTAGATCTCTTGGAATTAAATACCTTGGGTATTTAATTGTTTTGGTCCATTAACCCTAAAATTTTAATCAGGGAATATTTAGCTAAATTGTCAATGTAATCAGTGATTAAATTAATCCCTAAGGATATTTGAGCTAGGTGTGGACTAATTACACTTGTTGCTTTATAACGTGGAATTAGTAATTATTATGATGGGATAATTATAATTGGCCTTGAGACTTTGGTTGTTAACACTTTAAACAAATTATTCCATAATTTTCTAACTAAACCTAGGTTGTTCATGGGTCTCAAGTGGGTTTTTTAGTAGGCATTACACTTGGTATTAGAGTCGTGGGTTCAAATCTTGGACCCTTGGGCACACTAGAAAACTTGAGACATGAACTATAAACCTAACATACTTTTGAATCTAAGAAAAAAAACTTGTTTGAAAATTGAAAAAGAAATGCGTATGAAGAAATATTACATTACTTTGTTCATTTGAACAACCAAAATTAAAATAATAATAAAATAATAAGTTGTTTGAATTGTTGTACTTGCTTAGTGGCATTTTTTTTTAACCTAGGTAACTAAGAATGTCAAATTAAATTGATTTTGGTGATCTTCTACTGTAGTGGAAACTTGGTTCCCCTTTGAAAATGTGTTGTTTTACAAGTCCGACAACTTGATTTAATTGTATGATGCATTAAGCCCTTTGTTAAGACCCTTCCTTATTAGAGTTGTTGGAATGATAAATTATATGGTGTGAATCTTGTGGTTGGACAATAGTGGTTGTGTCCTGGGGTCGGGAAGAGTTAATTAGAAGTTTCTTAGAACTTCCTTCCTTCAGTAGTTAGGAAAGTTGGTCTAGTTGTCAGTTTTTCATTTTGTTACCCGTATGGGTGAGTGGACATTAAGTCTAGGTGTATTTTATGACCCAATCTTGCACATGTGTCCTTAGAACTGACCTTGAGGTAGAGTACCCCTATTGGCAACCATGAAGAGCTGCGAAATGAATGTGGTTTTAACGTTTTGTATTTTACATTCGTAAACTTTTGTCATTTTATTAAGGACCAACATCTTATTTTATGATTGGATTGAGAAGATCTGAGGCTCTTCTAGTTATTTATATTTTTTACGAGAATTTTTAGACATTGCAATGTGGCTACTTAGCCACTTTCCTTGATTGGCGATATTTCTTGGACTTTATTTTGATTGGTGACTCAGAGCTCATTATGTTATTGGCTACTTAGCTAAACGTTACATGGATTTATTCTTGCAAGATGATGAGATGGTTCTATGCTACTTGTATTCATACATTTTGTCGTATGGGGGTACACCCTAGATGTCTTGAATGTCCTCTTAGGTGCTTAAAGTTATGCCTTGGTTTTAAATGCATGGAACCTTGAGTGTATCTAGGATCTTAGAGTGACCTTTTCATTACTCAGCCTTGTTAGGAAGAGAGTTTGTTGTGTTTTGTGTTCTAGTTGGCAGCCTGTTAGCGGTGGTGGTGATTCTCTTACAATCCGATAAGAGCTTGAACCTCATCGAAGTAGAGGTGTTTAATTGTGGGTTGATGAATTATGGTGGGATACGTTTGCTTTTGGAATCTTGTGGATGTTAGTGGAAAAGTGTTTGTCTGGTAGTGGCTTCTCTTCGATGCCATGCTAAGTTTTATCAAGAGTTCCTCATGTCATTATATTAAGTAGTGACTTGATGATTGTATGCATCCTGGTAATTATGGTTAGATTTAATGCCATTTGAGTATTGTGTGTAAATTAAGTGTGTTTTTTTCCCTCTTGACCTATAAATAAGTCTACCCTTTCCATAAATTTTTCTTAGTTACTATGAATAATACTCTATAACCTTTAATTTTGGATTACATGAAGACACTTATGGATGCTTTAAGTCTTTTGGACCATGACATTGGTGATGATAGTGTAATTAGACCTTGATAATTTAATCTTGGTGGTATTTTATAATGTGATTTTCTTGCTAAACTATAACTCTTGGTCATAAAGCCATGTTGAATAAGATGGTTGATTATTTGCTTACATTTGATGCTTCCAATGAGTATGTGGTGTTCTTATAGTTAAAATATTTCCTTGTCATTTTGATTGCTTGGTTGGTTGTATCCCTTGGTAATATGGGTTTAGATTTGAAAACTTTCCTTGTCTTTATAGGTGAGTAAAATATTTTCACCAAAACAACAAACAATGTTAAACCTTAGTAGATCAGTAAAAGTAATTATGCTTCCTTAATGGGTCTTCCTCATAACTTCTTTTGAGAACTTGTAGAAACCCACTAGGAATGTTTTATGATACTTGTAATTAGTGGAAAAATCTCAAAATATTGTTCTGATCCTTGTTGTTTGATTGTTTCCTTGTTCTTACCAAATTAATAATGTGCTTTCTATGTTGAATGTCCCTTGTTTCCTTAGAATTAAAAATGTGATGTGTTGAATTACCTCTCTCTCCCATAAAAGTAATAGTGTGACATGTTTACCGTTCCTTCTCATTAAATTTTTTTAATTGAAAAATTGACTCACCCAAACATCATAAAACTATAATTGAGGAGATTTGGCCTTGAATCTTAACAAATAAACTAGAACATAGAAAGACAAAACAGTCCTTGCTTTGACCTTGGTAGATTAATAGAAGGAATAAAAACCATGTAGAAGAATAGAAAAGGAAAAACTTTGTCCATCTACCTCCCCTAGAAGTAGAATAAATATTAATTTTGTCTGCCTATACAGAATAGAGAGATATCATGGCCACCTTAGTGGTGCTACTTATAACGTAAACATGTGATATCAGAATAAAAAGGAATATTTTAATTAAGAAAACTTGTAAAGGAATGTACTGGGAAAAAAATGAAACTATAACTTTTGAATTAATTAGTTGAGTTATAAAATAAGTAAGATTTATGTGTATTGAGTGCAATGTATAGTTGCACCTGTAGTTTTGTCGCCTACTTGAAATTGTGAAACACCTGGTGGATAGTAATGTTTTCTAGTTGCTTAGTACTTCTTGTTCATAGCTGTATGTGCCTTTCTTGTGGGAGTTTTGGATCATCATACCCTTATCGTCCCGTAGCTTGATGAATGTGAGTTGTGGTTCTTTTGGATTGAGACTTATCTGTTGTTTGAGAAGCAACCTCCTTGCGGGTTGTCTTGTCCTTGAAGACCTAAGTTATTGCCGTTTTAAGGCAACATATGTTAAGTATGTAAAATAACTTTGGGAAGTCTTTTTTTCTTCATATTTTCTTGGGTCACCTTGTTGTTGTTTCCCCTTTTCCATTAGGATGGAAAGTGCAAGATTATATTATTCGCTTTTGATACAATGCACCCTCAGATTGCAATTGGACCCCTTGTTACTTGTTCTTCTCCCTAGTGACCTTGAGTGGTCTTTGGTGTTTCTTGTGCTCTCTTTATGGTTATTCTGAGCTTGGGTAGGAAATAAGATAAATAAATCCAATTTTTCTATAATGTATGGTACTTGTATTGATATGTTAGTTGTTAGGGGATATATATATATATATATATATATATATATATATATATATATATTATATATATATATATATATATATATATCTTTTGTTAAACGGTTGACTTCTTTAGATTTGGTTGGTATGGTGTGTTTGATTCTTAAAAAAAAAATGTAAAAATCATACTATAGTAAAACTTGTGGTCTTGACTTCACTTTTATTACCATGAAAATTTAATTGTACCCTCTCAAGTTATAAAAGTGCTTTCCTAGAATAGTTCCTTGATTTCAAATTTTTTTCTGATTTAGGTGTCCTTGTTGATTAACCTCATCCTGTGTGAGCCTCAAATTGTGGTACCTTGAGTAGACTTTTTCCTCATGTAAATTTGGTCATAGTTGATTTTTTCTAGCCTTGTCTAGATAACGAACCTTGAAATCATGGCTTAAACATGTAGAAATATTAACTTTTATTAATTTATTATGTTGTATTGCTTGGGAAACTATGTGGTCATTCTCAAACTCATGGAATTATCCTTATTACTCCTCCACTTGGTGGTTACTCTTAAGACTCTTTTGAAATCTTCATGTTATATTGTTATGTGTGGTATTTTGGTTGATAGTGTAAATTTACTCTCTAGATTTAAGTGTTCGTAGCCTTGCATGTGGAAAGTTTAGAACTCATCCCTTGCAATCTCCCTTATTCTTGCTGAATTGCATTGGACCAAACTTAGGTTCTGTAGATGCACACTTGTTTGAAGCAAGCAATCCCATAATGGAGTGATCCTTTTTCTTTTGCATTTGTTCTTATCTCTCTTTCCAGTGACTTCAGGAGGAAGTCGAGTCTAAGGGGAGGGGGATGTAGTGCCCACTTCCCTTCATCACTTTCGATATTGATCATGATACTACTAACTATATTATGGACATTATTATAGTTTTGATTTAGTATGGTGTTAGATGTCAGATCATGGATTATTGTTGACTTGATTCAGTTATGATGCATGATGATTATTAGAGGCATTTTACATGTTGATGATGATATAATTTTGGACATGGTTATATGATGGATGTTGTTCAGATATGTGATATTTAGACATTGTGAGTAGACCTAGAAATGGAAAATTATTAGATGATGATATAGTTGTTGATAAAACTATAAATGATATTGTTAGATTGCTTTGATGTTGTTGTGATTCATATATCTATATGATTTTGGAATTTTAATTATATTTATATTAATTTGTAAGTTCTGATATGGCCACAAGGCCGAAGGACATATTTGTGTTTTGCAAGTTAAAATATCACAAAAAACATCAGGGGATTCGAGACCAATCACATTGGAATTCTAGATGAATTCAACAAGGTCACCATGGCAACTGTATTTGTTTATGTGTGTTGTTTGTGTTAGGGATTCCCATGGGTGGGATCACGTTTAAATGTGACCAAGGGATTTTATGTTTTTATTTTATTTGGTCCCTTTTGTTTAAATTTTGCATGTATTTTATGTGGTGCACTTACCCTTTTATTATTTATTCAATGTGGTGTTAATATTGCGAGTAATCATATTGTTTAGTTAATTAATTAAAAGATGTCATAAGAATGTAATTAATAGAGTTGTTGGCAATGTTTTAAAGTGTTGTAAGAATGTGTAAGTAATGTGTAAGTGACCTTGTAAGTGATGTGTAAGTTAAATCTTGAGTGTGAAACACTCCACGTTCTTATAAATTTGAATTTATCCTTAGAGGCTGTTTTGGAGGCTTGTGGGACAAGTTAAACTTGTCCCATACCTCTTAAATTGATTTACCAACCATACCTATGGTTGGGGAGTTGAAATTAGACTTTTATTATGCATTTTGGGAAGACTTATTGTAGGTTTTAATTACACTTTTCTTACATATTTTAATTTCATTCCTTACGAGGTGTGGGTTTGATTTGAGTCTGTAAGTAAAACTTTCATTTATTCACCTACTTATTTATTGTGCCTTTGAGATTGAAGTTGACTTATGAGTTAGAGTTGAGGATCATTGATGTGGCATCCCACATGGATCCACCTCATCCTCTTCTCTTTCCTCTTCTATATATTCAAATTCCTTGGTTTGTTTTTGGGTTTTTTTTTTACTTTACTTTTCTCACTTCATTTTTGGCGACTTGCTTTGGGTCTTTGGAGCTCTCGAAAATTGGGAAAAATTTGGAGATTTTTGCATACTTGTTGATTTTTCATCTCTTTGGTTGTGTAACATGGGAGAGCTTGTTGTTTTTAACTTGGAACAAATTCCGTCATTGAGAGGTAAGATTTTAGCTCTTGTAAATACACTTATTTTATTTGTATGCATATGTGAATGGTTAAAAGTTTGAATGTGTTGTTTTATTTGTTGGCTGGTTGGGTAAATGGCCTAGGGATGGTGTAGGAGAAGACTATGGGGCATTTTGTGGGAGGCATAAGTGTTTTGGGGAGGTATAAGTGTGGAGGGAGTTGGGATTTGGGTTCCACCTTACAAATAAATAGCTTACATTTCTTTACTTGTTATGGGGTTCCATAAGAGGTTAGGGAGGCATAAGGAAATGTGTGGAATAAGGGGTACTTGGGGGAGGCATAAGGGCATGTCAAGGATTTGAAATGATATATATTTTGGTGGTTTTTTCTTATATGGTGATACCCGTTTACCCTTTGGGAGGCATAAGCAAGATCCCCCATAGTTTCTTGCTCCTTTGGCTTGCATGATGAATCCTAAGTTTTGTGTGTTATTTTGTTCTATGGTGACAAACTACACTTTTATTTTGGACTGTGTTTTCAATGTGAAATTTGCATGTTAGTTTTTGGAAGCCTATTGTTCCCATGAGTTGAATCACATCTTCCATTGCTTTATGGTTGGGGCTCAGGGGCCAATGAAGAAGGATGGCTTCTCCTTGTCATTGGATATCTTGGTTGGGTGGAGAGCATTGAATTTCCCCTGCTATTGTTGTGATTAGAATTAGAAGAATGATAAATCTACATGTTGTTGTTCTGGAGCAAAAGAAAATGAAATAAAATAGTTGACAGTCCCTTGTTGAGATAAATCTTATTGTAACCTTCCCACTTGAAGTGGATTAACTTGTATATGTTTTGTAATTGAAATATGTTGTATTGAATACAAAAGTTGTAAGATTGAAATGTGAAAGAGATATTCTCAATTTATGTTCTTTTGAAAGAAATAATTCTATTCTATATGATGAATTTGTAAGTTGTGTTTTGGGAACCAATAAATGGTTGTATTACCTTTCTTAAATTGCATTGTGGTATTGAATCTGATCATTTAAATGTATTTGAAATCTCTATTTCAAAGGAAGAAATGTGTGTGAGGAAAACACAGAGCTCTGTCTTTTGAAATGTGGAAAATTAAAAATCAGAATTGCATTTTGGTTTTGAATATTTTGATTTGAATCAAATAAATGTATTAGATTGGAATTAGAACGTATCCTAATACTTGGAAGAATAAAATGGAAAATAGATCCTTTCGAATTATATCTTTGTTAGACATTTTCAAACTAGAAAATAATTATTACAAAGTGTACAGAATGACCCTGAAGACTAAGAAAGACATTTGAAACATTAATAAAAGATAAAAAAGATCAAAATGATCCCACACAAACTATAATACTCAAGATATTTTCATAGAACCTTTCAAAATTCGTCTCAAACAATTTCTCAGTCATTTTTATTGTTAAATTGGGGAAATTCAACTTGATCTTCAATCAAAAAATTTAACCCTTGAAATCTATTCTAAAGTATTCCAAGTAAAATGCTCCATGCCTGTTTGGCAAGCAGAAAAAGAATTAATGAAAAATTTGAACAAAATTGATAAGTTAAAAATACGAGATCACTTTTTAAGTGACAGAAAGATGTTTTGTCAAAATTGACCCTTTAAAATTTATCAAAATCAAATTCCTAATGTTGCTGTCAAAAGAAGACGTCAAGAGATTTCTAGAAAGTCTTCGTTTGCCAAACAGTGAGTTCCCAATCAAAAGTTATGGCATTATGAAGTTTTTACCTCATTTCAGGCTCAAAATAATCTAATTGTCAAATTTTAAATGAATCAAATATTCTTGGGTGGACCCGCTAGCTAAGAATTTTTAATTTTTTCTTAAAACGTGCAAATTCATGAAGTTTCCCACCACTCCGCTAATCCGCAAGCCTTCATTTTTTATAAAAGTTATCTAAGTCCAAAATGTTAATTTGACAATTTTGCCTCTACGGCCCTGCCGCCTTGCAGCCAATCATTGATCAACACGTGCATTAGGCATAAAAAAAATAGAAGATAAAATCCTTAAAATTCTCTAGTAGCCCGACTTTCCACCAGAATTTGGAAATGCCGACATGTGTTCCCTTATGGACTTGCGGGAGTTCGGAGGAAAATTGTGCCTTTTGTCCCAAAAGGGAAAAAGCACTAAATGTCTTTTCCACTCCGCCGATCTGTTTTTCTGCCCTAGGAAAATTTTCTCTCCGAATTCCGTAAGCCCGAGTTGGGGAAAATTTTCCTCCTAGGCCCACACGCCCGCTCTTGGGAAAAAATTTCACACCAAGTTCCACCGGTCCATAACTTGAGAAATATGAGGAGTTAGGAGGACTTCTTTATATCACCAGAAAGGTGAGGACATTCCCTACCTAATGGTAATTATTTTAGGAATTTTTAATTGTGTTAATCATGGGAGAAATCAAATTTAATCTTTAACCAAGTTATGGGAGTGGGTAAGTAAGAATTTATTCTGATGATTTTTAATATGTATTCTTTTCCCCACTGTAATTCAACCTTGCTCTTGTCTTGATTCTCATGGAATTAAAAACCTTTGATATTTATTTTTTTTGGTCCCTTAACCCTAAAATTTTAATCAGGAAATATTTAGCTAAAATGTCAATGTAAGTAGTGATTAAATTAATCCCTGAGGAGATTTGAGCTAGGTGTGGACTTATTAAACTTGTTGCTTTATAATGTGGAATTAGTAATTATTATAATGGGAAAAGTTATCAATTGAATTTAATTGTCCTTGAGACTTTGGTCGTTAACACTTTAAAAAAAATTATTCCATAATTTTCTAACGAAACCTAGGTTGTTCATGGATCTCAAGTGGGTTGTTTTAGTAGGCGTTACAGGAAGCTTGTAAATCCATAGTGTTAAACTATTTAGATGGATGTTTAGAGTGCTATCTTGTATATCACAACTATCCTTTACACCTGACATGTTATTACTAACTCTTTAGGCCTATGATATTACTTGTTTGAAGGTTAAACTTTCATTGCTTTTGAAACAATGCTCATAACTGATGTATAAGACTTTCTTCTTAGATTAGCATGGTGGAAATTTTATTATAACTCAAGCTATTGTTAGTGTTTAGAGCTTCAATCCAATTCCTGAAATGGATTTTTTCCTTTCATGATAATTTTAGACAATAGCCTACTATTGCTATGTGTGGTATTAACTTGCTTAGTTCTCGCTAACTGACACAAGTGGATAATTTGTTACAGATGGCTTTTATGAGTAGATGAGGGATATATAATTATTTATCAGCTCTTTGTGAATGGTCACATTTCTAAGGAAAATTTGAACAAGTATTGGAAGCTTATGTCCCCATACAGTGTTTGAAAGTGCAGGTTTAATCTCATTTGGAAGGCACACACTGAACCTAAAAACGCTCATTTTCTCTTGTGCATTGTTTTTCAAAACTTGAAGATTAGAAATGAATCTATTTTTACTCAAGCTATTCATAGCATGGATTTTTTCTTCCTCTAATTAAAATAGATTTTTTCTCATGTCTTGCTTTAGATCTAGGTCCATGAATAGAAAGCACGGTTGGAGGTAGAGCATTTGTAGGTTCTCCTCACCTAGTGGGGAAGTTCCCATGTGCAATTAGTTGGGTTCCATCTCCATTGCACCTTCATTCACCACCTCGACATCAATCTCTACCTCATATAAGGTATTTACCTCATGGACAAGGCTCCCGACACTAGCAACGATCCGAGGAATGACGTAGCCCCTCCCCCCTTATCGATATTTATCTCATGATGTTGGTGTTTTCCAAAGGCTTGAAGGTTGCATTAGGTGGGGTAATCATCACCGCACTCATGATGGTAGAGGCTCTAGCTGGGGGGTCCTCCCCTCAATTAGAAAAGTGCTAGTTTCTATGGTTGGCCTTCTTCTCCTCATGCTTCTATTTCTAGACAAGGTGTGTTAGCATTAGTTTAGTTTATAAGACATTGTTGTTATGTATTTGTTAATGGACAGTAATAACTGTCACCTTCCTCCCGTAGCCTTTATATTTGTCTTTGCTCTTTTTTATTCACATGGAATAGAATACATTGAATAAATCTATTTCTATCTCCTGCTATCATTAGTATCAGAGCTCTGCGTGTGATCCAACATAACAATGTGTAACTGGAGAATCCATTAACCAGTGAAGAGCTATTGATGTGGCATCAACCTGCGTGGGGGATGACTTGTTCTGCTGTTCTAGCATTGAAAACTACTCATCTCACTATCATTCTGGCATAATATTGAAGGCAAAGAAAGTATTGAAGATTCTTTTCTTCATCTAGTCTAAGATGCCTTTGTATATAACTTTTCCATTGGAAGCACCAATGAGCCACAGTCTGAACTGTGAGCATCCTGAATCGCATGTGTCATGTGTTGTGCGTGGAGGTTTGTGTGAACCGTGTGGGCAGAAGCCTAACGTGGAGTGTTGGTGAGCTGTGAGGAAGTGCCACCAAGGAAGGAGAAGCCAACACCAGGTCTGCGTGTAGTTTTGGGTTGGTAAGCCATCAATACCAAGCCTACACATCTGTTAAGATGCAAGGATGACCACAGCCTACTAAACCAACATTGCATGGAAGTAACGAGCAGGCTAGAGACCGTGTGAAACCTGCAGCGTGAAGAGCTTGGCGAGAGAGGCTAATCTAGATAACCTCACCACGTACATGTCACACATTTCTAATGCTGAGAGTGTTATGAGAAACCCTTCTACTAGGTAGCCTCTGAGAGCCCAAGAGGACACCATCGGCATCTATTTTTCCTTGCTCAATGAATTGTTGAATACCAGCAACTTATTATTTGATGAATTGGTGCGTCAAGGATTGTTTGACTATTTCTGGTTCGACGTGCATTGTCAAGTGCACCGAATCTACAAAGAATTGGAGTGTGGCTATGATGCAGATGGTGAACGCGAAGTGGAACGCCCACAGGAGCATCTGTGTCTCATTGTATGAGCTTATAGAGCCCATCTTCATGACAAGTTTGTTCAGTAAACATTTGTAACCATTTTTGAACAATCAATAAATAAAATAAATTTTTGAGTTTTTGGAAATGTCTGCATCTTGCATTTTGTTGTCAAATGCCCGGTTGCTAAAAGGGCTAGATTTCACTGCATGGAAAACCAAGATGTAGATGATTCTTCAGTTTTAAGATCTTTGGGGGATCATTTCTGGCATGGACACCCCTCCCACAGATGCTGATCTGTTGGCTAAGTATGAAAAGGCCGTTGCAAAAGCATTAATGCTTATCACTCTGAGCCTTTCTGATGAGGTTCAACCTCACATTCGGGAAGAAACCACTTCCTCTATGGCATGGGTCACATTGTGTACCATCTAAGAAGCCAAGAATCTAATGATGATGTTGCATCTTTAGATAAAGCTTCACACAATGAGTATGCATGATGGTGAATCAGTCGAAGCCTTCTTGCGGAGTGTGGCCGAGTTACGCATAGAACTTTCTACTCTCGGTGAACCGGTGGATGACAATTTTCTACTCCTACTCACCTTGCGAGCTCTTCCTTCCCAGTTTTAGACACTGATCACCATGTTGACCATCACTCAATAGGAGGTGAGTTTTTTCAAACTGGTGAATTATCTCCAGCAGGAAGAAGTCATTCAGAATGTTTAAGAAGCCTTCAAAGACAAGGCTCTCATCACAAGGCAAAAGCATAGCAACAAGCCTTGGAAAGGGTAGTCATCCCCCCAGAATCAGAAGTAGCATCCACAGCAACAACCTTCTCCATGGCCACCCCAAAAGCAGTAGAACAATAAGGTGGATCGATGGTGCCAAATTTGCTCCATGAATATGCACACGACTGCGAAATGTTATTACGGTCACAAGCATGGAAACTTTGGCGAAGAGAGCACTTCTGGCCAAGGATATTCCAAGAAATCCAAATGGTGTGCTAATAATAAGAGGCAGAAGGGCCATATTACAGCTCAGCAGGATGCCGGCTCTGATGAAGAGGTTCCAGATGTAACTCATCCGGACATTTTCCTAGTCTTGCAAACTTTGTAGCCATCAAAAAGTGTTTGGTTGATTGATTCGGACACCAATAAACACATGACTGACAATAAGAAGTTGTTCCATGCCCTGAGTGACCAGCCCACTGGAGATTGGATCACCATCACAAATAATCAGGAGTATATTGCAGCGGGGATTGGTGATGTCATCATTCCTCTTGGGACATGAAGATGTACTCTTACGAAGGTGCTATATGTTCTAGGTTTGACCTCAAATCTCTTGTCTATGACGTAGCTTCTTAATCATCGAATGCGGGTCGAATTATTTGTTTAGAAAGGGGTCAAGTCCTGCATCATTTCCCAAGGAGACTTACTTATTGCTCAAGCATTTATGAAGGGTCATTTATTTACACTAGATACGGTCACTTCATCCAACATTGCTCTCTCTGCTTCAACGACGGAGTCCACTGCACTATGGGATTTTCGATATGGTCATCTTTCTATCGGGGCTCTGCATCAACTCAGTGCCAAGGAAATGGTAAGAGGGCTTCCTCCACTCTCCCATTCCTTACCTGTTTGCTCAGGATGTCTTGTGGGAAAACAACACATAGGTCCATTCAAACAGAGCTCTTATCATTCTACGGAGCATCTTCAGGTTGTCCACACCAATTTGTGTGGACCCCTGCCTACTAGATTCCAAGGTTTTGAATACTCCCATCTCATCATTGATGATTACTCAAGAAAAATGTGGGTTTATTTCCTCCGAAAGAAGAGCGAGGCATTTGAAAATTTCCAAACCTTTTACCAGCAAACCACCAGGAAGTCTGAGAAGCCTCTCCTTCTTCTCCGCTCAGATCGAGGGGGGGAATTTGTATCCAAGAAGTTCTTAGCATACCTAAAGTAGCTTGGCATTCAACAATATTTGACTGCACCATACATGCCCCAACAAAATGGGATTTCGGAGTGACACAAAATGACTGTCATGGAGATGGCTCATTGTATGCTCTCCACCGCCAAGTTGGAGGATTAGTTTTGGGTAGAAGCAGTATAGACAGGAGTGTATCTACTCAACCAGGAACCCACGAAGATCTTGCAGAATAGGACACCGGAAGAGGTATGGATTGGTCATAAACCTTCTATTTAGCATTTGAGATTTTTTGGTTGTACTGTATATATGCATGTTCCAGATGAGAAAAGGAAGAAAAGAGATCCAAAGACGTTGCCATGTCTTTTCTTGGGGTATAGTACTACCTCAAAGGCATATCGTCTCATGGATCTTGAGACAAAGAAAATCTACGAGAGTCGAGATGTGGTGTGTGATGAATCATCCTTTGACTCCCTACCACACAGTGGAGATCTAGTACTGACCTTGTCACATAGATTTCTCACACATCCAGATGATGGGCAAGATGATTCTTCTTAGAGAGAATAAGAGCTGAGTGGAGACTTATTCGTTGATCTAGGAAAACTAGAAAACACATCTTCACATCAGTAGCAGCAACACCAAAGTCTGAAATGGATCTAGAATACTATTGGGGATGCACACCTAAACTCACTTCTAGGAACTTCTACGGGAGTCAGAATACAAAGTCAAGCCAGACATGAGGTAAAGTTTTCACTCATGAGTTCAGTTGTTGATAGCACCGAACTTGACACTGTTCGTGAGGCATTAGACCAACCACAGTGGAAAAAGGCTATGAATGCTGAATATGATTCCCTACTTCAGAATCAAATGTTGGAACTTTTCGATCTACCTCTAGGTAAGAAATCCATTGGATGTAAATGGATTGTCAAAACAAAATATAAGGCAGATGGTTCAATCGACAAACACAAATCATGACTTGTTGTAAAGGGTTATGCTTAGCAAGAAGGGATTGACTATGACGAGACCTTTGCACCCATAGCGAAGATCAAAACCATCAGAGTTGTCTGTGCACTGGAAGCAAAAAATGAATGGAAACTTCAGCAGATGGATGTCAAGAGTGCTTTTCTGAGTGATGATCTCAAAGAATAAGTATACATGGCCCAACCTAAGATTTTGTAGAAGAGCATCAAACACACAAGGTATGTCATCTGATAAAATTACTTTATGGACTCAAACAAGCACCTAGGGCATGGTATATAAAAATTGATGATCACCTATTGCAGCATGGATTCACTTATAGCCCCTTAGATACAAATTTGTATATCAAGAAGGTAGCAACAAAGATTCTTATTCTGATTTTGTATGTAGATGATCTTCTTGTGATCATAGGAAGTTCTGACAATCTTGTGGATGATGTAAACAATGATCTGAAGAAATATTTTGACATGACTAATTTAGGGCTACTTCACTATTGTCTTGGCCTAGAGATATGGTAGAAGAATAAACATATCTTCGTCTCCTAGATGAAATATGCCAAGACACTCCTGGAAAAGTATGGAATGTCAGATTATAAACTAGTGTCCACACCTATGGAAAAAGGTTTGCAATTATCTAGATTCCAGGATTCACCAAAGGTAGATGGCACTCACTACAGGAAGCTTATGGAGATACGTCCAAGGTAAAGTTGAATTTGGTCTGGAGTATTAGAAGAACACTCAGTTCTTCTTATAGGGATATATAGACTCAGACTATGCAGGATCTGTTAATGATAGGAAATCCACTTCAAGGTATGTTTTTCATCTTAGATGTGCACCTATCTCGTGGATTAGCAAGAAGCAAACTGTTGTTGCTCTCTCATCCACTGAGGCTGAATACCATGCCGCACAAGGAGCTGTGTACAAAGCGATTTGGTTACATCGCATTCTTGCAGATATAGGGATTCCTGAGGAGAAACCTCTCATCATTCACTATGACAATCAAGGTGTGTTGAAGCTTGTGAAGAATCATGTTTTTCATGAACGAACAAAGCATATTGAGGTCGAATGTCACTACATTCATGAACAGGGCTTGAACAACCAAATTCAGCTCCAGTACTACCCTACTGATTTTCAGGTTACAGATATTCTCACCAAACTTCTCGGCAAATTGAAATTTGATTTGTTTAGGGGGTACATTTGTAAGAGCAATGTATTAAGGGGGGAATGTTAGCATTAGTTTAGTTTATAATACATTGTTTTTATATATTTGTTGATGGATAGTTATAACTGTCACCTTCCTCCCGCAACCTTTATATTTAGCTTTGCTCTTTTGTATTCACATGGAATAGAATACATTGAATAAATCTATTTCTATCTCCTACTATCAAGGTGTTCCTCCCCCAAAAACGTTTTTGTGCCTAGCTTAAGCAATCTCTCGGCCTAGTCGACAAAATACTCTATCCCTCAATTAGAGATGGTTGGGATCATGTGCCAAGATCTCTTGAGCCCCCTATAATGAGTTGGCAAGATGTTCAGTACAAGCCGTGTTCTCCTCAACCTCCTCCTACAACCATGTTTACTTATGCAACTCAGTGTGTCACGCTTGTAACTTTTTGTAATATTTTAATCTGAACTTTGTTCCTGTGATGTGTCACATGTGATGTCTTCTAGGGTGTGTACTATACACCCATTTTTTATATCAATCCGTAATGTAATTTTCTTTATTTTATCAATATAAAAGTTCGCTTTCAATTAAAAATTAATAAAAAATATTAATATAAACAAGAATTTTTTTAGAATTTTAAAGATAGAAATATAAAATAACAAAATTTAATAAATATTAAAAATGTAATTTAATTAAAACCTAAAAAATAAAAAATGGGAAATAAAAAAACCAAAAAGTAAATATAATTTTATAAATTAAATTAAAAAGTAATAAATAATTAATTAAAATAGGAATTAATTAAATATAATATAAATAATTCTATTAAATGATCACTAAATCAAAAATTAAAAATAAACAAAATTAAAAAATACAAAATTAAAAAATTAAAAAATTAAAAGTAATTAGTAATGAATAATAAATAAATAAATATATAAAATTATTAATAAATTACAACTTCAAAATATAAAATATTAAGAATTTTTTCTAAAATTTAGAAAAAAAAACACAAATTACAATTTTTAATGTTTAAATTAAGATAAATTTTAAAGTAAATTTATTGAAAAAATTAGAATGAATCAATATTTAAAAATAATTTTAAGAAAAATTAAATGATTACGAAATTAAACATTACCAAAAATATAGAATTAAAATCTAAAATTACTAAAAAAATTAAAATTAAAATTATTCAAGATAAAAAAGTTGATTAAAGTTAAAATATTGAAATTAATAAGAATTTGAAATTAAAATGATATAAAATTTAAAATCAATTAAAAATAAAAATAAATAATAAATTTAAAAATTAAGAATATTCTGATTTTTTAAAATTAAAATTAAAATTAAAGATTAATTAAAGTTAAAAAAACTCTTAAAAATAAATATAAATTAGAAAATAGGAAATTCAAATTTTAAAATTAAGAAAAATTTATAACTAAACTCAGTTAAAATTTAATGATTGTAAAATTTTATATTTATGTAATGCCAATTAAATCCATTTAAAGATCTAATGTCATGTGTGCGTATAAATTATGCTTTCAAAATATTTAATTGAGTACTTTTATGCATATAAGTATACAATTAGTTGCATATATTTTGATGGAGTTAATTATATTTTCATATATTTTTATTATTCTTTTGAATTATATAGTATTTTTGTAGTGCGCAACATTTCTTTTATAGATATAGATATAGATACAGATATAGATATATATAATAAACTAAAGGGGTGACATTGATTGGGAATGGTTGGAGAGTGTTATTTGTGATGTGTGGCAGGAGATTGGCGTATGTGGAAGCCCTAACAAGGCATGTTGGCATCTAACAAGGCCTATAGAATTGTCAGCTCCCTTAAATAATAATATGTGTACTTTATTTTGAGATCTGGGAGGTGTTGACTACTCAGAAACCCAAATTCACATTAGAAATTTAGCAACAATTGGATAGTTGCAACGACTACAAGCAATTAGGAAAATAGAATGTTAATGGAAAGGTGCCAAATGTAGCTCTCACCTTTATCTGTCCTAAAATATTTCCTTTGTGGGCTTGCACAAGGAGATAAACATGTAACTCAAATGCCCCGTCATCTTAATATAAACAAAAAGATTGATCTGGATCAGTTTATGTGTCTGTATTGGGATGGGTTCAAATCTCTTTGAGGAATCATCTGCACTTGCCACTATTTAGGTTGCTATATGCAAAAGAGGAAGTAGTATAAAAATTAGTGTCTCTTCCTTCATGTCGTAATGTCTAAGATGTACTGATTTATGCTTCTTCTACTTCTAATAACTTGTGCTGTATAGCGATGTCAATTTGGCAGTGCCATTGCCCAGGTAGATAGCAGACATCACATTTTTTTATGAAATTTACCTTTAGTTCTGAGTAATTGATATATTGCTTAAGACATTGAAAGTTCCTTGCGTACCATCCCACATGTATGCCTCTCCAGGATTTTATCTCTTTCACTCTCCCATGTGTGTCCTCTTTTTGTCAGTACCCTTCAAGCCTGTGCCAAAATGTGAGCTCTAGAATAGGGTATCGACATCCATCAAAGCATAACAGATAGAGGAATTATAGTGCCCACTTCCTTTCGACACCGTTTGGATTATTATTTTCGATACTCTCGATTGCACTTACGGTTATATTATAGTTTTGATTTAGTATGCTAGTAGATATAAGAGATATTGAACTATTATTGATTTGATTCTTATATAATGCATATGACCATTAGAGACATTTGATGTTGATCTTGATATACTGTTGACATGATTATTTATCAGTATTTCTGACATGTGATATATTTAATCATGTTTAGTAGACCTTTGATAATTGGATTAATGTTGTGATCATTTTTCCATGGATAAAATGTGGAATGGAAATGTGCTAGAAACTTTAGTGATATCATATCTTGCATATATGATATTAATTCGTATATAGTTGATTTCAGATTTATATTGCATATTTGGCATGAATGTTTTAATGTGGCCATGAGGCCGAAGGAGGTATGCTCTGTTTTGTAGGTATATTATATTCACAACAACATCGGAATTCGAGAAGAATTCAACTAAGGTCACCATGGCAACGTGTAATTGTGTGTGTGTTAGAATTACTGGTTAGGAGAAAATTGTGACCTAGGAGTCATGTGTTGTTTTGTTTTAATTTTCCCTCTTTGATAATGTTAGTATGTGTTTTCCTTTAGTAATTAAATTTACATGTTTTATTATTTATATTTTTGGATTTGTGATTATCCCTTTATTATTCATGGGTTGTAGTGTCTTAATTAAGCTAATTTAAATTTGTTTTAAACTAATTAAAGATGTGACCAAAAAGGAGTTCATTTATTAAACTTGATTTACTCTTGGATTTTGTGTTGAGTGAAGTGTGTTTGAGTTTTGAGTGTAGAACACTCTATCCTTCATGGGAAACTCGAATTTGGCCTTGGAGGATAAATTTGGAAACTTGTGGAACAAGTCAAACTTGTCCCACACCTCTTAAATTCCCATGCCAACGCTACCTATGGGTTGGGGGGTCAAATTTAGGCTCTTTTAGGTGTTTTGGGAAGTTAAAAAGGTAAAATGTTAATTGCACTTCCTTTCAAATATTTAATTTTTTCCTTTGGGGGAGTGGGCTTAAATGGAGTGTGTAAGGTTCTTGTCATTTCTCCAACCACTTATTAATTGTGCATTGGAATAGGAGGTTAACCAAGTGATGTGGAGTGGAGAGGAAATGAGGTGGCATTCTACTTGGAGCCACACCATCCCTCCCTCTCCTTCTCTATTTATTGAATTTTTGTTGCTTGTTTTGGGGTTGGATGATCACTTTTAGTCTCTTGAATTTTTTTAGAGTGAGAGGGTTTAGAGAGAGTTTGTGGATTTTTTGAGCTTTGTGGATGCTTGCTTGATCTTTGGAGAAGCTTGGAACTTCATACTTGGAACAAACTCTACCATGGAGAGGTAGGAGCTTCACCTTCATTTAAATTATGTTATTTGTTTTATTGTATGTATGCATATGTTGTGTTGCATGTTGTTGTCTCTTTGAAATACTTTTTAGGTGTGGGTAAAATTCCTAAGTTGGGAGTGAGAGGAGACTATGGGGAGTTTTCTTGTAGGGAGGCATAAGAGATCACTTTCTCGTGGAGGGAGTTCTGGTTGGGTGCCCCATCTAGTATGAGGAATGCTTGCATTTCTTCTTGTTCATATTATGAGGGAGACATAAGAGATGTAAGGATGCATAAGAGTTATGGAGATATAAGGGTTACTTGAGGGAGGCATAAGAGTTGTAAGGGGAAATTATGATTTGCGTTGGAGGCTTTTGGGTGGGCACGCATTACCACTGGGAGGCATAAGTGGCCTCCCAATAGGTCTTACTCTTTTGGCTTTCTTGATAAGCCTTGTGATCTTGTTGCTTTGTTTTTTCCTTCTTGGTGAGTTGTTGTTGTTTTTTTTATGTAAATGGAATGAATGTGAAATTATATTTTAAGTATTGTGGAAGCTAGTAGTTTCCATGAGTTGAGATCTTCTCCCATTGTAATGTGGTTGGGGCTCGGGGGCCAATGGGGAGGATGGCTTCTCCTTTCCATTGGATATCTTGGTTGGGTGGAGAGTGATGCCTCTCCCCCTATTTTCTTGTGAATCAAGTAAACTTCTTGGAGGAGCTATCTTGTTGGAATTATAGAATGGAGTCTTGTTGGTGACCATGTGAAACTTCCTTGTATTTTTACCGACTTAGATTGGAAGAAATTGTATTAATGTAGTTCATCCTTTAATTATAGTTTTTATTGATTCCCACTTCAAGTGGAGGAAATTGTAATGAATTTGTAAAAGAAATTTTTAATCCAATTGTTGTTATTGTTATTGTATTGCATGTAGAAAGAAACAAATGAGAAAAGAAAGAAGAAAGAATGTTATTGTAAAGTTAGTTTGCAAAAAGAAAAGAAAGTATTTTCTCCTTGTTGAAATCTTGAATGTATTGTGAGAAAAATAGGGCTTGTATTGAAAGATTAATCTATTTTACAGTGTAAAAGAAAGCATATTTTCATTGAGTTGTTATTGTATTGTAAACATGTATTAATAGAAAAAAGAAAGAAATTGTTAGAAGTTGAGCTTGTTAGTATAATAAATTTGAATGGAGAAAAACATAAAGTTATTTTAGTTATTTTGCATGGATGAACATTGCAGTAAAATGAAAGAGAGAACAAACCAGAATATATTGCATTTAGAAATATGGATTTTATAGCAAGGAAATGACAAGTAATGAATTTCATTTATACTCTTTTTTTTTCTCTTGTAATGGAAAGAAGAACTTAGTTAAATGAATAGAAGTTATTCTTGTAAGTAGATGAATTTTATTAGAAATGGAAACACTTTAAAATGACTAGAATTAACTAAGAAATGAGTAAATAAGAAACAAACCTCAATTCTAGAACTTTTAAATGAACAAAGACAACTTAAAATGCATTTTTACACCTTTTAGCAACTTTAGTTTTTTGTAAAATTCTCGGCTTAAAGTTCTATTTTTCAGAAACATGACAACTGCCCTATGCAGAGAGGTGGTCTAGTAACTACCATTTAGGCTTTGGCAGTGGTCTCAAAATTTCTGCTCAATAGGGCAGCGGTCCTGTGTTTATCACTCAAGTAAGGCAGCGGTTTCACAACCGCAGCTCTAGAAGGTGGTGGTCCACTGTTTGTCACCCTGGCATGGCGGTGGTCCCATGACTGTTGGTCTACTCTGGGCGGTGGTCCTGTCACTTATGACATAATTCTGTGGACCCGCACCTGTGCATGAAATTTAACCTATTATTACCAGCAAGTAAAATAAAGAGAAATACTATGGATTGGAATAACAAAACACATAATGATGAATCTAAAACCATTCCTTCACTTATAACAAAGGGGGTAGGGTTTGCCACCAAATTTTAAACCCAATACACTAGAATCTTGGGATAAAAAATAGATTGGAGGACGAAACTCCTCCCAATCCTTGAAGGAAATAGATTACATAGATAAAAGACCAAACTAAGCTAAGACTAGACTAAATCTTCTTGTAGAATCCTCTATGGCTTCTTCCATTTGCTCTCATGGCTTCCTCCTGTCTAACCTAAAAACTTAACAAAAGAAAATGAAACAAATGAGGAGAATATAATGAGAAAAGGTTTTAATAGACTTTCTTAAGGATTCTTAGGGCTATGTTAGGAACCCTAGGATCTAGTGGCTAAGATGGATTTGATCCAAGGGTGGAGGATTGACCCTACCTTTATTAAGAAGATTATATATTTTAAATCTATAATGTAAAATCCTTAAGGGTATGTGTAGATGAATGAGTTGGGCCTTTTGATTACCTGGGGGTATAATTTTTCTTCCTCTTTAAACCCTTAGTGTGTGTAGGAAATTTATTAAAGGATCTTTAAGCTATTATGTAATGAATTGAATAAATTAGCATAAGGTTAACCTTGTAGAAATGAATTTAATTGAAGAAAAGAAAATATTTAATTAATCACACTAATCCTTCTTACCTTTCTATAGAACTATCAATTAATGTACCCTTGCTACATCCTTGTATTGTAACCTTCTATTCTAACCTAAAAAAAAAATTAGTCACATTTCTGGGTTAAGTGTTTGGTTGAAGCTAGTTCCTAAGTGTAATGCCCATAAAAATGACATTTTAAAGTCACTGGAATAGTTGTGGAAACTGAACTCGTAGTAAAGTAGCATCCTCCCAATTAGCTGGAGTCTCATCATATCTGTCCCACTGGAGCCAAACCTGGTCAATATGTCTGCCGCGAAGTCCCAGGGTTCTGCACTCTATAATACTTATGGGATCCACCATCACCTACCCCTTATCCTGCACCTACAAAGTGGTCCAATCTAAAATGTGAGAAGGATCAAAAATATATATCCGAAGCACAAAAACATGAAACACATCATGGACATGAGACAAGCTAGGTGACAATGCTAGACAATAGGCCAAGAGACCAAGGCACTCCAAGATCTCAAATGGACCCACAAACCTAGGAGTAAGCTTAGAACCTTTTCCATAGCGGATGGGGATATTATGTGGTCTAACACAAAGAAATACTTTCATGCCCACCTCAAAACTACAATCTGTCCTATGCTGGTCTGCATACTTCTTCTGTCTGTCATGCACCTCTTGTAATCTTTGTCTAATCAAAGTAACCTGCTGCTCCATATCCTGTAATAATTATGGCCCAAGGGAAACCCTTTCCTCAATCATGTCCCAACTAACAGGTTTCCTGCACTCTTTTCCATATAATTCCTAAAAAGGGACCATGCCTATCGAATTCTAGAAACTATCATTGTAGGAAAACTCCACCAAATATACATACTCCTCCCATCTCGACTGGTGGTCCATAACGTACATCCTAAGAATATCCTCCAGGATTTGATTCACCTGCTCATTCTGTCCATCTATCTCAGGGTGATATGCTGTGCAAAAATTGATTCTCATCCTGAGAGCATACTGCATGGTCATCCAGAAATGGGAAGTGTATAAAGGATGGCGGTCGTAAATGATCTTCCACGAAATACTATGTAATCTGAAAATCTCATCAATGTATACCCATGCCACCGCACTGGCTGTATAGGTTGTCTTCACCAAAGAAAAATGATCTACTTTCGTCAATTTATCCACCGTGACCATGATGGCGTCGTGGTGGTATCTTGACGTAGGTAACCCAACAATGAAGTCCATGGAAATGGTGTCCCACTTCCACTCCGGTATGGCATGACGATAGAGAAGGCCAGTGGGATGCTGATGCTCGACCTTCACCCTCTGGTACTCTAAACATTGTGACACAAACAAGGCCACGTCTCTTCGAAGTCCTCTTAAAAAATACAATTGTCTCAGGGTGCCGTGTATCTTCTTCACCCCGAGATGGGATGAATAAGGCACATGATGAGCCTCTAGAAGAATGTCCTATCTCAAGCCTCCATCTATAGGAACATATATTTGACCTCTGTTTCTGATAAGGCCATCTGCCTCTAATGAAAATCCATCAAATCTCCCCTTAAGGGGTCTCTGTGACTCAATCTCAGCTCTAGCTGCAAGGTAGAAACTTTCCTAAGGAAGCTACTGCAAAATCTTGCTCTGCAAATCTGTGCCCACTGAAGTGGCCATAGGCACATGTCTTCGTCCACTCAAGGTGTCTGCAACCACATTCTCCTTCCCCTTCACATGCTCTATCTCCATGTCATACTCGCAAAGCAACTCCATCCAACACTGCTGAAGAGCGTTGAGATTGGATTGTGTGAATAGGTGGTAAAGACTCAAGTGATTAGTCCTAAGGGTAAATCTTTAGTCAAGAAGAACATATCTCCACCGCACTAAGGCATGCACAACCACTGCAAGCTCAAGGTCGTGAGTTGGATAATTGAGCTCATAATCCTTGATTTTGTGAGACTCAAAAGCAACTACTCTACCCTCCTGCATCAACACACCACCAAGTCCTGCCAAAGAAGCATCTATGAAAACATAGAACAATCCTTGAGGATCTGGTACCATAAGAATAGGTGTTATCGTGAGGCATTCCATCAGTGTACTAAAATCTTGCTCACATCTATCTAACCATACAAATTTCTTCCCTTTCTGCTGAAGGGAAGTTTTGTGGTGCACAATCCGAGAAAATTCAGGTAAACAAATATCTTGTAATATCCTACTAAACCCATGAAGCTGCGCACCTCGGTCACACTAGTGGGTGCCAGCCAATCCATGATGGCTCAAATATTAGAAGGATCAACTGTGATACCTTCCCCAGAAATGATGTTCCCCAAGTACTGCACCTCTATCTGAAAGAATGCACACTTCTCCAAGTTCCCGTAAAGATGCTTTTCACGAAGACACTAAAAAACCTGGCGAAGGTTCCTCCTCGTGCTCCTCATGCGTACGTGAGTAAATCATAATGTCATCAAGGAAGATGAGCATGAAGAGATCTAGGAAATTCTTGAATACCCCATTCATCAAACTCATAAACACTTTGGGGGCATTCGTTAGACCAAAAGGTACCACTCTAAACTCATAGTGGCCATATCTAGTGTGGAAAGTGGTCTTATGAATATCTACCTTTGTAATCCTAAGCTTATGGTACCCTGACTTAAGATCTATCTTGGAGAAAATATTATCCTCCTTCATCTGATCAAATAAATCATCAATGCGTGGTAGGGGGTAAAAATTCTTGATCGTTACCTTGTTCAGCTGATGGTAATCAATACACAACCATAGAGACCCATCCTTCTTCTTCACAAAGATCACTGGTGCACCTTAAAGGGATACACTAGGATAGATTAGGCCCTTCTCTAGAAGGCCCTCAAGCTGTAACTTGAGCTCACATAGCTCAAGAGTAGTCATACGATAAGGTGCTCATGAGATAGGCTCTACACCTGGAACCAGATCTATGTGGAAAGCTATCTCACCCTGGAAACACATCAGTGAACTCTCTCAAGATGGGATGGTCATCAAGGGATGGTATACTAGAATCATCCTCTGATCTGTCACTAACTGTAACAACATCAATTGACAACCCCATCACGCACACTACTTAAGCTGCATAGCGGTGATGGTGCGAATGGAAATGGGCATCCTAACTCCTGATATCATTGACTACACTCCAAGATCATCTATGCAAGCAATAGTCTTATGGTAATAGTCCACTCTAGCTCTATGAGAAAAAAACCAGTCCATGCCTAAAATGACACCATAAGACCCTAATGGAAGGATTCAAAGATCCAAGGTAGTGGTGAAGGGTCCAAAATCCACTACACACAAATAAATAAGGAGTCTATAAAAATCTTGGCTCCAGAAGCCATCTCAACATCCCAACTATGACCCTACCTAACTACCACTAGCTCGTAACACTCTACTAAGGATGGTGAAATAAATGAATCAGAAGAACTGGAATCAAATAATATAGAGGTAGAAATACCACCAATACTATCTGGCATCTCAATCATGGTACTATAGTGCTCAGCTTGGCAGTTCTCGACCGCTGCGTAGATCCGATGACTCTGTGCCATATCTCCAACCGTAGGCTCTGAGATCCAGGTATTACCCTTGTTAGGGTTATGTGGGAAATATCTTCAATGATGTCCAACAACACCACATCCATAACAGCAACCTGATCCTCTCCTGTGGGATGCAGCTCCAGCCATTACTTGAGATGTCTGAGCAGTGGATCCTAACAATCTGGCTACAGACTGCTGAGGTCTCTGTTGACAAGCTCCTGCTGACTGAGCTCTTAGCGTGCCTTGTGTCCTAGTGGGGCCCCTAGGAGGAGGCCCCATACTCCATCCTCTCTGTGCATAAAACCTCTAAGGAGGTCTATAAGGTGGGAAGGTCTACTAGTGCTGTGGTGTCCTGAATGAAGCCTATCCTCAACTCTGTCCACCACGTGGATGAGGAACTGACCCCTTCGATCTGCCATCCTGCATCTTCTTGATACAGCTCTGAACTCTATCTCTAGCCTAATGTGTCTTCCCTCGTGTCTTTTCTGTAATATAGGCCTTCTCCACGACCTCTACTAATGTCTGTGGGCAGTGAATGTGCATAATGCCACCCAAATCCAAGTTCAGGCCTCAGATAAACCTATGAATCCATACTTGCTCAACCTGCATATAGGTGACATACTGGAGTAGGTCCCGAAATTGACCCTCATACTCAGCTACAGTCATCGATGCCTAATGGAGGTCGTGAATTTCATCTATCTGTTGCTGTATAAACCTCCTAGGCAAGTACCTGCTCCTGAAATGCTCCTTAAAAGCTCCCAGGTGAGTGTTACCAAATCAACATGGAGCTTCAGCTCCTCGTTCCTCCACTAGACTCCTACTCCAACCCTCAGAAGATGGATTGCAACATAAGATTTTGTGTTACTAGTATAAGGACAGAGCTTGAAGCATCCATTCAAGCTCACTAACTAGGCCTCTGCCTAAAAACCTCTTATATCACCCAAATAGTGAGATGGTCATAGCTTTAGGATCTCCCTGATATGGTCTTCCACTGATGTCTGACGACCCCTAGGCCTCTCTACCTACTCCTCCCACTATCTAGGGCTACGAGACCTGTCCCGATGACCTGATATCCTATCCCCATGTCCTCTCTGTAGTGATTCTGCCCTAGCCGACTCTGCGTGGAATTTCTCTACCCTATACTCCTCGGTATGTCAAGGGGATTCCTAATCCTCTACTGATGGCTCCATGCCATGCCTAGCAAATCATCCTCCCAAGGGCTCTCCATGTATAGTGGCATTGACATCCTGAAGCGTATGTAAAATCTGAGGTAGAATGGCTGCTACAACCTACTATGGCGGTGGTATATCTAGGTCTATATGAAAAGACCCCTCACCTAGTCCACGCCTCCTACGTAGATCGAGGTGAGAGTTACTCCATTATTCTAGGTCTTATTTCAGTTTTCTAAGTTTTCTAATTTATTCAATTATCAAACATTATGGTTTTCTAGATTAAAAGAACCAACTTTGCACTAGGTTAAATGTTCAAGTTTCAAGTTTTCTAGGTGTACCCAAGGGTCCAAGATTTAAACCCATAGCTCTGATACCAAGTGTAACGCCCACAAAAATGACATTCCAGGAACTCGATTTGACTAAACACTTAACACGAAAATGCGACCAATTTCTTTTTTTTAGGTTAGAAGAGAAGGTTATGATACAAAGATGCAGCAAGGGTACATTAATTGATAGTTCTATAGGAAGGTAACAAGGATTAGTTTTCTTATTTAAATATTTCCTTTTCTTCGATTAAGTTCATTCCTAACAAGGTTAACCTTATGCTAATTTATTAAATTCATTACATTAAAAGCTTAAAGATCCTTTAATAAATTTCTTACACATGCTAAGGGTTTAAAGAGGAAGAAACATTATACCCCCAGGTAATCAAAAGGCCCCACTCATTCTTCTACACATATCCTTAAATATTTTACATTAAACATTTAAAATATATAATCTTCTTAATAAAGGTAGGGTCAATCCTCCACCCTTGGATCAAATCCATCTTAGCCACTAGATCCTAGGGTTACCAACTTAGCCCTAAGAATCCTTAAGAAAGTCTATTAAAACATTTTCTCATTATATTCTCCTCATTTAGTCACATTTTCAGGTTAAGTGTTTGGTTGAAGCAAGTTCCTAGAACATCATTTTTGCGGGGCATTACAGGAATTTTGTTAGATGTTGTAGTTACAAATTCTCTAGTAGACATGTATGTAAAATGTCGAACCTTAAACAAGGCAAGTGAATTATTTGACAGAATGTTTAAATAAAATGTGGCTTTGTGGAAAGCTTTGACTGATGGATATGCACAAAATGGGTTTGTTGAAAAGGCTTAGAAAAGTTTCAAGAAAGTGCAATTGGAAGCTGTAAATAAAAATCCCACAACCTTTGCCAGCATCATCCCGGCCTATGTCAAAATGGGATTATTGAAGAATGGATGTATGATGCTGGAATGAGAACATGGGTAGATAAAATGGGAAATGTACACTTGAGGAGTAATGGAGTGAATGTCAGTGGCCCAGCACTTCTCATTGGCTCTCACTTGGATAAAGTTGTGGATGTTGGAATGTATGATGGATCCTTTGGTATCATATGTTCTCTGGATGTAATCAAGGCTCTCAAAATTAGTGGAAAATATAAGAACTTCCATGCCCACTTGAGGTAATAGAATTTATTGATGAGGAGGGTGTTAGGTTTAATTGCACCTTCTATGGAAGTGCAGCTATTGCTAGATTACTTCCAAAATATATTCTACTTGTATCAGATAAAAGTTGATTGACAGTTTAGATGCACTTAAAGCTAACAATTTTATATAGGAATAGAGGCAAGTACTTCTTCAAATCAAGTATGATCTTACCTCAGTGTGGGGTTATATTGAGGTTCACATTGAGAAAGGCCAACTTATTGAGGAACATGGAGTTTCCCCTAGGAGTTTGTTGTGGGAATAACTTGAAAAACATGATTAATAGTTACAGTGAATGGATCTCAAGGACATACACATACTATACAAATGTCAATGCATAATGATCCATTTCCAGTAGCTACAAAAGGCATTTTTTTCCTAGAGTAACTATGTAAATATCCAAAGGACCACTTGAATCAAGATATAAAATACAAATTTTCTGGAAAAGGAGTTTCTGATGGATCAATAGTATGTATTATTGGAGAAATAACAACATGGCCAAGTGCAAGCAATGTGATTCCTAGGTGGTTAACTTTTACAATGGATATTCATTCAAAAGTGGACACTATATGGGAAGTTATCATTTATGAGTTGATTAAAAACATATATAAATTATGTGATAAGAGATATGTTTCATGCTCCATTGAAATGAAGGATTCTTATTGTGAGGAGCACCTCATGTACTTCGGACACTAGTATTTATAGGCATTATAATTTATCTTTTATAATTTGGTTATAGATTTGTAATAAAATAAAAATATTAAAATATTAGATACTCAAACAGTTGGATATTTTAACCAGATGACTAGTGCAATTAATAAAACAACACCTCATGATTTTTCTACGGACTTAAAATTTTACCCTTAACCATGTTGCAACCAAAATGTCATGAATTTATAAACCCAAGGTGTCAAAAATTGGTGCTCTTGCCCATTGTTTTTTGGTGAGATATAGATGAGTTAACTATAACAACTATTTATGTGTACCTTGCAAAGTTAGAAAAATGTAATTTCCAGAGAATTGCAAAACAACACTTGGAGCCCCATAAAAGTGATGTCAAACATCGTATATGTTCCTTGTTATGTAGAGATTCACATCAAGCATTAGCTCAACCTTTTTTACCATTTGCACTCTCTTCGCTGCTCCTCTAGGATACCTATTACTCCATTTTTCACTTTTAGGGAGTTGATAAAACTCAAAAGTTTAATTTCATTTCGGCTCACCATTTGGACCCTGAGTAGCAAAATGCTTTCCCACCATTCACAACCCTCTATTATTTTTACTAGAAAATTTCTTGGAACCTTAATTCTGGGGAAAAATACATTCTTGGTTAGTTTTCCAAGGGGGATTTGTAGGCCTCTGGTCATTTTTGACTAAGTTAAATTAGACTAATTACGACCGGTGGCTCTGGAAACCTAGCTGCCCATTGAAAATGATTCATTAGTTTTGAATTATCTTAGTTCCTAAGAATTCGTGTTATATAGGAGGAGATTGAGGAATTTACTCATTGTGCATCACCTAATAAAATGTAGCTTTTGAATGCGGTTTCTTAGCCTCTGAGCCTAAATTGGGCATTTTTGCAACTAGCTGGAAATATGTAAAAAGAAATTCGTAGGACCCCAGTCAAGTTAGCAAACCATCATGGAAACTTGTTAACAATTGTAAATAACTATTTGGAACTTTATCTTGTAACTTATTATATGAAATTGAAATTTTTGTGTAATAGTGTTCACTCTCTTCCCTATCACTTTCTCTCTCCTAAGTTACGAAATGAAGTGAAATGAAATGACTATATGTCTCTAACCCTCTCTTTTCGAGTGAAAATTTATTATTATGTAAATGTAAAACTAAAAAATGTTAATTATGCTAGATGTAGTTGGATGTCATGTCAGTGATTTATCGTAAAATTTCATGCTCACATGGTCTTACAGGATGCAAGTATGATGGCGAAATGGCGTGGTTGTAAGTCAATGTGGATTATTAGAATTTATGTATCTTAATGGAAAATATATATGTATTTTTACGTTACAGTAAATTTTATTATTGGAATTTTTTAATATGTATGAGTTGCTAGTTTTAGGGATGTCTTGGGAAATGTGAATTTAACCGTAGGTGTCTTTTTTATTGAAAATTATGTTTTTAAAGAATAAAGGGGGTTGAATATATTTGTTAAATAAAATTGAATTTAATATATTTTAGTCCAATTCCATTGTGAAATTGATGATTAAATAATTGGTTTGTTGTGTTCCTTACCTTGAAAATGTAATAAAGAAATTTTAATGAAACAGTCAACCCTAGTATAATTTTTTGCATAACTATTCTTCCTGTGTGATTCTTTTAGCATAGGAAACTAAAAATTTAGAATGAACTTAAATATTTACACTTGATAACAAAATTCTATTCTAAGTAAATAAGATCATAAGTTTGATTTTATCGTCATGTATTGTATGATTAGTAAAATTGTTGTGAACCCACTAATTAGGAACGACATGGTAAAACTTTGTCTAGGGTATGTAGTCCCATCCTAGGATTGAATAGTTGTGTGTGTATTGAGGGGAATGTGATTTCCTTAAGGGAGTACTCTATGGGTAACCAAACTCCATAATGTAAAACCTTCTTAGTTGGGCACATGTGTAGGGTGACGAGTGTTAGGTGGGAAAGATCACCATTTACCTTTCAAAGTCACCTTTAAGAGTTGGGATCATAAATGAGCTCGACACCCAATATCAATTTTCATTTGGTTTTCTGGTGCAATACTAAGAATTAATTGTGAAACTTAGCAACATTTTAATGTATGATTAGTTTGTGAAAATGTAACCATAAGATGATGTTCTTGGATAAAGTTGAAATTTACTTCATTCTCATAACATGTTTAAACCATTTTGTGGTGAGAAAAAGGATGCACACTTATGTAAACTCTAATGTGATCCTTAGCCTATTAAATGATGTACTACTCTCTCTTTAGTTCTCTCCCAATTGTCCTAGTGTGTGCAACGAATGTATGAGGTAAAAATAAGTGGCCTTGTTCTTTAAGATAAATCCCTTAAGAAAAGGAATAGTAGTATCATGTTATAAAGTTATAAATATTTGCCCATATTATAAAATAAATTACACAATTCATTCAAAAGTCATCTAAGCCTAGATAGCAAAAAAACTAAAACCTCTTAAGTTGGATGTAAAATGAAACCTGGGAAACCTAAATCCTTAAACAAAAAAATGTGAATTTCACATCCTTCGTACAATTACACTTGTTTTGTTGAGTAGAGGAGGTATGATATAAGATACATATGTATTCCCTTTGGAGTGAAACCTAGGGATAATATCTAGTAGCCTTATGTGTATGAAAATAGTCTTGTTTGCAAATAAACACCCTATTAATGAATGAGTGAATAAAACAAGTCTTTGAAATATTTTAGATGATCCTTATTTAATGAGATACACTGTAAGTTAAATGTTAAACTATATAAAGAAAATATAGAAAAAGGGAATAGAAATGTATGATTCATATAATATGATCCTTTTTAGAACTTAAGTTAATGATTGAAATGTGATTATAATAAATGTGTAATCTTAGAAATATTATGATGTGGGAAGGCCTTATCCTATCTTATGTGCCTCATCATTTGAAAATTTTCCTTTATGTGCGTCAACATTTTTTCATGTTATCTATGTGGGTTAATGTTTGTTCAAATAGATCATGTGTTTTTACGAAGTCCTATGTGATCTCCTGTAGTGTCATGTGTACTACAATGTAAGTAAAAATAAAAAATCTTCCATTATTTTTATTGTTTTTTTTTTGTTTTTAAAATGTGGGTGTTACATTTGGTATTAGAGTGGAGGTTCATGATCTCGATCCTCTGGGATAGATTGGAGTTGTGATGGTTTTGCATGGTGGTGGAGGATATTGGAAGATTAATGTGATATATTTTGTTATGTGACCAATGTTGTAATTGTGATAGTATGAACACACTTCTTGTGCATGTCACTTAATGTGTATTTTTTATCCTGTTGATTTTCTTATGATGAGGGTATTCGATCTCCATTTTCGTAGATTCAATGAGTATTTAATGTGTGATGTGTCACCTTGTTTTGTGTGAAAATAATGTTATTGTGGATTTACAAGTGTTGGAGTGTCTTGTTATTCTGTGATATGTAGGTTTGATTATGTGTTGCATGACAAAATTTGTTTATATTGAATTAGATTTTATCATGATGTCACCACCGTATTGTGTTGAATCATGTGTGTCACCATGTTATATTGCAATTGATACCGTATTTTGTAATATTAGTCACTAAGTTCACCTTACGTATAATTTGTGTAATATTTGATGGTTCATGTCATGAATTAGGGGCATATGTTGATTGTATGACCCCTATTGTGCAATACTTGTAGCTTGGATGCATTGTGTGGAAATGTGATGTATTGTAACCCATGAAAGTAATGATTTTGCTATACCCTGTATATATACCATGTAAAATGCGTGAATCACCATTGTGTTAGTGATGTATTTGTGTCTTATGTTTTGCACCTTACACTAGACGACCCTAAGGGGAGCAATCACTAAGATTGTATGTGTGGAGAGAAGATGTGTGAACCATGTTTTCATAATATTGAATCGAATACGAGTTAGGAAGTGGAGTCTTATATAGACTGAAAACCCACTTCTTTCTGTTTGGTATACTTTGAGATTTCTAAGTATAATTTTCAATGCACACCACCTTTGGCTCAACTTATGTGAACTAGTGTTCCTTCTCTCTCCTATTGAGTTCTCCATTGAAAAATCCTATGTGATTTTTACTATGTTGAGCCTTGTGCGAGTATGGAAGAATGATTCTAGCAGAGATTATGAAAATTTATTATTTGATATGTTATTTGACGAGTCGAGGCTCAATGTCTGTGCTAGGAAATTGATGAGTACCTCTTTTATGGCCAGATGATGCCACATAGTGATTGTAATGTGCTACTTCTCTATATGTATTTTATTCATAAATTGATCACTATCTCTTTTCTTGTTAGAACTAATGATTTTCTTGATTGATTTGATCTTATATTTTTTGGAAATTTATGTGATTATTACACTAACATGAAGATTATTACACTAACTATGGCTATTTAGCCATTTGTTTTTCTTAGTTTTAAATTTATGTATCAAGTTAAAAAAATGTATAGCCTATCCAAGGCTTGGGATTTTTGCCACTTGGCATTTGAAATGGATTATTGTGTGTTTCTAATGTTGTAATGTGTTGGAAAAGGGTCATAGGATTCACCATGGAGTGGTTGAACCTATGCACCTACTTCATTATATGGGGGTAGGCCCAAGGAGTTACAGATAACTAGTGGGTTGTTGAACCACGAGTTATTATGTGACTTGGGTTACAGGTGTTTGTACTCTATGTGGCTAGGGTCATAGGGTGACCGACCTCTTTTGTGGAGCTAAAAGGAAAATTTATCATTGTTTTATTACTTCAAAGGTTTATGGAGATGTTTAGTGATGCTTTGGGAGGTATATGTAGTTATTTTGTGATGATTTGGGAGGTATATGTAGTCATTTTATGATGCTTTCAGAGGTATATGTAGTTGTTTATGCTTCTTTGGGAGGTGTATGGAGATGTTTTGTGATGCTTTGGGAAGTATACGGAGTTGTGTTGTGATGCATCAGGAGGTATATGGAAATGTTTGATGATGCTTTTCGAGGTATATGGAATTGTTTAATGATGCTTTAAGTAGTGTATAGTGTTGGAGCTATGATTTATGTATACTCATGTGAGTGTGGTTGTGTTTTGTGATGTTGAGGATTGATGCCCCTCATTAAGGGTATGAAATGATCCCCTTTTTGAAACTATATAGATACAGTTATTGTCTTGATTTGTGTGAAACTTTTATATGTGTACTTGTTGGGAATTTTATGTTGTTGTACTCTGCTTATGTTATGGGTAATATTGCATTGGGCATGTGTGTGATAAGTAGTATGTTGTGAGGGCTATGTATGTTATTTCCATGGTTTAGTTGAGTTCTTGTGATGTGATATAGTCCAGAAGGTACATATCATGATGTCTTGTGAACCATTAGTGTTGTTTTTGTCCCTTATGTGGTATTGTTTTGTCGGTATCTGTTGGGAACCCACAAAATAGGAAAACTAAATTTGTAATAATTGAAATATTAAGAGCTTGAGTTTATTGATATTATAAATGAAAAATATTAACAAAGTAATAATCTAAACTGAAAACTACCAATCTTACATGGAAGACTAAGAAATTAACAAACTTTTTCCTCTTCTTGTTTGAGGCATGAACCATTGATTGTTTCCCTCCGTGCTTATGAACATTGTCTTCTAACCTCTGCACTGTGTCTCATCAAGGATGATCCCCTTATAAGGGGATTGAAAGGTAGTGCCACCATGAAAAAATTAAGAAAATGTAATTAATTTTTAAAAAGGGGGGCGAATCATTGATGAAATTGAATTAGGAGTATTTAGAAAGTGTTAATGGAGTAGGTGGTGGAAGAAGTGGAGGTTGGTGTGTGGTATTGGATGGTCAAGGAATGGGAATATTTCAAGGCTCTCAACCATGTCATCTTCCTTGTATAATAATTCTTACACTTTGTTTGAGATCCATAGTCCAAAAAAAATGTTGAAAACCCAAGGTAACATTATAAATTTAGTATTAATTAGATAGTTACAAAATTTGAACAAATGAAATAATGAAGACAAATTCTCATGGGAGATGAATATGGAAGTGTACAAAAGACAGAGGTTTCCTCACACTAATTTCACACTATTTCACCTATGCAACAAATGGGTCTCACACTTTTAAAAATGTCCTCCCAAGACGTGACAAATAGGGGCAGGATTTATGCACATGTTGCATGTGGATAGTGCGCCCTATGCACAATTACTCGGAGGAAAAAAAGTATGGAAGGAGCTTATTTATCCCTCATTAGAGATATTCAAAAACTCAAGGTAGATTTCATGCATTTGTTTTGGAATTCTATGCTGATCTATTTTTATCTTAGGGATCCATTACGACACAATTATTATTTCCTTCAGGATCTTATTTATCCGTCATTAGAGATATTGAAAAAATCAAGGTAGATTTCATGCATTTTTTTAGGAATTCTATGTTCGCCTCTTTTTATCTTAGGGATCCATTATGACACAATTATTCTTTCCTTCAAGGTCCAACATTTCTACACCTTTGATCTGAGAATCCATGTGGAGTGATAGTACTAAATATTCCACCAAGTAAGGAAAAGATATTAAATATTCTAGGGTACTACAAGATGTTGGAGATATTGCAATTCCAGATATGCAAGAATGTTGTATAAATGATGATAGATTAATGAATTTTATTGGTGATTCTATAAAATGTGTGATGCAAGAGTTTCCTCTTTTGCCATTGGATATAGGTGGTGATCACTCAATATCCGACCCAGTCATTTGATTTGTTTCAGAGAAACTTGGAGGATAAGTGTAAATTCTTCATATAGATTCTCATCCTGATATATCTGATCATTTTGAAGGAAACTATTACTTGCATGCATCTTAATATACATGGCTTATGGAAGGTGGTTATGCAACACAAATTCTAGAGATGGAACACAACTGGATATTCATCCCAAAATAACGAATAAGGGGTTGTTATTAGATGTTGTAGTTGCAAATGCTTTGGTAGACATGTGCATAAATGTTGAAGCAAAATCTTGTGATTTGTTTGAACAAAATAGCATAAAAATAATGTGGTTATGTGGACAACACTGACGGTAGGATATGCACGAAATGGGTTGGTTAAAAAGGATGAGAAACTTTCAAGGAAATGCAATTGGCAGTTGTAAATCGAAATCCCACCACATTTGCACCCATCCTCCACCCTTTGTCAAAATGGGATCATTAAAGAATGGATGTAGGATGTTGGACTGAGAATATAGGTAGATAAAATGGGAAATTTACGTGGGAGGACTAATGGAGTGAATTTCAGTGGCCTATCACTTCTCATTTGCTCACACATGGATACAATTGTTGATGATGAAATGTATGATGGATCATTGGGTATCTTATGTGCTTTGGCTTTAATCAAGGCTGTAGAAATTAGTGGAAAATTAGAATAACTTCCACACCCAATTGACATAATAGCATTTATTGATGAGGAGGGTGTCATGTTTCATTCCACCTTCTTGGGAACTGAAACTATTTCTGAGAATACTTCCAGAAGATATTCTATGTGTATCATATAAAAATTGATTGAGACTTCAAATGCACTTAAAGCTAACAATTTTTATGGAACAAAGGAAATCCTTCTTAAAATCAAGTATGATCCTCTCTCAGTGTGGGGTTATAGTGAAGTTATCATTGAGAAAGGTCCAATTCTTGAGGCACATGGAGTTCCCCTATGAATTTTTTTGTAATAGTAGCACAAATGCGATTAAAAGTTATAGTGCACATATCTCAGGGACATCCAACTACTGTACCAATTTCAACGCATAATGATCCATTCCCAGCAGTTGTAGAAGGTATTTTGTTCTTGGAGAAAATAAGTAAATATCCATATGACCACTTAAGTCAAGATAAAAAATACACATTTCTTACAAAAGGAGTTTAAAATGGATCTTTTCTATGTACTATTGGAGAAATAGGAATGTGGCCAAGTGCAAGGAATATGATTAATGGGAAGATGAATTTTATAGTGGATATTCATGTAAAATTTTACATAATACAAGAATTTATCATTTCGTTGTTGACAAAAAGCATATATAAATTATGTGATAAGCGATCTGTTTCATGCTCTTTTGAAAGGAAGGCTTCTGATTGTGTAGAGCACCTCATACACTATGGACACTAGTATTTCTAGGCATGGTCTCCTTTCCTTTATCTTTTATAATTTTCATTTTATTTTTTTATTCATTTGTAATAAAATAAAAATATTCAACTATTATATACTCAAACAATTGGATATTTTAACTAGACGACTAGTGCAATCAATAAAAAAACACCTCGTGATTTTTCTACCGACATAAAATTTGACCCTCAACTATGTCGCGACCACAACCTCTTGCATTGATAAACCCATGGTGTCAAAAATTTATGCTCATGTCCATTGGTTTTGGCGAGAGCTAGATGATTTAACTATAACAATAATTTCTATTCTACCTTACAAAGTTAGAAAAATGTAATTTCCAGAGACTTGTAAAACAACACTCAGAGTAACGTAAAAGAGATGTCAAGTGTCATATGTGTTCCTTATTATGTAGAGAGTAACATAAAGAATTATCTCAACCTCGTTTAACTATTTCTACTCTCTTCGGCACTCATCTAGGATCCTTGTTACTCCATTTTTCTCTTTTAGGGAGCTACAAAAACTTAAAAGTTGGGTTTCATTTCAGCTCACCATTTCGACCATAAGAAATGAAATTATTTCCCTCCTTTACAACCATCTATTATTTTTACTATAAAATTTCTTAAAACCTTTAGTTTGGGGGAAAACACATTCTAGGATAGTTTGGCAAGGGAGTTTTGTTAGGCCTCTTGTTGCTGTTGACTAATTTAAATTACAATGATTATGACCCGTGGCTCCAAAAACCTAGCCGGAAATTGAAAACCATTTTGTAGTTTTGAATTATGTCAGTTTCAATGAATTCCTTGTATATATTAGGACAAGGAAGAATTTACATGTTGTGGATTTCCTGACAAAAGGTAGCTTTTGAATGTGGTTTCTTAGCCTTTGAGGCTAAATTGGGTGTTTTTGCAACTAGCTGGAAAAATTTAAAAATAAATTTGTAGGACCCCAGTAAAGTTAGCAAGCCATTATGGAAACTTATTAACACTTGTAAATAACTCTTTGGAACACTATCTTTATGACTTGTTTTGTGAAATTGGACTTTTATAAAAATAGTGATCTCTCTCTTCCCTATATCTTTCTCTCTCCTTAGTTAAGAAATGATGTGAAATGAGTATATATCTCTAACCATCACTTTTCTAAGTGCAAATTATTATTATTATTATGTAAATGTAAAACTAAAAACATTAATTATGCTAGATTTATGTGGATGCCATGCTAGGAATTTTTCATTGATTTCATGCTCACAGGGTTTTGTAGGATGCAAGTACGATGGTGAAATGGCATGGTTGTAATTCAATATGGATTATTGTAATTTATGTATGTTAATGGAAAATATATATGTAATACTGTGTTTTATAGTAAACTTTAGTATTGGAATTTTGTAATGTGTATGAGCAACTAGTTTTAGGGATGCTTTTGGAAATGTGCATTTAACCATAGGTTTCTTTTTTATTCAAAATTATGTTTTGAAAGAATAAAGAGGGGGGATTGAATATATGTGTTAAATGAAATTTTATTTAATATCTTTTAGTGTCAATTCCAGTGTGAAATTTATGATTAAATAATTGGTGTGTTATGTTCCTGACCTTTAAAATGTAGTAAAGAAATCTAAATGAAATAGTTAACCCTAGTATAAATTTTTGCATAACTATTCTTCTAGTGTAGTTCTTTTAGCATATGAAACTAAAACTTTAGAATGAAATTAAATATTTACACTTGATAATACCTTCCATCTTACGTAACTAGGAGCCCCATTGTGAGTTTGTCATCATACTATATGCTTAGTGACATGGTTAAATTTTGTCTTGGGTTTGTGGTTCCCTCCCAGGGTTGATATTTTTGTGTAGTAAGGAGAATATGTTTTCCCTAATGTCATACACTATGGGTAACAAAACTCCAACATAGTGTAAAACCCTTTTCGAATGACACATATGTTGAGTGGTGAAGATCGTCAGAAAACCTTGGAAGCCACCTTTAAGGGTTGGGATGATAATTGAAATCAATACCCAATATCATTTAGCATTTGGGATTAATGGTGTAATAATAAGGGATTTCTATGAAACTTGGCAAAATATTAAGTTATGATTAGTTTGTGAAAACGTAACCTTAAAATGTTGTGCTTGGAAAAATGTGCAAATTAGATCACTCATATAATGTGTTCAAACCATTTTTTGGTGAGGAAATTGATCCACGTTGTGCAAAATATAATTTTAACCTTAACCTTTAAAGGATGATCTTGTAATGCACACTCCTCTTCTACGCTGTTTGAACTGTGTTATCAATTTTGAATTGATTATAATCGTAAACCCTAATGTTGTATCCTAGTAAGCACACAAATAAAACATGTGGGACATCTAATTACTATTGTTTTTTGGTTATCTTTTTTATTGTATGGGCATATTGTGTACTTGAAGGGAAATTAACAATAAGACAATTAGCTAGAACGATCACCTTGTTATAAATTGATTGTGATATCAATACTCCTCGATATCATGTTTTTATAGTTAATCTAACACTATGACTAAACACACAAACATTATTGCACATTGAACCTGCAAATATGAATAGTTTAACAACATTAATTTATTTTGATATGGGAATCAAAGGATAGACATTACTGGAACTAAACGGATTAAATTTTGATAGAAATTCAGTATGGAATATAATGATGTGTTGTCAATATAAATATATGTTGATATTTCAAATTATTCTCATAGTGATTTTTATTATGATGTTCAAAGTATTTTTTGATTTCCTTGATGTTGGAGAATTGCCAAAATTGTGAATGAGTGAAAGTATTGCTTAAATTAGATGACTCGGTTGGTTTATGATCTTAATTGCAAACTGATGTATCAGTGGAATCAAAATGTTGGAAATCAAGAGTAATTATTGAATCACTTGGTCTTAACAATAGTATTTATGACATTTTATGTTGAAATTGATATTTAGATATAAGCATTTTTTTATTAGTTCTATATCACTAATATGGCCACAAGGCCAAAATGGTATTGTGTGACTTTGTAGGTAATTATTTCACAACAATAAAATATGGGGGGTAGGAGACCAATAATGAAGGAATGTGGGATATTGGCAACTAGTCACCATGGCAACTTGTGTTTTGTTGTGTGTGTCTTGTTGTTATTACGAGGTCCCCATAGGGGGGATTACCTCCAATTGTGACCAAGGGGTTTTGCGTGTTATTCTTTTATTTTATTTCCTTTATTTAATTTTAGTATGTGATTTCATAGTGATGTATTTCCCTTTTATTAATTATTTAATTTGTGCCTAGATTAGTAAATTAATCATGTTACTAAACTAATTAGGGATGGAATAATTTTTTCATTTATTAGACTAGACGGCTCTTGCTTTTTTGTGTTGTAAGTTGAGTTCTTGGGATCTTGAGTGTAGTACACTCTACCCCTTCATGGAAATTTTAATTTTTCCTTAAGGACCAATTTTGAAGGCTTGTGGGACCTGTGGATTGGGGGGTCAAAAATAGACCCCATTAAGTGTTTTGTAAGTCAAAAAGTGACATTTATTGAAATTTTATTACATGGGTCCTTAATTTTTTTCTTAGGGGATGTAGGCTTGGATTTGTGTGTGTAAGTAATTTGTCATTTCACTCACCCACCAATTTTATGTGCATTGGGGTTGAGGTTTGACTTGTAATGTGGAGTTGAGGATGAGTGATGTGGCATCCTTCATAGAGCCACCTCACCCTCCTCTTCCCTTTTCCTTTATATGCATGTTTAATTGTTGTTTTAAGGGTTACTTACTCTTTTTTATTATTGGATATGCTTCTAATTTTGAGAGATCTTGCTTGAGAATGATGAATGGAACTTGGAGTGGATGGTGTTTGCTTAGGATTTTCGAAGGCTTGGATCTTGTTTTTGATTGATACTCTTCATTTTTAAGGTAGATCTTCACCCTTATTCCTACCTTGCTATTTCTATTATGCTCATATGTGTTGTTGATGATTTCTTATTGCTCATGACTTTGGGAAATATATTTGTTTCTTAGGTTGTGGGAGAAATGGAAATGGGGGTAAAACTTAAAGGAGGCATAAGATAAACGTAATTGGTATTTTTAGGAGGGAGTTGGGTTGGGATTTCCACATTATTGATAAATATGAATTGTGTTCATATTATTTTATTGAGGGAGGCATAAGAGTGTGCTTATTTCTTGAGGGAGGCATAAGAATGGTATATATTTTTGGACGGAGGCATAAGAGTGTTGTGTGAATTGTGGTGGAGTTTTTGGAGGCTTATAGGTGGACACCCAAGCCCTTTGGAGGCATAACAATAATCCCCATGTTCCTTTCTCCTCCTTAGCTTTAGAATGAAGCCTTTTTGTTTGGATGTGTGTTGGTGTTGTTGTAAAATTAATGTTGTGTTGTTGCATCAAATGTCTTGATTAAATGTGTATGTGGAAGCAATGTTTTTGAGTTACCATGGTTTTCTAAATAATCATCATTGCTTCATTGTTGGGGCTCAGGGGCCAATGAGGAAGAAGGCCTGTCTCCCTCATTGGATATTTGGTTAGGTAGAGAGTGTTTACTATTCCCCCATTTTGTTGTGTGCTTGATTCTTGGTGAAGATGGTGGAGTTCAATGGAAGAAGTGCTCTTGTTGGAGAAATACATGTGGAGTTACATCTTTTGCTATTATGATCTTACTACTTATAAATTTTATCAATAGTGCAGTGCCCCATCTAAAATAAATAAATAAAGGAATAAATTAAATTAAACTATAAAATAGGGGGATAATTGAATGTGTTTCGTGGGAAAGTAGGTGGGAGGTGGTGTGGTATAGGAGTTGTCAGTGGAGCATTAAGCCGTTAATACCTATCATCACTTACAAAATGATACACATACTTATTGAGATCTATAGACCTTGACCTCGATGGGACCCAAGTTAACTTTGCAGATTTAGCAGTATTTAGATATTGGCACCGATGGGAGTGTTGTGGAGATGTGGGGTAGTATGGTTGTAATGCACAACTATATCATTTTTATATTTTTATCTTTTAGAACCAAGTAAACATACCCACACAACCACCATAGGTTTACTTGGCATGCACACTTTTAGGATGTGTCAACATATGAGCATAGGAATAGGTAATTGACATCCATCAAAGCATAATGAAAATCTGATGTATTTTCTAGTGCCCAAGTTAATATGAATGAAAAATGTGGGAGCATACACATGGCATATGAACTGTTTGATAGAGTCTCTTAAAAAAACGTGGTTTCATGTAATGCTTTGGATGCAAGATTTTCACAAAATGTGCTTGCTGTAAAGACCTTTGAAACTTTAAAAAAAATGCACTTTCAGGTTTAAAACCAGATTTCGTCCACCTGTACCAGCGTCTCCTAGCCTGTGATAAAATAGGATCTTTGGAGCAGGGTTTGGAAGTCTATAGATTTCCTTCAAAACATAAAAGGTAGAGGAATTTTGTCATATTTTATTTTTTCTATGGTCCTGGTAGGCATATTTGTAAAATGTTGTAGTGTAGACAAGTACATGCACTATTTTTCAGAATGTCTTAAAAGGACGTGGTTTTGTTAACAACATTGACAGCTAGTTATGCACAAAATGGGTTTGTTGAGAAGGCTTAAAAACTTTAAAGAAAAGGTAACTACTAGGGGTAAGCCATTTTCCATAGTTGTTTCCAATATCCTTCCTATGTTGTGTCAAATGGGGACATTGGAATAGGTTAAATGACAACATAATCATGTGATCTAATGTTCTTTCAGCCTCTTCATTATCACGGGACCGCTTAAGCACTTAAGTTGGTAATTTGGGGCTTCGAACATGCCTCGAAAGTTTTGTTAGGAAGGATAATAGCTTTTTAAGTTGTTGCAGCCACATTGGATTGGATTTGTTTTCAATGCGTATTGATTTTTTATTATAGAAAGCCTGATAGTTGTGAGGGATAATGTGTTGGGATGACAACATGTATTATGTGGAGAGATGATTTTAAGGAATGTTTGTTGGTTTAGTGGAGCTAATCATGTTTTCTTGTATTGCTCATACATGGCCTTAGATGTTTTCATGAATGGTACAAAATGGAGAGGTTGCCGAAGAATGTGAACTATGTGGCAGAATGCTAAAAGAGAATTTGGGCCTTATGGAATGTGTAAGAACCCTCTTGGAGCAACTCTTTCCCTATGGACATTAATATTATCAGGTATGGTCTCCCTTACCTTTTCTTTCATATTTTTTGTAATTTAGATTCTTCATTTGTAATGTGATAGAAACGTTAAACTAATTGATAATGTGACAAATGGATATGTAAGTAAATGTAAATAGTGTAAAGAAATATAACTACACCGTGTAATGCTTGAAACCGATTTACAATTTAAACATTAATTGTGGTTGCTACCATAACCCTTTACGATGATACTTGAATATGTGAATTAGGTGCTCACATCTAGTGGTATTGGCGAGAGTTAGATAATGTCATCAAATCAAAAAATTCTTTTACCTATCATTTAAAGTTAGGAAGAGAAAAATGCAATTTTCCAAGACTCGCAAAACAACACTCTGAGCCATGTAAAATAAAATTAAAACATCATATGTGCTCCTTGTTATGTAAAGAGTTACATCATGCATTAGCCCAACCCAGTGTACCTGTTTGCGCTCTTTTTCCCGCTCTCTTTAAGCCATGTTACTCAGTTTTCTTCTTTGAAGGGAGCTGTTAATAATTCAAAAAGGTGGATTTCATTTCGAACCTTTGTTTTCTACCTGAGCAACGAAATGCTTTCCCTTGAGCTAACATTTAATCATTTTGCAACTTGGCCAATTTCTATCGATGACCCAAAAAACTAGTTGCCAATCGTAAACCCTTCACTAGTTCCGAATTTTGTTGGTTTCTATGAACTCTTGGTATATAAGTGTGCACGTAGAATTTTAACCATGGTATGTTTGTTCATCAGACGATAAAGTTTGAAACTGATTTTTTAGCCTCTAAGCCTATTTTGAACGTTGTTGTCGCTAGCAAGAAAATGTAAAAGGAAAGTTATAGGACCCCTGTCGGGTTGCTAAACCACTGTGGAAATATTTGACACATGTAAATAATTGTTTGAAAAATCCATAGTGTAACTTGTTGTGTGAAATAAAACTTTGACAAAATGGTTTTTCTCTCTCTCCTTTCTCTTTCTCTCTTCTTGGTTATGAAATGAAGTGAAATGAAATGATCTGAATTCATGTTTCTAAACCTTTTCTTTCGAATGTAAATTATAATTATTATTATTTGTAAATGGGGAGATAAAAAACATTAATTAGGCTAGATTAGGGTGGATTCCATGCCACTGATTTATCATTGAATTCATGCTCACTTGGTTTTGTAGGATGCAAGAAAGATGGAAAAAATGTGATATGTAATTCATTATTTCTTATTGTAATTTATATAGGTCATTGTAAAATGAATATATGTATAATAAAGTATTTTGTTACAAAAAAAATATATTTAAAATTTGCTAATATGTATGAGATGTTATTTTTAGGGATATCTTAGGAAATGTGAATTAATAATAGGTTCAATTTGATTTATAGTTGTGTATGGTAAAAGGGTTTGATATATATATATTGTAAATGAATTTGAAGTTAATTTATTGTAATGCATTTTTTAGTGTTCAATAAATGATTAAATAATTATTGGGTTATATTCTTACCTTGTAAATGTAATAAAGAGATTCAATCGAAACACTCAATACTAGTATAAGATCTCTGCGTAACATGTCTTCTTGTGTGATCCTTTTTACCATAGAAGAAATTGAAAACCGTAGATTGAACTTAAAATTTTCACTCGATGGAACCTCCTAGTTTATGTAAAAAAGAGCCCAAGGATGGGATTATCGTCTTAGTCAGTGTGTTTAGTGACATCGTCATAAACCCGACAGTTAGAAGCAACATAGTCAAACTTTATCTAGAGTAAGTAGAGTTAGCTCTTCCTCCGTATCCTTGTGGATTACCTTGTCTTCCGAAGATAGATTTAGAATTAAATTTCTTCATCAAATGAATTGTTTGTGGGATCCAGATGACATCATGGAGCTAGGTAAACAGTTCTTTTTTCACTTAAAATCTTTTTAATGATTTCTTTAGATCCTCTCAGCTAAATGTCTTATCTTTGGCTAGTGTTAATATAATTCCTTGATATTTTACAGAGGGTTATGGGTTAAATATGTTTTTGAACCTTAATCTAATCTATAATAGGGCGTAAATCTTGAGTGATAATTGAAATCAAAATAAACCTTATTTGATTAGGAGGTTAACTTGTGGGTCATGGGTAGTTTATAATGCTTCCATTCCTGTACTTCTTCAGAAAATAAGGCAAGTACTTTCGTAACTATTTTTTTATAAAACAATGCTAATATTGAGAACATAATGCGATGTAAGAGTAAAGCATACAAAAGTGAAATGAGATTTGAGGTTAGTAATAATGTCATTCTTGGAGTCCTTATGACTCAATTATAATTTTCCTTGTGTTAAAAAGAATATGAATTGCCTTGGTGAGATCAACTTCAAGAAAAAAAAAGATAGTTATAAATCTAAATAAAATTTCTTGACTTGGAAATGTTGAATGGATTCAACAATTTATCAAACTATATTAACTATGGTAGGGAAATAAAGTTACCATGATAAAAATAAAATTTTCTAGAAAAATGTATCTCGAATCTTAATATCCCTTAAATCCTAAGTTTTCTTTCTAACTTCACGCCAGATTCACTTGTGTAGCAAGGGTAAAAAATGTAGATATTGAATAAAGGTTTGAGAATCATATTCTTAACATAAGAACAAGATAATTAAATACTTTATATGCATTTGAATTATGCCAAATAAGTATGTAAGTTATGGAAATTTCGGTAAAGGATAAAAATCCAATTTAAATTGGTCGAACTGTAATTTAAATGTGGAATGAACTTAACTATATGTTGGTGGAATAAAGAGAAAATTATCCTTGCAAAATAATGTTCTTGGAATGTTAATTGTAACTAAGATGCACTTAAAGAAATGATGTGTTGTGTGTTTTCCAACCATTGAGTCCTTTTCTTGTGGTTGGGTTATTGCCAGCATTTGTTGATTGGGGAAAGTGTGGCATAGACTTATATATGGTGTTGTCATGTGTCTAGGTGAGTCGATGACTTATGTAAGTGTCGTATGTGTTGTTGAGTTTTTCTTTTGGAACCCTTGTGGCGTTGTGTAGTGAGAAATGTAAGTAAAAAAAAAAATCCTCTTATTTTACTATTGTATTTGTGTGTGTAAAATGTGGGAGTTACATTTGGTATCAGAGCGAAGGTTCATGCTCTTGAACCTCTAGTGCAAATTGGTGTTGTAATGGTGTTGCATGATGGTGGTGGATATTGGAAGAGTAATGGGATATAAGTTTGATGTGAACAATGTTGTAATTGTGATATTATGAACGCACATGTTTTGTATGTCACTTAGTGTGTAATTTTTGTTGTGTTGATGTGTTGGAGATAATATTATTCTCCCTCATTTTTGTGGATTCAGAGAGGAATTCACGTGTGATGTACCTCCTTATTTTGTGTGAAAAAGAATGTTATTGTTGATTACAAAGTGTTGGAGCATTATGCACTATGTGATATGTAGGTGTGCTGATATGTTGTATGACAAGATTGGTGTAAAGTGAATTGGATTGTACCGTGATGTTGTCATCGTGTTGTTATGAATTGTGTGCATCATCATGTTGTTTTCAAATTGAATATATGTTGTAAAGTTAGACATTATGTTCCTCATACGTATAATTCATGTAATATGTGATGGTTCATGTCATGATTTAGGGGCATATGATGAGCGTACGATCCCTATTATACAGTGATTACACTTTTATTACAGAATGTGGTAATGTGATGTATCATAACCCATGAAAATAATCATTGTGTTTTACCTTGTATATATACCATATGTAAGATGCTATGGTTGATTTGTGTGAATCACCATAGTGTTAGTGATGTAGTTATGTGTTATGTTATGGACCGTACACTAACCGACCCTAAGGAAAATTGGTAAAAAGTTTATGTTTGAAGTGAGGAAATGTGTACCATTAACCAGTCACTTGAGTAGAGTACAAGATATGAAGTGGAGCCTCACATAGGTTGAAAACCCACTTTTGTTCATCTAGTATGTGTGGAACTTTCTCAATGGGTGTCATGCATATTGTGTTTCGTAAACACCTTAGGCTAAGTAGATGGTGAATCGTACTCTTTCCTATGTCCTAATATGGTTATCATATGGATTCAACCTATGTGATTTTGACTATGTTGAGCCTTGTCAAAGTGGTCACGAGATGATTGAGATAGAGATGATGAAATTTGTATTATTTGATATGTTATTTTATGAGCTTAGCCTCGATGTTTCGAATTCTAGCAACTCATTGAGTACCCCCCTAGTGGCCATATAATTCCACGTAGTTATTGTAATTTTTTATTCTTATACACGTATTTTATTCATAAATTGAAAAACTTTCCCTTTTCCTAGAACCAACAATTTTTTTTGACTAAAATGTTCTTATATTTTGGGAATTTATTTGGTTGTTTCACTAACATTTGGATTTTGCATTGACCATGGCTAATTAGCCATTTTTTTAATTTAGTTTTAAATTTCGTATCAAGTTTAAAATTTTTATAGCCTAGCCCAAGGCTTGAGATTATTGCCACTTGGCATTAGATATGGATATTTATGCTGGTTCTAATGTCGTAACATGTTGGAATAGGGTCATGGGAGTCACCATGGAGTGGCGGAACCTACGGACCTACTTTGTTGTATTGGGGTACGTCCTAAGGAGTTATAGATAACTAGCGGGTTGATGAACCACGAGTTATTATGTCACTTGGGTTAGAGGTATTTGGACAGTATGTGCCTAGGGCCATAGGGTGACTGGCCTCTTTTGGGGAGCAAAAAGGAAAATTTATCTTTATTTTATTACTTCAGAGAGGCATAAGAGACTTGATGGAAACATAAGAAACTTGAGGGAGGCAAAAGATATTTGTGTGGATGTCATTGATGCTTTGGAAAGTATATTGAGTTGTTTTGTGATATTTTGGGAGGTGTATGGTTTTGGTGTTATAATTCATGTGTACTCTTGTGAGTCTGGTTGTGTTTTGTGATGTTGAGGATTGATGCTCCTCACGGTTGGTATGATGTTTATTCCATGTTGATCCTATATAGCTACAATATGATTTTGAGTTGTGTGAAACCTCTTTATGTGTACATGTTGAGAATTCCATGTTGGTGTTATCAGCTAATGTTACAAGTTCCTTTGTGTCAGAAGCGTGCGTGACAAGTATTGTGTTGTGAGGGGTATGTATGTTCTTTTCATGGTTTGATCGAGCTCTTGTGATCTGATACAATTATAAAAGTATGTAGCAAGATTTATCATGGGTTGATTGTGTTGTTTTCAGACCTTGTGTGGTATTGTGATGTCAAATTTTTTGGGCACCCAAAAAAATAAAATATAAAATGAATAAATAAAATGAAATCCTAAAACAATGAAACATTAAGAGCTTGATCTTGTAAGTACTATGAAGGGAAATGAGTAAACATAAAATAGGTAATGAGGTAAACTCGAAATGCTAATCTTCACAGAAGTCTAATAAATTTTCAAACATGCCTTATCCCTTATAGTCGCGCTTTTCTAGATGTATCATTCACTGGTGACATGAATCTTCGATTGTTCCTCATTTCTTATAAGTACCCTATTATAACCTTAGAAGTGCATCACATCAAGGACAATTATTTTATAAGGGGAGAGAGATGTGATTCCCCATCTAAAATAAATAAATAAAGGAATAAATTAAATTAAACTGTAAAACGGGTGGGACAATTGATTGTGTTTAGTGGGCAAGTGGGTGGGATGTGGTGTGTTCAAGGAGTTTTCAGTGGAGCAATCAGCCTTTCATAACTTCCATTGCTTGCACAATGATACACGTACTTATTGAGATCTATACACCTTAACCTCGATGGGACCAAAGTTAAATTTGCAGATTTAACAATATTTGGATATTGGCAGTGATGGAAGTGTTATGGAGATGTGGGGTAGTATGGTTGTAATGCACATCTATTTCATTTTCATATTTTTGTCTTTTAGAACCAAACAAACGTACCCACACAACCACCACAAGTTTACTTGGCATGCACACTTCCAGGATGTGTCAAAATATGAGTACAAGAATAGGCAGTGGACATCCATAAAAGCATAATAGAAATCTGATTTTTTTATAGCTTCTTCCTAACCTACGCTGAAGTGGGGGATTTTTCAGATGACGTATTTTCTAGTGACCTAGTTAATATGAATGAAAAACATGGGAGCATACACGTGGCATATGAACTATTTGACAGATTATCTTAAAAAAATGTGGTTTAATGAAATGCTTTGGCTATAGGATTTGCACGAAATGTGCTTGCTGTAAAGGCATTTGAAAATTTTAAGAAAATACATTTTCTAGTTTAAAGTCAGATTTCATCCACCTCTGTCAGCGTCTCCCAGCCTACGATAAAAACAAGATCTTTGGAGAAGGGTTTGGAAGTCTATATATTTGGTTCAAATCATAAAAGATAGAGGAATTTTCTCATATTTTGTTGTTGTTATGGTCCTGGTAGGCGTATTTGCAAAATTTTGTAGTTTAGAAAGGTACATGCACTGTGTTGGTGTAAAATTTAATTTCACCCTATTTGTTCAAAACATCTCTGTCTGCATGGTTGAAGTATTTCTTGTCTCCCTGTATTGATGCATGAAAGATTTCTCCTTAATTTGGTTGCCATGGTCAATCCTTTCCTTTGGTTGAAGATCACATTAAGTCTAAGTTTTGTTTATCGTTTCTCTATCCATGAGAAATAATTTGTAATTCAGGTGTGAATTCAGGGTTTCCCCTTCCTTCTATTTTTCCACAATCATGTTTTCCCTATCTAATTTTGTCCCAACATCCATGGAAACGTGGTCCTTTCTAATTGGATGCCACCCAACGAGTCTTTTTGGTGAAACTTGTCACATTTGTCACATTTGTAAAAAATGCCAAATTGGTCCCGCTGCCTAGAGAGTTTCGGATTGGCTATTCAACAAATATGAAGTGGTAGGGAAAAAGTCTTATATTGATCCCAAAGAAGGACATGTGGTAGTTTTTCAAGTTACAAGCGGGGAGGTGGGTCACCATAGCATTTTGTAGATATTTTTCTCTTTATACGAAGGAGTGAAGTTATGAAATGATCCGCAACTCTTCCGGGGCCCACATCAAGAGTTAAAAGCAAAGAGGTGGGTCTCCCCGGGGCATTATAAGTCTCTCATTCCCACTTCAACTCAATTTTTGTCCATGTGTAGGGCCTGTGCTCATTTGAGAATTCATCTCTTGGTTTGACCTTTATAGTTGCACCAAGGAGACATGTGGAGGTTTCTGCTGGCCTTGCCCATACTTAGAAATTTATTCATGCAGCCGGTGTAGCTTTATCAAACCATGGACACGTGGAGGGTCCACACTCATTTGAGGATCTGCCTTTGGGTCTTATCTTTACAATTGTGTGAAGGAGACATGTGGAGGCTTCCACTGGCTCCTCTCCATACTTATAATTTTCAATGGCTAAGAAGGTTTTCTCAGACCCTAGGTACATGGCATCTTCTACTGGTCCTTAGATTCTTTTAACAAATTTTTCGGGCTGAGACACATGGTGAGCCCATGCTTGTTTGGGGACTCCGCTTTTGGGCTCCATATCAAACTACGCTTAAGAAACATGTGAAGGGTTCAGTGGCTAAAGGAAACTTTCTTGGGCTAGGACATGTAGAGAGCCTATACTCATTTGAGATTCTACCTCTAATATTCATCTTTGAAGTTGCACTGAAAAAACATGTGGAAGTTTCTGTTGGGCCTTCCCATACTCTGAATTTTCAAAAACTGATGCAATTCTCTAGGGTCCTGAACATGTGGAAGGCCCGTATTCATTTGGGAACCTTCCTCTAGACTTCACCTTTGCAGTTGTACCAAGGAAATATGTAGAGGTTTCCACTGACTCCTCTTTGCAACAAGCTGACTTGGAATCAAAACACAGGTATGTAGGAAACATGTGGAGGCTTCCGTTGACTTCTCTTTTCACTTATCTGAATTGGACTCGCAACACACAAATGTAGGCGTCCATGTGAGCATACTCATTTCTCAAGGTGTATTCTCAAGAGTGAAAAGGATTGCTTATCAAATCCAGCCATATGGAGCCACTTGAAAATGATTAAAAAGGGGATTTCTCACATGATAGAATGATTAAGAATACTGTCAAAAATTATGATATGGCATCCTAGTCATAGTTGAGGGTCTGAGAAATGTGATCAGTTCATGATTTATCGACCTGGAAGCTTTGGATGTAAATTTTTAAAATATCAATTTCTGAGACAAATTTGTAACAAGTAAAGAATTCCTTAAATATTTTTATTTTTGAGGGGAAACATTCGGATGAGTGAACAAGTGAATTGTATAAATTCAATGAGAATACTTTGGAAATGGTCAGAGGTTAACTTTTTCAGAGAAATTTTGAGAGAAACAATTTTCCCAAGATACCATCTGAGAGACCAGTTCATTTTCTTGTGTCTTTAGATTCAATCACGTTAAGGTGGTTGCAAGTGTACAACCATAGAAAAGATCTAATATTGTTTAATAAACTTTCCCTTGGTGTTGAATCAGATGAACTTTGAATGACTCTGTGTTGATCATGTGCATTATTGTGTCTGCTTCTATTTCAAAATTGTTTCAAATAGTTTTTCTTGTTCCTAATGGAATCTTATGTTAAAATCTCTCTGAGTCACACAAGATCTCATTTGTGTGTTAGTATTATGGCATTTGGAATTTCATTATGATAAGAGCCTTCATCTAGTAATGAAATAAACAATTTAAAATCACTTTTATCTCACTATGTTGATAAAGATTGTTTGTAAGCCTATGATTATAACTTAGGCATGACGAACCAGTGATTTCTAGCATTTAATTGAGTCTTTAGCATGGGCCTTTGTGTTCAATTCTTGAAGAGTTTGTGAAACCATTCATCTCTGGGCCTCCATTGATGCACACCTTCAGGTTGAAGGAATATCTTAGATGTTCTGAAGCATTTTGTGTGTGATTTTACCATTATTTGTAAAGGATCTCAAAGATCTGGTATAATCTGCTCTATCTTAAATAACTTCCCACCAATAAATTTCTCAAATAATGAATCCTACATGAACTACCCCTATTTTTACTGTGTATCCACAAATGAACAAATTCTAGTGCCAAAGTATGTAGGGACAATCAGGATTCAATTATTATCTTTAGTAACCCAAAACTTTGTCCAGGAAACATCTCCACTCTCTAGTGTGATAACTCACGAGAGTTAGATTGTGTTGTATTAATAATATTTCCTCAAGGTTCTCATGAAAATTGTGCAAAGAAGGATCTCTTGATATCCTTCGCCAACATGGGTTATAGAACGGGTCCTCTCACCCTGGTTGAAGGAACAACCTATAGTAGTGAGGGTAGATCAAACCCTCTGTGAGGTGCTATCCACTTCTCCAATGCTTGAGTGACAAAGAGTCAGCTGAATCTCATCCCTGGCTACAAAATGACTCATATCATGGTTCATATGTCTTTAAGCATCCTGTCAGTTCTGTGATGCTACACGGCCCCCCATACGAGAATCAATTTGGATACGAACACCAAATTGGTGTCGTTTTTAGGGATTATTTGAACTCCGAGACCTATTTGTGTAGCAACAACACTGAATTGGTTCCGTTGACATGGATTATTTGAACTCTGGGACCTATTTGTGTGGAAACAACACCAAATTGGTGCCATTACCAGGGATTATTTGAACTTCATGACTTATTTGTGTGCCAACAACATCGAATTGGCACCATTGTCGAGGATTATTTGAACTCCGGGACCTATTTGTGTGGTAGAAACACCGAATTGGTGCCGTTACCAAGGACTATTTGAACACATGTGTACACATACCGACCTTGATAATGTTTCTTGCTTGATTTAAGTACAGATACGTTATTTTAATGTCATCCTTTATTTAGATCTGTAATATTTGTGTAAGATTACATGTTCATTATGCAATATTTCCAATTTGTAGTGGTTATTGCACTAAATTTGCATAAATAGTGATAAATTTGGGTAAAGGAAGGTTAGACTTGTTAATATTTTAAGAAATTGAGCACTGATAGACACTTTGTAAGCTACTTATAATGAATCTGCACAACTAAGGTGAAAATCCTTAGTGGCGACTCCATGTTTAATAGAAATTTTGAATAATTACCAGTGCCTTGACCTGTGTCAAGTTAATTTTTTCATCAATCTATGTAAAGATGGAAGGAATAAGATTTGTCTTCACTAGGGACCCTACTAGGAAGCTATTTCCAGAGCTTGGAAAAGAGAATTCAAAAGGAAAACATGTCTGGAAAGTTATTAGAGATCAAGAATCACAAAAGGAGATATCAGTCCTGAAGGGTGACCAATCTGTGGTTGAAGATTACCATACGTCTTCAAGTGATTTTGAATCAGGTAATCTTTATGTAAATTTGAATTCCCCAACTTGAGAGGGGCCATCATTTGTATCTAAAAAGTGTGCTTCTTAGTTTTCCCCTATTTATTCCAGGGTTAATAGTGTTATCCAAGAAGCTAAGTCATTAGAGAATATCTATTTTCATTCCCTATCATTCTATTTCCCCTGTAAGATCACCCCCTCAAGGAAATATGGACCGACCTCCATCTAAACCTCCATTTGTTGTCAACACTTTTGGACCTATAGATTTTAGAGGTATGAATGTATATCTTAATATAGTGCCACAAGATGTCAGAAATAGGTTGCCAAAATTTCAAGGGAATAATGCCATCACTGGTGACCAGCATTTAAAACTATTTGTCAATATGATGGAAGACTTTGAAATTGAGTTTGAAGACATGTATATAAAATTGTTTGTTCATACTCTTAAGGAGGATGCACATGACTGGTATAAGGCTTTACCAGATAATTTAATAGATTCATGGACCGAGATGAAAAGTTCCTTTCCATTGCAGTATGGGGATAAGATAGATCCTAGGTTCCTTGTATCTGAATTTGAAAATATAAAGAAACATCGAACTAAATTTTTTCATGACTTCAATACTAAGTTCAATAAGACCTTTAATAGGCTACATGTAACCCTAAGGCCAAGTAATGTTTCTTGTTTGATAAAATATTATGATGTTTTTAATAAGAAGGTTACTTATTGCTTGAGAGATAAGAACCTAGGAACATTGAGGCTGGATTTCACCATGGCCATAAAATAGAGAATAACATCAAAGAATTTGGAAAGACTTCTTAGAGGGAAGGTGTTAAGTTGATCAATCCTGAAAAAACTCAGTCAAGAAAAATTGTGGATCTAGAGGAGGTAAAAAATTTGGCGTGAGCAGTTAAAGAAATATCCTATAAACTAGCCAGAGTAGAAAAGGGGATAGGACAAATTTCCCAGGGTTAGCATAATCCACATGGTCATAAGAGGTCTTGAAATCATCCAAGATGTGATCATAGACCAGATGACAGAGGGAAAGGACTCATGGGATAAGTCCACAAACAACCTCAACCTAAGGAGAATAGACTGGTTCTTGATCCTTTTGACTGCCAAGGTTGGTGCTATGGAGGAGGCCAATGTTATTGAGTGGTGTGATAGTTGTTTCCTACCACACTCCCCATATGATGTAGATCAGGAACTTGAGGAAGATGTTTATGATGAGAAAAATGATGATGTGTGCATGATGGAATGCCCTACAAACTCATGAAAGGGGGAAACCTTAACTGAATTGATAAGTTCTAGAACTACTGAAGATTTCTGGGATAGCGTCCATTGGGTACTACCTCTTCCTCCCATTAATTCTTTTTAAATTGATATGGTGCAATAATTTGATCCACCAAATCATGATTTTGAATACTTAAAGGCTTTAAAGATTAAAAATTATGATGGAGGGATCCCTTCCGAAGAGGACAAGCAGCTATTGATGAATGTAATAGTTTCCCAGGGGAAATAACATAACACCAAGAGTAAGGCTATTAAAGGGGGAGGGCCACAAGCAAAGCCAAAATTTCTAATCCTCACAAGTATCCCTAAGGAGACCCCTAAGAAAGATACATCTGGAAAAGGCCTAATTTCCCTAGATAAAACCTGTGCTCTTGCCCATGCCTAGAATCTAAAAACTCCAATACTATAAGATGAAAATGTGAATCTCCCTCCTAACACTTCCCTACCCAAAAATGTTCCTTGTGGCATAGCCCAAATATTGAGTAAGATCAAGGTCACTATTCCCATTTTTCTCAGGATCCCAGAGCATAGGAAAATGGAATTCGAATATTTAGGATTTAAGTAAGAAAAGATTACTTAGGGAAAAAGTGTTAATAGTATAGAGGTTCCTCCCATTATTGTAGAATAAGAAATACCACAAGCGTTGCAGGAACTGGGTGAATCATCTAAGGTATATTTGGGAAATTCTATGGTTGAGTCTCAGCTTAATGTGGATCCGTTTCTTACCACTTCGATTATTAAAGAAAGGTTAGTACATAACTGGATATTTGACTCAGGAGCCTCACGTAATGTAATGCCTCTTGAGGTAATGAATGAGTTAGATATTAAGATAACAATAGCTTTTGGGAAATGTACTGCCATGGATTCAAGAGAAGTTCCAGTAATTGTGTATGTCAAAGGGTTAGTAGTTCAATTGGCTACTTTTCCAGGAAAATGCTTAACCATGAATGTGGTTATTGTTAATTGTCCTGTAAAATTGGGGATGTTATTATCTAGAAAGTGGACAGCTAGTGTGGGTGGAAGTGTGCAAATGGAAATTTCTTATGAAACCATACCAATTGAGGGAAGCTTGTGAAGTTATATGGTGAGAAGAAAATGTTATATCGCATTGAGGACCCTAACAATGCTTCTTGTGAAGTATTGTATGCAGACATCGATGTTGACAACTTTGTGGGTTATGGTGATTTTAAGGAGCTTAAAATTGATGAGTGCAAGTAGCCCAAGTAGATTGGTTCTCCCTAGACTCTGAATTTTTATGGGGTTTGTTATAGATCTGGAAAGGGTGCAAAGGATAAACCTAAGAGAATATGGCTAGGTAGAATTTTGGATCGAGAAGAAAAAATAAGAAAATGTCTAGTTGTTAAAAAAGTATCAAGACTTCTTGGCTTGGTCGTACTAAGAATGGCAGGCAATTGAAACATTTCCCTAACTGATTTCTCAAAATCAAGACATGAATCATTATATAGTTTACAGTCTTTTGTTTTTTCTCTATTTTCACATTTTTCCATTTTGGTTTTTCCTTTTCCTTGGTGACAAGTTTTTGTTGGTTTCTCGGTTTGTCTTGGGGGATTTACTTATTATCTTTCTACTCTACAAGAATTTTTTTACTTCGTTTCCCAATGGATTTTTGGCACACGGTATAGTCTATTGTTCTTGTGGCACTCACAGGGAGTGCCCATCCCTGAGTCAGAGCTGATGTTGGTGCTCAATTTAATTTCATCATGTTTGTTAAAAACGTCTCAGTCTGTATGGTTGAATCACTTTTTGTCTCCCTATATTGATGCTTGAAAGCTTTCTCCTTCATTTTTTTGCCATGGTCAGTCCTTTCCTTTGGTCAAATATCACATTGATTTCATGTATTGTTTACCGTTTCTCTGTCCATGAGAGAGAATTTGTAATTCAGGTGTGAATTCGGGGTTTCCTCTTCCTTCTATTTTTAAATAGTCATGTTTTCCCTATCAAAATTTTTCCCAAAATCTATAAAAATGTGGTACTTTCTGATTAGATGCGGCCCGATAGGTCTTTTTGGTGAAACTTGTCACTTTTTTCACATTTTTAAAAAATGCCAAATTGGTCTTGCGGCCCCGATAGTTTCCGATTTGCTATTAAAAAAATATGAAGTGGCAGGAAAAAATTCTTACTTTGACCCTGAAGAAGGACACGTGGAAGTTTTTTGAGTTAAAATCGGGGAGGCATGTCGCCAGAGCATTTTTTAGATTTTATTCTTTTTGTACGAAAGAGTGAAGTTATGAAATGATCTACAACTTTGTCGGAGACCACATCAAGAGTTAAAAGTAGAGAAGCGGGTCATAGGGGAATTTTGAGACTCTTAGGCCCACTTCAACTCAATTTTTTTCCACGTGGAGGGCCTGCACCCATTTGAGAATTCACCTCTCAGTTTGACCTTTGGAGTTACGCCAAGGAGACAGGCAGAGGTTTCCACTGGCCCTGCCCATACTTAAACATTTTTTCATGCGATCGGTGTAGCTTAGTCAGACCATGGACATGTGGAGGGCCCTTGCTCATTAAAGGATCCACCTTTGGGTCTTACCTTTACAGTTGTGCCAAGGAGACACGTGGAGGATTCCACTGGCTCCTCTCCATACATAGACTTTTCAATGGCCGATAAGGTTTTCTCAGACCCTAGGCATGTGGCAGCTTCTGTTGGTCCTTTGATTCTTTCAACAAATTTTCTGGGATGAGACACGTGGTGAGCCCATGCTTTTTTGGGGTCTCTGCTTTTGGGCTCCATATCAAAAATGCGCTGAAGAAAGACGTGGAGGCTTTCACTGGCTCTTTTTTTATACTGAGACTTTTTTAATGGGTGAAGGTACCTTTCTTGCGCCCAGCGAATGTGGAGATCCTACGATCATTTGAGGTCTCGCCTATAAACTCCATCTTTGAAGTTGCACCAAAAAAACACGTGGAAGTTTCCATTGGGCCTTCCCATACTCTAAATTTTTAGCAACCGATGTAATATATTCTCTAGGGTTTTAAACACATGGAATTCCTACACTTGTTTAGGAACCTCCCTCTGGACTTCACCTTTGCAGTTGTGCCAAGAAGACATGTGGAGGCTTCTGCTAACTTCTATTTGTACGTGGCTGACTCAGAATCACAGTGCATGAATGCATGCATCCATGCGAGGGCACTCATTTCTCAATGTGTAATCTCAAGAGTGAAAAGGATTTTTTGTCAGATGCAACCATATGGAACCACCTGAAAATGATTAAAAAGGGGATTTCTCACATGAAAAAATGAAAGAATGATTAAGAATACTATCAAAAATTATGATATTGAATCCTAGTGATAATTAAGTGTCTGAGAAACATGATCAGTTCATGATTTATCCACCTCACAGCTTTGGGTCTAAATTTCTTAAACATCACTTTTTAAGACAAATGTGTAACAAGAAAATGATTCCTCGAATATACTTCTTTTTGGGGGGAAAATTTGGGATGAGTGAGCTAGTGAATTTTATAAATGCAATGATAATACTCTTGCAAATGGTCAGAGGTTAAATTTTCTAAGAAAGTTTGAGAGAAACCATTTTCCTAAGAGACTGTTTGAGAGACCAATTCATTTTCCTTTGTCTTTGGATTCAATCATGTCAAGGTGGTTACAAGTGTACAACCATTGGCAAACTATGATATTGTTGAAGAAACTTTCCCCTACTGATGAATCTAATGAACTTTGAATGATTTTGTGTTGATCATGTGCATTATTGTGTTTGCTTTTATTTCAAAATTATTTCAAATAGTTTTTCTTGTTCCTATTGCAATCTTATGTTAAAATCTCTCTGAGTCACACAAGATCTCATTTGTGTGTTAGTATTGTGCCATTTGCAATTTCATTATGAGAAGAGCCTTCATCTGGTAATGAAATAAACAATTTAAAATCACTTTTCTCTCACTATGTTGATAAAGATTGTTTGTAAGCCTATGAGTATATCTTAGACATGATGAACCACTGATTTGTAGCATTTAATTGAGTCTTTAGCACGAGCCTTTGTGTTGAATTCTCAAAGAGTGTGTGAAACCGTACACCTCTGGCCCTCCATTGATGCACACATTCTAGTTGGAGGAATATCTTGGATATTTTGAAGCATTTTGTCTACGACTTCCCAATATTTGTAAATGCTCTCAAATATCTGGTATAATCTGCTCTATCTTTCTTAACGTCCCACTAATAAATTTCTAAAAAAACAAATCCTACATGAACTTCCCCTGTTCATTGGTTTATTGGAGCTAATCGTGTTTTCTGGTATCATTCATACATGGCCTTAGATGTTTTCATGAATGGTACAAAATGGAGAGGTTGTCGAAGAACGTGAACTATGTGGAAAAATGCTAAAAGAGAATTGGGGCCTTGTGGAATGGGAATGTACCCTCTTGGAGAGACACTTTCCATATGGACATTAATATTGTCAGGTATGGTCTCCATTACCTTTTCTTTCATAATTTTTGTAATTTCGGTTCTTCATTTGCAATGTTATAGAAATGTTAAACTAATCGATAATCTTACAAACGGATATGTAACTAAATTTAAATAGTGTAAAGAAATAGAAGTACATTGTGTAATGGTTGAAACTGATTTAAAATTTAAACATTAATTTTGGTCACTACCATAACCCTATACGATGATACTCGAATATCTGAATTAGGTGCTCACATCTAGTGGTATTTGCGAGAGTTAGATGACGTCTTCAAATCAAACAATCCTTTTTCCTACCATGTGAAGTTAGGAAGATAAAAACATAATTTTCCAAGACTCACAAAACAACACTCTGAGCCACATAAAAGATAAGTCAAACATTGTATGTGCTCCTTGTTATGTAGAGAGTTACATCAAGCATTAGCCTGACCCTATGTGCCCGTTTGTGCTCTTTTTACTACTCTTTAGGAGCCATGTTACTCTATTTTTTTCTTTGAAGGGAGATGTTAAAATTGAAAAGGTGGCTTTCATTTCAAACCACTATTTGGTCCTCGAGCAATGAAATTCTTGACCACCTTCACAAAACTCTAGTATTTTTACTAGAAAATTACCTATAACCTTCAGTTTAGGAAAAACACATCCCAAGTGAGTTTGGAAAAGGGGTATTGTAGGCCTCTGATCGATATTTGACTGGGTCAAATATACTCAACTATGACCAATGGCTCCGGAAAACCTGTCGCCGTTTGAAATTTGTCTTCTAGTTCTCATTTCTGTCGACTCTGTAAATTCACCATATATAGAGGAACTTCTAGAAAATTTCTTGTTTCACGTTCTTTCATCGAACCTTAGTTTTGGAGGTGGTTTCTAAAGCCCTCAAGCTAACTTTTAATTATTTTTCAACTAGGCCAATTATGACCGATGGCCCCAAAAAACTAGCCGCCAATCGTAAACCGTTCGCTAGTTCCGAATTATGTCAGTTCCTATGAACTCTTGTTATATAAGTGGGCACATATAATTTTAACTGTGGTGTGTTTTCTCATTAGACAACAAATTTTGAAAGTGGTTTCTTGGCCTCCTATCCTTTTTTGAACGTTGTTGTAACTAGTAGGAAAATGTAAAAAGAAAGTTGTAGGACCCCTGTTGGGTTGTCAAACCACCGTGGAAACTTTTAACACATGTAAATAACTATTTGAAAAATCCATATTGTAACTTGTGTGAAATAATTTTTTTTGAAAAAATGGTGTTTCTCTCTCTCCTTGGTTACGAAATGAAGTGAAATGAAATGAAATGAATTCATGTTTCTAAACCTTTTCTTTCGAATGTGAATTATAATTATTATTGTATGTAAATGGGGAACTAAAAAACATTAATTATGCTAGATTGGGGTGGATTCCATGTCAGCGATTTATCATTGATTTCATACTCACATGGTTTTTTTAGGATGCAATAAAGATGGTGAAAAGGAAATGTGTAATTCAATATTTCTTAATGTAATTTATATAGGTCATTGTAAAATGAATATATGTATAGTAAATTCTTTTGTTATAGAAAAGTTATATTTGAAATTTGCTAATACGTATGAGATGCTATTTTTAGGGATATCTTACGAAATGTGCACTAATCACAGGTTCAATTTGGTTTATAGTTGTGTATGGTAAAAGGGTTATATATATATATATATATATATATATATATATATATATATATATATATATATATAGTAAATGAATTTGAAGTTAGTTTATTATAATACATTTTTAGTGTTCAATAAACAATTAATTAATTACTGGGTTGTATTCTTACCTTGTAAATGTAATAAAGAGATTTAATCGAAACACTCAACCGTAGTATAAGATCTGTGCATAACATGTCTTCTTGTGTGATCCTTTTTACCAGAGAAGAAATTGAATACCGTAGAATAAACTTAAACTTTGAACTCGATGGAACCTCCTAGTTTAGGTAAAAAAAAATCCCAAGAATGGGGTTATCGTCTTAGTTAGTGTGTTTAGTGACATTGTCATAAACTCGATAGATAGGAGTGACATGGTGAAACTTTATCTAGAGTAAGTAGAGTTAGATCTTCCTTCGTATCCTTCTGGATTACCTTGTCTTCCAAAGATAGATTTCAAATTAAATTTCTTCATCAAATGAATTGTTTGTGGGATCTAGATGACATCATGGAGCTAGGGAAATACTTGTTCTATCACTTAAAATCTTATTAATGATTTCTTTAGATCCTTTTAGCTAAATGTCTTATCTTTGGCTAGTGACAATATAATTCCTTGATCTTTTATGGAGGGTTATGGGGTGAATATGTTTTTGAACCTTAATCTAATCTATAATAGGGCATACATCCTGATTGATAATTGAAATCAAAATAAATCTTAGTTGATTAGGAGGTTAACTTGTGGATCATGGGTAGTTTTTAATGTTTCCATTCTTGTACTTCTTCATAATGTTAGGAAAGTACTTTCATAAATCTTTTGTTATAAAACAATGCTAATATTGAGAACATAATGCGATGTAAGAGTAAAGCATACAAAAGTGAAATGAGATTTGAGGTTAGTAATAATGTCATTCTTGGATTCCTTATGACTCAATTAGACTTTTCCTTATGTTAAAAAGAATATGAATTTCCGTAGTGAGATCAACGTTGAGAAAACAAAATATATTTATAAATCTAAATAAAATTTCTTGACATGGAAATGTTGAATTGTTTCAAAAATTTATCGAACTATATTAACTACGGTAGGTAAATAAATATATCGTGATAAAAAGTAAATTTTCTAGAAAAAAGTATCTTGAATCTAAATATCCCTCAAATCCTAAGTTTTCTTTTTGACTTCACACCAAATTCACTTGTGTAGCAAAGGTAAAAAAATGTAGACATTGAATAAAGGTTTGAGAAGCATATTCTTAACATAAGAACAAGATAACTAAGTATTTTAATTGCAATTTGAATTATGCCAAATAAGTATGTAAGTTATGGAAATTTCTATAAAGGATAAAATTACAACTTAAATTGGTCGAACTGTAATTTAAATGTGGAATGAACTTAAGAATATGTTGGTGGAATAAAGGGAAAATTATCCTTGCATAAGAATGTTCTTGGAATTTTAATCGTAACTAAGATGCACTTAAAGAAATGATGTGTTGTGTGTTTTCCAATCCTCGAGTCCTTTCTGTGTGGTTGGGTTATTTCTAGGATTTGTTAATTGGGGAAAGTGTGGCATAGACTTGTATATGGTGTTGTCATGTGTCTAGGTGAGTCGATGACTTATGTAAGTGTCGTATGTGTTGTTGAGTTTTCCTTTTGCAGCCCTTGTGGCATTGTGTAGTGAGAATTGTAAGTAAAAAAATTTATCCTGGTATTTTACTATTGTATTTTTGTGTGTAAAATGTGGCCATTACAAATAGTTATTGAATTTAATCTCATTCATTCTTGGAAATGGTTTATTGTGAATTACACTACTTCATAGGAATGTGAACTTTGAAATAATCTTATAAGATAAATTAAGCTCTCACAAATCTAAACATGTATTTAGGAGTTCATTGTTTATATATTTATGCTCTTGGATTGGAAATAATTGTTGAATAATTTCATTATGGACAATCCTTGTTTACTAGAAAATTGAACTAAATTTCATGTAATAATGGTTGTTTCACCTTATCAAAACTAGATGTGTAAAAGGATTATGTATGATTGTATTATTAATAAACTCTCTACCTTGTTGAAATAGGATTTGATCAAAATAAATTAATCAACCACAACTAATTATACCTTTAAGATGGTTGAATAAACGAAATGAGAAGTGATAAGTTTTATATCTTTATAAATACAAAATTGTGCACTACTACTTTGCCTAGGTGCACGTAAATCTTACCCATACAAATTTATAAATGTGACATTTATCCTTCCACATCATTTGTAATTTTCCAAATTCAATAAGAAAAGTTAATTGCTAAATGAATGCATATTGTTAATATACAATAGTTATATAATGATAATGTACAAGGGTCTTTTTTCACAAGCCATAATTTAATCATATGATTTTAATTACATGTTATATTTATCAAATACTAATAATCATGATTTAATACACACACACACACACACACACATATGTAGTAATACATATATGTTATTTATATATATATATATATATATATATATATATATATATATATATATATATATAGTAAGTGGTAGTGGTTGAAACTATTATTAAAATGCTAAAGCACCATATTCAGCTAGTGTAAGAATGTTGTTTTATTAAATAATAAGAAAAAATATATATGTTTTTTGGCCATGTCTGGCTGTAGACTCTCCTTGCATAGGTTGTTAAATAAGAATGTGGTTGGGGGGAGGGGAGGCAACCCCACCCCCAACCCATATACTTGTATATGGGGTGGCGGTGAGGTTAGTACCCCTCCTCCCAATACTCTTGAACCCCAAATAATTTGCATAACGCACCTCCCTCCTTCCCAAAAAGTTTACAATAAACTTAACTTAAGAAAAATCCCTCTATGTATTAAAAGAGACCATTTTGAGGAATATGCGGCCTGTGTAATCTTGTGACCGCATTTTAGTGTTATTGCCTTTGCATTTCTCTTTCACAACCGTACACACACACACACACACACATGTAGTAATACATATATGTTATATATATATATATATATATATATATATATATATATATATATATATATATATATATATATATATAATAGTAAGTGGTAGTGGTTGAAACTATTATTAAAATGCTAAAGCACCATATTCGGCTAGTGTAAGAAATGTTGTTTTATTAAATAATAAGAATATATATATATATATATTATATGATTTTTTGGCCATGTCTGGCTGCAGACTCTCCTTGCATAGGTTGTTAAATAAGAATGTGGTTGGGGGGAGGGGAGACAACCCCACCCCCAACCCATATACTTGTATATGGGGGTGGCGGTGGGGGTTGGCGCCCCTCCCTTCCAATACTCTTGAACCCCAAATAATTTGCATAACGCACCTCCCTCATTCCGAAAAAGTTTTCAATAAACTTAACTTAAGAAAAATCCCTCTATGTATTAAAAAGAGACCATTTTGAGGAATATGTGGCCTGTGTAATCTTGTGACCGCATTTTAGTGTTATTGCCTTTGCGTTTCTCTTTCACGACCGTACACAACACACACACACACACACACACACACACACACACACACACACACACACACACACACACACACACACACACACACACACACACATTCTGAATCTTGTTTTATTTTGAGTTTTAATTAAAAAATCTATATATAAATATATATACCTACACACACACACACACACACACACACACACACACACACACACACACACACACACACACACACACACACACACAAGCTTTTTTTTTTTAAAAAATATTTAAAAAGTTACTTAGGGTTTGGGGGTTTTGCCCAAAAGAGTATACACACAGAGTATACACTTTGAGCCTGCAAGTAAAAAATAAATAAAATACATCTAATAACAAAATACAAAAGAGAAAAAAATATGTAAAAAAGGGAAATGAATAGATCCATGTCTTATAAACAAAATTAAATCAAGAAGAGATTCCATGTCTCTAATGGCCTCTATGCCTTCATTCTCTCCTTCCCACCTTCCTTCACTTACAAAACAAACTAGAGAAAATGAGGATAATAAGTTGTAGAAATAAATATATGGCTTTCCATAAGGATATCTAGGGTTACTTTTGCCAAACCTAGATCTAAGGGTTGAAAAATATTGGATCTAAGGGTGTAGGATGAACCCTACATCACTTAAGTGATGTCGGGGTATGTAGGTGGGATCACTTAAGTGATATTGGGGGTATGTATGTGGGAATGTATTAAATAAAAAGGTGCTGTGTGTAATGTTAAATGGGTAACTAAGGGGTTAGCACAAGTTGGGCACACTTGACCTTTTAGAAATAAACTAATATTAAGGTGCATTACTTTGAGCTATAGGATTTCAATTGTGCTTAATTAAATTGTAAATTTAATTGTCTTTAAATTAATTAATTTAAAAGGGATTAATGGATATTGGGTTTTGAAAAGACAATGAAGATTATTTAACTCAAACTTGGGAGCCTTGTTAGAGAAAAGCGTTTAAAATGGAATTTTAATTTTGAAAATTGGGGCAATCTTAATTAGTTTATAATTGTTTTTCTGATGCCTTGTACTTGTGTGAAATTTTAGAATCCGGATTAGATTAAAGCTCAGCTAATGACTTGTAACCTTTAAAAAAAATCATAATTTTTCCCGTTTGCTTTCAGGTTTCTCAGGGTTTTATGTGGGTATTACAAATTTACTTTGTCTTGCTTCCCCACCAATCCTATAAGGTAATGGATACTCGATGTGGAACTATGTGATCATGTTCTTAGAGACAAATCCCTTAAGACAAGGACTAGTACCTCATGAGGATACAAATGGCCTTTTTCATTAATAGGTTACACAATTCATTAGATAGGGTATATGAACCTAGTTAGGAAGAAATAAAACCTCTTATATCAGATGTAAAAACGATACTTAGGAAACCTAATCTAGAAAAAAAGAAAATAAAGTAAGTACATTTCCATGTTTAGATTCATCTAATCCTAAACTAATTGTTGGAGAATAACTATAGTAAACTTATAATTGATGTTTGGCCTTACCAAGTGTAATTGTGGGATGTTATTCCATAAGAAATTGAAACATGATCTTCCTTGTAATGTGGTTTAACCCTCTTGTTGTGGATAAATAACATATTTCGTTTAATACGTATTTTGTACTAAATCAAATATCAAGTTATAAATGAGTGAAAGAAACACGGCCCTAAATCCTTAAACAAAAAAAATGAACTTACCATCCTTTGGACTTATACGTGTCTCATTGTGTAACAGAGGCATGATATAAGATCAAGATGTATGCCCTTCGGAGTGAATCCTACAGATAAAACCTTGTAGTCATGTGTGTATGTATATAACCTTGTGTGTAAATAAATAACATTGTAACAAACGAGTGAATTGAACAAGTAATTACAATAATTGTAGATAATCCTTATTTAATGTGATACACCAAAAGTTAAATGTTAAACAATATAGAAGATATCTAGTAAAAAAAGGAAAAAAGAATGTAAGTTTCACATATTATGAACGCTTATAGAACTTAAGTTAAAGACTAAAACATGATTGTAATAAATGTGTAATCCTAAAAATTTCGTTCCGTGGGAAGACCCTATCTATAAGTTTTATACAGTAGTTGAACCATTATGTTGTGCCTTGTTCTTTGAAACGTGGTCTTGATGTGCAACATTTTTTCTTCATGTCATCTATGTGGGTTAATGTCACGTTAATGTTTGTGCAAACATGTCATGTGTTGTGCGTAGTCATAAGTGATCTTCTATAGTGTCATGTGTACTACAATATAAGTAAAAATAAATAAATTTGGTATCTTTAATGTTGTATTTGTGTGTGTAAAATGTGAGCATTACATTTTTTTTTAATTTATAATTATTGTATTATATTGGATTAGGTGTTACGTGTTTATTATTCTCTAAAGCTTTTAATTTAAGACTCTAATTTTATTGAAACAATTATTAAATGGATGGCATTCAAATTTTCCGGTAAAATTTCTTTGGTGTTTGATTATGTACTTTACTCTATTGTTCTTATTTAATGCAAAATTAGTATTTTTGTTTGTTTTTTTGAGTTTTTATAAATGTACATTTTCAAAGTGACTTGTGTTCTTAGACTAGTAGGGATTAGTCAATAAATTTAATTCATTTCTCTTTTTTGGTCATTTTGATAATGTATCTATTTATTTTGTTACAAATTGTTGTGAAAAATGTTTTTGCAATCACGTTGTTGGGTTACACCTCAATCGATGTTCACGACATCTTGCAATGCTCCTTGTGATTTTCATATTCACGTTCTCCCTCATCGTATCAAATCACATTTTGTGTGCATCCATGCAACTCTTCCGTTTTTGTTGTTCTCAACTCTTCATTATTGATATACAGGTCTTGCATGCGTTCATAGTAATGGTCATTCCATTTGTACTCTACTCGCACTGATTCGTGGTTTTCAATATCTTTCAAGTGTTTGTTCATGGTTCGTTGTTCGGGTTTTCAGCCCTTGCATGTATCTTTGTAGGTGCTTTACCGCTTCACGTTTCAGATCTGAGTTCGTTCTATATTGGTTTTGAGAGTTTTTAAAAGTGTGTTCTTTCCTTCAAGGGCCAACTCGACCATAGCTCACCGAGATGGGAGCCGAGCTGCCCCCAACTTTCCACTTCTCCAACTCTCCCTTGTACTTTACATCTTGGTCTTCTACATTTCTACTTCGGTGGCTTTAAATTTTGCATAGGATTTAACACTCTTCGAACGTTGTATGCTCCATATTGCCATTCTTGCTAACTTCTCCTCATGCCTTGTTTCTGAAACTAATTACACTAACCCACTTTCTCATCCATTCAAGTTTTGTATCGGTCTCCTATATTTACATATATTTTTTCTTTGGAGATCATCAACTTACTAGTTGGTTCTAACTCTGGTCAAGGTTCTGCCTAGCCCAACCCCTCTGCAGCTCTACATTGCATCTTGTTTCATCCCCTTGATCCGTGTCTTACTATCTCCCTATGTCCCTTACTTGTAACCTGTCATACTCATGCTTTGTGTTAGTTGTCACTGAAACTTGCATTGTTTTGTCTTTCGAATTTGTATTCTGTTGAGTTTTTCATGCCCAACTCGTGCATCATGCACTCTTCTTTGAAGGTAACACCGACCCCCTGGCTCGTGCTTTCCATTGATACATGTTGCCGAACCTGTCTTCAGCACTCCCTATTGAATCTCCAAGTGGCACCTCGGCCTCAAACAACTCGTTCCTATAATTTACTTTAGTTTATATTTGATTTTATTTGATTTCATATATCCCTTTAAATACCTGTGTGTGATTTGGGCTATTGATTAGTACGAGAGAATGAATATGAAAATTTAATAGAATCTTCCAATGGAGATTTTGGATTATGTTATTTCCAATTTTTCGCTTTGGAATCTTGTCATATTTCATTTATTATGTAGGAGAATGAATGCAATATTGTACAACCATCAATAACCACCGTACAATATTTCTTTGGTATCGACCCTGGACATTAGTATATACACTGAATCATTTGTATTTCATGTGCACAGGTGAAGATGTATATTTACATGTTTCTTTGAATGAAATGAATGACATTAGATTGGAGTGGTGTTTTCGGCTTGATGCTTTGTGTATCTTTTGCGAATACAAATACAAGCATATGTTCGTATGTAATTTTAAATCTTTTTACTAGAATAACTGTGAAGATGAGTGCAGTTAACATTGGTGATTATAATGGATGGTTTAGATTGTGTTAGTGTTTTACAAGGTAAAAATATGATAGTTTTGTCATTTAGTACGATGCACATGCAAATGAGAATCAAGTTATTGATATATATGTCTATATATGCAGTATCCTCCATCATGTTTGGAGTCTGATTCTAAGTCCTCTGCACATATTGAAGCTACAAAACATGTGATATTTCTTGATGGAAGAATATATTGGTTGAGTTTGGATATTGATCTGAGTGGTAATGTTATATACAGTTGCAATCTTATAATTTATTTGATTCTTTTCCTCGATGTGGTGCATGAAACTGCTGGAAACTTATATAGCCATGAAAAGATTAAGCACAACAAAATATAAAGCGAGTAAATGAAATTAAATAGCCAAAAAAGACACAAACCATAAACACAAATTTACGTGCTTAAACCCTCAAGAGGGAAACATCCACGGAGCAACGGTATTGATTCTCTTATTGTTCAAATTTGGAAATTACAATCAGCACAACTCTTCCTCTTACAACTCTATTTTTTTGTGTGTAGCCTCAATGGGCATACACGGATTTATAGCATTCACACAAAACTGAATTCATAAATGTGTTCCTATCCGTATTCTAACTAAAGTTGTCTTGTTACAACAGCAAGCTGAATAATAGGATCTTGATCCACCAGAAGAGGAATGGTTGTCATCTAATCTCAACAATCTCCACCTTGACAACAATTAACCTGATACCTTTCTCATTACTCATCATCTTTTTTACAAGCCAAGAGAAGCCAAGCACCACCGCAACTTCTCTAATATAACCGGTTTCGTGAACATGTCTGCACAATTATTTTGAGTGTGGACCTTATCAAGAATCACCTGTCCTTCATTAACAACATGTCTTACATAATGGTATTTAACTGGAATATGTTTCGACTTACTATGGTAAGTTGGATTCTTAGCCAAATAAATTGCACTTTGACTATCACAGAAATTTTTTACAGTTTTCTGAAACTGTCCTAACTCACCCAATAAACCTTTTAACCATACTACCCTCTTTGCAAGCATGTGAAGCAGATACATACTCTACCTCAGTAGTGGATAAAGAAACAATGCTTTGAATCTTTGACATCCAACTAATAGGACCACATGCAAGAGTAAATACATAATCTGAAGTAGATCTTCTTTTGTCCAAATCACCTGCAAAATTAGAATCAACATAACCGCAAACCTTATCACTACAACCATCAAAAGTGATACAATAACTGCTTGTGCCTCTAAGATACTGAAGCACCCATTTCATTGCTGCCCAATGTTCTTTACCTGGCTTTGCCATGTATCTACTGACAACACCAACTCCATGTGAAATATCTAGTCTAGTACTAACCATCGCATACAACAAACTTCCTACTGCATTAGCATATGGTACACGAGACATATACTCCTTTTCTTCATCATTACTAGGACACAAACTTGAAGAAAGTTTAAAATGCGAATCTAAAGGGATATTCACTAGTTTCACTTTATCCATATCGAATATCTAAAGTATTTTCTCCACATACTTCTTTTGTGATAACCACAGCTTGCCTTTCGTCTTGTCTATGTGTATCTCCATGCCCAAGATTTGTCTTGCTGCTCCTAGATCCTTCATATCAAATGTCCTAGCCAACTGAGCCTTTAACCCGTTGATTTCAACCATGCTTTTGCTTGCTACAAGCATATCATCAACATACAACACCAATATAATGAACATGCCATTATCCAACTTTTTAAAGTACACACAATGATTATATTCACTTCTGGTATAATTTTGGCTCACCATGAAGGAATCAAACTTCTTGTACCATTGTCTTGAAGACTACTTCAAGCCATACAATGATTTCTTGAGTTTGCAGAAAAACCTATTGGTTTGATTTTGAACAAACCCTTCCAGTTGTTCCATGTAAATTTCCTTATCTAAATCTCCATGTAGAAATGTAGTTTTAACATCTAGCTGCTCCAATTCCATATCAAGCAATGCAACTAGTGCTAACACTATACGAATAGAAACAATTTTTACAACTGAGGAAAAAACCTCATGAAAGTCAATACTTGCTTCCTAAGAAAACCCTTTTATAACTAGCCTTGCCTTGTACTTCAAAAAAGTATCATCAGCACCTTTCTTCAACTTGTATACCCACTTACAACCAACCAATTTCTTATTCTTAGGAAGTTCCACTAGATCCCATGTTTTGTTTTTAATCAAAGCATCAATTTCCTCTTTCATGGAATTTTTTCATTTGTAACTATCTGAAACCTCTATTGCTTCTTTATAACATCTTGGTTCTCCTTCGTTAGAAATTAAAGAAACAAAAGTGACAAAATCATCATACTTGCTTGGAACTGATCTAATCCGTGTAGAACTTCATAGAGCTTATTATGGTATTTCCTCAATTTCCTAAGGTGTTTCAATATGCTCATCCTCTTGAGTGATTTCCTCATGAATATCCTACTCACGGACATCTTCATGATTTTCACCAGTGGATGAATGTATATCAAATTCAATTTGTTGTGACTATGGTACATCAAACAGTTTCATAACATTCTTTCCATCCGATTTCTTGAGTGAAATTTCATCAAATATAACATCTCTGTTTATGATGATCTTATGGGTAGTAGGATTCCATAATCTATACCCCTTCACACCATCACCATATCCAACAAAGACTAATTTCTATGACTTAGGATATAACTTGGAACGCTGACTCTTCAGAATAAGTGCATAGGCATCAGAACTGAAAACTCTAAGATTAGAATAATTACATGGTTGACCTGTCCATACCTCTTGTGGAATCTTGCAGTCAATTGTTGTCGATGGTGAGCGATTAACCAGGTAACAAGTTGTAAGCAAATCTTCTCCCCACAATTCCTGCTACAACTTTACATTACTGAGCATGTTCCTTGCTCTCTCGAGATGATTCTTGTTCATGCGTTCAGCAATGCCATTCTACTACGGAGTGTACACAGTGGTTTTATGCCTGTCAATCCCTTCATTCTTGCAATAATTCTCAAACTCCTTAGAAGTAAATTCCCCTCAATTATCTGTTCTAAGAAATTTAATGGATTTACCTGTGCTCTTTTCAACCAAAGCTCTAAATTGTTTAAAAGTGTTAAATACGTTAGCTTTCCTCTTTAACAAATAGATCCAAACTTTCCTTGAGTAATCATCTATAAAACTAACAAAATATGATGATCCTCCATATGAGAGTTTCGAAGCTAGACCCCATAGGTATGAATGAATATAGTCTAGGATACCTTTACTTGTATGTTTTCTAGGTTTAAAATTATGTCTAGCTTGTTTCCCATAAACACAATGCTCATAGAACTTTAAATCTATAGTTTTTAAACTAGGAAGAAGTTTACGATCAACAAGTACCTTAATTCCTTTCTCACTAATATGACCCAGTCGTTGATGCCATAAGCGAGTGGATTCACCTGCATCCTCTGATGTGACTCCTACTTAATCAATTTCTGTCCTTCCTTCAAGTTTATACAGGTTCCTGACTCTATTAGATTTGATGACTATCAAGATACCTTTTGATATCTTCATAACTCCACCTTGAACTGAACCCTTATGTCCACTAGAATCCAGAACTCCCAAAGATATCAGATTCTTTCTCAAGTCAGGCACATGTCTCACATTTGTCAATGTTCTAACAATCCCATCATACATTTTATTTTTGATACTCCCTATCCCAATAGTATTACATGTAACACCATTACCCATGTAAACTACCTTGTCATCAATAGATTGATACATAGAATACCAATTCCTATGAAGAGACATGTGATGGGATGCCCCAGAATCAATTAACCAGTCATAATGGTACTATGAGACAATAGACATAGATAATACCTCATCAAACATACTTGAGTCCTTCTCAGCTATGTTAGCCTCCTTTGTAGATTCCTCCTCCTTAGATGCCTATTTATGTTTCCAGCAATCTTTGTTGAGGTGTCCTGATTTGTTACATATCCAACACTTCAACTTGATCTTTTTGCCCTTCGAATTGGATCTAGCTGGGCCCTTCAAATGCTGTCCCCTCTCAGTAGTTCTACCTCTGGCCATCATAACTTATGTTGTCAAAGTTTCCAGAGAAGATCTCTTTTGAGTTTCCTTAAATATCATAGCTCCAACAACAACATCAAAGCTAATGACCTCTTTAGAACTAAAACTAATAGAGGTTACGAAATGATCCCAAGATTCAGGCAGAGAACTTAATAATGTTACCATCTTATTTTCATTCAAAATTTTGTCAACCATGCTATCCAATTTACAAATAAGAGTATTAAAAGTATTTAAATATTCTGAAATTTTCATACCTTCCTTCATACGCAAGGTATATAGCTGATGCTTTAGGAGGATTCTATTCGTCAAGGATTTAGTCATATACAAGCTTTCCAGTTTTGTCCAAAGTCCTGCTGCTATTGTTTCAGACACGATGTTGAATAATACATCATCAGTCAAGCATAGGTGAATAGCACTGAGATCACGAGTTTCCATCTCGTCCCAGTCATCATCATCCATACTCGTGGGTTTCTTTACCTTTCATGCGAGAGCCTTCACAACTCCCTGCACACACAGTATATCCCGCATCTTGACCTTCCATAACTTGAAGTTATTACTACCATCAAATTTCTCGATCTTGAATTTATCACTTTGTGTCTTTGCCATCACGCTTCAATGCAGCGAATGAATTCGCCCTTCAAACTCATCCCTCATGGCCTCCCTCCAACCTTTCTTTGATACCACTTGTTGGAAACTTATATAGCCACAAAAATACTAAGCACAACAAAACATAAAGCGAGTAAACGAAATTAAATAGCCAAAAAAGACACAAACCATAAACATAGATTTATGTGGTAAAACCCTCAAGAGAGAAACATCCATGGAGCAATGGTATCGATTCTCTTATTGTTCAAATCTGAAAATTACAATCAGCACAGCTCTTCCTCTTACAACTCTATTTTTTTGTGTGTAGCCTAAATGGGCATACACGGATTTATAACATTCACACAAAACTAAATTCATAAATGTGTTCCTATCCATATTCTAACTAAATTTGTCTTGTTACAACAGCAAGCTAAATAATAGGATCTTGATCCACCATAAGAGGAATGGTTGTCATCTAATCTCAACAGAAACATGGAAGGTTGGTCTTCCTCCAACTCCAAATTATGTTGATTCCATGTGCCTTGTTTTTTATGATGATTGGGTTTTGTGCATTGTCAATTATGTAACAAAAATGTAGTTTTGGAAATTAAGAACCGACATGGCTTACTATGATACAAATCTCAAATCGGTGAATTTATTTTGGTTTGACATTGAGTGGGACTACATGGAATTTTGAAGTGGCAAGTTGCGGCATCACTTTCCCAAATAAAAGTTTTCTTCTTGGTGTGATTGTGTCTTTTTTTGTGTAAATATGCACCTATACCTATAGTTTATTGTAAATTAAGCACCTTACTCTAGTGTTACGACTCCACAGTGGCATACTTGAATAGACTTGCTTGAAGTGGTTTTTACGATGCATTTTTTCCGTCATTGAAATGAAGACATGGATGGTTTTTCCATCTCAGGGTTAATTGAAAGTGATGAAAATCCCTAAGAGATGCTGATGTATTCAGGAAACATGATAGAATAACTCTTTTTTTAAAAGCGTGAATAGTTTTTTTAAGGAACTGACATTTTGGTTACTTTGAAGTATTTCACATTGTATATTATTGTGCATGTTGGTTTCTTTATATATATATATCTTTTGTATGCTTAGTTTGTGTATTTTTGATAACTACTTGTATTTGAGAGATTTTGATTTTTTTTATAAAAAAATTTAAATTCGTGATTTGACAAATCTTTTAATCTTCTCTATGGTAATAATATGTAATTCTATGTATTTTATTTTATGTTCGATGGAATATTGACATGGACATATTTCATTTTATAGGTTTCGTATTATATTAATTTTTATAGATCATGCAATATGCTCGTGACTCCCTTCCAAAATAACTTGTGAACACATTTTTCTACAGCTTCCTTTTCTTGTATTGGCTCATTTTTTTTTTGTATGCAAAGAATATAATTAGATCCTATTTCCATAGAGCGTAGGAATTAAGAAAGGTCATATTCATCATGAAACATTTGGTTTACTTTTGTTTGAAAAGTGGCACTCATTATTAGACAAGATATTTGTCCTATTTTAAAATAATTGAGGAAAATTTAGTCACTTGTATAGTGTCTGAGTCATTAGTACCCCATATAGAAAAGATATAATTTTTTTCGATAGAACCATTCTTACTCTTAGCATCAAACAATTTTGGTAATTTTTTTTTAGGATGAATACATCCTTAATCATTTTTTTTCTTATGTAAAAAATATAGGAATGATAGAACATGGAAAACATTAATGGTCTATATTGTGTATATATGCTTCAGTTAGAAATTTCTAATAGTTAAACATATAACTATGTGTAATAATTGCTATAAATTAGCTTGTGTGATGTCATGTTTCCTCTTGCAATTCGAGTTGACTGAAGAAGTTCAAGAGTTTCTTGAATAATTTTAAGTGAAAGGGTCTTCCAAAAGGTGCGAGTCGAGGCTTGTGGGAAAAGTTAAACTCATCCCATAGCTCTTAAATTTACTTACCAACCATACTTATGGTTTGGGGGTTAAAAATTAGACTTTTATAATGCTTTTTGAGAAGACAAATTATAAGTTTTAATTGCACTTTTCTTACAAGGTTTAATTTCAATCCTTTCAGGTGTGGGTTGGATTTGAGTATGTAAGTAAACTATCATATTATTCACCCACCTATTTATTATGCATTGGAGAATGAAATTGAAGTTTGGGTTGAGGTTGAAGATGTGTGATGTGGCATCCTACATGGATCCACCTCATCCTCTTCTCTTCCCTCTTCTATTAAATTTGAATTGTTTACCTTGTTTTGGGGTTGCTTCACTTTTGGATAACTCCTTTTGGGGTGAATTCTTTTGTTGTTCTAGAGCTCTTGCTTTGGAGAAATTTTTGGGACATTGTTGCATGCTTGTGCTTGGCTGATTTGGGTTGCTTCACTTTTGGAAACTCCTTTTGGGGTGAATTCTTTTGTTGTTCTAGAGCTCTTTCTTTGGAGAAGTTTTTTGGAGACTGTTACATGTTTGTGCTTGGCTGATTTGGGTTGCTTGCATTGGTATAAAGCTTGTTGTTATGGAACTCGGAACAACTCCATCATGGAGAGGTAGGAGCTTGTCTCTTGTAATGCTTCTTTTCTATTTATGAAATTGTTTTGTTATGAATGTTTTGGCATGTTTGTGGGATATTGGGTAGATTAGCTAGGTATGGTGTAGGAGAATACTATGAGGTTCATTTTGTGGCAGCTACAAGTGTCTTGGGGAGGTATAAGTGAGGAGGGAGTTGGGATTTGGGTTCCACCTTACAAAGAAATAGCTTACATTTCTTTAGTCGTTATGGGGTGTCATAAGAGGTTGGGGAGGAATAAGAAAATGTGAGAAATAAAGGGTACTTGGGGGAGGCATAAGGGCATGTCAGGGCTTTGATATACTATATTTTGGCAGTTTGAAATTAGGTGGTGATACCCATTTCCCCTTTGGGAGGTATAATTAGCATCCCCCATAGTTTCTTGCTCATATGGCTTGCATGATGAAGCCTGAAGTTTATTTTCTATGTTTTAATGTGGTTGCAAACTACATTTTGATTTGGATTGTGTTTTAAATGTGAAATTTGCATGTGTGTTTGTGGAATTCTTTTGTTTCCATGAGTTGAAACACATCTTCTATTGCATTGTGGTTGAGGCTTGGGGGCCAATGAAGAAGGATGGATTCTCCTTGTCATTAGATGTCTTGGTTGAGTGGAGAGCATTGCCTTTCCCCTGCTCTTACTGTGATCAGAATTGGAAAAATGATAAAACTACATGTTGTTATTCTGGAGCAAAGGAGATAGGAAAAACAAGAAAATAGTTTTACAATCCCTTGTTGAAAAGAAATCTTATTGTAAACTTTCCCACTTGAAGTGTATGAACTCGTATATGTTTTGTAATGGAAATATGTTGTATTGAATATGAAAGTTGTAATTTTGAAATGTAAAGGAGAGATATATACTTTGTTTTTTTTGAAAGAGAGAGAGATGTATTTTGTATATTGTATTGTGAAAATCAACAGAAAAGAGAAATTGTAAAAGAAGGAAATCTTGTATTTTGTATAATAGTTGCATTCTTTTCCATGATTGGAACTATTTCTGTTTAAAATTTGAGTTTGAAATGTATTTGATATCTTTGTTTGAAAGGAAGAAATGCGTGTGAGGAAAATACAGAACTCTGTCTTTTGAACTGTGTAAAATTGAAAATCAGAATTGCATTTGGATTTTGAATGGTTTGATGTGAATCAACTAAATGTATTAGATTATAATTAGGATGAATTCTAATACTTGGAAGAGGAAAATGGCAAATAGATCATTTAAAATTTGATCTTTGTTTTGTATTTTCAAACTGGTAATTACTTTATCAAAAAATGCATAGTTTGAACCTAAAACAATGAAATAACAATAAATGATTAAATTTAAGTAGTATGCCCTAAATGAATTCAATTGGACAAAAACACTTAAGGAATTGCTTAGAATACTTAGCAAAGTCGGGATCAAACCGTTTTATGTTGTTTTTTTCGTCAAAGTTGTAATTTTGTTATTGGGAGTCAATCAAACAAGCTTACCTTCCAAATCCATCATAAATCCATCTAAGAACAATTCTATAGGTTTTATTGACATGTTGAGAGAGGAAGAATATCAATTGATTAAAATTTTGTAAGTTAAAATTTACCAGTTTGCCTTTTAAAAGCTTGCACATCATTTTTGTAAAATTGACCTATTAAACATTATCAAACTGAAATATTAATGATTCCTGTGCATAGAGGACATCGAGAGCTTTCCGAAAAGTCCTTTTTTTTTCTAAAAACTGAGTTTCCAATAAAAATTTATGGCCTTCTAAAGTTTTCATTTCATTTTGGCTTCAAAAATTTTCTAACTATTAAATTTAATTAATAAAATTTTTGGGAAAATTTTTCAATTTTTTCCCACATCTCCACTAGCCGTAGCAAATCATTGAATGACACATGGCTTAGAGAGGCATTTTTGGAGGCGCGGATATTTTTTTTTACCTTAGTGCTTGAAAAGAAAATTTTGGCAAATTTTCCTAACTTCTCCCACAGGCCAACTGACCCACAGCTAATGAATCGATGACAAATGTCCCCATGACGTGTTGGTAGAGGTGCGAAGTTTCTCAAAGCTTTACGCTTCAAAAGTTAACATTTCCCAAATCTCCACGTCGGCCTGCCGATCTGCAACTAATGAAAGTCTGACATGTCGCATCGTGAGGCGCCGGCGGAGGAACGGGTGGATTTTAATCCCATGCACCTTTTTAAACCTTAAGGAAAAAATTCCTAATTGTGTTTGCTAACCCACTTCCCCGCATTGTCTTAGAATGTACCACGTGTCCCTTGCTGCCCAGGGTATAATATCGTTTTTGGGTGTGGAGTCCCGCCGCAAGCGTGTAGGTGTGTGGGGGAAAAGTGTGCTTTTTCCCCCAAGTGTCCAACTTTCCTCTCCCACTCCACCTACCTGAACACCTTTGGGGAAATTTGTCTTCTCGCAGCCCGTATGCCCATGCATGGGAAAAATTTCTTCCCGCGGCCCTCAGGCCTGTGCATGGGAAACATTTCTTCCGTTATCCCGTACACTCGTAGAAGGGAAAAATTTCCTCCCATGGCCCTCAGGCCCGCACATGGAAAATTTTCTCCCCTAGCCCCGCAAACCCGCTCTTGGGAAAATTTTCCTCCCAAGGTTCACAGACCCTAATTCGAGAAATATGAGGAGTTAGGAGGACTTGTTTATATCATCGGAAATATGAGAAAAATTCCTATCTAATGGAAATGTTTTTGGTAAATTTTGAGTGTGTTAATTTTGAGAAAAATCAGGTTGAATATTTTAATCCTATTGGAAAGTGGTATAGTGATAAATTACCTCTTAACCTAATTGATTTATCTAATCCTAAGTTTGGACCGTGTGATCTTTTATAACTATCATATTAATAAAGCTATAAGCTATTAATAGTATATTGGCTTTGAAACTTGCTTGTGACAACTGTTGTCTTGTAACCTTGTTGTAGACTCCTTTAAACAACACAAAAAAATTTATTCCATAAATTTTCCTAACTAATCCTAGGTTATTCTTGGGTCTCAAGTGGGTTGTTTTTAGCAGGCGTTACAAATTCACATAAATTTAATTGTTTATAATCTACATTATTTCATATATCATTATTCTAAATTTCATACAATTTAAAAGATTCAAATAAAAAATGGGAAAAATCCACATCACTAAGACTTCTGTAATGTATTATTCTCAAAATATAAAATCTATGCATTATCAACAATTCAATACACCACATAACTTTAGTTCATAATCTATAGTAATAATATTCCCACTAACATATACTTGTACATCACTAAGACTGATTGTGTATCATCCACAAAATATAAAAAAATTATGTATTATGGATATTCAATTTATTACATGAATCTATTTTTGTATAATTTACACTAATAATAACCACTAAATTCTAGTTTTAAAATAGTTTACCACTAATAGAACATTTTAACATAAATTTGTTAGTAATATCTATACTAACTATAAATAATTTATGCGTAAATAATTTCAAAAAATATAATATGTTATTAATTATTTTAATAAATTTAAATTTTTCGAAAATGTAGTATATACTCCATTGATTAAAATTAAATTTATAGATTTTAGAAATAATTTTTTTACAATTTTTAAAATGAATACCATATATACTTTTATTCAATTTTAATAATAATTTTAAATTTACATGTACATAGCTAATGTATTCATGCTCGTGTAAAACAAAAGTTTAACCTGCAATAAGAATAAATATATGCAATAATAATAAAAGTAGTTTTTTCAAAAATTTAAAGCGAGACTGCTTGTAACAGGTGGAATTGATTCCAGGTACATTTATTCATGTAATTAATTTATTCTAGTTTCAAGCAATTAATTTTACTAAATTAAAGCATGCAATTGATTTTTTCAACAGTGATTTGATTGATTCTTTTCACATGAACGCATGCATATAACTAAATAGTTGTGTATCTAGTTCAATTCATTATTTTAACTTGGGGAGGGAAGACATAAAAAACACAAATGGTCTGCGTAGATAATATGCATACAATTTGATCTAAATATTTTCTTCAAGCCTTTGAAAAAATTCACGTGTTTTTTACTCAAAAAAAATCTCCTAGCACTCTCTGTAGGTAAATATCAAATTATTGTGTTTTCTATGCAAATAATCAGATTCTTTGTATATTAGAGGAAATTATTTAGCTAGACAATACTTTAGCGGAGTGATTCTATTTTTACTGGTAATATGCCCTTGATATTTTTATTCGTTTATAGAACTTTTCCTATATTATGTAAGAAGGTGTTCCCAATCTATCATGATGTACAAATTTTTTAAGATATTTCATACTGATCTAAAATAATTTCTTGTTTTTATTTTGTTCAGAAAGTTGAGGCGATGTCGCAGTCCCAGGATACAAGACTGAATTTTAAAAGGGGGTTGAATTATCTACCACCAAGAAAATCTACGAAAGAATTAGTGGTCTGATTAAATAATTGAAGGGAAAATGATCATTTAATATGTTTCACTATTTTTTCTCGAAAATAAAATTCATACAAAAATTATGAAACATTCAAGGTTTTAATTTTTCCATAGAAATATTTCATTTCTGGAACTATGAAAATAAAAAGCCAGACCAAGTAATTTCGAATACATCATCTTACGATTCTCTAACATCTTCGATAATCATTAAATATTGAATTTCAAGTTAATTTTTTTGGGTGAGGTGTAATTTAAAATATTGAGTAGATTACACTCAAGTTCATTCAATATTTCGTTCCTATTTGTAATCGATTTTATTATTTTTACACACAACTTATATTATGTTATGTTTATTTATTGGTTCGTTTTATTTGTATTTTTATAATCATTTTTATTTTGCAATATCTATTTGTTATCGTTTTTTTTGGGGAAAAAAAATTATATATTTGAATTTTTTAAATAATTTTTACACATATATAAATACATATAAAAAATATGAATCTATAATTTTTAATTTATATATTTAAATTTAGTAGAATTTCTTAATTTTAAACATTGATATTATTTTCCAAATTAAAATATGTATATAATTTGTTTTAATTTGTGAATTTACTAAGTATTAAATTTTAAATTTAATAACAATTGTATATATTTTCCCATGTTTTTATATTGTGAAAGGTTTTACAATTTCAAATTTGTGGAAATTTCTACAATTTCAAATTTGTAAAAAGTTTCACAATTTTACATTTGTGACAATTTCTACAACTTTAAAATTATGGAAAATTCAACAATTTTAAGTTTTCACAATTTTATTGTGGGTGGAGTCCACAAAATTGGATTCACAATTTTAAATAAGTTATCCACAATGAACTTGTGGAAAATTTGTAGATAAAACACCCATTCTCTTGTAGTGGTTGAAGTGTTCAATAGTTGATTTGAGTGTATGAGTTTGTTGTTGATGAATGATATATTGAAGGAGCAGTAAATGTTATCAAATTATGAAGCTTATCAAATGCATCAAATACTGCAATTTTGCATCTTTTTGTGAGCTTGAAAATCTTGATGCGTGATAGGGATATCTAATGTTGAAGAGGCAACATTGAGATGAGAACATGTAGTAGATGAAGGAGAGTGATGAAATAAGAAATTGAGCTGAAGAAGTGGTCATAATGTTTTGTGAGAGATAACACAAAATAATGATAAAAAATTCTTCAAAAAATTGATTGGATGTTCAACAATCAGGGAGATGAAGATTCCTTGTAAGTTGAAGCCATAAGATTAGTGGGTGCTTGAATGAATTTGGGAATTCAAGCTTCCATGTAAGTAGAAGCTTGGTAAATTCCATGTGGATTCTTGGTTAAATTTTTGAGTTGTACCACCATTTTGAGTTGATGCTCAACTGTGAAATCATTGTAACCTCAATAGGAAAAAAATTCCAAGTTATTCATTTGATTTCAGTTGGTTTTTATCACTTGAAGGGGTTCCCACATTAAAGTTTGTGTCTCCAATGTATGCTCCTTTATTTATTTCTTATCTATCATTTTGTAACTTCATAATAACAAGGATAAGGAAATTGAATTTTCTTAAAAAAAATAATAAGCCCTGATTCACACCCCCCTTCTCATTGCCTAGAATATCGAACAATATTTTACATACAATAATGTGGGTTTTTCTAACAGTCCAAGGTACTTACACATTTTAGATCTATTGTTTCCTTCCTTATCACTTTGTTGCGCTAATCATCACAGACTCTTTGTCACATTTTTTGATTTCAAGGTAGGGATTTCCATGCATATGTCGATGATTGAGAGAAAAAGATGGATGATAAAGGGTTAAAAATATTGTTTGCATCCTTAGAATCCGAGTAAACCATTGAGGCTCAAATAAGATAAAGGTAAAAATTTATGTTTCGCTTTTTTACTTATGGAATTTGATGAAAGAGAATGCTAGCATGTCATGTTTAAGAAAACATAAGCTTGAGGGGAATTCTAAATTTTCTCTCTATGATCTACTATCCTATGGTTCCATGAGAGAACCAAAAGAAATTTGTAAAAAGAGAAGAAATTGTGATGAAATCATAATCCAGAGGTGTGATAAGAAATCTAATTTTCTTAAAATTGTGACCAATATATGTGATGGTTTTTATTGTAGACTTGTTTTTCTTAAATTTTTAGCTTATGCAAATCAAATTTTATCCTCCAAATTTCTCATAGACTCTCCATTCTTTTTGAGATTTTAGTTTGCTAGTTGTTATTCCACAATTATGTAACACCTGCTAAAACAACCACTCGAGAGCCAAGAACAACCTAGGTTTAGATACAAAATAATTATGAAATATTTTTATTGAAAAGCGTCACCACTACCAGGCTTCAAGCAATAGTTGTTACAACAAAGATTCAAAGTCAGTTATGATTAATAAATAAATCTTTCCCGTTATAACAAATATTAAAACCACATCAAAATATTAATGAGTGTAATTCAATCCAATACAGTTAAGTTTCTCTTAGGTGTTAATATAATAAATAATTAAATTAACACTGTGTTTAAATGTTCGTTAATTAATTTTAGAGGGTCAAAGGGGCCCAAGAAATTAGACTCCCAAGGTTTTTAATTTCACTAGGTCTGAACATAACCAAGGTTTGTATTTACATGGGATAGAAAAAATTCTCTTATCCCTTAATGTGGCCTCTTCAAAAGGTCAACCCATGCTTTAGAGTTACAAATGTAAGTTAAAAAGAGGTGATTTACGACTTACCCACTCTCATAATCATCTTTGCACTTCAACCTATTTTTTCACATATTTAATGCATTTAAGGTTCTCTAGAAAATATTCTGCTAGATTGGAAATTTCATCCCCTTTCTAATGATATAATGAAGTCCTCCTAACTCCTCATATTTCTTAAGTTACAGGTCAGTTGACCTGGGGAGGAAAGTAAGACACCCTTTAGCTCATGACTTAAGTTTTCAGAAGGAATCAATATATGATTCGCAAAAATTCATCTCACCAACTGAGTTAATTTCTTATACACTGAAGAGTAGTTCACTTAAAGTCTTCTCCTACTTGCTAAATCTTATTATCTTCCAGAAAATAACCATTGTTTTCCCTTAAGATTGTTTAAGAGTTCATCCAAAAGGGGTAGTGTTCACTAGTTAGATAGGGATATCAATTTATAAATAAAAAAAAGAATTTACTTCTCAAAGGATGCTTTCATTTTGATCACTCATGGAATTATTTGATTTCAAGTAGATCACCTCTACATTTATTTGTTGAATATAAAATTATTATTTCTTTAGCTTCTTAAGGGTTAACGGACCCATTTTACTTATAAAATATTGCCACTAAGTCTTAGAAAGATTTAACTTAACAATTTATTCTCAAGATCAAAGTTTTACAATACTCATATCAATGTAAAGATTGAATGCCATTTCTCACAAGGATAATTTCAAGCTTAACTACACAAGAACAAGACACTTTATTTCACCATTACCAAACAATACAAGGCAAGAGGTCATATCAACTCTCTTTACAAGCAATGTTACACAATTTACAACACATTGGACATTTAAACAAGGAACTTCATAAATTGCACTGATGAAACCTTTACAACTCTTTCCTTTAATCTACTCGCATAATCCATCTGCAAAAATACCAGTTGGAATCAATTCACGAGAACTGAGCATGTTAAGGCTACTCATTGCAACAGTAAGCTAACATTTAACAAAATCAAGAAAGGAAAATTCTAATTCAAAAATGGATTAAAACACAACCCACAACTCCAAAATTATTTGCATGGGAAGGAAATCTAACCATCCAGCAAGGAGAAAGTCAAAATACCAGTAACAACAAAATCACGTAAAACAAGGCAAGACCTTATGGGTTAGGAACAAGAAGGTCAAGAGTGTTGATATCTCCTTCATGTAATCCAATGGGTTACGTGATTGGAATCCAAAATTTACTCCATCCAACAAAAGGGGTCCAAGAGAAGACAAAGCATACTAATTATGATCGTAGGCGTGAAGCAAAATGACGTTATCCAATTCTTCCAGGGGGCTTCATAGTAATATGGGTTCGACACCCTTAAAAGAACACAACTATAGTTTCAGTTTTAACCAAGGAGTTTACCACTACCTTCTTATAGGATTTCTTAAACGTAGTACTAGTTAACCCAAATAAATCCACTTTTCCAAAGCGTACAAAAGAGACACAGAAAGGGCCATTATTCTACCAACAAACCCTATCCTAATCGTCAACTTCTCTACATAATATAAGGGAGGACTAAACCCAAAATTCGTTAGTAATTTCTATATAATTCAGACAATGTCAATAAAAATTAAAATAAAATTTGATTTCCTTAACAAGGCCACAAAATGGGACCTTTTAGTAACCAAGTTTGAAGTATAAGGTATTCGAGTTCGAAAACAAAAGGATTCGATACGCAGAGGGTAAAACACCAACGATGCCCCAGACTCAAAAGACCTTAACACGAGTACAAGCACAAAACAAGAACCAACACACATATCCATCAGGAAGGTTATGCAGTGCAGTCAGGCCTAGAAGTTCTATGAACTCCTTGTCAAAGGTATAGAAGATGGAAATTTTACCCGATCCATGTGGGCTTATCGAGGAAAAGTCTAGCAAATATAAAAAACATAAATATAACAGCCACCTATGATAATATCACTGAAATCAGCTGTGATCTAACAAGAAACAAGTTCGTGAGTCCAATACCATGGGTTCACCCACAACTTTTGTTTCAGTCCAGCTAGTAACAGCTTTCTTACGACCCTTAATAAAACTGGTAGAGGTTTCATTCAATTAAACTTACAATGTTTCCCCTTGATTTAATCAAACAAGAGTTTACATCAAGAAGTAGGTATAGTAATTCTCTCAACACGTAGAGGCCAAAATAGATGTCAGGTTATTCATCCTCTAGAACTGGGTACAACAGTCAACCATGTACAATTCTGAAACAAGACCCTAATGCTATTTTCTAAATAAACAGAAAGTAAAGAATGCCCACAGGCTTAAACAAGTTTTAGAACACAATGTCACTAATAATGTACCTTTTTGCAAAACAGGAGAGCCCTAAATAGGAAATACATATTTATTCAGCCAAAAGAGATATGTGGGTTTAACCTTCCATTTAGTAACCTTCAGTTATAACTACCATCACAGAATTCTTTTAAAATAGATTCATATAAGCAAACAAACTCAATAATGTTTCCTTCCCTACGAACTAGATTGCATCACTCAAAATTGCAGTAACCCATTTAGACAAATATGAAATAGAGTAAGCTATAAGGGAGGAAAGGACATTCCAAGAAAAACCAGCAAGATTGGATTGAGATTTATAGGAACAACCAACACAATCAGGCAGCGATATAAACAACCAGGAAAACATTTGTCTAGGCGCTATTCAGTAGGAAAGAAAATTCATTTCAAGATACTGAAGGAAGGTAGAAAACTATTACAAGGAGTATATTTAACATGCCTGATTAGAATTCTTCCAATCCAACAAGCACGTCGACCAGGGCTCGGGCAACAACAACACAACCTGCGCAACTTCTCTTCCTTCACCTGCTGAAGATCCATACCCTATTAATGGCCATGCTTGGCATAGGAAAGGGGGGTGATTGAAACAAGCCTTCTTGGAATCCTCAGGAGCAACTCCGGGAAGATAGAAGCACTCTGTTCTCTTGTGTACATCAATGTACTCATCTGTTTCGTCCACAATTTCTTCCTACAACAGATCTTCAAGTGTGATAATACCTATGACCTCCCCTTCTTCAATGTCATCCAGCATCCTATTAACTCCATTTCTCAAGTCCTCACACCCTGGAAAATTCTGTTGCTTGTCTAGTGAATTAAGCTTGGTAGGAAATTCTGCATTTCCAACTCGACCCTTCTCAAGGTCAACTGGCTCAGCCTGGTTCAGTAAAATAGAAGAATTTACATTTGAGTCTTCAGTTTTTTTTTTTTCTTGATACTTTCCTGAGAATTTATATCCTCAACATCAAGTTGAGGCTTTGGTTTTCTAGCTTTGACAACTGCATCCAATCCTTCGCAACACCGGCAACATTCATTGTCAAAGCTGAAGTCTTTCTGATCAGGAGAAAAAACTGCAAGGTTAAGGGCAAAGGCACAGATAGAATTTGTGCCAAACACGAAGTACTCCAAGTGGAATGTAGAGTTATCCTTGAGCAAAGGGAATTCAACAAAAAACCAGGGTACAGTCAAGAACACAAGACAATAGGGTGCAACATAGTACAATGAGGTGATGGGATTCAAAGTGATTCCCTTTGAAGTAAGAAGGATCTGGATCAAAACCAACCTTGTGGCCTCAAAACCGACTGCAGCCAACTGAAGCATCACACCCCATGTATTAAACTTGGCCTCTCCATACACTGCAATGGCCACCCCAACTGAAATCCCAATCATGTTTTCCATAGTATTAGACTAAAAGTTCTCCTTTTTCAACCCAAATCCAATGGAATACACAGCGACGGGCATGAGGGCTTTAAGCATCTGGATAAATGACACAGACAGATAAATGTAGCCAAAATTTGAGAACTAGAGGCTCATTGAATACAGGGCTCCAATGGGCACAATGGAGGACAAATAGACCTCCGTAGTCATCCCAATTGGCTCCATAAGTTTCAAGACCCTGACCAACAGAACAGCCAGGGAAGAACAGTATGCCATGTGGATCATAGTTTGAGTAATAGGAAAGGGCCAGTTGTACATCTTTTTATCCAAAATATACTTGTTGAACACAATCACAGTGAAGCTCAGGAAGATCCAGATGGCCACATAGGTGTAGCTCAGTAAAACCTTCTTCAGAGCATTGTCACTAACAGACTCGCCCTTTACTGATCCCTTACCCATCCTCACAAAATGGGTATCCTACTTTCTGCCCTGCGTGAATTTGTGAATGAAATCTGGCAGATCTTAAATCTCCAGTATGAAAACTGACAGATTTGGTTGGCAAGAAATCCAAAAAGTAGCAGATGAGTGAAGAAGCAAACACATGCACAGGAGTTAACAAAAACGATCTGAGTCTCCTGCAGCCTAAACAGGAGGCAGAATTACACCTCCAAATTTGATCGATCTTCTTCCATGTTAGATTCACCACCTAGACAGAAGCGACTTCCAAAATGAAAAGGCAAGACAGCTCAATTAAAGCTTTACCCCGTTCTTCTACTACAGCTGCAAGATTTGCAACCACTACTCACGATTGTGGTCACGTGCAACCAAAACACCGGGATCAACACCAATGGTTTCTTGGGATCAGCCTGTGGCAGCTGTCGCACTTAACTCTCTCTAGAGGCCACTGATTTTCTGAGATAAGTTTTCTTCTCCACCCTGTAGCTGCCGCATATAGCCAATTAATTCCTCACGGCACTTTCCTAGGAGAATTTCAGTTCTACGCTCCACGTTTGGTAGGCACAGGCTAGAAGTGTACTGGTCCTTGTTTATTGCATTTGGTGAGACTGTGATAGCTATTGAGGCCACCCCCTGCCAATCTGACTCGACTCTCACCCACCTGCCTTCAATTCTCTCAGAAAAACCATCCCCTTCTTTCATTTGGTCAAGCAATTAAATACATTCACCAAACTGCTGCGCCATTTCAAGAAAACACGCGCCTTCCCACGCCCTCCACTCCATTTCCATTTTTTAAATTTATTTGATTCAAAAATTTTACTTTCATTATTATTGTTATTTATTTCAGAGGGGTTTGAACCGCAGATTGTCTATCCAAAATCCCAATCGATGCCAATTACCCTTCCTTAAGCAAGCAGAACGTGGTAGACAATATCAGAAATACGGATTAATATTAATTTCTTTGTCGGTTGATAACTCACTACTAGCTTGGATGTCATGTAACTATTCTTATCTCCTATAATATTAGATATTATAGAAAATGTAACAACGAATTCCACCAAATGGGCAAGTCTAATTTGTGTCATGTCTAATGGAACCCTACCCATCACACGAAAAATGTGATTAATAGATTTTTAATTACGAAAAGGGTCGTAAAGCACTCAGGAATTCATATCCACAAAGAATAAGGAAAATAATTTATATCCTAAGCTCATAAAGATTATTCAGGAAAGAGTAGAGCTATTCCATGCTTAGCACTCGATTGCCACAGGATGAATAGGTGTAATGTAGAATAGGGCATTACATTCTCCTCCCCTTAAGAAAGCATCGTCCTCGATGTGACATTACACGGAGGAAAGTAAATGGTCCGCAACCAAGAATAGGTAAAGGAGAAAGTACACCCTGTGGTTTAAAATTTTAGTTGATTAAAGCACGGTCACAAGGTAGCCTTAGTAAGATTTGGTAGAAGTTTTAACTTTCAATGTTCTGTGAAGATTGGTAGTTCTTTCTTGTTCATCATTTCATTAGTCTCTTTTCATTAGCACTATCCTTAGTTTAATTTCTTTTAAAAATTTCATCATTGCAGAGTCTTCGTTTATTCTTTATTGTGGGTGCCCAACATGAACTGCTAACACAACACCCTATTAGGTTCAAAAGACACTACAGATTCACAATCACACAAGTATATACTTCAAGATTGTATTATGCCACCAAAGGTTACACAATTATGGAATAGAATAGGCACACTCCACATAACATAGTACTCGACACACATCAATGACTGACATACCAAAATACTTAACCAAAACAATACTACAATCCACTAGACATTTCCTCAATTTGCATCAATGAAAAACTCACATAACACCAAAAAAATGCCACAGGTACATAGTGTCCACAAGGGTATCAATGGACATGTCCACAACATCACAACACATATCCATCTGACATGAGTAACACATACATCAAAATACCACTACCAAACATCACAATAACTCAACATATATCCTAAAACATCAACCATATAGACAAATATCATAAGCCTCCCTCAAACTCTTATGCCTCCCTCAAGTCTCTTATACCTCCCTCAAGCTCTTATGCCTCACTCAAGTCTCTTATGCCTCCCTCAAACTCTTATGCCTCCCTCAAGGAGGCCGGTTGTCCCTATGGTCCAAGACACATAGAGTTCGAACACTCCTAACCCAAGTGACATAATAACGCGTGGTTCAACAACCCGCTAGTTATATGTACCCCTTGGGGCGTACCCCCATACAACGAAGCAGGTCCATAGGTCCAACCAATCCATGGTGTATCCCATGACCTTATTCCACACATCACGACATTAGAACCAGCACAACAATCCAGTCAAAGTGCCAAGTGGCAAAGTACAAGCCTTGGGCAAGGTGGTAAGAATTCCAAATTTAAAATAAGACCCCAAATCAAGCTAAAATAAATGGCCAAATAGCCAAAGTTAGTATCGAAATCCCCATGTTAGTGCTACAAACCAAGGAAATGCCCAAAATTGTAAAGCATTGCAATCAAGAAAAGATGCTGGTCCTTGCAAAATAAAGTAAAAACTCAATTTACGAATAAAATCAACTTATAATAATGTCACATTACGATAACTGTGTGGCCTTATCTAGCCACCAAAGGGGTACTCAACGAGTTGCTAGCACTTAGAACATCGAGCCTCATCTCGTAAAATACATATCAATAATACAACTGTCATCACCTCCATCTGAATCATCCCGCCACCCTTCGACAAGGCTAAACATAGTCATAGATACACTAAGGTTGCATACATACAACCACATAGGGAGAGAGGAAAGAATCACATGTTATCTACTAAACCGAGTTTTAGCTTGAGTTATTGACCCATGGTACACCATTCTTCACTCTCAATATACACTTCTACCGATTTCCCTCAAGATCGGTTAGCGTAAGGTTCACAACATAACATACAACAACATCACTAACATAACGGTGGCACACACGTAACTCCCATAACGTCTCACGTATGGTATGCATACAGGGTAGATCACAATCATACATCCACAGGGTGTAATACATCACTTTACCACATTCTACACCCAAAGTGCAATCACCATACGATAGCGTTCATACACTCACCGTATGACCCAAAATCACAACATGAAGCATTACCTATTTGCACAGTCATACATACGATGAACACAGTACATCACAACATAACATCCATTGCAACATAGCAAGGTGGTACACACATTTATTTAGAACATGGTAAAAACATCATGATACAACTCGTTTCTTTTAACATCAACTAGTCATACAACACATTGATACACCCACATATCACAATATGCCACAATGCTCCAACACTACGTCATCCACATTATAATTCTTTTCACACATCACAAACAATAATTGACACGTGAATTCTTCCTAGAATCCACAAGAAGGAGAGAGAATACTCCCATCACCAAACATATGAACATGATCACAAACACGCACAAGGTGACATACCCATAATGTGCATTCACAATATCACAATTACGACAATAATCACATGACGTTTAAAGCACATTACTCTTCCAATATCTACCACCATCATGCAACATCATCATCATCACACAGTATCATCATGTAACACCACCACCACCATGTAACATCACCATACAACACCAATCCGGCCTAGAGGTTCGAGAGCATGAACCTACGCTCTGATACCAAAGTGTAACACACCAAAAATACCAACACAAGGACAACACAGTGAAATACAGGATAACTTTTTTTTGACTTGCTTGACACATAACATGGCGCAACATGTCGTCACCAAGGTTACAACTAACACTGTGAACAACTTGATACAAGGATGGCCATAAAGGCAGCACGGAAACGTTCACACCTATCAAGGACAATTTATTTTTCTTTTTGACGAGACAACATGGAAGTCCAACCACATGACACACTCACAGCTAGGGCAAGCCACAGTAAGAAATGGTTGGGGGTTATTTATTTTGGTAAGACACCCTTTAGCTCATGACTTAAGTTTTCAGAAGGAATCAATATATGATTCACACAAATTCATCTCACCAACTAAGTTAATTTCTTATACACTGAAGAGTAGTTCACTTAAAGTCTTCTCCTACTTGCTAAATCTTATTATCTTCCAGAAAATAACCATTGTTTTCCCTTAAGCTTGTTTAAGAGTTCATCCAAAAGGGGTAGTGTTCACTAGTTAGCTAGGGATATCAATTTATATAAAAAAAAAGAATTTACTTCTCAAAGGATGGTTTCATTTTGATCACTCCTGGAATTATTTGATTTCAAGTAGATCACCTCTGCATTTATTTGTTGAATATAAAATTATTATTTGTTTAGCTTCTTAAGGGTTAACCGACCCATTTTACTTTACTTATAAAATATTGTCACTAAGTCTTAGAAAGATTTAACTTAACAATTTATCTTCAAGATCAAAGTTTTACAATACTCATATCAATGTAAAGATTGAATGCCATTTCTCACAAGGATAATTTCAAGCTTAACTACACAAGAACAAGACACTTTATTTCACCATTACCAAACAATACAAGGCAAGAGGTCATATCAACTCTCTTTACAAGCAATGTTACACAATTTACAACACATTGGACATTTATACAAGGAACTTCATAAATTGCACTGATGAAACCTTTACAACTCTTTCCTTTAATCTACTCGCATAATCCATCTGCACAAATACTAGCTGGAATCAGTTCGCGAGAACTGAGCATGTTAAGGCTACTCATTGCAACAGTAAGCTAACATTTAACAATATCAAGAAAGGAAAATTCTAATTCAAAAATGGATTAAAACACAACCCACAACTCCAAAATTATTTGCATGGGAAAGAAATCTAACCATCCAGCAAGGAGAAAGTCAAAATACCAGTAAGAACAAAATCACATAAAACAAGGCAAGACCTTATGGGTTAGGAACAAGAAGGTCAAGAGTGTTGATATCTCCTTCATGTAATCCAATGGGTTACGTGATTGGAATCCAAAATTTACTCCATCCAACAAAAGGGATCCAAGAGAAGACAAAGCGTACTAATTATGATCGTAGGCGCGAAGAAAAATGACGTTATCCAATTCTTCCAGGGGGGCTTCATAGTAATATGGGTTCGACGCCCTTAAAAGAACACAACTATAGTTTCAGTTTTAACCAAGGAGTTTACCACTACCTTCTTATAGGATTTCTTAAACGTAGTACTAGTTAACCCAAACAAATCCACTTTTCCAAAAGCGTACAAAAGAGACACAAGAAAGGGCCATTATTCTACCAACAAACCCTATCCTAATCGTCAACTTCTCTACATAATATAAGGGAAGACTAAACCCAAAAGTCGTTAGTAATTTTTATATAATTCAGACAATGTCAATAAACATTAAAATAAAATTTGATTTCCTTAACAAGGCCACAAAATGGGACCTTTTAGTAACCAAGTTTGAAGTATAAGGTATTCGAGTTCGAAAACAAAGGGATTCGATACGCAGAGGGTAAAACACCAACGATGCCCCAGACTCAAAAGACCTTACCATGAGTACAAGCACAAAACAAGAACCAACGCACATATCCATCAGGAAGGTTACGCAGTGCAGTCAGGCCTAGAAGTTCTATGAACTCCTTGCCAAAGGTATAGAAGATGGAAATTTTACCCGATCCATGTGGGCTTATCGAGGAAAAGTCTAGCAAATATCAAACAGATAAATATAACAGCCACCTATAATAATATCACTGAAATCAGCTGTCATCTAACAGGAAACGAGTTCGCGAGTCCAATACCATGGGTTCACCTACAACTTTTGTTTCAGTCCAGCTAGTAACAGCTTGCTTGCGACCCTTAATAAAAATGGTAGAGATTTCATTCAATTAAACTTACAATGTTTCCCCTTGCTTTAATCAAACAAGAGTTTACATCAAGAAGTAGGTATAGTAATTCTCTCAACACGTAGAGGCCAAAATAGATGTCAGGTTATTCATCCTCTAGAACTGGGTACAACAGTCAACCATGTACAATTCTGAAACAAGACCCTAATGCCATTTTCTAATTAAACAGAAAGTAAGGAATGCCCACAGGCTTAAACAAGTTTTAGAACACAATGTCACTATTAATGTACCTTTTTGCAAAACAGGAGAGCCCTAAACAGGAAATACATATTTATTCAGCCAAAAGAGATATGTGGGCTTAACCTTCCATTTAGTAACCTTCAGTTATAACTACCATCACAGAATTCTTTTAAAAGAGATTCATATAAGCAAACAAACTCAATAATGTTTCCTTCCCTACGAACTAGATTGCATCACTCAAAATTGCAGTAACCCATTTAGACAAATATGAAATAGAGTAAGCTATAAGGGAGGAAAGAACATTCCAAGAAAAACCAGCAAAATTGGATCGAGATTTAAAGGAACAACCAACACAATCAGGCAGCGATATAAACAACCACGAAAACATTTGTCTAGGCGCTATTCAGTAGGAAAGAAAATTCATTTCAAGATACTGAAGGAAGGTAGAAAACTATTACAAGGAGTAGATTTAACATGCCTGATTAGAATTCTTCCAATCCAACAACCACGTCGACCAGGGCTCGGGCAACAGCAACACAACCTGCGCAACTTCTCTTCCTCCGCCTGCTGAAGATCCATACCCTGTTAACGGCCATGCTTGGCATAGGAAAGGGGGTGATTGAAACATGCCTTCTTGGAATCCTCGGGAGCAACTCCGGGAAGATAGAAGCACTCTGTTCTCTTGTGTACATCAATGTACTCATCTGTTTCGTCCACAATTTCCTTCCTACAACAGCTCTTCAAGTGTGATAATACCTATGACCTCCCCTTCTTCAATGTCATCCAGCATCCTATTAACTCCATTTCTCAAGTCCTCACACCCTGGCAAATTCTGTTGCTTGTCTAGTGAATTAAGCTTGGTAGGAAATTCTGCATTTCCAACTCGACCCTTCTCAAGGTCAACTGGCTCAGCCTGGTTCAGCAAAAATAGAAGAATTGACATTTGAGTCTTCAGTTTTTTTTTCTTGATACTTTCCTGAGAATTTATATCCTCAACATCAAGTTGAGGCTTTGGTTTTCTAGCTTTGACAACTGCTGAAGCCAATCCTTCACAACACCGGCAACATTCATTGTCAAAGCTGAAGTCTTTCCGATCAGGAGAAAAACTGCAAGGTTAAGGGCAAAGGCACAAACAGAATTTGTGCCAAACACGAAGTAGTCCAAGTGGAATGTAGAGTTATCCTTGAGCAAAGGGAATTCAACAAACAACCAGGGTACAGTAAAGAACACAAGACAACAGGGTGCAACATAGTACAATGAGGTGATGGGATTCAAGGTGATTCCCTTTGAAGTAAGCAGGGTCTGGATCAAAAACAACCTTGTGGCCTCAAAACCGACTGCACCCAACTAAAGCATCACACCCCATGTATTAAACTTGGCCTCTCATATGCTGCAATGGCCACCCCAACAGATCCATTTGAAATCCCAATCATGTTTGCCATAGTATTAGACTTAAAGTTCTCCTTTTTCAACCCAATTCCAATGGAATACACAGCCACGGGCATGAGGGCTTTAAGCATCTGGATAAATGACACAGATAGATAAATGTAGGTAGAATTTGAGAACCAGAGGCTCATTGAATACAGGGCTCCAATGGGCACAATGGAGGACAAATAGACCTCCTTAGTCATCCCAATTGGCTCCACAAGTTTCAAGACCCTGACCAACAGAACAGCCAGGGCAGAATAGAATGCCATGTGGATCATAGTTAGAGTAATAGGAAAGGGCCAGTTGTACATCTTTTTATCCAAAATATACTTGTTGAACACAATCACAGTGAAGCTCAGGAAGATCCATATGGCCACATAGGTGTAGCTCAGTAAAACCTTCTTCAAGAACATTGTCACTGACAGACTCGCCCTTTACTGATCCCTTACCCATCCTCACAAAATGGGTATCCTACTTTCTGCCCTGCGTGAATTTGAAATCCTAAACATTTGAAGGAAATCTGGCAGATCTGAAATCTCCAGTAAGAAAATTGACAGATTTGGTTAGCAAGAAATCCAAACAGTAGCAGATGAGTGAAGAAGCAAACGCATGCACAGGAGTTAACAAAAACGATCTAAGTCTCCTGCGGCCTAAACAGGAGGCAGAATTGCTCCTCCATGATAATTTGATCGAGCTTCTTCCATGTTAGATTCACCACCTGGACAGAAGCGACTTCCAAAATGAAAAGGCAAGACTTGCTCAACTAAATTTTTACCTCGTTCTTCTACTACGGCTGCAAGATCTTGCAACCAACTGATCACGACTGTGGTCGCGTGCAACCAGAACATCAGGATCAACACCAACGGTTCCTTGGGATCGCCCTGTGGCAGCTGTCGCACTTAACTCTCTCTAGAGGCCACTGATTTTCTGAGATAAGTTTACTTCTCCACCCTGTAGCTGCTGCATATAGCCAGTTAATTCCTCACGGCACTTTCCTAGGAGAATTTCAGTTCTACGCTCCATGTTTGGTATAGGCACAGGCTAGGAGTGTACTGGTCCTTGTTTATTGCATTTGGTGAGACTGTGACAGCTACTGAGGGCGCCCCCTGCCAATCTGACCCGACTCTCACCCACCTGCCTTCAATTCTCTCAGAAAAAACTGTCCCATTCTTTCATTTGGTCAAGCACTTAATTACATTCACCAAACTTTTGCGCCTTGTCAAGAAAACACGTGCCTTCCCACGCCCTCCACTCCATTTCCGTTTTTTTAAATTTATTTGTTTCAAAATTTTTACTTTCATTATTATTGTTATTTATTTCAGAGGGGTTCGAACCATTCAGATTGTCTATCCAAAATCCCAATCGATGCCAATTACCCTTCCTTAAGCAAGCAGAACGTGGTCGACAATATTAGAAATACGGATTAATATTAATTTCTTTGTCGGTTGATAACTCACTACTAGCCTTGGATGTCCTGTAACTATTCTTATCTCCTATAATATCAGACATTATAGAAAATTTAACAACGAATTCCACCAAATGGGCAAGTAAAACCTGTGTCATGTCCTCACTTGCGCAACCGTAGGCTCAATCACACGGGAGTGACAAATGTGATCAAAAGGATAGTTTAACGATAAGAAGAGGATGATATCGATAAAGCAATCAGGAATTCATAAAGAAGGTAATACTAAAATTACAATCATTGATCGATAATACAAATCATAAAGTCATTATTGTTATCATTATCATTATTATCATTTAAAGCTTGTAAAATAATTATCAATTATAGTCATAATGGTCAGCAATCGAGGTCGATGAAAGGCCACAACGACACCTCCATGCTTAGCAGTCGGTTGCCACAGGATGAATAGGTGTAATGTAGAACAGGGCATTACAATCTGCTATTATTTGCTTTGTGTCCATTACACCTTCGGGTGCAATTGCTAGTTTTAACTCAATAACTAGGCATACCATTGTATGTCAAGGGTTAACGACATTTAGACACCCTTTTGTATTTTATCTTATTTGATATTAATAAAATGTTTGTGGACCCATTTTTGGGCACAAGATTCAACTCAGATTGTTTTTAATTTATATAATATTAATTACCAGCCCACTCTTATATAATAAAGGATAGGTAGCTATTGATTGCACTCTATACTTTTTTTTTTATAAATATTTACAATTTTACAATGCATCCAAATAGAAATCATACTTAAACTTCGAATGGATCTACTTTTCGTTATCATCCTCTAAATATTTTAATTAATTCAAATCTAATTTAGAAATTTTAACTTTACTCCAATCCATGCGTGAAAACCCAAAATATAGTTCTACTTTCAAAATATGCATTTCGAATGAAAGAGAGAAATGTAATATTTCTTCATATGTATTTCTTTTTTAATTTTCAAACATAGATTTCAAATTAAAACCATATCATTTATGGTAACTAAAACAACTTCTATTGAACTCCAATAATTATTTAACTTCCTTTTTCATTAATCAAATACAACTTACAGAATATACATCTCCCACACTCAAATGTAGGTTCTATTTCCAAAATAGATCAACTTTCCACCACAAATAATAGTACAATACCATTCACTTGAAGTTGGAAATTTTGCAATAACGAACCCAAGGAGAAACTAAAAAAATTGTCTTCGTCCTCATCTCCAGAACAACAACAAGAAGATCCACTATATATCTTTTTATCACAACAAAAAGGAGGAGAGACAATGCTCTCCACCCAACCAAGAATTCCAATGAAGAGGAAAATTCATCCTCCTCATTGGCCCCCGAGCCCCAACCACAAAGAAATTAGAGATGTATTTAAACTCATGGAAACAAACAAGCTTCCACAACACAAAACAATTTTTACATATAGAACATGGTGCAAATACATACTACAGTTTGCAACCATGGGAAGAACATCAAACAATACTCAGGATTCATCATGTACAAGCTAAAGGAGCAAGCCGTATGGGGGAAGCTTCTTGTACCTCCCAATGGGGAAATGATTGTCCACCTTAAGATAAACCTGTCAATATATATATTGATGGGTTTATCTTAAGGTGGACACTCATTTCCCCATGGGAGGTACAAGAAGTTTATATCACCTTAAGATAAACCCATCAATATATATATTATATTGATGGAAAACCCAAATATCTTTAAATAAACTTGCATAATCAACCTACGAGTTTACCCAACTGTGAAAACACATTTTAGCGTAATAACTACGACATATTAACAAAAAAAATTACAACCAAGTGATTGTTCACATTCCATTTTTCAATAATAGTGTAAACGACCCATCTCATCTGACAAATTCCTAGTAAAGAATTGCAGGGCTATTTCTTTGTAAGGTGGAACCTGCAAAATCTATAGAAAAAAATCCAGATATCAATAACGTCTTATACCTCCATTCAAAACACTTGGATTGTGGTCCCATGGTGGCAAAATGAACCACATATTCATATATCCGTACACCATTCCTGAGGCCATCTACCCATGTACACATCTTTCATCACAACCAACATGCTCAAAACCTTCACAGTAACCTACAACAAACATATAACAAGAATGACAGCTTACCTTTGCTTCGATGAATATTATGCTTTTAAAGTTTCTCCAAATTTTAGGGTTTCACATGATTAAAGTTGTCTCCAAAATTTCCAAAACAGAAAACTTTATCTCAAAGCAAGCAATCCAAATCAGCCAAGCACAGGCATTCAACTATCTTCCCAAAAACTCTTCGAAATTACAAGATCTCAAAACCAAAAGAAGTAACCAAAAAGAAGTCACCGAATAAAGTAAGCTAAAAAAAAATCCAAGGGATTCGAATAAATAGAAGAGGGATAGAGGAGGATGAGGTGGATCCATGTAGGATTCCTCATCACACATCCTCGACTCCACCTCACAAGTCAAATTCAGACTCCAAAGCATAATAAAAAAAGGGTGGGTGAATAAATGACATTTTACTTACACACACAAACCAAGCCCACACCCCAAGGACCAAAATTAATTTCATGCAAGATAGGTCAATTAAATCTTACAACTTGTCTTCCCAAAAATACATAATGAGGCATAATTTTCACTCCCCAACCCATAGGTAGGGTTGGTATACAAATTTAAGAGGTGTGGAGCAAGTTTAACTTGTCCCATAAGCCTCCAAAATCAGCCCCTAAGGACAGATCTAAATTTCAAAAGGAAGGTGGAGTGTTTCACACTCAAAATTACTTACACATTACTACAGCACTTAATCCAAGATCCATAAACTCTAATAAATTCATTTGACCCATTTTATTTTATTTAACAACATGATTACTCAGTAATCTAGACACAAATTAAATAAATAAATAAGGGGAAAATACATCACTAAAATTCACATACTAAAATTAAACAAAGGAACTAAATAAAATAATACACATAACCCCTTGGTCAAATTTGAAGGTGATCCCCCATGGGAACCCCTAATAACAATTCATATACACACACAAACAAATGCATGTTGCCATGGTGACCCTTGTTGAATTCATCTAGAATTCTAATGTGGTTGGTCTCCAATCCCTTGATGTTTGTTGTGATATGTTTACCTACAAAATACAAATACCTCCTTTAGCCTTGTGGCCACATCAAATCATCCAAAATAAATATAAAATATAGCTTCAAAAATCATCTATATATGAATCACAACATCATCTAGACAAGTAACAATATTATTTACAATTTCATTAATAACCATATTATCCCAAGATTAGTTCAATTTTCTAGGTTTACTCGATATGAAAAATATCACATGCACCAAAAAAAAATTCTAAACATGCCAAGCAATGTATCAACATCAGTATAAAATGTCTTCAATTATCCACATGCATCATATATGGATCAAAATAAAAAAAAATCCATGATCTCTCACATCTAACATCATACCAATTCAAAAGCTACAGTAATGTCCATAAATACAATCAACAGTATCATAATCAATATCAAAAGGTGTCGAAGGGAGGTGGGCACTACACATTATATGATTGAAATTACAAAAATCAGGTTTAGGGCTGCCATTTTCAGTCATAAACATCAGTTTGTTTTAATTTTGTGAATACATTTTGTCATGGATAAATGAGGAAGGAAGATTCCAGCTAGAAGGAGGAAATAAATCATGTTGTGGTGTGTTATTTTTGCATTTGAACATTATCATTTTTGAAGCAAAAAGGCATACTGACAGCAATATTTGTGACACTAATGACAAAGTGTTGGGAAGCCATCATTTGAATAAAAATTATGAAGTGGAATCAAGCAATAAAAGAGAGATAATTGTCATGTCTCTAAGGCATGGCAAGGGGAACTTTAAAGTGTTGTTAGACACTATTGTTTTCTTTGATGTATTTTCTTCAAGTGCAAGTTTGTTGAAGAAGAAGCACTTAAGATTCATTTCGGATCCTGGTACTTAAAATTGCTTCAGGACAAGAAATTTTGGGAAGGGATGAATTTAATGCCCCCTTTTCAAAATTAATATAAAATAAAGCATTCCTTGGCAAGCAATGGCTGAAAAAGGTATGATCATGGATTATATTGCAACTTTCATCATTCATATTCATGTTTTATTTTTGAATTTTCATTATTAATAAGGTTGGTTGGGTTGAGTGCCCATAATAAGTCTTAATAGAAGATAATATTGACTTATTAGGGGTCATACTTTGCTTTATCAGATCTTTATCTAAAGGAAACTATAAAAGAGGATTGTAGGAGCTCATTTGGGGGTCATCTACTATTGGTGGATTTTGTATTTGGATAGTGTGGGCTTGTTGCTCCTTGTTCTTCCACTCTTGGACAAAAAACCAAGTGTGGAGCTTCTTCCTACAAGGACAAAAATCATTCTAGTGGCTTATTAGAGGATGAAAATAATCTTTCCTTAGTTGGCGTGAAGACTTATTGAAGAAATTTATGTAAATTTTTCATTATCAAGCTAAAACTCTATTTGAAAATATAACATTGTTAGAGATAGGTGAGTCACTCTTAACTTTTTTGAGCTATGTGAAAGATAAGTACTGCTTTAAAATTCCTTTCTCTGTTTCATTTTCTTTTTAATGTTTGGGAAATTGGAAATGTGTACATTGTAAAATGGAATTGCTATTTAGGAAGTGATTTTTATACTATTTCCTCATGTCTTGGTTTTCATACTCATCTCGGTTCAAACTTGTCATTTTATCACTTCCCTGCATCTACTCGTACTTTAAAATCCTTGGGATTTTCTTTGCTTGGGATTTTTGTGATTTAGCTTGGCTCGGTTCTCGGGCTAGTTGTGTCCTTTGCATTATGATACATTTCGTAACTTAGTGCTCATTTTATAACTCACCCCTACCTTTTTATAATCCAGTTCTATTTGGTATATCTCATTGTAATGTTCACTAGAGATCTCTTCGAGTTGACATCCCGTTGTGAGTTTGAGGTGAGAGATGTTTTTTGTTTAGCTCAGGATGTATTCATGGTTTGAAATGAGAAATTTCCTTTCTTAATATCTCAACCCTGAAGATGACCCAGCTCGGCCATGATACCTGAGTTCTGAACTTTTAATTAAGGTAGGTATTTTTTTTAGTGTTGTGACTCATTAGGGTTTTAAAAAAATTAGTGTCTTATGAAAACATGCCCTTATTTTCTATGACAAAAATTTCACATTTTATACAGCTAGAACTTGATTTGAAACTAAAAATTACATTCCTATACGATAGGTTTGAGATCAATAATCTATTCCAACTTGTTGATGTTTGATTCAATCCGAGTTCTAAGAAAAACAACCCATATTTTACTATGACCGCAACTTGAAATCTGGTGGGTACCATAAGAAACAATATCTTGGATCTGAAAATATATACTTAAACTCTATTTTTTTCTTCAATATTGGTGGAAGCAATGCCCCTTTTGAATTTATTGTTTTGGTGCAAAATCATGGAAAATTGTTCTTGAACATATGTACCTTGGTTTTCTCCTTGAAGCACTCTTTCTCGAGGAATTGATGTATCCATCAAGTGGAACTTGAAAACTATTTTTTTACAAAAATATGGCTTTAATCTTTTATGCAAAATGTAGTGCCCACTTCCCTTTGACACCTTTTTTGATACTAATAATGATACTGTTGGTTATATTATGGACTTGATTATGGACCTTACTATAGTATGATGTTAGATGTTAGAGCATAGATTATTGTTGACTTGATTCGGTTATGATGCATGATGATTATTAGAGGCACTTTGGATATTGATGTTGATATACTATTTGACATGGTTATACTATGGATGTTGTTCAGACATGTGATATTTAGATATTGTGAGTAGACCTAGAAATGGAAATTATTTGATGATGATAGAGTTGATGCGTAAAATTGCAAATGATCTTGTTGATTGCTTGGATGTTGTTGTGATCCATATATCTAGATTATTTTGGAATTTTAATTATATTATTTTGGATATCTAATATGGCCACGAGGCCGAAGGAGGTATTCGTGTTTTGCAAGTTAAAATATCACAACAAACAATGGGGGATTGGAGACCAATCACATTGGAATTCTAGATGAATTCAACAAGGTCACCATGGTAGCTAGTATTTGTTTGTGTGTGTTAGGGATTCCCATGGGGGGTATCACCTTTAAATGTGACCAAGGGGTTATGTGTATTTATTTATTGGTTACCCTTTTATTTAATGTTCGCATGTGTTTATTTTGTGGATGCATTGACCCCTTTCTTTAATTATTAATTAAATGGTGTATTAATATTGTGGGTAATCATGTTATTAATATTAATTAATTAAAATATGTCATAAGAAAGTAATTAATAGAGTTTTTTTGCCTTCAATTAAAGTGTTGTAAGAGACGTGTAAGTGATGTGTAAGTTAACTTTATAATATGAAACACTCCACATCCTTAGAAAATTCGAATTTGTCCTTGGAGGATGATTTTTGAGGCTTGTGGGACAAGTTAAACTTGTCCCATACCTCTTAAATTTATTTACCAACAATACCTATGGTTGGAGAGTTGAGATTTGAATTTTGTAATGCTATTTGAGAAGGAAAATTGTAGGTTTCAATTTACTATTTTCTTACATGATTTAATTTCAATCCTTTGCGATGTGGGTTGGATTTGAGTATATAAGTAAACTGTCATATTATTCACCCACCTATTTATTGTGTGTCGGATAATGAAGTTGACTTTATGGGTGGGGGTTGAAGATTTTTGATGTGGAATCCTACATGGGTCCACCTCATCCTCTTCTCTTCCCTCTTCTATAGAATTCAAATTCCTTACCATGTTTTGGGGTTGCTTCAACCTTGGAGACTTCATTCTTGGGGGCGAATTATTTTGCTATCTTGGGAGCTCTTACATTTAGATAAGTTTTTGGAAGATTGTTGCATTATTGTCCGTTTGGCTGGATTTTTGGATTGTTTGCATTGGGATAAACAACTTGTTGTTTTGGAACTTGGAAGAAATCTCCATCATGGAGTGGTAAGAGCTTGGCTCTTGAAATGTGCTTATTTTTGTTTGTTTATGTAAATGTTGATGTGTGAATATTTTGGCAGGTTTATGGGTTGTTGGGTAGATGGCCTAGGAATGGTGTAGGAGAATACTGTGGGGTTTATTTTTTGGGAGGCACAAGGGTGTTTTAAGGGAGGTATAAGGGTGGACGAGAGTTGAGGTTTGGGTTTCACCTTACAAATAAATAGCTTGCATTTATTTACTTGTTATGGGGTGCCATAAGAGGTTGAGGAGGCATAAGGAAATGTGAGGAATAAGGGGTACTTAGGGGAGGCATAAGGAATGTCAAGGATGTGATATACTATATTTTGGTAGTTAGTAATTCATGTGGTGATACTCATTTCCCATTTTGGGAGGTATAAGAAGCATCCCTCATAGTTTCTTGCTCCTTTGGCTTGCTTGACGAAGCCTCATTAATGTGTTTCATGCTTTAATGTAGTTGTAATCTAAATTCTATTTTGGACTGTGTTTTTGTTGTGAAATTGTTGCTTATGTGTTTGTGGAAGCCTTTTGTTTCCATGAGTTGGATCACATCTTGTATTACATTATGCTTGGGGATCGGGGGCCAATGAAGAAGGATGGCTTCTCCTCTTCATTGGATGTCTTGGTTAGGTGGAGGGCGTTGCCTTTCCCCTACTCTTGTTGTGACCATAATTTGGAAGAATGATAAATACGCATATTGTTGTTCTGAAGCTAAGATAAAAACAGTTTGATTGTCCCTTGTAAAATGAAATCTTATTTTAAACCGTCCCACTTGAAGTGGATGAACTTGTATAATGTTTTGCAATTGAAATATGTTGTAGTGGTTATGGAAGTGTAAATTGGAATGTGAAAGAATGAGACGTATTTTTTATGTTGTATTTTGAAATCAAATGGAAAGGAAGTTGTAAGAGTTTCATTTGAATTAATGGAGGTGGTGTTGTCTTGTCCATATGATATTTTTCCATTGGAAATCTATGTTTAGCATGCACTATGAAATCCATATTTGGGAAAAGGAAAAGTGATACATGTGAGAATAAAATGTATTATTTTGCCATGTATATAATATATGATTTTGGAAAGAATAAAAGAAGGAAGTTGTAAAGTTGTCTTTTGGAATGAATAAAAGATTGCATAACCTTCCTCAAATTGCATCATTTTATTGTATTTAATCATCTAAATGTGAGTTATAATCTCTGTTTGAAAGAACAGAAATGTGTATGAAAGGAAGTATAAAACTATGTCTTTTGAAATATGTGAAAATTAGAAATCAGAGATGTGTTCTAGTTTTTAAATGGTTGAATTGAATCAACTAAATTTTTTAGATTAGAATTGGAGTGATATCCTAATACTTTGAAGATGAAAATGGTGAGTAGAACCCTTTAAAAAATTAATCTTTTTGTTGTTTTTTCAAAATAGCAAATTACTTTAATCCAAAAATTCACAGTTCTGAACCTGTAACAATAAAATAAATAAAATAAACAATTAAATTGGATTAGTATGCCCTAAATGAATCCAATTGGACAAAAATACTTAAAGGAAATCTTTCAAAACTTGGCAAAACTGAGTTCAAAACTTTGACAATCGTTTTGCTATCAAAATTGTAAAATGTCAAATTAGAATTCAATCACATAGATATACCTCACAAAATTATCCTAAGTCCACCTAAGAAAAATTCTCCATGTCTATTTGACATGTTGAGAGAGGAACAAGAACAAATTGAACAAAATTTTATAAGTTAAAATTACCAGTTTGCATTGTAAAAGCCTGCACAATGTTTTCATGAAATTAACCCCTTAAAATTTATCAAAATTAAAAATTAATGAATCTTGTGTAAAGATAATGTCGAGAGATTTCAAGAAAGTCCTCATTTTCCCAAAACAGAGCTCTCTATCAAAAGTTATGGCCTTCTGATGTTTTTCTTCACTTGGCGTCAAAAGAAACTTTTTGGGAAAATTTTCCTTCTTGGGCCCGCGGGTCCAAATTTTTCCCTTAGAGCTTCAAAAATCTTATAGAAATTTTCTCCAAATTTTCCCCACTATCCCATCAACCTGCAGCCAATTAGATGCTGCCACGCGGCACCAAGAGGTGTCAGCAGAGGGGAAGATCCCTTTTTAACTTAGCGCTTACGAAAATTTTTGGGAGGCATTATGAGGCAACAGCAGAGGAGCAGGTCCCTTTTTTCCTTTTTGCATTTTAGACAATTTTTGGAAAATATTCCAAATTTTCCCTACCTGCCACAGCCAATCAGAAGCTGCCACATGGCATCACGAGGTGCCAACAAAGACGCAGGTTAATGTTACCCTCCTTGCCCTTCGGGGTGTTATACCAATTTTCTCCCCGTCGCCCCGCTTTCCCCGCATTGGCTTAGGAGATGCCATGTGTCCCTCGCGGACTTGCGAGAGCGTGAGTGCAACGGTTGTTTTCCACTCCTTGGGACATTTTTCTCCTTGCATCCCGTAAACCCTCCCTTGGGGAAATTTTCCTGCCTGTGGCCCACCGACCGACCCTTGGGGCAAATTTTCTTCCATGTCCCCGCAGGCCCGCTCTTGGGTAAAATTTTCACCCCAAGGCCTGCCAGCCCATAACTCGAGAAATATGAGGAGTTAGGAGGAATTATTTATATCACTAGAAAGGTGAGGAAATTTCCTATCCAATTTTGAATGCATTAATTTTGAGAAAAACCAAGTTGAATCTTTAATCCTGTTAGAGAGTGGGTATGGTGAGGACTTACCCTCTGACCCTAATCTAACCTTCTAACTGTAAATTTTGGACCTTGTCACCTTTAAACTGTGCGTTTGAAAGAAAAGTATACTCTTGTGGATTACAATTGATCTGGAACTTGTTAGTGACAATTGTTGCCTTGTAACCTTGTTGTAGACTCTTCTAGAAAAATTATTCCATAAATTTTCCTAATTAATCTTAGGTTGTTCCTGGGTCTCAAGTGGGTTGTTTTAGCTGGCATCACATAGAATTTTTATTCATTTTTAGAAGAGAATACACAATTAGATTTATGATTTACAACTACAATGTTGACATCATTCCATGTAAAGTGACATTAATTATGATATCTAAACTTTTTATTGTACTTTAAGATTTCATTTCATGGTTGTAACTTTGTCATATTTTGAAATTCAAGCGTAGAATACACTTGTTCTTGAGAATTTTATGATCATTCAAAATTTGTAGTCCTTTTTCTGAAAGGTCTATGAACCATGAACTAAAGCAATGGTTGTTGAGAATATGTTTTGTAATTTGTTCATCATGCTTTGCACCTGAAATCCTTTCATATTACGTTCCTACACCTAGGATGAGATGTTCTTTTTTCTGCAATACTAAATGCATGTATATTCAAAATTGAAAATATAAAGAGGAAAAGTAACCCAGAGCTCTAGCCACCAATATATTTTCTTCTTTCAAGTGTATTAGAGCGGTAAATAGAAAAAGTGGAGCAAAAACTTACAAGGAAAAAGTCTTGTTTTTAAGGAAATGAAGGGCTCCTTTCCTTCCTTACATTTTGGTCTTCACATTTCCATTCATTCTTTAATTTCATTCATATCCCACATCTTGTGTCGAAAATTGTACAATTTTCTTATGAATATATACACTTGTCTTATGCTATGAGTTTTATAGTGTTTCTTTTACATTGTTTTTCAGATTGCACAACTAAATTAACAATTGATAACTCAATTGAATAATACAAATGCATATAATCATAAGAAATTAAAAATAACTATTTTTACCTTTATTTGATCACTGATAATGAAATAATCAACACTTGATATGATTTTACTTTCCTTTGGAACTTCAAATTTATGAATTATTCCTTGCTGTTCCAGTATATTCAAGCATGCTAACTTCTAATATATGATGCCTTTCCCATCTCCCTCAGGACTCTGCAATATTATTTCATGTACGATGCATGATCTTGATGAATAGGATAACATGAACAAACTTCTATATAGACAATACTTATCATGAAGTCTGATTCCCAACCATTCATTATTTTTTTCTTGGTCAGTCATCCCTTAAAAATGAGTAACCAGAAATGTTTTTTATGTCCCTTTCCAATAATTACAAAAAATGGTAAAAAATATGCATTGTGATCTTTTACAACCAATAAGGAAATTTGTCTCCTTGATTGATATATCTCTAGAACTTTGTGTCAACATTTTATTAGTCTTGATAATTGATTACAATGTTGCGTTCTTTAACTTGAATGTCAACCTACTTTAGTTATTGTATGCGAATTTTGTATAACTCCTCACAATAGTATCACTTTGACTTTATTTCATGCACTCACCTTTACCTCTCTTCGTTGTAAATTTCTCCTATATATCGTGTATAAGCACTTTGTCATGAGCTTAGTGGAGTATTCCTCTATGATTTCTCACCTAAAGGCCACCAACTATTTTAGGTAGTTTACATTCAATAATGGTAATTTTTAGGAAATTAATGTTCATCGTGTGAATTTTATCTCTTGGAAGCGCACCCTTTTTGAGGGTTGGAAGATCTGATAAATTTTGCATCTCCCTCACTTCTGCAAATACAATTGAGACACCTCACGGGATGCGGGTCTCCCCATTTTGAGTTGAATCTTTGAGATTACAAGGTCGGTTCCTTCTTTGGATGTATCATAAAACTAAAACTTGTGAGGTTTAAGGGTAAAAAGATGACTAAAAGTGAAATTAAATGGGGTTATACACCAAAATTATTGAGGGTTTGACTGAGAAATATACTAAGAATAAGTTAAATAAGACACTATCTAACGGTTTTCAAAAAATCTCAAGGAAAACACTTTTCTGTTGAGGGACTACTCACAACAACACAACAGATAATTCCACACTAAAACTAGCAGAAAATACCAATTTGCACCAAGGTAAATAGCATAATCAAGCTTAATTAATTAAGGGAATAGTGAAATTCACAATAAAACTACTGTAATACACACCACTACAAATAATTAGAAAGGTAATCAACTGGTTCTCATTAAAGAGAAATTCTTGCTAATAGCTTTAGCACTCGGTACATCAAATATTCCTCCTGTAAAAAAAAATCCTGTGGTTTACCATTGCACACAATAAATAGAAAAAATTATTCATCCCCCACCCCCTAAAAATAGACTCAATTCTTACTACACTTACATGCTATTATTAGCCTCTATCATAATTAAATAAAAGGCTAAAATAAGCATGTTATTACATGAGGCGAAATAGCCTTTTATTTCCAAAATTACAATCTTAGTAAAAAAGGTTTGAATCTTCCAATTCTCCATGATATGTATGGTCACTTTGGAAGAATAAGATATTTTGGGTGAATAATTTTCCAAATTTTATTCTTCGACTAACTCAAAAAGGCAAACCATGACATGCATGGCAATTTTGTCTTCTTTTTTGATGTGACATCTATCTCCTTTTGCAAGTCTAACTTACATGCATATAATTCATTTTATCTTTGATTTGACACGTGTACATGAAAAAATTGATTATGAAAATACAATGAAAATAACACCAATTCTTCATATTCAAAAGGGTGTATTTGGTACTAGTGCATGCATGGCATGAAGAACATGACCTGAATCAAATATTTAATAATTAAAACTTTATATGGCTCCCCATCCACATTGATCATGGTAAAAACATTGACTATACCCATTTGTAAATCATATGCTAATGATTCACTCATAAGGTTCTAAACATTATGATTTTGGATAAATCAAAGGTCAAATACTTTAACACGTCCCCACAATACGATGACATGACTCATCATTGCTAATTCGATGCTAATGTTGATCTAGGTCAAATTAGGGCTTTTGTTTGATGGACACGTAAATCTTAACTCAATGGTTGAGTTACCTTTTAACCAAAAGCGAGAACACCTTATTTTTGTCTCATTCTAATTCTTCGAGCTTCTACAGACGGATATGAAAAGAAACCATTGAAAAATTTTAATTTTTCGCCATTGATAAAGCCTCAAACCTCTATTATTTGAAATCTGGTCCTGTTTCTCTAGCTGCGTATAGCTATGAGCTTTTCACGCTTCAGATTTTGCACTTATTTGGTTCTGTGGCTGCCATTTGGAGCTTGGGATCTGTTTTATTGCTGACAATGCTACTATTTTCTAAACATGGACGTAATTATTTTGGCCACTAAGGTTAATGCTCTCCTGAGTGAGGAACTTCAAAGATTTGGGTGCCCCTTTGTTTAATTATGTTGTGTCATTTCTATGACCATGCCGCCATTGACGGGTTTTCAACCTTTCTGGTTTCCTATCATATGAGCTTGCACCCACGTATTGTTCCTTCTCGAGCTCCTTTCATCTTAGTCTCGATGCCATTGTGTGCCATTTGGAACTCTGTCTCTGAATTTGGGTCATGTTTTTGAGGTAAGACTCTATATCAGTGAAAAGGATCTTTGTTTTGTCTGAATGCGTATTTATCTCTACTCCTGTGTATTATGAGTTTTCCTTCTAAAATATTTTATGGCCATTGTTACATATCGTGAAAAACCTCTGCATTCTGATTTTGGATTTTGTGAAGGTTTATTTGATTTGGGGCATGGATGTACTTTGCATCTTTAAAAAGGCCATCATTTCGGGGAGGAATTTATGTTTTCTCTATTTCTTTGAGACCCTATTGGCTGATTTCGACCCTGGGTATATTATCGAACTCTGTCTTTGATTGGCTTTTTTACCATCATTATTTGTCCAGATATTGTATTTTGTGTTTTAGTTCTATCACTCAAGCCTCGTGTCTGGAACGACTCGCCATTCATTAATATAGCTCGGAATTTTGAGGGTATGGCTCATTTAGACTTTCTCAACTTGGAAAGCGTGATCTATTTTTACCTGGGTATCACATTGAACTCATGTTTTCGTTGCATTATCTGGTTTTCATGGGCATTTGAACCTTTTCTTAGTAGTTCAATTTTGTGCTTCCATTTTCTGATCCTTTAATTTGTATGGTGTGTATGGTGCCTTCAACTTCTCATGTGTAGGTTGTAACCTACTTTTGATAGAATATGTGTTTGAATACTACCTTCAAAAACAATTTCATCCATATTTATTGTTAACTAAAATAAGTTCACACTTTTTTTGGTCAAGTAACACCATTTTCCTCCTTTTTTGGTGTTTCAATATAAATTTTTATATAGTTTAAGCACTTAAGGTCTCCTGAAAGCATTTTAAACAAATACAAAATTTCTTACCCTTTCTACAAATATAACGAAGTCCTTCTAACTCCTCATATTTTACAAATGACGGGCCGGTAGGCCTGAAAACGAGTTTTTTTCCAAAAGTGGGCCAACGGGTATAACGCCCACTAAAAACACATGCACGAGACCCAAGAACAACATAGGTTTAGTTAGAAAAATTATGGAATAATTTTCTTTTAGAAGCGTGCCCACAAAAAGTTTTCAAAAATGACAGATGTCACACTAATGTCTCTAAGGAGATAACTTAAAAGATAATTTTCCATGATAACACAATATTTAAAATCTACATTATGCTTTAATACATTTATTTGACTAAGCAAGCTTAATCTCCATAAGGATTATTTAAATAATAGATTAATTCCTACTGAAGTTGAATATTCCCCCATGGTGTCAAGGGTAAAAGTGGCCAATGAAATTAAATCCCAAGGTTATTTGATTTCTACAATGTTGAAACAACTAGTAAGGTTTTTTATTGAAAGTTGGGTTAGGATAATGAACACTTCCCTTCCCCATAAAGTGACCCATTAAAACGTCAACCCATGTTTTAAAATTAAGACATTTAAATTAAAAAGGTTAATTTCCACTCACCCACTATCCACCTACTTTTAGTAGGGATGAATCTCATCCCTTGGATGGATTAAATTTGGACCCTTGATTAGGAAAAATAGGCTATCTAAGCCTAAAGCATACTTATGAAGTCTTCTTTCTCATTTCATTTGATTCATTTTCATTCTTTGGTTTTGCAGGTTGTTGGAGGTGGAGGGAGGTCATTGAAGGTCATTGCAAGCTCTTGAAGGAAGGAACATGCTCCTTTTCTCTTCTTATTTGGTTTATACCCTCATTGGGGATTCAAAATGTTTTTATTTTTTTAATTTAGTTCATTTTCTTGTATATGCCTAAATGGGAAAATGGGTTTTTATCTCATTTTCATCAAGGTTGAGATTTGGATTCCTATTTTCATTTAAGTATAAATGTATATTTTTTATGTATATATATATCTGCTATAATGGGTGAACCGAAAACAAACACACACACACACACACACACATAACGAAATTCAATGGAGAAAAGCCTCTGATGCGGGTCTTATGTTTTGCATAGGTCGTATCTACGAAGAAGTGCACCATTTTTTTTTTGTATAATAGTGAGTTTATTATTTTAAATTTGGAGACGCGGGGAGGATCACCATAATAATGGGGTGGGGGGTGAAGTCGGTGAGCCTCCCCCACTTACCCCCTTACCACGACAAACCTGCCCCATGGCCGCGGCGTCACTCAGCCTATGTGCACGCTAAGACAGTCCTTTCTGTTGTTTAACTTTAATAAATTTCATTACATTGAAACCCTACCGTAACTCTATATTCAATATATATATATATATATATATATATATATATGAAAATTAATAGAATGTTTAATACTAAGTGATTTCATAAAAAAAGAATTAGTTTCCCCACTAATATTAAAATATCCCTTATATATATTTTGAGGTATAATTTTGCTATCAAAGGTAGGATAAAACAATAGATGTTACTATTGGTGAGTTGAATACTAACACTAATATTTTATTTTCTAACAATGTAATAAATGTAGTGTAAAAGGTAAAAGAAGATATGTTTCCTCTCCATTAGCTAATTTGTGATAGATTTGTAATTATTTATAGTTGAAAATTACTTAGTAGAATTAGCAATAAGACTACTTCATTAATCCAATGGAAACCAATTTTCATAGGAGCTCTTTTCCATCAATAGTACAAGAACAAGTACAAATAGACTAAATTTTACAGTACATGCATTTCAAATACACAATGAAAAGTAGTATTTCTTAATACATGTTTCCAACAATATATTATAAAACAAGAGCAACACCATTTGTGGAAAATAACTCAATTTCAATGAAATGAAATATTTTTCCTTTCCTACAATACAACTTTCAATCAAAGATAATAAAATTTATTTTCTATTTCACAAGACTAGTTTATAACACGTCTTTCTTTCTTCTTCTTTTTTATACAATACAACTTTCATATCCAATAATTGAATGCAAATCTTCTTCACAAGATTAATACAATGTCCTCTACTTAAATTGGGAAAAATAATACAAGAATGTAAGCTAGAATAATACAAGGTTACAAGTTCATCCACCGTAAATGTGAACAACAAAAGGCTTTTCACAAGAATGAATTTCTTAAGGAGTCTAACACAAGCTCCAAGCTTCACAACACCAAAAAAGAGAGCTCCTTCATGATTTGATTGATTCACAAAAAAATGGGTGGAGAGGCAACACTCTCCACCCAACAATAATATCCAATGAGGGGGAGAAACCATCCACCCAATTCACCATCGAGCCCCAACCACATTACAATGAGAGGTGATTCCAACACATGGAAACAACAAGCTTCGACATCACAATCCAAGTATTTCACAACAATTATAAATGCACATACAACTCAAACTAAAAACACAAGAAGGAGAGATAACCTAAATATAAAAGGCTTCTAAATAAAAGCCAAAGGAGCAAGAACCTATGGGGATCCCACTTATGCCTCCCAATGGGAAACGGGTGCCAACCTTGAAACCTCCAATACAAATCTCAAATACCCTACACACTCTTATGCCTCCTTCAAGTACCTCTTATGCATCCCACATACTTTTATGCCTCCCTTTCATACAAAAACAAGTAGGAAATGTAAGCATTCCTTATCCAAGGTGGGGCAACCAACCCAAAATCCCTCAAAACATGAAATAACTCTTATGCTTCCCTATATGAATTATCACCATAGTCCCCTCCTAAACCACACTTAAGCAATCTACCCAAGCACCCAACAAGCACACAAACACAAAATAAAGGAATAACATAACAAAAAGTAAAGCTCCTAGCTTTCCATAGTATAACTTGTTCCAAGAGTCAAACTCCAAGTTTTTTCAAACCTAAGAAATCACCTACAAGCTCACACAAGACCACAAGCTCTCCAAAATCCTCTAACACTGAGAAATTAAAGAGTACACAAGAATTAAGTAACCCCGACACAATCAAAAGAACTTGAATAAATAGTAAAGGGAGAGAGGAGGGTGAGGTGGCTTTATGTAGGATGCCACATCGCTCATCCTCAACTCCACCTCACAAGTCAAACTTAAAAATCCAAAGTACCATTAATAACTGCATGAAGAAATGATATTTTAATTACACACACAATCCATGCCAACACTCCTTAAGGATAAAAATTAATTACATGTAAGAAGGTGCAATAAAGACTTACAATTTATCTTCCCCAAACACATAATGGGGTCTAATTTTGACCCCCAAACCCATAGGTATTGTTGGCATGGAAATTTAAGAGGTGTGGGACAAGTTTAACTTGTCCCACAAGCCTTCAAAATTGGATATTAAGGCCAAATTCGAATTTCCATGAGGGGGTAGAGTGTAAAACACTCAAGGTCACAAGCACTCAATATTACAACACAAAACCCAAGAGCCATATAGTCTAATAAATGAATTCTTTTGGTCACATTCACAATTAGTTAATAACAAGATTAATTAACTTAACTAGGATACTAAAACCCATTAAGATAAAGGGGAAGAATACATTGTTTTCTAAATAACTAAAACAAAGAAATTACATCACTAAAAATCACATACTACATTAAGTAAGGAAAAATAAACAAAATACAACACATAACCCCTTTGTCACAATTTCTCCCTAGCAATAATTCAAACACACACACACACAAACACATGTTGCCATGGTGACCCTTCTTGAATTCATCTAGAATTCCAATGTGGTTGGTCTCCAATCCCCTCGATGTTTTTTTGACATGTTTACCTATAAAACACATAACACTCCTTTGACCTAATGGCCACATAAAAAACATCTAAGATAAAATATAAAATATAAATCCACAATCATCTATATACGAATCAAATGTCATATAAGAAAATACAATATCATTTAAAATTTCATGCAACATTTCTATTCTACATCTCATCCACATCAAAATGATCACAACATTAGTTCAATTATCAAAGGTCTACTCAATATGATGAAATATCACATGTCTGAAAAAAAAAAAAACACACACACACACATACACACACATATATATAACCATGTCAACAACATATCAACATTAATATAAAATGTCTCCAATAATCCACATGCATCATATACGAATCAAAATCAACATCAATTCGTGATCACTAACATCTAACCTCATGCCAAATCAAAAACTACAATAATATCAATAAGTATAGCCGACACTATCATAATCAATAAAAAAATGTGTCGAAGGGAAGTGGGCACTGCATCCCTCTCCCCTTAGACTTGACCTCCTTCTGGAAGTCACTAGAACAAGTGTGGAAACTGGATTTGTAGAAATGTAACATCCTCCCATGTAGCTAGAGTCTCATCATATCTATCCCGCTACAATCAAACCTGATCAATCTATCTACCTCGAAGGCCCAGGGTCCTATGCTCTAAAATGTGGATGGGCTCCATGATCACGTGCCCCTGATCCTGCACCTACAATGAGGTCTAATCCATCGCATGAGAAGGATCTACAATATATCTCTTAAGTATTGAAACATGAAACACATCATGGACATGAGACAAGCTAGGTGGAAATGCTAGACGGTAGGCTAAAGGGCCGATACACTCCAAGATATCAAAGGGACCCACAAATCTATGAGCTAACTTAGAACCTTTTCTATAATGGATAGGGATCTTATGTGGCCTGACATGAAGAAACAACTTCATGCCCACCTCTTAACTATGATCTATCCTATGATGATCCGCATACTTCTTCTGCCTGTCCTGTGCCTCCTGCAATGTCTTCCTAATCATAATAACCTACTGCTCCATGTCTTGTAGTAACACTGGCTGAAGAGAAACCCTATCCTCTAACCTATCCAAACTAAGAGGTGTCCTGCATTCTCTACCATATATTGCTTGAAAAGGAGCCATGCCTATAAAACTCTGAAAACTATTATTATAGGTGAACTCCACCAATTACATGTACTCCTCCCATCTTGACTAGTGATCCATGATGTATATCCTAAGCATTTCCTCCAAAATATGATTAACCCACTTACTCTGTCGATTTGTCTTAGGGTGATACGTTGTACTAAAATTGATCTTCATCTTGAGGGTATACTACATGGTATTCCAAAAGTGGGGAAGTATATAGAAGATTGCGGTCATAAATGATCTTCAGTAGAATCCTATGCAACCTGACGATCTCATCAAAATCTACCCGTGCCACTGCACTAGCTGTGTAGGTGGTCTTCACCAGAGAAAAATGAGCCACTTTAATAAATTTATCCACTGTGACCAAAATGGCGTCGTGGTGGTATCTCGACGTTGGTAGCCCAACAATGAAGTCCATGGAAATGGTGTCGCACTTCCACTCCGATATAACGTGAGGAAAGAGAAGGAAATCTGGATGTTGATGCTCAGCCTTAACCTTCTGACACTCTAAATAGTGTGACACAAACCAAGCCATGTCTCTCTGAAGTCCCCTCCAATGGTACAACTGTCTCAAAGTGGCGTGCATCTTCTTCACCCTGGGATCGGCTGAATAGGGTGCACAATGAGCCTCTATCAAAATTTCCTGTCTCAAGCATCCATCTCTAGGAACATAAATCTAAAATTTTTACTTGAGAATGCATTTTTTCTCTAGGGAGAATCCATCAAAAATCCCTTCAAGGGGTCTCTGAGACTTAATCTCTTCCCTGGCTACAAGGTAGAAGATGTCGTGAGGAATCTGCTGTAAAATCTAGCTCCGCAAATCTATGCCCACTGAAGTCATTGTTATCTCTCAAAAGTGCACCATGTAGAGAGATGGTTGTAGGTATTCTAAACTTGCACAATTTATCTCTCTTTCGTAGATACAATGGAAACACCTTAGGTTTGTGGGTATACCTATATTGAGGTGAGTCTCTGGTATCAAGGTCGTTTCCTTATTGATGTATCCTAAACTTATTTTTTGGGGTTTAAGGGTAAAAGATGACTGTAAAATAATTAAAACTGAGGTAATACACAAATTTTTTATGATGGCTTCGACTGAGTATATGCACAATTGATATGCGAATAATTCCTGATGTGCTGACCAACACATTTCTAAAAGATAATTAAGGGTAGACACTTTGATGTATAGAGGGATAGAATTACAACAATACTACTAAGTTACACATACACATTAATGTCATGCATAAATTACTGAATTTGCAACAAGATAAGATAATTAATCAGGGAATTAAACATTCACAAGATTAATGGAAACATACACAAGACTGGAAATAATTGGAAAGGCAGAAAATACTTCACATTCAAAGGGCAAAACTGGAAAAAAATTAATTCAGCAATCCTGTTTATGAAAGTCCTCCTCTTGTGCTTTGCCAAAGCACACAATATATAGCAAAATTAATTTACCCACCCTTCCTAAAAATAGACTAAAGTTGTAGTCACCCATACATCCTATTTTTATCATTTATTTAATAATAAATAAAGGAATAAAATAACAAACTAGTACAAAGAGACATTAATAGCCTTTGATTACATCTCATTCAAACTGAAGTTGACTGTTCTATTTTTAAGAAAATAATGGTGAATAATTTTCTACTAATAAATTTGGCTTGATGAGCAAGTCTCCTTCCTTGTGCATGTGAATTTGAATTCTTGTTGATCCATCCTTTTGTGAAGGCATGCAAAAAATACTCCCTGTCAGTGAACAAAATAATTTCAATACTTACAATATTTGTAAAATAATTCATCCACACATCCACTTGATGGGGAACACCTCCAAGCTTAGGTTTTGATGTTGACATTCCTCATTTTCTATTTTTCATATGGGTTCCTAATGTAAATCATCTCCAACTCCTCCATCAGTGAGGACCACCTTTGCACTTCACCATTAGTCGTCATTGGTTTGGCCACTCTTGTGGAGTGAACAAATTACCATGGTTTTGAGATAATACAAGGGCACTTTGTATAAGGGGCACCATATTACATTTAGAACCTTTTCTAACATATGGCACATTATAGTCTGTCACCTCTAATTAATATATAATATAAGGTTTGCCATCCTATAGTTGTCGGCCTTTGCATTTTTGTGGAGACTAAGGTTTAAATTTTACCTTTTCCAGTGATCATTGTTGGCATGTATGGTTTATTTTGGACATACCAAAATTTGTTGACTATAGGAATATTCTTTGATATTTAGTCACTGTAGAAATGGGTAATAGTTGTGAACTTTGCAAGGTTTATGTAATGATCACCTTAAAAATTATCCCCTCTAAATGATAGCTCAATCATTTCGATGATTGTGTCAGTGGCTCATCTTTCGAAACTAACCTGAGTGGAGTTATGGTTTCTTTGCAGCATCGACATGTTGGTACTTTGAAATTTTGTTGAGTCAATGGATAACTCAACGCATTAGATGGAAAAAATTTCCAAAACCCTAATTATTTCAGGAATTCTCACTTGAGCTCTTGTTAAGCTAGAAAAGCTCTGTGGAAATTTTCTTCACAGCCACCATGATTACTTGAGCTCTCTCAGAGAACCTTTGGTTCTATGGTGAGAGTACGAGTGCACATGTAATTCTTCTATGATTCTTTAACCTTTCTGAGCTTTGAGAGGTTCTGGTAAGGAAAGGGCACTTTTATGAAAATTTGGGTTTCATTGTTTATGAATTACAGCTCTCTGAAGTCTTTTCAATGAAGCTTTGAAGTATTTTGAGGCTTGACTTGGAGGTTTTTGAGTATTCTCGACCCTTTCTTTATTTTATGTTCTGCAACTACGGTTGTTCATGGAGATTTCTCTAAGCATTTGTACCTAAGCCTCCGATTTCTTTAATAGAGTCTCCATTACATATCACTGAATTTGTTGAAGCTTTAGATTCCAGGGTTGAGATTTTACTCACCACTTTACCATGGTTGTCTCTTTGAAGGTAAGAAACTACTCTGCTTTTCTCTTTTATAACAACCCAAAATGGGTATTAATCATTTGATGAAAAATTATCAGATTTTCAGATAATTTTTAACTTGGGTATTTGTATTTTTTGATTTTTGTCTCTAATTGATTGTTAAAAGGATCGGTGAGTGCATTTATCTGGCCAAATCTATGTAAATCTTCTCAATGCTATTTTGAAACACCACTTTTGAAGGAGTTTGAACTTTTGATCTTTTTTGGGTAGATGAAGATTTCATTTACCCCTGTAGTTCTGTAATTAGAAAACTTGATTTGGATCTTTGAATAATGTCTGAGACCCATTATTTGTATTCCCCAGATCTGATATTTGACTATATTTTAATTTGAAGGGTCACCTTAGGGATTCCACTTTGTCTGGCTTCTGAGAACTTTTGTTTCACTGGTTGGACATCATTATCTTGAGGGTTCTATGCGTTTTTTCCCATTTTTAGATGTTGCATGGTTGTGAGTGTTTTGATCTGTATTTATTCTGAAACCTGACTGCCATTGAGTCCTATATTCCACAATGGCAACTATTTTTCTCCATTCTAATGCTTATGCTTTTGATGCCTCTGGATTCACATTCTCAAGTTACTTCTATTTTTTGGAAGCTTGTTTTTTCATTTATGGTCGCCTTTCCTATTATGCTTCAGAACACTATTTACACAAGGAAAGGGCTCGATATCTCTGCTTCGTTATTAGACTTGCCACTTTGGAAGGCTTAAATATTTGTTTATTGATGGAGACCCTTATCAAGCATTTGTCCAGTTTGTTCTTTCCTTTACATGCCATGTTCCGACTTGGGATTACTAAATCTGTGATTATTATGCCACGTAGAAGTCACTTTTAAGCTTTATATTGGATTCATGGTGCTTTTGGATCTCTATGTATGTCAGTTTGTTTCACTAAAAATATAGGTTTTGTATATTACTTCAGGTCTATTCTAAAATTTTTGGCTTGATTTTTTATTCTAGATAACTTGTTCTGAAATCTTTTGAGTTATATTGTTGATTGATTGTTGTGTTGTGAAATCATTGTCATTTTCTTATCTTGAAGTCCTGGTCTATATAAATCTTCTTCTGGGTGCAACATGGCACTATTCAAAAGGTTACCAAACTCTGAATTTCATGTTTTGATCATATTCATGTTCTAAATTTCTGTATTTCTTTTATGTTGAAACTTCTCAATCATGTTCATTCAAATAAATTTCATTTTTTTGCAAAGCATTATAGCTTGGATTCCTGTGTGAAGTGTGTTTTCTCACCTTGACTTCCTGAATATGATGTACCTTTTATTTCTCAAAACAGTACCATATGATAGCTGCCATCTTGTAAAATTATGAGTTTAATTTATTGATTCCTCATTGTTTGGCATTTTTGTAAATTGGTACTGGAGATCCCTTCTCATTTTCAGTTGTAAAATGGTTTTAAAATTTTAATTTTGAAAACTAAAAGTTGTAGAAGTTAATCATGTACTTCTTATTTAGGCAAGATATGTTACTTCTAGGACTTTCTGTTCACTATTCCTACATGTTGCATATTAAAGTTTTGTTGAGATGTTGTAGTTCCATTTCTTTTCTCCTTAAATACTATATTTGAGCTTCATTATAGCTTTAGCAAGCATGCTGAAAAATTTTAAATGTTCATTTTAAATGGCAAAATCATGTCAACATTTTCTAAGATTCCTTTGACTATTTATTTCAGCTATAATAAATCATTCTAGTTAACCTCATCCTTTATATTCTAATTCTTCTTCTTCACTTGATAATTACACTTTTGAATGCATGAATTTCTAAAGTTTGAAGTATAAAGTGTTAAATTAAACCCTGGGCTTAGTATTGATGATCATTTCCTTCTGCCTTTTCAGGTACCATGATGCAGTTACAGTTAATAGCTGGAACAATAATTCAGAAAGAAAAGAAACCTCCTCAAAGAAATGATGGGTTTACTTTACCTCCTTACATTTTTAGCTTCATAAATATATGCATTGTTTTTCCCTTCAGTTATTCCTCACGACTTGTGTGAGAAAAATATGTACAATTATTCCTCATGAATAAATGAAAATATTTTCATGTAATGAGATGTATATCTTTTCTTTTCTATAATTTCTTCATTTGTATGGATAATGAATGAACCTATACAACTCAAAACACTTAAATAATTCACTTAATCATAGAAATAGATAAAAATCAAATGTACCTTATTATCGCTCAATGTAAATGAAAATTGTTTGTAAAACTGTACTTTCTCATTCAATCCAACAACTTGTTTACAATTTAAGAACATTATGTTTGGTACATGATGCCCTTCTTTCCTTCCTCAAGGCCTTTCAATGGTTGTTTATAGATGTTGTATAGTTATGACGAGGGTTTTAAATGGAATGGCTGCATCTATGAGGCATGACATTCTTTAACTGTACCGAAGTTGTAATTTTAATCCAAAATGACTTCCAAATTTCCAAAATGAAACAATTAAAATATGTATCTTAATCCAAGGTGGCTCACCTAATCATAGTCTAACCTCTGATTCAATTAATATGAGAAACTTAAAAATTTTCGAGTTGACCTTTTTAGCATGGCGTGCGAGAAATATCAATAGTGGCCATAACCACATGTCTCCATCTACTCAAGGCATATGCAACCACATTCTCCTTCCCCTACACATGCTCTATCTCTATGTTGTACTCACAAATCAACTACATCCAATGCTGCTGGTCAGCATTGAGATTGGGCTACATGAAGATGTGGTGAAGACTTAAGTGATCAGTCCTGAGTGTAAATCTCTGGCCAACAAGGAAATGTCTCCATCGAAGCAAGGAATGTACAAATACCACAAGATCAAGATCATGAGTTTGATAATCAAGCTCATAATCCTTGTTTTTATGAGACTAAAAAGCCACTACTCTTCCCTCCTGCATCAATACACCTCCAAGTCCTGCCAAATAAGCATCTATGCATACAAAGAACTCACCCTGAGGATCTCATACTGCAAGAATGGGTGCTGCCGTGAGGCATTCCTTTAATGTCCTAAAGGCCTGATCACATCTATCTGACCAAAAAAACTTCTTCCCTTTCTACTAAAGTAAAGTGATGGGGTGCATAATCTGAGAGAAGTCATGAAAAAATATCCTGTAGTATCTTGCTAAACCCATGAAGCTACACACCTCTTTCACACTAGTGGGTGTTGGCCAATCCATAATAGCTCAAATATTGGAAGGATTGACTGCAATACCTTCCCCATAAATGATGTGGCCCAAATACTACACCTTTGTCTAAAAGAACACACACTTCTCTAGGCTCCCATAAAGATGCTGTTCATGAATACAATGAAGAACCTGGTAAAGGTTCTCCTTTTGCTCCTCAAGAATACCTAAGTAAATCAGAATTTCATCAAGGAAAATGAGCATGAATATATCCAAGAATTTCCTTAATACCCCATTCATCAAGCTCATGATCATTGTGGGGGCATTCGTCAAACCAAAAGGCACTACTGTGAACTCGTAGTGACCATATCTTGTATGGAAGTCGATCTTATGAATATCTGCCTCCATGATCCTTAGCTGATGATAACCTGAATTAAGATCTATCTTGGAGAAAAAAATTTCCCCTTCATCTAATCAAATAAATCATCAATGTGTGGAAGGGGGTAATGATTATTGATCGTTACTTTGTTCAGCTCGCAGTAATCAACACACAACCACAAAGATCCATCCTTCTTCTTTACAAAAATCACTAGTGCACCATAAGGGGATACACTAGGATGGATTAGGTCTTTCTCTAGAAGGCCCTCAAAATGTAACTTGAGGTCACGGAGCTCAGGGGTAGTCATCTGATATGGTGCTCGTGAGATAGGATCTTCTCCTGGAACCAAATCTATGTGAAAATATATCTCATGTGAGGGAGGTAAACCTAGTAGATCCCCTAAAAAGACATCTGAAAACTCTCTCAAGATGGGATAATCATCAAGGGATTGTCCACTAGACTCATCCTCTAATTTTTCACTAACCGTAACAACTTACATTTGACAACCTCATCACACACACCGCTTAAGCTGAATGGAGGAGATGGTATAAATAAAAATGGGCCTCCTGACCCCTACTCTCACTGACTCAACGCCTACATCATCTGAACAAGATATAGTCTTATGGTAATAGTCCACTCTGGCTCTATGTGAAGATAACCAGTCCATGCCCAAGATGACTCCATAAGAACCCAAATGAAGGATGCTAAGATACGAGGTAATGGTGAAGGGTCCCAAATCCGCTACACACTCCTTTACTAAGGAGTCCAAATAAATTTTGGCTCTATAAGCCATTTCAACGTCCCAAATAAGACCCTTCCTAACTACCACCAGCCTGCAATGCTCTACTAAGGATGGTGTAATATAAGAATCTGATGAACCAGAATCAAACAAAATGGAGGTAGGGATACCACCAATGCTACCTGTCATCTCTATGACAGTACTTTAGTGCTCAACTTGGTGGTTCTTGACTGCTACATAGATCCAACGGTTACATGCCATGTCAAAAATAGTAGGCTTGAAAATATGTGTCTTACCATTGTTACTAAGGTTTTTATGGGCAGTCCCTCCAATGGTGTTCAGTAACACCACAACCATAACATCTTCCCGATCATCTGTAATGAGATGCAGCTCCAGCCAGTACTCTAAAGGTCTATGTTATGGATCATGATGATCAAGCTATGGACTACTGAGGTCTCTACTAGTGACCTCCTACTGACTGCTCCCTCAACGTACCCTGTGTCCTAATGGGACCCCTAGGAATAGGCCCCATACTCTGCCTCCTTTGTGCATTGAATCTCTACGGATATCTATAAGGTGGGTAGGTCTATTGTTGCTGAGGTGGTTATTGTGATGCCCTGAAAGAAAACTGTGCTAAACCCTGTCCACCATGATGAGGAGGGAATGACCCCCTCGATATGTTATACTTCATCTACTCGATGCATCTCTAAACTTTCTCCCTGGATTGCTGCATCTTTCCTCATTTCTCCTCTATAATATACGCCTTCTCCATAGCCTCTGCTAAGTTCTATGGGTAGTGAGTGTGCACCGCACCACCCAAATCAAAATTCAGGCCCTTGAAAAACCTATAAATCCATACGAGCTCATCCTGCATATAGTCAACATACTGGAGTAGATCCAAATATCAAATCTCATACTTAGCTATAGTTATAGATGCCTAACGGAGGTTGTGGAACTCATCTATCTTCTGTTGAATAGAACTCCGGGATAAGTACATGCTCCTAAACCACTCCCCAAAGAGCTCCAAAGTAACAGTCTTTGAATCAACATGGATCTTCTGCTCCTTATTGCTCCACCAAACACCAGCTGCATGCCTTAGAAGAAAATGAGCTTTTGTGTTGCTAGTACAAGGGAAGAGCTTTAAGCACCCTCTCAAGCTCACTAACAAGGCCTTTTCCTGAAATCCACCTATATCACCAAAATAGTGAGATGGTTGTAGCTTCAGGATCTCCTTGATATGGTCTCTAACTATCGACTGGCAACTCCTAGGCCTCTCTGTATGCTCATCTCTGGATCTAGGGCTCTAAGACCTATCCTTGTGTCTTGAAATGTTGTCTCCTTGTCCCCTCTATGGTGACTCTTCTCTGGTTGAGTCCACGCGAGAGTTCTCTACCCTGTGCTCCTTGTTATGTAGAGGAGATGCATGAGCCTCAATGGATGGCTCCCTATCATGTCTAGCTGATCATCCTCCTAAGGACACTCCGCGTATAGCAGCATTGATGTCCTGAAGTATTTGTAAAATATGGTGTAAAATGGCTGCTACGGCCTGCTCTAGAGGTGGTATATCTAGCTCTATGTGAAAGGACCACTTGCCCTATCTATACCTCCTACATAGACCAAGGTGAGAGTTAGTTCATTGTTCTAGGTTTTATTCCATTTTTTCTATGTTTACTAAAATATACAATCTTTTAGACAAGTTGTTTTCTAGGTCTAGTATTGTGTTAGGTTTAATATTGTACTAGTTTCAATGTTCATGTCTCATGTTTTTTGGTGTATCCAAGGGTCCAAGCTTTGAACCCACGGCTCTGATACCAAGTGTAACGCCCACTAAAAATGCCTACACGAGACCCAAGTACAACCTAGTTTTAGTTAGAAAAATTATGGAATATTTTTTTTTGAGAAGCGTGCCCATAATTTTTTTTTCGAAAATGACAGATGTCACATTAATCTCTTTAAAGTAATAACTTAAAAGATAATTTTCTAGGATAACACAATATTTAAAATCTACATTAGGCTTTAATACATTGATTTGACTAAGCAATTTTAATCTCCCTAAGGATTATTTAAATAATAAATTAATTCCTACTAAAGTTGAATATTCCCCCATGGTGTTAAGAGTAAAACTGGCCAATGAAATTAAATCCCAAGGTTATTTAATTTCTACAATTTTGAAACAACTAGCAAGGTCCTTTATTGAAAGTTGGGTTAGGATAAAGAACACTTCCCTTACCCCCATAAAGTTACCATTTAAAAATTTAATCCATGTTTTAAATTAAGATATTTAAATTAAAAAGGTTAATTTCCACTCACCCACTCTCCACCTAATTTTGGTAGGGATGAATCTCATCCCTTGGATGGATTAAATTTGTAGCCTTGATTAGTAAAAATAGGCTATCTAACCCTAAAGCATGCTTATGAAGTCTTCTTTCTCATTTCATTTGTTTCATTTTCTTTCTTTGGTTTTGCAGGTTGTTGGAGTTAGAAGGGAGGCCATTGAAGCCCATTGCAATCTCTTTAAGGAATGAACATGCTTCTTTTCTCTTCTTATTTTGTTTATACCCTCATTAGGGATTGAAAATGTATTTATTCTTTTTATTTAGTTCATTTTATTGTATATTCCCAAATGGGAAAATGGGTTTTTGTCCCATTTTCATCAATGTTAAGATTTGGATTCTTGTTTTCATTTAAGTATAAGTGTAAGTGTGTGTGTGTGTGTGGGTGTGTCTGTTTATTTGTGTGTGTGTGTGTGTGTTTATATATCTATATATCTATAACAAAATTCAATGGAGAAAAGCCTCAGCCACAAGTCTTAGAATTTGTACAGGCTGTATCTACAAAGAAGTGCACATGTTTTTTTTTGGTATAATAATGGGTTTATTATTCTAAATTTAGAGGGGTGTAGGGTCACCGACCCCACCCAAAATCCCATTTAATAATGGGGTGGGGGATTAGTTCAATGACCCTCCCCCCTTACCACTACAAACCTACGCCATGTCTGTGGCCTCACTCAACCTATGCGCACGCTAAGACAATCCTTTGTGTTGTTTAACTTTAATAAATTTCATTACATTCAAACCCTACCGTAAGTCTATATATATATATATATATATATATATATATAGAGAGAGAGAGAGAGAGAGAGAGAGAGAGAGAGAGAGAGAGAGAGAGAGAGAGAGAGAGAGGTATAATTTTGTTATCATAGGTAGGATAAAATGATAGATGTTAGTATTGGTGAGTTGAATACTAACACTAATACTTTATTTTCCAACAATGTAGTAAATGTAGTGTAAAAGGTAAAAGAAGATGTGTTTCCTCTCCATTAGCTAATTTGTGATAGATTTGCAATCATTTATAGTTGAAAATTACTTACTATAATTTTCAATAAGACTACTTCATTAATCCAATGGAAACCAATTTTCATAGGAGCTCTTTTCCATCAACAATACAAGAATAAGTATAAATAGACTAAATTTTACAATAAATGCCATTCAAATACACAATCAAATGTAATATTTCTTAATACATGTTTCCAACAATATATTATAAAACAATAACAACACCATTTGTGGAAAATAACTCAATTTTAATGAAATGAAATATTTTTCCTTTCCTACAATACAACTTTCAATCAAAGATAATAAACTTTCTTTTCTATTTCACAAGACTAGTTTATAACACGTCTTTCTTTATTTTTCTTTTTTTATACAATAAAAATTTCATATCCAATAATTAAATGAAAATCGTCTTCACAAGATTAATACAATGTCCTCCACTTAAAGTGGGAAAAATAAATACAATAATGTAAGCTAGAATAATACAAGGTTACAAGTTCCTCCACCCTAAGTGTTAACAACAAAATGATTTTCACAAGAATGAATTTCTTAAGGATTCCAACACAAGCTCCAAGATTCACAACACCAACAAGAGAGATCCTTCATGATTTACTTGATTCACAACAAAATTGGGGTAGAGGCAACACTCTCCACCCAACTAAAATATCCAAAGAGGTGGAGAAGTCATCTTCCTCATTGGCCCCTGAGCCCCAACCACATTACAATGACAGGTGATTCCAACACATCACAACAAAAAACTTCCACATCACAAACCAAGTATTTCACAACCATTCTAAATGCACATACAACTCAAACTAAAAACAAACGAAGGAGAGATAGCCAAAATATACAAGGCTTCTAAATGAAATCCAAAGGAGCAAGAACCTATGGGGAGGCCACTTATGCCTCGCAATGGAAAATGGGTGCCCACCTTAAAACTTGCAATTCAAATCTCAAATCTGATACATACTCTTATGCCTCCCTCAAGTACCTCTTATTCCTCCCACATACTCTTATGCCTCCCTCATTCTCTTATGCCTCCCTCATACAAGAACAAGTAGGAAATGCAAGAATTCCTTGTCCAAGGTGGGGCACCCAACCCAAACATGAATAACTCTTATGCCTCCCTAGATGAATTCTCCCCATAGTCCCATCCTACACTAAACTTAGGAAATCTACCCAAGCACCCAAAAATCATTCCAAACACTCAACAAAACAAGCAACAAACACAAAATAAAGGAATAACATAAGTGAAAGTAAAGCTCCTACCTTTCCATAGTAGATCTTTTTCCAAGAGTCAAACTCCAAGCTCCTTAAAACCAAAGAAATCACCTACAAGATCCCAGAAGACCACAAGCTCTTCGAAATCCTCTAACTCATAGAAATGAAAGAGCACAAAATAATGAAGCAACCCCTAAACAAGAAAAAGAACTTGAATAAATAGAAAAGGGAGAGAGGAGGGTGAGGTGGATCCCTGTAGGATGCCACATTACTCATCGTTAACTCCACGTCACAAGTCAAACTTCAAACACCAAAGCACCATTAATAAGTGGGTGAAGAGATGACATTTTACTTACACACAAACTCCATGCCCACACCCTTTAAGGACCAAAAGTAATTACATGTAAGAAGAAGGAATAAAGACTTACAATTTGTCTTCCCAAAATACATAATGGACTCTAATATTTACCCCCAACCCATAGGTAGGGTTGGCATGGCAATTTAAGAGGTGTGGGACAATTTTAACTTGTCCCACAAGCCTTTAAAATTGGTCCTTAAGGCCAAATTCGAATTTCCATGAGGCGGTAGAGTGTACAACACTCAAAGTCACAAGCACTCAATTTTACAACACAAAACCCAAGAGCCATCTAGTCTAATAAATGAAGACTTTTTGTCACATCCACAATTAGTTAATAAGAAGATTAATTAACTTAAATAGGAAACTAAAACCCATTAAGATAAAGGGGAAGAATACATCATTCTCTAAATAATTAAAACAAGGAAATTACATCACTAAAAATCAGATAATATATTAAGTAAGGAAAACTAAAGAAAATATAACACATAACCCCCTTAATCACAATTTCCCCCTAATAATAATTCAAACACACAGACACACACACAAACACATGTTGCCATGGTGACCCTTATTGAATTCATCTAGAATTCCAATGTGGTTGTTCTCCAATCCCCCCGATGTTTGTTGTGACATGGTTACCTATAAAACACATAACACCTCCTTCAGCCTCATGGCCACATCAAAAACATCTAGGATAAAATATAAAATATAAATCCACAATCATCTATATACGAATCAAATATCATCTAGGCAAATACGACATCATTTACAATTTCATGCAACATTTCTATTCTACATCTCATCCACATCAAAATGATCACAACAATAGTTCAATTATCAAAGGTCTAATCAATATGATGAAATATCACATGTCTGAAAAACACACACACACACACACACACACATAACCATGACAACAACATATCAACATTAATATAAAATGTCTCTAATAATCCACATAAATCATATATGAATCGAAATCAACATCAGTCTGTGATCTCTAACATCTAACCTCATGCCAAATAAAAAACTACAATAATATCCATAAGTATTGCCGACAATATCTTAATCAATAAAAAAGGTGTCGAAGGGAAGTGCGCACTACAACTAGCCTAAGGAAGACTTTTTACCATGGGATAATTACGGAACGGTGGGGCAGCGGGAGATATTTTGACATTTTTACACTTTTTGTAAATGGGCACAAGTTATAATTATGGGCCCATAGGCCTGAGATTGATATCTTATGAAAAGTGGAAAATGAGGGCCGATGGGCCCGAAGATGTCTTTTCACCAGATGTAGAAAAGCGGGTTTCTGGGGCCGCTGGGGAAATTTTTCCCAAGTATAAATTCGGGCCGATGGGTCTATGGGGGCATTTTGGAACTTTTCACTTTTTGAAAAGTGGCACAGTTTTCAAGTGCAATCCCGTAAGCTAGCAGAGTCTTATCAGCTGTTGAAAAGCCACAGACCAGCGGAAGGTACCACATGTCAAATCAACGCAACTTCAAAGTTAAAGTCTGGAGGTATACCCTAAATGAGATTTAACTCTCCACGTGTCTAGGGACCAATAGAGTCAAAAAGTGAGACAGAGTAGGCTTGAATCAACTAAGTATAGAGAGCTAGTAGATGGTGCCACATGTCTTATCGGTGCAACCTTAAAGGCGCAACCCAAATCGGAGACTCAAATGAGCACGAGGGTTCCTCATGTCTAGGGTTTTGAGAAAGGTGTAAACTCAAATCATCTAAGTACTACAAACTCGTGGAAGGCACCATGATTAAGCTCGGCACATATTCAAAGGTAAATCCAAAAGTAGGTCTCCTATACAAACCCTTTCCCTCCACGTGTCAGAGCCCGAAAAGGAAAAATCAGCCATTGAAAATTCCAAGAGCTTCCCGAGGCCTCCACATGTCTTATCCATGCAAATTCAAAAGAAAAATTTGGGGGTAGTTTCCAAATGACCACAAAGCCTCCACGTGTCTCGGATTAGGCACAGTGTCTCCACCAACAAGGGGGATTTACGTAGAACATAAAGGAAACACAACAACCTATGGAAGCCGCCACATGTTAGTAAGGTGCAATTTCGAGAGTGAGAGGATGGGGCTGAATCTTCACGATGCACGAGGCTACCACATCTATCTTGCATGGAGAAATTCTTTTAAATATTGTGCACCCATGGCTCTAATCTTCAGACAACCATATACTTCGACTGGAAAATCATATTTGGGCATGAGAGGGACTTTTTGGAAAGATCTCAGCATCGAATTCTCACCTACCTCCATTAATGTTTCAGCCCATTATTTTAGGGGGTTCTCAAGTCTCCCACCTTCTGCCATGATGAATAATGGGCCTCTTTCTTTCCCAATAAGGGAAAATGATGGGGGCATGGGTGTTGCAGTGAGATTCTTCATTGTGGTAGGTGGACTCAATGTGCTTTTAGGGGTGGTTGGAGTAGTGTTCAGATTCTTCCCTCTTCTCTCTCTTATTCTTCCTATATATTGTAAAGGAGGGACATTTTCTAAAAGGTTCGCCATTGTTTATCTCCTTCCCCCCTCTCTCTTTCTTCCTTAGGGTAGAATGTGGAGTCTAAGCCTCTTCTCATGGCTCTGTAATGGAATTTTCTTGCCCCTTTCCCACTGATGATGTACTTTGTGAACTTTTGGAGCAATAAAATATATTTTGTGATGCTTTTTATCCATCCTTACTTATTTTGTTATCTCTTCTTGCCTCTCATCATCATAGGGTATATTGTCCATACTCTTATGTTTATTGTAGGTTTTGGGAGCTGTGTTTACTGGGTTTTGAAGTGGTGTTCCATGTGGACTTCATCTCTAGTTTGTGGTGCATCTTATCCACCCTCTCCTTTGATCACCTCTCTCTACCTCAGGGAGTTTGGATTTGTAATCAGCCACTTCCTTTTCTGGTGTATCACCGCTTAGTGTATGCTCTCTCTCTCTCTCTCTCTCTTCTCTCCTCCTCTTCCCTCAGTCGCTCTTCTCTCTCTCTCTCTCTCTCTCTCTCTTCTCCTCTGTCTCCTTGGAATGGTTAGATTAAGATAGATTAGTTTTTCCTACACTAGAGTAGCTTATCGTAGGTAGATTAGGAAGCAGGAACCAACCTTCTCTGGTGGTCCATCTCAAGTCAGTAAGTCCCACAACTTTAGAGATGGTCCAATGTTGTGCAATCACACCGAATGCCCCATGTGAAACTCAAGCCATTTGAGGGTGTTGTGATTTTTTCACAACATTTATATAATACATAAGCAACATATGGTGAAATATATTAAAGAAACCCCTTATAAATGAATAGATCATATTTCTCATTAATTCATGATGCTCTTGAGTATTCATGATTAATGTAAACAATAGTTCCCATAGCATAGGTGTGGGTCTCATTAAAAAATTTCTTCTTCAATACTCTGATTTTATAAATGATTACACATTGTGCTTGAAGATTACCATTTCAAGAATGTCCTTATGACTCATGTATACTAATGCTAAAATCTTAACCTTTACCTAATTTTGGATTTTTCTATTTTTAAACTTCACCATACATATGTACCTTGCATTTTAAAATCTATAACTACTAGAAGTATTATTTTTCTTTTGGAAAATTGATGTGTCTGGCACTTTGTCATATGTTATTCTTTCACTACAAATAATTACAAATTGTACTTGTTTCAGCTGTTGTTTGGTGTATTTTGAATTCAAAAACTGATTTCATTGCATGGTGAACAACTGTAAATTTCTTGAAGTTGTCTTAAAAAATATGAATCTGAAACTATATCTTGCTTAAAGAAATTGATGAGGCATGATTGTACACTTAGTTTATCCTTCAAAATTTGTACTCTCATAGCTGATATTTTTCTATAATAACAAAGTTTATAATAACTTACTTGTACCTTCACCCATCATAAAATAGTTAGAAAAGTAAATCCTTACATCCTTTCTTGCATCTTGTAGTTATTCTCTCTATCATTCCCTATTCTGAAAACAATAGTTGAATAGACATGCATGCTAGTAAGATGTACTTTCTGATTTTGTCTTTCATCTATCTTATCTATGCCATTTAAAAGATTCATCTTCTTTAAACTCTAAACACATGGATATAGATCAAACCCGGAGCTCTAATAGTTTGTATGATGTATGTCCATAGGTACATGAACGAGTCTGAAAATGATGCAGCTGAAGATGAAGAAACACAAGGAACATGAGACAACTAACCCAATCAGGAAATTATGGGTTTCCTCTCTCTATTTGATTTATGATCTATGTATATGCATCTTTTACTGTAATATGTATAAGTTACATCGCACGGCTTGTGTGGGAGAATGCAAAGTATATATCTTTGTGATATATGAAATTAATTTCTTTAATTGAGTTGTCTTTCTCTTTCTGCATTCAAATACCATAATAATGTTTGAATAGTGAACTAAAAAACTCAACACATACTTAATGTCATTCAAACATAAAGAGATAACATTAAATTAATGATCTTGTAACTTAAAATGTACCTTCATCTATGCAAAAAACAATTGTGTATGTTGTTCTTGAGTCTAAATCCTCACATCTATAGTTATTCCTTCCTTTATCAAGGTTGTATATTAGTCCTTTGGGGATTTTGCATAAACTTGACGAAGATGGACATGTAATGGAAACATATGTGAGGTGTTGCATTCTGCAACACTACACATAGCTACCTTTTGCATTGTTTGTCACTTGTCTATCTTTTCCTTCATTAGGTCCATGACAAAAATCCTTTCCATCTGAAATGAAGTTTCAAGTTGCCCATTTTACATGGGTGAAAAATTGTCAACATTTTTGGTGATCTTGTGGGTTAAATTTTCCTACTTGTTTTGAGACCAGTGCCTTCCTATTTTCTATTAGGCATGGAGTCTAAGCCCAAACAAAAAAAATTCCTTCTATGAAAGCCACCTTTCCAAAAATAAAACTAAATCTAGGAAAATATCTAGTAAACCTGATCATGCACATCAAATGCACTTATTGAATTAAAAACTGCAGTTTGTATAAAATGCACTTATTGAAAGGGAAATCCTAATGTAATTTACCCTAACCAAATTCAAATGAAGCTAAATGAAACCTTAAACAAACTACGAAAATTATCTTTCCTTTCTCAAAAAACGATGCCATGAATACAACTTGGAAAAAGGGTTACATGACATAACTAAAAACGACACATGTACCTTTACTTTGCTCTAAAAAAAAGTCCGAAAGATAAAAAATGCATCAATCGGATCTATAACCTTTCTAGAATGATTTGGGGCTTTTTTCCGAGAATGTGAAACTCACTTTTGTGCTCGAAGACAAACATGAGTTATGGTATTACTGAAATTTTTTGGAAACCAGCCAAATACATGATAGGACATGGCCTCCAGCTAACTGTTGGAAAAAATATTTTTCTGATCCGATTTGTTTCTTTGATCTTTTCTTCACCACTAAGTAGATGTTGAAGCTGATATAGAAGTTGTTTTACTTCTTGAAACTGCTATTTATCTTCAAGTACATTCTTAAACTATTTCAAAATCCTTTCTGACTTCTTAACCTATTGTACCTTATCAATCATGACATACTAAATCTAATTTGAGGGATACTTTGCTTCATTAAGTTTTTTTTTAGTTTCATCTACCATGACTGATTTTTCAGCTTTACTATCAAACACATTTCCACTATTTAGATTCCTTTCAAGTTATTCTTCTATGAAAGGTTGTTGCTTTGGGGTGCTTGTAGTATCTTTTGATTTTTTGAGTGATTCACTGCAATTATTAGACAATGTAGCAATTTCCATGCATGCAACACAATTAGGATCTTCACATTCTATTACCTCCTCTTGATTAACCTAAAATTGCTCTACCTTTATTTTATTTTCATTAATACATCTTTATCATCAAACATGATATTTGTTAAGATGAAAACATGTTGATCTTATATTAAAACTGTAATATTATATTCAAAATTTACCTGAAAAACCTCTTCATTTTAAATTTATTTTAACTTTTTAAATGAGATTATAAGATGTCATCAATAAATAACCAGTTTGAGTAAGGTGCCTTTGTACACACTACACTCAGAATATACGTAATACTTATCATTTTCCATCTGTTTTTGATCATTTGCAAGATCACACTGTACCCCCTACATGGGCTCTTTCTCTAACTTAGGAATATAAGCAAATTGAAACTTTAAATGCCATAGTTGCATGTTCTACAAAAAATCCAACCTACTATTTACCGCAATTTTATGCCCCTCTTGGATAATATTATGATTTTATCCTTCATGAATTGGTACTACGGATGAAGGGGGAGGGGTGGGTTGGTTTTCACCTTCAATTGGTAATTTTTGAACAAAGGACTGGGGTAAAAGGTCCATATTTAGAACAAAAATAGAATGAAAGCTTGGAAACATAAATTTCCTTTCAGTATGTGCTTGTGGGATATGTTAGCGCATTATTAACAAATTGTTGTTAGTAAATAGTTATGTAACTGTTTTTCCTTCACGTCTCCCTCTAGCAGCCTATATAATGGCATGCTCTCTGTATTAAGAAATATAGCAATATCTAAAACATTATTATAGCGCCATCATTGGTATCAGAGTAGGTTTGCTATGTGTGGAGGAGCAGTGACCAAGGAAATGGCCTGTGTGAAGACTGGAAAGTTCTGGAGAGCCTGATACCATTCTATTTCTGTGTGGAAGGTTGGAAAACAATTTGTGGCATTTCAATTGGCATTGGAGGAGCCCCCGCGTGGATTGTTGTGCATGGAGGAACAGTGTGCATTGAAGAAGAGCGCGTGGATTGTTGTGCGTGGAGGAAAATTTTTGTGTTTGGAGGAACAATGTGCATTGAAGAAGACTGCGTGGTTGTGCTGTGCGTGGAGGAACAGTAGCGTGGGGCATGGGTATTAACTCTCTATTCCTATCTGTCCTCTTCCTTGGAGGTATTAGTTTACAGTTTGGTTGTTGTGAGTGTGCATGGAAGACAAGAAGAATTTGTTGTACGTGGAAGGAGTCCTCAGTGACTATTTTTCTTCTGTGCTGTGCGAGGAAGGAGCCCTCAGTGATTGTTTTAATCTTCTTTGCTGTCCAAGAAAGCCATTAAATTGTGCAAGTGGAAAATCCCTACAGACATACAACCTGTGCAGGCAAGTGAAAGAAAGCATACAAATTTCGAATCCGTGTGTGCGCGTATGTCACAAATTTCTGATGCACAAAGCACCGCGAGCAAATGCACCAAATATTTTGGGCATTGAGTGAAAACGAAGACACCACTGGGCTATTCTTTGCCTTGGTCAACAAGCTACACAACACTGGGAACATTCTCTTTGATGAGATTGTGCGTCGAGGACTATTCGAGAATTTTTTGTTTGACGTTTGATCTCAAGCACTGTGGATTCGTGCAGAACTTGAACGTGGCTATGATGCAGATGATGAACACAAAGTAGAATGCCCATAGTAGCGTTCACGTCTCACTGCATGAGCCTATGGAGTCCATCTTCAGGACAGATTCCTTTAGTAAGCATTGTATCCATTTTTGAAAAATAAATAAATAAAATACAATTTTGAGGTTTTGAAAATGTTTGCTCAAGAAATATTGCTATTCAATTCCTAAGTGTTGAAAGGGCCAAATTTCACCACATGGAAAACCAAGATGCGGATAATTCTTCAGTTTGAAGAACTTTGGGGGATTGTTTCTGTCAAAGATGCCCCTCCCACAGACATTAATCTATTGGCTAAAGATGAAAAGGCCGATGTAAAAGCACTAATGCTTATCACCCTAAGCCTTTTTGATGAGGTTCAACCTTACATTCGGGAAGGAATCACTTCCTCTCAGGCATGGACTTCGTTGTGTACCATCTATGACCCCAAGAATCTGACGACCCTCTGCTCTTAGTGAAAGTTACATCTTCAGAATAAGCTTCACACAATGAGTATGCATGATGGCGAATTAGTAGAAGCCTTCTTGCGGCATGTAGCCAAGTTACATGCATAACTCTCTACTCTCGGTGAACTGGTGGACGATAAGTTACTAGTGAAGAGAGCCACTCACCTTGCAAGCTCTTCCTTCCTAGTTTTGGACACTAATCACCACACTTGATCAGTCCCATCACTCAACAGGAGGTGAGTTTACCCTGAGTGACCATCCCACTGGAGATTGGATCACCATTGCAGATAATCAGGAGTATATTGCGGTGGGGAATGGTGATGTCATCATTCCTCTTGGGACACGAACATGTACACTCACAAAGGTACTAAATGTTCCAGGTTTGAAGTCAAATCTTTTGTCTGGGAGTAAACTTCTTAACCATCGAATGCAGGTTGAATTCTTTTTTGAAAAATGGGTCCAGTCTTGCATCATTTCCCAGGGAAACTCAGTAATTGCTTGAGCATTTGTGAAGGGCCATTTATTTGCACTGGATGTGGTCAATTCATCAAACATTTCTCTCTCTACTTCAATGGCGGAGTCTACTCCACTATGGAACTTTTGATATGGTCATCTTTCTGTCGGGGATCTGCATCACCTCAGTGCTAAGGAAATGGTAAGAGGGCTTCCTCCAATCTCCCATTCCTTACCTATTTGCACGGGATGTCTTGTAGGTAAACAACATACAGGTCTGTTTAAACAGAGCTCTTATCATTTGACAAAGCATCTTCAGGTTGTACACACTGATATGTGCGGACCCCTTCCAGCTAGCTTCCAAGGTTTTAAATACTTCCAGCTCATCATTGATGATTACTCACGGAAAATGTGGGTATATTTCCTCCGGAAGAAGAGTGAGGCATTTGACAATTTTCAATTCTTTTACCAGTAAGCCACCAGGCAGTCTAGGGAGCCTCTCCTTCTCCTCCACTCAGATTGAGAGGTAGAACTTGTGTCAAAAAAGTTCTTAGCATACTTGAACAAGCATGACATTCAATAACATCTGACTACACTATACACGCCCCAACAGAATGGGATTTATGAGTAACACAACAGGACGGTCATGGAGATGGCTCGTTGCATGCTCTCCCCCACCAAGTTGGAGGATCAATTTTGGGAAGAAGCAGTCAAGACAATAGTGTATCTACTCAACCAGGCACTCATGAAGATCTTTCAGAACAAGACACCGGAAGAGGTATGAACTAGTTGTAAACCTTCTATCCATCATTTGAGATTTTTTAGGTGTATTGCATTTATGCATGTTCTAGATAAGAAGAGGAAGAAGATAGATCCAAAGACAGCTACCATCTATTTTCTTGGGGTATAGTACTACCTCAAAGGCATACCGTCTCATGGATCCTAAGACGAAGAAGATCTATGAGAGTCGAGATGGTGTGTGTGATGAGTCATCGTTTGACTCCCTGCCACACAATGGAGATCCAGTACCGACCTCGTCACATAGATTGCTCACACATCCAGATGATGGGTAAGATGATTCTTCTCAGATAGAAGAAGAGCTGAGTGGAGACTTGTTCATTGATCTAGGCACACTAGACAACACATCTTCACATCAGTAGCAACAGCACCAACGTATCCAAAAATGGGAAAAGAAAACTATTGGCATGCGCACACCTGAACTCACTTCTAAGCACTTCTACGGGAGTTAGAACATGAAGTCAAGCCAAACATGAGGTAAATTTTGCACTCATGAGTTCAGTTGTTGATAGCACTGAACCTGAAACTTTTCGTGAGGCATTAGACCAACCATAGTTGAAACATGCTATGGATGCCAAATATGATTCCCTAATTCAGAATCAGACATGGGAACTGGTCGATCTACCTCCAAGTAAGAAATCCATTAGATGCAAATGGATTTTCAAAACAGAATATAAGGCAGATGGTTCAATCGACAAACACAAAGCATGACTTGTTGCAAAGGGTTATGCTCAACAAGAAGGAATTGACTATGATGAGACCTTTGCACCCATAGCGAAGATCAAAACCATCAGAGTTGTCTGTGCACTGGCAGCACAAAATGGATGGAAAATTCAATAGATGGATGTCAAAAGTGCTTTTCTGAATGGTGATCTCAAAGAACAAGTAAACATGACCCAACCTAAAGGGTTTGTGGATGAGCATCAACCACAAAAGGTATGTCGTCTGATAGAGTCACTTTATGGACTCAAAAAAGCACCTAGGGCATGGTATATAAAAATTGATAATCACCTATTGTAGCATGGATTCATTCGTAGCCCCTCAGATACAAATTTGTATATCAAGAAGGTAGGAAAAGAGATTGTTATCCTAGTTTTATACGTATATGATCTTATGATCACAAGAATTTCTGAGAATCTTGTGGATGATGTAAAGAATGATCTAAAGAAATCCTTCGACATGAACGATTTGGGGCTACTTCACTACTATCTTGGCTTAGAGATATGGAAGAAGAAGAATCATATCTTCATATCCTAGATGAAATATGCCAAGACAATCCTAGTATGGAATGTCAAATTGTAAACCAATGTCCACACCAATGGAAAAAGGTTTACAATTATCTAGATTCTAGGATTTACCATAGGTAGATGGCACTCACTATAGGTAGTTTATGGGGAGTCTCATTTACTTGACTTTTACTAGACCAGATCTTTTCTTTGTAGTGAGCTATCTCGCCAGATTTATGAAGGAGAAGAAGAAATGTCATTGGATAGTAGAAAATCATGTGTTGAGATATGTCTGAGGTATAATTGACTTTGGTCTGGAGTATCAAAAGAACACTCAGTTCTTCTTACAGGGATATACAGACTCAGACTATGCAAGATCCGTTGATGAAAGGAATTCCAGTTAGGGATATGTTTTTCATCTCAGATCTGGACCTATCTTGTGGATTAGCAAGAATAAAATTTTTGTTTCTCTCTCATCCATTGAGGCTGAATACCGTGCCGCATGAGGAGATGTGTGCAAAGTGATTTGGTTACATTGCATTCTTGCAGACATTGGGATTCCTAAAGAGAAACCTCCCATCATTCACTGTGACAATCAATGTGTGTTGAAGCTTGTGAAGAATATTGTTTTCCATGAACGAACAAAACATATTGAGGTCAAATTTCACTACATTCATGAACAGGTCTTAAACCACCAAATCCAACTCCAGTACTTCCCTACTAATTTTCAGGTTGCAGATATTCTCACCAAGCCTCCCGGCAAAGTGAAGTTTGATTTGTTTAGTGGGTACATATGTAGGAACAATGTATTAAGGGGGGAATGTTAGATTAATACATCTATGGTTACATATAAACACATACGGTTAAGGAGTAACCGTCCCTACACTGTAATGTCCCTAACCTGTAACTGTTCACGCAGACTATAAATATTGGCTTGCTGTTTTGTATTAATAGAGAATTGAATAGAACATTATTCATTCACCTGCTATCAGTAAAAATGCATTTTAAGTTGTCTTTGTTCATTTCAAAGCTCCAGAATTGAGTTTTTTTGTTCATTTACCCATTTCTTAGTTAAGTCTAGTCATTTTAAAGTGTCTCCATTTCTAATAAAATTAATCTACTTAAAGGAATAATTTCTATTTGCTTAACTAGATTCTTTCTTCCATTACAAGAGCAAGAAAGGAAAAAATAAATATATCTCACTTGCTTTGTCATTTTTTCATATAAACTAAAATTTCCAAATGCAATATAATATAAATTATTTCCTCTTTCATTTTACTACATATGGATATTCATTTAAAAATAACCATACTAACTTTATTTTCCATATGAATGATATTTTGTATACAATGGTTTTTTATTAGATTAGGTAAAAAATAGATTTTAAAGGGATCGGGAACCCTTTACAAATGAAAGATAAGAAACAAGACCTAGAAGAGAGACAACAAACAAATGAGGCTCGAGGCCAAAGAAGAAACAAAACAAACAACCCAAACTCAGAGAGGGGGAGCACCAAAAGATAGGCTAGTCAAGACCACTTGACTCAAAAATACCCTAGTCCTTCCCTTTACAAGATCTTAGGCTCATCTTGAGGGGTGAAATGACCTCTTTTAGATTTCTTTATGTAATTCACCATCTGCCAACCTTCCTCCTTATTAAAATCAACATTCTCATCCAAGAGAAGAGGAAGCCTAATTTCAATGTTATCTCTTAGAGGAGTAACTTTAGAACCAGGGGGGACGAAGGAGCCATCACCAAAGCCCCAACAACTTTATTATTATAATCAAGAGGAGGAATCTCCCCACCCAGTTGTGGGTCCACCTATTTTCAGCAATTGAATCTTATCTTGCTCCACAATTAGAGACTTCTGAATGGATGTATCATAAGACTTTCGGATCAGCCTTGTCCTCATCAGCATAAATAGTCAAATTATCTAGATTGAAATCCTTCCAGCATGAAATCCTCCCTTTAAACTAGTTCTTGACAATATGGCAGTCTAATGCAAGATGCCCAAGGCAAAATAGGTTTGGAAATGGAATGGAAGTCCTTCATAATCTAGATTCTAAATCTAGGTTAGGTCTCAAGGACTTAGACTTTCCATGGTGGCTGGGAAATCAGTCATCATAGCAACATGTCCACCAGAATATGGGCATATGTGGTATGATCATAAGATTCAGTCCTAGGATCTACCCCAATAAATTTAAGCAAGCTTAATTAATTCAGGGAAACTGAAGCACTCACAAGAAAAATATTGTAAATACACAGCCACTGCAAATAATTGAAAAGGTTTAAGAAACTAGATTAATCTCTCAAGGTAAACCTAGCTAATAAATAAGCACTCAATACATCAAACAGATAACAAAAATTCTTTGTGCTTTGCCATGGATTCACACAACAAATAGAAAACATAATTTTCCAAAAATCAAATCCCACTTGGATGTTCAATTAGCAACAATAAAAATCCCATAAAAGGGTTGAGGGATAGATGTTAACTATACCCTCTAAAAAGGCCTCCATTGCTTAGATATCCAATTTGTGCAGGGCTCGGTCAAGAACAAGACAAAAATTGAAAAATCTATAGATCAGGCCACAATTTTGGTAAAAATCATAGTCTAATTCAGATACCTCCTCCCATAAGGAGACCACATGGGAGTTCCATATTTGAAATATGGCCATAGGTCCTTTTGGAGACCACACTACCATTTGTTTTATATCTCACACCTGTCAAGGAAAGAGGTTTCTGACTCTATACCCTAGCCTTCTTTAATGCCCCTGCAAAAATGAGAGCCCTGGAAGGTTTAAGGATGAGGGCAGAAAATGATTCTTCCCGAAGTCTTCATCTTCAAAAGGTTGTATTTGGCATTAGTGCATATGGGTTGAATAATGATCTGACTTGAAGCTTTAATAATTGAAAAACTTTATATGGAATAGGTCACATACACATGATCATGGGAAAAACATTCTATACCCATTTGGAAATCCCCCATATGCTAATGATTACCTAGTGAGCTTAGACTCACCATCCCCATAAGCTTGGATAAATCAAAGGGCCAGTCCTTCAGCCCTAATCGTGGAGCCTTTACCATTCCATGCTTCCACCAAGACTAGTTGAAGATCCATAAGCCCGAAATAGAAAACCCACCCCCGAGTTCCAATGACCATGGCTTACCCCAATAGAATGGACAGAAGTTCAAAACAAGAAGCCCGCACACTGGTCTCATTCCAGACCCGCCACCTCCATGCAGGAATAGGAGATTAGAGTTTAGGGAAGAGATGGCTCCAATCACTCCATTCACTTCAGTCATCGCTAAATATGTTTAATACAAGTCTACTAATATTTTGTATACAAATTCAACTTCTAACAATCTCTATATTTTCTTCTTTCTCACAATTTTACAATATATTTTCTTCTTTCTCACTAAATACCCAAAGAAAATATACTTTCTTCTCCATTGTAAAATAGATTAATCTTTCAATACAAACACTATTTTACTCACAATACATTCAAGATTTCAACAAGAAGAAAATACTTTCTTTTCTCATTTGTTTATCTCCACATGCAATACAATCACAACACTTGGATTACAAATTTCTTGTACATAGTCATTACAATGTTCTCCACTTGAAGTGGGAAATCATACAAAATATAAATACAAGAATGAATACATTATTACAATTTCTTCCACTCTATATGGGTAAAAAATACAGGGAATTTCAGTATCCCTTAATAGCATACTTTAGGAATAAAATTGAGGATTTGGCTCAAGTTAAATGCATATGGGATGCCACCATCTCTCATGTTTGTATGCTGAGTAATTTAAGTTAAAATGTAAATGAATATTTCATTGTTATTTCCAATTTTTGCTAGCTAATAATGTGTAGTGTCCACTCCTCTTGACATTGATCTTACTAGGATTTTTTCTTACTTTAATATCGAATGTGTTAGCTAATAATGTGGAATTTGTTATCATATTTGATTAGTAGACATGAATAGATATGCATTATTATATTTGATTAGTATTTTGTTAGACATTATAGCTATTTTGATTATGGAAACGTTGTGACTCGTAGTGTGAATTATATGCATGGATTGACATTTCAGTATTTGATGATGATCTAGATTTACTACATTATATATGTACTGACACATTGGATTTTGATACATAGATTTTGCTCGATGATCTAGTTATTCATGTGATCTTATTGTTAATTTATTAAATGATAGAATTGAAATATTTTGAAATTGTGAACAATTGGTCAAATTGCCTACTTTTAGTTATGATTTAGTTATGTTATTTGATGATGTGAATTTGATATGTATATGTACATTTTATTGTTTTAATGTCATTGATATCATCATGAGACCAAAGAGGTGTTGTTTTGATTTTGTAGGAAGTTTAAACAAAACAAAAAATGGTGGATAAGAGACCGACATAGTAAAGGAATTTCGGGGTACTGGAAACAGGTCACCTTAGTGACTTGTGTTTAGTGTATGTTGTTATGTTGTTGATAATTTTTTAGGAAGTCCCCATTGGGGAGTGGCCTCAAATGTGACCTTGGGTAAATGTGTTAGTTTCCTTTTTCACTTTACTTATTTTGTGAGTATGTGATTTCTTATCGTAATGTGATTCACTTTATTATTGTTAGTGAATGTTATCTATTTAAGATAAGTAATCTTATAGACTTATTAAATGAAGTAGTTTGTGATGTGACCAAGGGGTATTTAATTTTTGAAGATTGTCCTTTATTTTCTTTGGATGAAAGTTTCTTATGGATTTGAAAGTATTTTATTAGTTGTAGCACTGCCTTGTTGTGTATTCATGACCTTTGGCTTCAAACTCAGATTTTGGAGGCTTTATGGGACAAGTGAAGATTGTCCCATAGTTCTTCAATTCATTTAAGGATTATACCTATGGGGTAAGGGGTTAAAATTAGGCCCCATTATGTGTTTTAGATGATAAAAAGGTTAAATTATTGCACCTTCTTACCTAAAATTTTAAGTTTTTCCTTTGGAGTGTGGGTTTTGGTTGTGTGTATGTAAGGAGAATTGGTAATTCCTCTCAACCCACTAATTTATATGTGCTTTGGGTTTGGGGTTTGACCATGTGATGTGGACTTGAGTAGAAGTGATGTGGCATCCTACATGGAGCCACCTCACCCTCCTCTTTCCTTTATTTCTATTTATTCAAGTTTATTTTTTCATGGTTTTGGGATTACATGTTTTATTTTCGCTCTTTCATTTTGGATGGAGATTTCTTTTAAATCCTTTTTTGGAAGCTTAAAATATTGGTTTGTGTTTTTTTGGACTTGGAAAAGATTGGAGCTTTTTCTTATGGATTGAGTAATCTTACAATGGAAAGGTAGAGAACTTCACCCATGTATTTTATTTGTTATTTTATATGTGGAAATGGTATGTAAATGGACGATTGTTATATGCTTTTGGTTCTTAGGGATAGAACGGCCTTCAAGTATGGTGGAGGAGAAAGAAAATGGGATATATATAGGGAGGGATAAGAGTTTATTTCATGTTTTTGGAGGGAGTTTGGGTTGGGTGCCCCACCTTGTGGTAATAAGAATTTTTTCTATTTCTTGTTGATATATTTTGAGGGAGACATAAGATATTGTAGGGAGAATAAGAGAAAGGCATGAGGGATCTTGAGGGAGGCATAAAATTTTTGTTAGGGGTTTTGAGATGTATTTTGGAGGGTTTTAAGGTGGGCACCTAATCCCATTGGGAGGCATAAGTGAATCCCCATAGATCCTTCTCTCCCTCTCTTTGTATTTTCAAGTCTTGTGTATTTTGAGTTCATTCTTGTGATTGTTTAGTTTTTGAATGTAGATTAAATGGTTGTGAAATTTTTGTATTGTTATGTGGAAGCATTATGTTAAAGTTTTCATGAGTTGCTTTATATCCTTATTGCATTTTGGTTGGGGCTCAGGGGCCAATGAGGAGGATGGCTTCTTCTCCTCATTGGATTATTGGTTGGGTGGAGAGTGTTTCCTCTCCCCCATTTTTTTAGTTTTAAACAGAAGATCAATTGTGATTAAACATTAAATTGGATAAATGGTGGAGCTCTTGTTGGTGATTTGAAGAAAGAGCTCTTGTTTAACATTTCGGTTTGGAAGTCAAAAGTCAAAAGAAATCCTTCATTGTAGAAACCTTTAGCCATGTTATTCCCACTTAAGGTGGAAGACTAATACTATTGTATTTGTTTAAAGGAAAGGTTGTATTGTAAGTTATATTTATTAAGTTTGTAATGTATTCATTGGAAAGAAAAAGCTCTTAAAATTTAGTATGGGAAATGAACTATGCTAAAAAAAAGGAAATGTTCATTGTTAGTTTAGTTAGAAGCTTGCATTATTATAAGATTGAAGGGTGAGTTATTTGGAAGTTAAAAAATCATTCAAGAAAAGTGTATTATTATTCTTGTAATGTAATTGTATATAAATAGAGTTATATTGTGTAAGAACAAATGGTACGTGCAGTAGCAAATGGAAAGATGGTATAAATTTGTCTCTGAGTTATTTTGTTGTGAAAATTATATTTCATTTTAATGGAAAAAAAGTATGTTGGGATACTTAGAAATAGATTGTAAGATTCATTGCTACATTTTAAACTATAAGTAAAATTTGATTAGAAACTTAAAGTTTTTAATCTTGTAGTTCCTTTTTCTTTTGGGATTGAATAAGAAAATCTATGAAATTTAGTGATTTAATTCATGGAATGAATAAATGGTTTAAATTTTCAACTTGAGACTTATATTTTACTATATCGAATTGAAGCTAAGGTTAATGCTTTAAATCACTATTAAAAAAAAATTTTTCTTTGGAGAATGATGGTTATGATATTTCGATGAAATAAATCATTACAATAGATCCGGATCTTTGTAGGCTGATCAGAACAATTGATCTCTGAACCACCACCTAGGAAAGATGGAAGTTAGTGAATTCTCACCTAGGTAGGGCAATCTGGTGGTACAAGGACCACCAGTGCTAACTTAAGGGTGGTACTGATATTCATCACTTTCGGTGGAAAAGTTGGTAAATCCAAGACTGTGCAATTTTGAATCTTGATTAAATTAAAATCCTTGAGCCTGATAAAACGGAAACCACTAGCAAACCATAAGGGAATAAGCTTATTATCGTTATTGGAATGCAAATCATTTTGTGCATTTACATGTATTAAATCTCATAGATTCAAAATGGAAATAACTAATTACTCTAGATTTAGAGTGGTAGAACCTCTACAATCAAAAAATGGAAGACATTGCTACAATAAATCATCAGCTAAACTAAAACTAAGATATGATCCAAATGAATCTCTCCATGGCTTCTTCCCTTCCTTTCTTTCATGGTTTCCATTCCTCCAACCTATAAATTAAAGAAAAGAAAAGAGACCAAATGAGGAGCACTAGGGTAAAAGAAGGGTTTAAATGAAATTTCATAAGGATAGGTTAAGGTTAGGTTGGTACTCTAGGATCTAGTGGCCACTATTGATTTGATCTAAGGGTTAAAAATTAACCCTACAATTGTTAGGTGAAAATAATTGTATTATGGGATTTTAAATAATTTAAAGTATATGTGAAAATGGGTGAATGGGGCCACTTAGCACCCTAGTGTATTAAGATAAAAATGTAACTCTCCTAGTATGTTTTTTGTAAATGATTCAATGGACATCAAAGTTATTAAGATAAGGGAACGTAAAGTAACTAAGGATAATGGATTAATAATTGTGAGTTTGAATGTTAATCTTAAGAAGGGGAGAACCATTTAACCAAGTAACATAAATTAATGGATACACTTTCTTGTGGATTGTAATTAAATTGACCTTAGAAATGGAATTAAGTTTATTTAATCATTAATCTAGACCTGATCCATCCATTGTAATGTAGAATTTTTTTTGGTAGGAATTAATTAAATGTATTATAGGGTTTGACACCCTTGCAACCTATTTTAAATTTTTAAAAATTGTTGCAACTTTCTAGATAATTATTTAAGGTTTAATGTGGTTTTAGAACGTCAAAATTGTGGGCATTACCAATGTTTATATGGTAGTGGAAACTATATTTTTAACCAAATCAATGCTATTTTACATGCTATGTTATCTTCATATTTTTGTGGAATATTGCATTTTATTAATTTTAAATTTTAGACCCTACGATATATTACAAGTCCAATTGAGTGTAATAGTTTGAGACTCACAATACATTGTCACTAAAGAAAGTCAAAGAGTGGAATAATAAATGAGATGAAACCTATTATAGATTGTTGGAGCCAAAATTGATACACAATTGATTAGTGATGATCGTGATCATGATAAGAGGCATTTCCAAATCCATATACTATTATGTTGTATGTATTCATGGAGCTCAATCTTGTTTATTAAATCCTGATATGATGATACATTTGCTTTAAGTTTGAAATAAAAACTTCATAATATATTGTCTAATGTCTCGTCATCCAGCTACTACATGTTGGAGAGGAAAATGTAGTTCAAATTATGATTGACAAAATGATACAAACTTTGGTTTTGTTTATCATGGAACCAAGGACAAATTTTGATGGAAAAAAATCCATCTATATGCCATCTAAAGGGAATAGTCCTTCATGATTGCTCACATATAGGACCATCTTTTAGATAATTTTTATAAAGATTACATTGGGTATCCAAAACATTGTGGAGCATTAAGTAGTGCTCAAATTGATTTCCAAGGCTGTCAATTGCAAACCATCTATTTACAAATAGCATAGTACATAAAAGAGTCTAAGTGAGAATTTTTTTGATGCTAGGGGACACAAGATTTGCAACTTGATTTATTTCCTTGTAAAGATAAATTGAAGAGAATGAAGAATTCATAAGTTGGTGGTTCAACTAGTCGAGATATGGGAAAATAGTAAACTTCCCAAGTTATCTATTCAAGAAAAAAAAGCAAAATTACAACTATCATTCTAGGGGAAATTTTTGGTACCTTCCACTCAAATAAACGAGTGTTTCAAAATATTTTAGCCTCCTTATAAAATTTATTTGAATGGTTGATGGTTGACATTCCTTGCAACTTGAGATATATTATCGAGGAAATTTTGGACACATCGAAAAGGAAGGAATCCTAAACAATCATTTTGTGGAGATTTTTGTAAGCCAAATAGGAATTATTTATGAAGATATTATGGATGAGAGGTTGTATATGATGAAATATCCCTTACATTCAAAAACATGTTACTTGAATCCTCAGTTGTAATTGGGACCAATCATGAACTGGTGGTGATGAGGAGAGTATGGATAGTTTTAATCAATTTGTGGATAATCCATGTGCTTAGATATTGATATTCAAAACAATTCTATATGGACATAAACTAAACTAGAGATGATATTCCTCCTCTTATCATTTAAAAAAATCAAGAGAAATATAACTAATCCAGATAAGACACCTATGGATTGGTGGGAATCATTATTGTGATTAAACTCTAGATTTACTAAAACTTTGTATTCCATGTTCTAAGCCAAAAATGTAGTGCATCTAGTTATGAAAGGAATTTGCCCCTACACTTTGAACTCAATAATTTAAAGAATACAAATAGATTAGGGACTCAACAATATCATATCTAGTTTTTGACCATAGAATTCCATGCACAGTCCTAAGTTCCAATATTACAAAACAATACTCTTTAGGACCTCTGGGGAAAATCATTCTTTGAATCTTTATGCAAATATGAACTATGAGGAATAAAACTATAAGATGTATGTAGTGGAGATGATGGCTAAAAAATAGTCATTGAATTTTAGTGAATGATAACAACTAAGCGTTGACTCTTTCAAGGGAGCTTCAAAGATATAACATTTTGCTCCTAATTATAAAAATTGTAAACAATTGTCATGACTAGCCAAATGATGTTAGAGATATCAAAAGGCCATGAGTAGATTTCCATTATCGGTTTAGAAAATTTATACATATTTTATTTCAAGCCATAATTAAATGTCACTTGCAAAATTTGGAATCCGTTGTATACCCATTATGTTTTTAATTATTAAATTATGATCATTCTTTTACATATACAATTTACTGTATTTTTTCCTTATTTATCGAGATTTTCTAGTGGACCATTTTTTTAATCAATTCTATTTGTCCAAATTTAATGATTAAATGTAACGACCCAAATAATCACACACGAACAACACAGTGAAATACAGGATAATTTTTTTTTGACTTGCTTGACACATAACATGACGCAACATGTCGTCACCAAGTATACAACTAACACTGTGAACAACTTGATACAAGGATGGCCATAAAGGCAGCACGGAAACGTTCACACATATCAAGGACAATTTACTTTTCTTTTTGACAAGACAACATAGAAGTCCAATCACAGAACACACTTACAGTTAGGGCCAACCACAAGGAGATATTCTTGAGGGTTATTTATTTTAAAAGGACATCTTGCAATTCTTAGCTTACGTTTTCAAGGAGGCTCAAGATATGATTCATACAATTCATCTTACCAAGTTAAGTTTATTCTTTTTACACTGAGTAATTATCTTTAAATCTTCTCTATTATGACATTTATTTGCTTAATTCGTTTATCAAGAAAAAGGAGAATTTAAATTCCACAAGGCCATCTGCTCACCACTAACGCTACTAAGATTCGTTCTTGCCCACAAGACAACATGGTTTTAAGTTCAACACACTTAAGAGAAGAGATACAAGGTGCCTTGAAAAAGGGTTAGAGGGAGAAGGTCGAGATGAAACATTTTTAGGACCTCATTAGTTATTGCCAGTATTAAATTGAAGCTAGGGCTCTTAACCAGATTTAACAACAACTTTACTTAGGCTTCGCTAAAAGTATTATCAAGGAGTAAAAGAATTTACTTTCCAAAAGGCTGAGAGATAGATTGTGTGGTTTCAAAATTGTTTTCTCCTGTTTATTAAATCTTATTATCTTCCAGAACAATTAACAGTTCATTTCACCTTAGGGTCATTTTACAAATTTTACCATGAAAGGGATAATGTTCACTAGAGGAGCTAGGGTTATCGTGTTATAAAAGTTTACTTGCAATGATAGTCTTGCCCTTGTCTACTTAGAGAATTTCTTGCTCTCAAGTTGGTGACCCCTACGTTACTTTATTTGAATACAACTTTTAATTTAACTTCTAGAAGTATTAAACAATCCCATGTTAGTTTACTTATGACACTTTATTACTAAGTCATGGCAAGGTTTAACTCAGAATTTATTCTCAAGGCAAAGTTGAAGCAACACTCATTTACGAGAACAAAACAAGATTACATCATTTCTTAAAATACTGATACTCCACAAGTCACTCAACAACAATAACCAAATTTTCTTATAATTTCAATGATGGTCAAACAATACAAGGTTTCCAAAGTTCAGATGACAAGTCCACAATACATTATACTAAGACATTAATCCTCTTTCTAAACTTTCCACTGGACGTTAACAACAGTTGAACAACATAAAAAGGTTTCGAGCAAAGGAACTTCTCAACTGAGGTTGATGACAAAAGTCTACAAATCTATCCCTCATCTACACGCAAGATCCATCTGCAACAAATTTTCTACAAGAGTCAGTTCACGAGAACTGAGCAAGATAAGGCTACACAAAACCACCATAACTATTATCTAACAATATCATGAAAAGGAAGCACTTTATTACAAGAATTGGTTTAAACCTCTAAACACTATTAACACATCAAGTTATAATAAAGTCTTCATCATGCCAATCAAAGAAGGAGAAGACCTTGTACTTCAGTTAGGAGTAAAATGCAACGAAAGTATAGCAATCATATGAGAATGGCCCTTGGCCCTATAAGGAGAAAACAAACAATCTAGCAAAAACAGAATTCCCATCAAGTAAGTAATTAAACAATAATTACAAGATTGAGATTTGATATATATACCAGTCATCTAGAAATTTATCAAAGGTACCAAACGCATAGGCTAAAATAATATTTTTCCAAAAGAACAAGAGTTGATCGGCCCAAGAAGGGGGAAACACGGGTTTCAGAAATTAACACAAAAAGCCATGTATAAATGAGTTTCAAACCGGAAATCAATTAGAGTATACACACAACATAAGTTTCGAAGCGAAGGCAAAGTATACTAGTTTTGACCATTAACTACAAAGAGATTTACCAATCATCCAGGAAGGGTCAAAGTCTTACAGGCTAGTAGCAAACACGCGAGAGAAGAAGGGAGTTCCGTCAAACAAGAGTATACAATAATGTCATCAACAAATTTTATAACACTAAAGATTTGCAAACCTCCACAACAATTCTAATGTTTGGTTAATTTAAAATAAATTACCCATTTCCCAAAACAACCATATTTTAAGGCAACCCTTGGTAACACAGTCAACCGTCACACAATAGATACAAACATAATTTCTAAGTGACATTATCAAAACAAAACCTTCCGCTATGAATCCATAAGACTATCAAATGAAAGCTGAGTTTTTCCCGAAGATTAATCACATTTAAGGAAATTTCCATCACAAACTATTACGGTAATTACGTGCATAAAAACCGACCAATATTAATTAATAGCGTTAACATTACAAGGGAGAAAATAATGCAAGTTAGGAAAAAAAAATAGAAGAGCGCCATCAGCAATAATTCTGAGAGGGGGATTAGACCAAACTATTCTAGTGTCAACGAGGTACTGGATTCGCACAAAGAAACCTCGAGCTTAGTTGATCCGAAAAGCTAGTTATGGTTCAAGTTGATAGGGATGGTCAAGGTACTTCCTGAGGATGGCCTTAAAAGCCTAGAAACAAGATGAAAGATAATATAAGAGTCTAAACACGCGAGACGGAAAAACACGTTGCACACAAACCTTTTCATTCTAAAAGTTTTAATACCGAAACTCTAAGCTGGCTAGCCCAAGCATTGATCACACAATCCTACAACCTTTCTTTCTCGATGCCAAAAGGTTATCAAAGGGACTTGCGAAGGAGCTAACAAAAAATGTCAAAAGACAAACTTGGGTGCTAGGGAGGGGGTTTCATAGTTATTGTAAACTTACTTCCATGATATCGAAAATACTAGCTTGATCAACATAATAACTTGCAACTCAATCGCAGAGAAGAATTAATACATAAACAAACAGACGAAGGTCTATCATTCGAGTAAGAGAAACATAACATTCAAGGAGAGGGCACACGCATCCTTTCGACCCACATACTGTCAACGATAAAAGCTAAAACAAGAAGAAACAAGCAGAAAGGGAAATCTCCCATCATGACATCCAACTGACAAATCAATGCAAGGAAAAGTGGTTCGATTTCACAATAATTTTAAATAAAATAACAGTAGAAAAGTGTAGAAATATCTTGCCTTTTCTCCAGATTCAGAAGGTTTCAAGGACACCGCCCGGACCAGCAACAACCATCCTCAGGTCGAATCTCCCCTTTTTGGCTGGGCACTCAAGCTCCATTCTGATGTCTGACTTTTCCCACCCAATGTTCTTTGGAAGCCATTTTCAATTCCCCAATCTGCCTGTCACTAGAATATCTCAAGTCTCTAAGACAAGTGCGACTTTCATCAACACGTATAGAATCCCTAGCACTGAGCTGTCTCCCACGCATACAGGTGGGAGATATTTGTTTTTTCAGAAAGATGCTCCTCATGCTTCAATCTATGTCTGCTGGATTCTTTTTCTTTCACAGGTGGAACCACAGAAGGTTTAAAGTTAATATCATAACACTTTTCAAGAGGAAGCAGCATCAGAATATGACTTAGAAGTCTTGAGACCCTCTGCTCTTATTTGATGAAAAGTTTCAGTATTGGTGGAAGCATTGTCGTTCAGTTTCAGACTCTTGCCTCATAGTTTCATTGGCATTTGTCTCTATACCATCATCTTCTTTATATGTAGGTTTCTGATCATTGTTACCAGCCTGATGCTGTTTAATTGACAATTCATTCCTGTTACACCCTCCATCCTCATGCATGATTCTGACTCTAATATTCTTCCCTCCCTCTAGTATATCATGTTGTGACTCACGTTTTATCATTTCAGAAACACAAATTTGAACATCTACATCTTCTTGTTCCTGGCATTTCTCTTGAAGAGACATATCTCTTTCAGATATTTGACATGATTGTTCTTTATGGCTGTTCCCAGAAAAACATTTAACCCTATGCTCAGCAGTATCATTTTCTACGCAGCTTCCAACCTTCCCCTGCACCAAATCACTTTTCTGTTCATTGGTCCTTAGAAGAGTTTCTTTCTCGTTACTTTGTTCAGGGAACAGGACCTTTCTATGTGAGGAAGGACTGTGATTTCTCACACTTCTGGATCCCTTTGGTATTTCCACCGGTTTCCTCAGACACTGGAGAGGCTTCAACCCTGCGACATCTACGTCTTCCATTATTCTCAAATTGCAGTCGATAAGACCTTTGATGAGGACTGAAACATGCTCGAGAGTTCCACACAGTCCTGGATGATAAAGCAGAAGTAGAATATGGAAACCTTCGAGTATGAAATACAGTATTTGGATGATTCGAAAAGGATGGAGGTATGTGAACTGTAACAGTGGGAAAAGATAACAATTCCATAAATTCGAGCGGATGACTGTCCAAATACAACTACAGCATCGTCACAAAGCCAAAAGGGTTACGCAAAAAGAAACCAGAGCCAAATTCGAGCCGACACCATCAGATGGGTTTGAGCAAGCAGCAAGGCAATTTGTGCTTCGTGAATACACTGAAGTGGAACAGATCCGCCTCAATGAGATCCTCTTCCACGGGTTGCATCGTGAAACAAACAGAAAGGTTTCCATAGAAAATCTTTGCAATAAATCTCATCAGGTCTGCTGGTAACACCCTCACTGTCACAAAGTCGATTTAGATAAAAAAATATCTTGAAGGAGATACCCGGATTTGAGGATGCGTCTGATACAGAACAGATGACACCATAGTTGGACGACCTGCTTGTTGGAAGCGCTCAGCAGGCTTCTACCATGCTGCAACAGGTCGGCTTCCCTAGCTTGCAGCTTCTTCTAACCACCACCTGGACGGAAGTGACTTTCCAAAATGAAAAGGCAAGACAGCTCAACTAAAACTTTATCTCGTTCTTCTACTACAGCTGCAAGATTTTGCAACCACTGATCATGACTGTGGTCGCGTGCAACCAGAACATCAGGTTCAGCACCAACGGTTCCTTGAGATCGCCCTGCAGCAGCTGTCGCACTTAACTCTCTCTGGAGGCCACTGATTTTCTGAGATAAGTTTACTTCTCTGCCCTGTAGCTGCTGCATATAGCCAAACACTTCCTCACGGCACTCTCCTAGGAGAAATTTCGGTTCTACGCTCCACTGAAACTGCCTGTACAGCACGATTTTGAGATCTACACCCACCCACGCAACATCAGGGCGACAGACCTTCATTTCACCATCAATGAATCCACTATCCAGAACACGCCAATGCAATTCATCTGTTTCAGCATTTGATGGAGTGCAAACAAGCATTCATGGTTGGGCAGACATGACAGGTAGCCCACGTGAACAGCAGGTGTAAGTCAACATTTTAATCAATGAGCATGTGCGGCCACCGAAGTCTCTTGCATGAGCAGGTCAAAAAGAAAACAAAAGATTTGCAAATCAAGGAAAAATAGTGGGTGCGGCCACCAGCAAGGATTCCATCACATCACTCTTTAAGGTCTCCATCCTCCACGCAGTCAGGAAATAATGCTGACCGAGACAAGGTAGGTTGGGGCATTACATTCTCCTCCCCTTAAGAAAGCATCGTCCTCAGGGATGCGACATAACACAATGGAAAAGAAATGGTTCGCAACCAAGGACAGGTACAGGAGAAAGTACACTCTATGGTTTAAAAGTTTTAGACGATTAAAGCACGGTCGCAAGGTAGCCTTAGGAACATTTGGTAGAATTTTTAACTTTCAATGTTCTGTGAAGATTGGCAGTTCTTTCTTGTTCATCATTTCATTAGTCTCTTTCCATTAGCATTATTCTTAGTCTAATTTCTTTTAAAATTTCATCATTGAAGAGTTTTGGTTTATTCCTTATTGTGGGTGCCCAACATGAACTGCTAACACAACACCCTATCAGGTTCACAAGACCCTACAGATTCACAAGCACACAAGTATATACTTCATGATTGTATTACACCACAACAGGTTACTCAAATACGGAATAGAATAGGCACAGTCCACATAACATAGTACTCGTCACACATCAATGACTGACACACAAAATACTCAAACAAAAGAGTACTACAATCCACCAGACATTTCCTCAATTTGCATCAATGAAAAACTCACATAACACCAAACCATGCTACAGGTACATAGTGTCCACAAGGGGATCAATGACATGTCCACAACATCACAACACATATCCATCTGACATGAGTAACACATACATCAAAATACCACTACCAAAACATCACAATAACTCAACATATATCCTGAAACATCAACCACAGACAAATATCATAAGCCTCCCTCAAACATGCCTCCCTCAGTCTATTATGCCTCCCTCACACTCTTATGCCTCCCTCAAGTCTCTTATGCCTCCCTCAAACTCTTATGCCTCCCTCAAGTCTCTTATGCCTCCCTCAAACTCTTATGCCTCCCTCAAGGAGGCCGGTTGACCCTATGGTCCAAGACACATAGAGTTCGAACACTCCTAACCCAAGTGACATAATAACGCGTGGTTCAACAACCCGCTAGTTATATGTAACTCCTTGGGGCGTACCCCCATACAACGAAGCGGGTCCATAGGTCCAACCAATCCATGGTGCATCCTATGACCCTATTCCACACATCACGACAATAGAACCAGCACAACAATCCAATCCAAAGTGCCAAGTGGCAAAGTACAAGCCTCGGGCAAGGCAGTAAAAATTCCAAATTTAAAAGAAGACCCAAAATCAAGCAAAATAAATGGCCAAATAGCCAAAGTTAGTATCAAAATCCCCATGTTAGTGCCACAAACCAAGGAAATGCCCAAAATTGTAAAGCATTGCAATCAAGAAAAGTTGCTGGTCCTTACAAAATAAAGTAAAAAGCTCAATTTACGAATAAAATCAACTTATAATAATGTCACATTACGATAACTGTGTGGCCTTATCTAGCCACCAAAGGGGTACTCAACGAGTTGCTAGCACTCGGAACATCAAGCCTCAGCTCGTAAAATACATATCAATAATACAACTGTCATCACCTCCATCTGAATCATCCCGCCACCACTTCGACAAGGCTAAACATAGTCATAGTTGCACTTAGGTTGTGTACATACAACCACATAGGGAGAGAGGAAAGAATCACATGTTATCTACTAAACCGAGTTTTGAGCTCAAGTTATTGACCCATGGTACACCATTCCTCACTCTCAACATACACTTCTACCGATTTCCCTCAGGATCGGTTAGCGTAAGGTTCACAACATAACATACAACAACATCACTAACATAACGGTGGCACACACATAACTACCATAACGTCTTACATATGGTACATATACAGGGTAGATCACGATCATACATTCACTGAGTGTAACACATCACTTTACCACATTCTGCACCCAAAGTGCAATCACCATACGATAGGGTTCATACACTCACCGTATGACCCAAAATCACAACATGAAGCATTACATATTTGCACAGTCATACATACGATGAACATAGTACATCTCAACATAACATCTACTGCTGCATAACAAGGTGGTACACACATTTCTTCAAAACATGGTAAAAACATCATGATACAACTCATTTCTTTTAACATCAAACTAGTCATACAACACATTGATACACCCACATATCACAATATGCCACAATGCTCCAACACTATGTCATCCACATTATAATTCTTTTCACACATCTCAAACAACAATTCACACGTGAACTCTTCATAGAATCCACAAGAAGGAGAGAGAATACTCCCATCCCCAACATATCAACATGATCACAAACACGCACAAGGTGACATACACATCACGTGCGTTCACAATATCACAATTACGACAATAATCACATCACATTTAAAGCACATTACTCTTCCAATATCTACCACCATCATGCAACATCATCATCATCATGCAGTATCATCATGTAACACCACCACCACCATGTAACATCATCATATAACACCAATCCGGCCCATAGGTTCGAGAGCATGAACCTATGCTCTGATACCAAAGTGTAACGACCCAAATAATCCACACATGAACAACACAGTGAAATACAGGATAATTTTTTTTGACTTGCTTGACACATAACATGACGCAACATGTCGTCACCAAGTATACAACTAACACTGTGAACAACTTGATACAAGGATGGCCATAAAGGCAGCACGGAAACGTTCACACATATCAAGGACAATTTACTTTTCTTTTTGACAAGACAACATAGAAGTCCAATCACATAACACACTTACAGTTAGGGCCAACCACAAGGAGATATTCTTGAGGGTTATTTATTTTAAAAGGACATCTTGCAATTCTTAGCTTACGTTTTCAAGGAGGCTCAAGATATGATTCATACAATTCATCTTACCAAGTTAAGTTTATTCTTTTGACACAGAGTAATTATCTTTAAATCTTCTCTATTATGACCTTTATTTGCTTAATTCGTTTATCAAGAAAAAGGAGTATTTAAATTCCACAAGGCCATCTGCTCACCACTAATGCTACTAAGATTCGTTCTTGCCCACAAGACAACATGGTTTTAAGTTCAACACACTTAAGAGAAGAGATACAAGGTGCCTTGAAAAAGGGTTAGAGGGAGAAGGTCGAGATGAAACATTTTTAGGACCTCATTAGTTATTGCCAGTATTAAATTGAAGCTAGGGCTCTTAACCAGAATTAACAACAACTTTACTTAGGCTTCGCTAAAAGTATTATCAAGGAGTAAAAGAATTTACTTTCCAAATGGCTGAGAGATAGATTTGTGTGGTTTCAAAATTGTTTTCTCCTGTTTATTAAATCTTATTATCTTCAAACAATTAATGCCAGTTCATGAAACATCACCTTATCAGGTCATTTTACAGAATTTTACCATGAAAGGCATAATGTTCACTAGAGGAGCTAGGGTTATCATAAAAGGAATAATGTTTAGCTAGGGTTAAGTTTACTTGCAATGATAGTCTTGCCCTTGATTACTTAGAGAATTTCTTGCTCTCAAGTTGGTGACCCCTACGTTACTTTATTTGAATACAACTTTTAATTTAACTTCCTGAAGTATTAAACAATCCCATGTTAGTTTACTTATGACACTTTATTACTAAGTCATGGCAAGGTTTAACTCAGAATTTATTCTCAAGGCAAAGTTGAAGCAACACTCATTTACGAGAACAAAACAAGATTACATCATTTCTTAAAATACTGATACTCCACAAGTCACTCAACCACAATAACCAAATTTTCTTATAATTTCAATGATGGTCACACAATACAAGGTTTCCAAAGTTCAGATGACAAGTCCACAATACATTATACTAAGACATTAATCCTCTTCTAAACTTTCCACTGGACGTTAACAAAAGTTGATCAACATAAAAAAAGGTTTCGAGCAAAGGATCTTCTCAACTGAGGTTGATGACAAAATTCTACAAATCTATCCCTCATCTACACGCAAGATCCATCTGCAACAAATTTTCTACAAGAGTCAGTTCACGAGAACTGAGCAAGATAAGGCTACACAAAACCACCATAACTATTATCTAACAATATCACGAAAAGGAAGCACTTTATTACAAGAATTGGTTCAAACCTCTAAACACTATTAACACATCAAGTTAAATAAAGTCTCATCATGCCAATCAAAGAAGGAGAAGACCTTGTACTTCAGTTAGGAGTAATAACAACGAAAGTATAGCAATCGTAAGAGAATGGCCCTTGGCCCTATAAGGAGAAAACAAACAATCTAGCAAAAAACAGAATTCCCATCAAGTAAGTAATTAAACAATAATTACAAGATTGAGATTTGATATAAATAGACCAACCATCTAGAAATTTATCAAAGGTACCAAATGCATAGGCTAAAATAATATTTTTCTAAAAGAACAAAAGTTGATCGGCCCAAGAAAGGGGAAACACGGGTTTCAGAAATTAACACAAAAAGCCATGTATAAATGAGTTTCAAACCGGAAATCAATTAGAGTATACACACAACATAAGTTTCGAAGCGAAGGCAAAGTATACTAGTTTTGACCATTAACTACAAAGGAGATTTACCAATCATCCAGGAAGGGTCAAAGTCTTACAGGCTAGTAGCAAACACGCGAGAGAAGAAGGGGGTTCCGTCCAACAAGAGTATACAATAATGTCATCAACAAAGTTTTTATAACACTAAAGATTTTGCAAACCTCCACTATAGTACTAATGTTTGGTTAATTTAAAATAAATTACCCATATCCCAAAACAACCATATTTTACGGCAACCCTTGGTAACACAGTCAACCGTCGCACAAATAGATACAAACATAATTTCCAAGTGACATTATCAAAACAAGACCTTCCGCTATGAATCCATAAGATTATCAAATGAAAGCTGAGTTTTTCCCGAAGATTAATCACATTTAAGGAAATTTCCATCACAAACTATTACGGTAATTACGTGCATAAAAACCGACCAATAATAATTAATAGCGTTAATATTACAAGGGAGAAAATAATGCAAGTTAGGAAAAAAAAACAGAAGAGCACCATCAGCAATAATTCTGAGATGGGGATTAGACCAAACTATTCCAGTGTCAACGAGGTACTAGATTCGCACAAAGAACCTCCAGCTTAGTTGATCCGTAAGGCTAGTTATGGTTCAAGTTGCCAGGGATGGTCAAGGTACTTCCTGAGGATGGCCTTAAAAGCCTAGAAACAAGATGAAAGATAGTATAAGAGTCTAAACACGCGAGACGGAAAAACACGTTGCACACAAACCTTTTCATTCTACCAGTTTTAATACCAAAACTCTAAGCTGGCTAGCCCACGCATTGCTCACACAATCCTACAACCTTTCTTTCTCGATGCCAAAAGGTTATCAAAGGGACTTGCGAAGGAGCTAACAAAAAACGTCAAAAGACAACTTGGGTGCTAGGAAGGGGGTTTCATAGTTATCGTAAACTTACTTCCATGATATCGAAAATACTAGCTTGATCAACATAATAACTTGCAACTCAATCGCAGAGAAGAATTAATACATAAACAAACAGACGAAGGTCTATCATTCGAGTAAGAGAAACATAACATTCAAAGGAGAGGGCACACACATCCTTTCGACCCACATACTGTCAACGATAAAAGCTAAAACAAGAAGACACAAGCAGAAAGGGAAATCTCCCATCATGACATCCAACTGACAAATCAATGCAAGGAAAAGTGGTTCGATTTCACAATATTTTTAAATAAAATAATAGTAGAAAAGTGTAGAAATATCTTGCCTTTTTCTCCAGATTCAGAAGGTTTCAAGGACACCACCCGGACTAGCAACAACCATCCTCAGGTCGAATCTCCCCTTTTTTTTTAGGCTGGGCACTCAAGCTCCATTCTGATGTCTGAATTTTCCCACCCAATGTTCTTTGGAAGCCATTTTCAATTCCCCAATCTGCCTGTCACTAGAATATCTCAAGTCTCTAAGACAAGTGTGACTTTCATCAACACGTATAGAATCCCTAGCACTGAGCTGTCTCCCACGCATACAGGTGGGAGATATTTGTTTTTCAGAAAGATGCTCCTCATGCTTCAATCTATGTCTGCTGGATTCTTTTTCTTTCACAGGTGGAACCACAGAAGGTTTAAAGTTAATATCATAACACTTTTCAGAGGAAGCAACATCAGAATATGACTTAGAAGTCTTGAGACCCTCTGCTCTTATTTGATGAAAAGTTTCAGTATTGGTGGAAGCAGTGTCGTTCAGTTTCAGACTCTTGCCTCATAGTTTCATTGGCATTTGTCTCTATACCATCATCTTCTTTATATGTAGGTTTCTGATCATTGTTACCAGCTTGATGCTGTTTAATTGACAATTCATTCCTGTTACACCCTCCATCCTCATGCATGATTCTGACTCTAATATTCTTCCCTCCCTCTAGTATATCATGCTGTGACTCACGTTTTATCATTTCAGAAACACAAATTTGAACATCTACATCTTCTTGTTCCTGGCATTTCTCTTGAAGAGACATATCTCTTTCAGATATTTGACATGAGGTTCTTTATGGCTGTTCCCAGAAAAAAATTTAACCCTATGCTCAGCAGTATCATTTTCTACGCAACTTCCAACCTTCCCCTGCACCAAATCACTTTTCTGTTCATTGAGATCCTTAGAAGAGTTTCTTTCTCGTTACTTTGTTCAGGGAACAGGACCTTTCTATGTGAGGAAGGACTGTGATTTCTCACACTTCTGGATCCCTTTGGTATTTCCACCGGTTTCCTCAGACACTGGAGAGGCTTCAACTCTACGACATCTACGTCTTCCATTATTCTCAAATTGCAGTCGATAAGACCTTTGATGAGGACTGAAACATGCTCGAGAGTTCCACACAGTCCTGGATGATAAAGCAGAAGTAGAATATGGAAACCTTCGAGTATGAAATACAATATTTGGATGATTCGAAAAGAATGGAGTTATGTGAACTGTAACAGTGGAAAAAGATAACAATTCCATAAATTCGAGCGGATGACTGTCCAAATACAACTACAGCATCATCACAAAGCCAAAAAGGGTTACGCAAAAAGAAACCAGAGCCAAATTCGAGCCGACACCATCAGATGGGTTTGCGCAAGCAGCAAGGCAATTTGTGCTTCATGAATATACTGAAATGAAACAGATCCGTCTCAATGAGATCCTCTTCCATGGGTTTCATCATGCACAAACAAGCAAGGTCTCATAGAGAAATCTTTGCAATAAATCTCATCAGGTCTGCTGGTAACACCCTCACTGTCACAAAGTCGATTTAGATAAAAAAAATATCTTGAAGGAGATACCCGGATCTGAGGATGCGTCTGATACTGAACAGATGACACCAAAGTTGGACAACCTACTTGTTGGAAGCGCTCAGTAGGCTTCTACCATGCTGCAACAGGCCCAAGGCACCTTCCCTAGTAACCTTCTTGCAGCTTCTTCATGTTAAATTCACCACCTGGACGGAAGCGACTTTCCAAAATGAAAAGGCAAGACAGCTCAACTAAAACTTTATCTCGTTCTTCTACTACAGCTGCAAGATTTTGCAACCACTGATCACGACTGTGGTCGCGTGCAACCAGAACATCAGGTTCAGCACCAACGGTTCCTTGAGATCGCCCTGCAGCAGCTGTCACACTTAACTCTCTCTGGAGGCCACTGATTTTCTGAGATAAGTTTACTTCTCTGCCCTGTAGCTGTTGCATATAGCCAAACACTTCCTCACGGCACTCTTCCTAGGAGTAATTTCGGCTATACGCTCCACTGAAACTACCTGTACAACACGATGTGAAGAAAATGGGACTCCATCGACTCCTCATGCAAGGACAGAGAACAAGAAAGTCATACAGATGGCAGGTAGGGTGGTTGGGAGGTGACCAAACGCACCCACGTGCAACAAGCCCTGCCAGGTCGGCCAAGGTGGCAGTGGAGGGCAGGTGGCAAAACAGGATTCGATGCCCTACATGGCATTACAGACTAGAACATTTACATTTGTCATTCAACATTTGAAAAAAATGTAGCTAATAAAATGTGTCACATCAAATCACATCAAAGAATCACCCAATCACATGATGCCACATAAGTGGGAAAAAATGCATGACATAATGCCCTATAATGGTCCACCCTTTTTTCCTTTGTATGAAAAACTACTTGATTTAAATCCCTTTAAAAACCACTTTTCATAAAATAAAAAAACTCACAAAAAAAGAATTTAGATTAAGAAAAAAAAATCTATTAAATGGTTTATTTTTCCAAAATTTTATGTATTTATATGTGTGTTGTACACCCCTCAACTTGGGTGCACAACTAGTGGCTTCTCTCCAATAATCAACCCCATGACCAACATTCCTTGATCAGTTTGATTTCGAGCCGCAATAAATTGTTGGGATTCCGTTCCAAATTCAAAATTCAAACAAGCTCCAACTGTTTCACGCCCCGCATCACCTCCTCTACCAATTCTCAACCTTTCATCATTCGAGGTAGTCTCAGAAGAAACAAGGGCATCCTGCACTCAGATCAGTGAGTCAACATCCATGAGAGACACCTCCTTACTTTGTTGTCAGCCATAACATCATTCTCCAACTCCAACATTCACTATTTTCAACCCTGACACAAGTGACTGTCTGGGAGAATCATTTAGTGAAAAGTTTGAATTTGAAATTGGTGACCGGGTGACTTGTTCACCCTGCCCTACCACCGAGGACACCCTGGAAAATTGGACGATCAGTGGTTGAATTAGACTGCCAGCCACTACTACATCTTCCTCCTTTTCCACGTCCTTTTCCTCGCATAACGCTTCAACAGGTAGCTCCTCATCTCTGTCCTTCTCCTCTATGGTGTGCTTTCCAACTGGTGTTTCAATTGGTATGTTGTCCCCCAGTTGAGCCACAGGGCTAGGACCAACCCCAATGTTTACCATCTGATAGGACAAAGATTCACTGCCAGCAGGATGATATCTCATACCTAGTCCTCCTGCAAGTATCACAAATAACTCTATACTCCTATATAACAATCTCTTGTTCAAATTTGTATTTTGATATATTCACATAGACTTTTCTTGGCACCTGAGCTCCAATAGGGAGGTTAATGCACAGCTGGGAAAATACCAATCATGTAGGATTGTTGGTCATGGGGTCCACTCCAATAATCAACCCCATAGATCTCGCAATTCCTAGGAATACATCTGGATCTCCGAATTCCAGAGGTAGGTGAGCAAGAGAATTCACATGGGAAGACACGGAAAAGAATAATCCATTTTTAGCCTAGGGAACCACCTACAAATGAAGAGAGTCAATTTTCCGTAAAACCATGGTCCTTCAATAATGACTCACTACAAGTCCTCATCATTTTTGAAGTAGAAGAGGAAGCTATCTCCTCCTAATGCACACACATCCATCCTACAAGAAAATTTCCTCTTGCACCTTTCCCATGACAAAATCAATACTATGATGCAATCCTCTGAATCTTCCTATCGTTGCACACTTTAGACTTCTCCTTGCACTGTTCACCGGGTCCTCCGGGATTGCAAGCTGTGGATCACCATGAACTGATGAGGGAAAAATATTCATGGGATCCCTGGTAGTTCCTCCAAACATGCACAAGGCCTAGGATCTAACTATAACCACAGATCCTCCTTCGTAGACACTGTTGTGCTTCTGAGCAGTGCACCCAGAGCTTCCAACATCCCTCACCCTTCCATATTCCCATCCTCAAGCCCCCTTCACCATTCGACTCCATCCGTCCCAATTTGAAATATAGATTTATAATTTGGGTAGATGTACTCTCTTTTTTTATTTAATGATAATACTTGAGTTTTCTAGTATATTTATAAGTCACTTCCACATTAAATAGCTCCTTTATAAAGACAAAAAGAGGTTTTTGTTACGATTTAAAGAGAAATTTAGCTTGCATATTTAGTATGATTTAATATTTTACTGGCAGAAGCAAATATTGTTAATAATTTGATTCTTAATCCTCTATAAAAATAAGCTAAGCATTATCCATGATCTATATATTACAATTAAATATTAAAATTACATTTTAGTCAACTAAAATAAATCATAGTTAATTAAAATATACTAAGTGTTGATATCTTCCCTTCACATTTTCTTCTCGCTTCAGTAATTAGTCTCGATCTCACATTTTGACATAATTACTTTACATATTGTTGCATTATGATACTGTGTCTGTTAATTATATCTACATGTTATGGTATATCATGTTAGAGAAAAATAATTCCAAAAAATACATTAATTAGAATGCAGATTAAAACATTCTGGAGTAACTTACGATAAGAACCAAATTTATGTGGAGATTACCAATATAATCTAATGACTTCCAGACATAAAGAATTCCTATTTTAAATTTAAATTTGAATTACGATTCACACAGCTAATTTTAGACCTCAAAAATATTTGTGTATGATGTTTCTCTACTATTATGAGCTATATTGTATACGTATTATATCGTTCCCATTTTATAAATTATGTGATTTTTGAACGTAGATTATTATATCATTCCCATTTTACAAAGTTAAATGTGAATTAAGATTCACACACAACCAAGTTTAGGCCTCAAAAATATTTGTGTACAATGTTTTCTCTACTATTTTGAGCTATATTGTAAACATAATATATCTTTACCACTTTATGAATTATGTTATTTTGAACCTATATTATTATATCATTCCCATTTTACAAAATGATTATATGTATGTTTAAATGACTTACATTTTCCCACTCAAGAAATTATTCTACTACTATGTTAAATTACACTCTTGTTTTGATAAGGTGAAATTTAACATGATGATATATTATATATCTAAAACATTATAGATTTAATTTCCTATTAAATATAGATGGTTCATGTAATTTTTTTCTATTTATTTTTAGGTACATTTTTCAACTTAAAAGGTGGGAGCACATGATGAAATTATTGATCTACATTATGAAATTTTACTACACAAGAGAAAAATGTCCATTCCAATATGTTGTGAGACATTCCTTAAGTGGTTTCATCACGATAAAAATTTAAATATATCATTTCTCTCATCACAAGGAATATTCATTTTGATTCATAATTAATGCATACTTCAAAGAAATTTATTTCAACACAATGAAGTGTTTTTTTTCCAATCCTATCTTTTGTGTATTTAATTATCATCTATATTAAGGTATGTTTGTTTCATTGTAACACATTTTCATTATAACATGATGTTACTCTATATATATATATATATATATATATATATATATATTCATTATAAATTACATAACAAAAAATGATCAATACAAAATATAACATCTATACATTCTTGCACTTGGTAGAGAAGTTATGATCCCTCTTTCTTTTGGAGTTTTATATCTCTTTTGTTCTCTTATTAACACAAACAACTCTAAAAATATGATAAGATAGACACACTAAAATTGATATGCAGTTAGGTATGTACTATTTTTTTACTTTCATATGCAAGGATATACATGAAATGTGGATAATTTGTAATAATCTAATTTCAATCTAGGATTAATTTGTTACTTTGGTGTTAGTGTTTATTATTATTATTTATTGATAATTTTTTACATGTAATTATATTTTAGAGTATGTTCCTTGTGTCATTTATCCATGACCTTATTCCCTTGAGCCCACTTATATCTTTCTCTTCCATTTCACATTGTTTCTCATTTCCCCTTGGTCATTTTGTAGTGCTCACTTTCCTTCGACACCTTTTTGTTATTGAATTCGATACTGTCAACTATACTTATAGATATTATTGTAGTTTTTATTAGTTAGCATAATGTTAGATGTTAGAGATACTGGATTGTTGTTGATTTCGATTCATATATGATGTGTGTGGATTATTGGAAACATTTTATATTGATATTTTTATATGTTGTCAACATTATTATATGTATATTTATGACATGTGATATTTCATCATATTGAGTAGACCTACACAATTGAACTAATATTATGATCATATTGATATTGATGAAATGTGGAACTAAGATGTTTTTATAAATTCGAAATGATCTGGTTACTTCCCTAGATGTTGTTTTGATTCATATATAGATGATTATGGATTTATATTACATATTTTATCTTGGATGTTTTAATATGGCCATGAGGCCGAAGGAGGTATTATGTGTTTTGTAGGTAAATATATTCACAACAAACAACGGGGGGATTGGATACCAACCACATTGAAATGCAAGGTGAATTAAACAAGGGTCACCATGGAAACATGTATTTGTGTGTGTGTTTGAATTATTGTTAGGGGGAAATTATGACCAACGGGTTATGCATTGTTTTTTATTTAGTTTTCCTTTAATTGATGTTAATATGTGATTTTTAGTGATGTAATTCATTGTATTAATTATTTAGAATTTGGTGTATGTATTTTCCCCTTTATTATTAATGGGTTGTAGTGTCTTAATTAAAGATAATTTAATATTATCCTAAATTAATTATATATGTAACCAAAGGAATTCATTTATTAGAGTAGATTTCTCTTATATTTTGTGTTGTAAGTCAAGTGCTTGGGATCTTCAATGTTGTACACTCTACCCCTTCATTGAAATTCAAATTTTTCCTTAAGGGCCAATTTATGACACTTGTGGGACAAGGTAAACTTGTCCCACACCTCTTACATTGCTATACCAACCCTAACTATGGGCTGGGGGGTTGACATTAGACCCCATTAGGTGTTTTGGGAAGACAAAAAGGTAAAAAATTTATTGCACTTTCTTTCTTGTAATTAATTTTATCCTTAGGAGGTGTGGGCTTAGATTATGTGTGTAAGTAAAATGTCATTTCTTCAACCACTTATTAATTGTTCTTTGGAGTATGGGGTTGACTACGGTGAGGTGGAGTGGAGAGGAAATGATGTGGCATCCTACTTGGAGCCACATCATCCTCCTCTCTCCCTTTTCTATTTATTGAAGTTATTTTGCTTATTTGGGGGTTACTTCATTATTTTTTGCTCTTGCATTTTTGGGAGTTCAAGGATTTTGAGAACTTGTGGTCTTTTTGGGAACTTGTTGGTGATTTCTTGGGTTGGAAGGATCTTGGATATTAACTCTTGGAACAAGCTCCACTATGGAAAGGTAGGAGCTTTACTCTTGCTTATGATTACCTTTAGTTGTCTATATGTGCTTGTTATTTTTGAGTGTTTTGGAATGCTTTTTGGGTGCTTGGGTAGATTGCCTGAGTGTGGTGTAGGAGGGGACTATGGGGAGAATTCATGTAGGGAGGTATAAGAGTTATTTTATGATTTGGAGGGAGTTTGGTTTGGGTACCCCACCTTGGACAAGGAATGCTTAGATTTCTTAGTTTTTCTTGTATGAGGGAGACATAAGAGTATGTGGGAGGCATAAGAGGTACTTGAGGGAGGCATAAGAGTATGTTGGGGATTTGAGATATGCATTGGAGGTTTTATGGTGGGCATCAATTTCCCATTGGAAGGCATAAGTGGCCTCCCCCTAGGTTCTTGCTCCTTTGGCTTTCATTTTTAAGCCTTGTTTATTTTGGTTGTTTTCCTTCTTGTGTTGTAGTTGATTTGAATGTGATTGGAATGGTTGGGAAATTTTAATTGTTGTGTTGTGGAAGCTTGATGCTGCCATGTGTTGGATTCACCTCTCATTATAATGTGGTTGGGGGTCGGGGGCCAATGAGAAGGATGGGTTCTCCTCCTCATTGGATATTTTGGTTTGGTGGAGACTATTGCCTTTCCCCCCATTTTTTTTTGTGGATAAAACAAATCATGAAGGATATATCTTGTTGGAGTTGTGAACCTTAGAGCTTTTGGTGGAGTCCCTAAGAAAATCCTTCTTGCAATAAAACTTCCTTAGTGTTATTCCCACTTAGAGTGGGGGAACTTGTAATATTGTATTCCATTTTTAGCTCACATTCTTGTATGATTTTCCAATTCAAGTGGAGGACATTGTATTGATCTTGTGAAGAAAAGTCGCATTCAATCTTTGTTATCAAAGTTGCATTGTATATTGAAAGAAACAAAATAAAAGAGAAGAAAGATTTGTGTTGTAAAGTTAGTTTTGTGAAATAGAAAAGAAAGTAATTCTCTTTATTTGAAGTTTTGGTTGTATTGTGAGAAAGGAAGTTCTTTGTTTTAAAAGAAATGAAGTATGCTCAATGGGAAAAGAAAGTTTACTTTCATTGTGAAATTGTATTATGGTAAAGAGAAAGAAGAACCATATGAGTTGTAAAATGTTGGAAATGTATGAATAGTAAACTTGAATGTATAAAAAAGTTATTATAGTTATTTTGGATATATGAGTTGTATTGAAAATGAAAGAGGTGAAAAATTTGAATAGGGAATTGTTGCATTTTGTATTAAGAAAATAACAATATTAGAGGTAGATTTAGATCCTTTTTTACTCTTGGAATTGAAAGAAATTTAGTTGAACAAAATGGAATAGACCTTATAGTTGTTAATGTTACTATTGGATTTGAAAATGATTTAAATGAGTAATTTTAACCAAGATATGAAGAACTCGAATGAAATCCCAAAACTAGAAACCTTAGGCATATAAAATCAATTTTAGAATGTATTTTTAAACATCTTAGTAACTTTTATTTTTTGGAAAAACTCAAAATTTTAGGTTATGTTTCTAAGAAACATGACCGCCGCCCTGTGTAAAGCAGCAGTCTCATAACCGCCGCTCATGTAAGGCCGTGGTCTCAGAACCACCGCTCTATAAGGCAGCGGTTCATGGTTTGTCACCCAAGTAGGACAACGGTCCCATGACCGTTGGCCTGCTATGGGCGGTGGTTCTGTCACTTACGGCATAATTTCTTGGATCCATGCTTGTGCAAATTTTAACTGGTATAAACTAATTTTTAAGTTGCAAATTTATCTAAGAAACTACCAGTAATCAACTAATGCTCATATTTTGTTGTATGAAAGAACTAAACCTTCAAATGGTGGATTGAAAAACTTTCCTTCTCATTTATCTTGATGGGGGGTAGGGTTTTCCCCAAATAGAGAATCCAAATACACATAGCTTTGAAACAAAACTAGATTGGTAAAGGAAACCCCTTCCATTCCTTAAATAAAAGACATAGAAATGACAAAACTACAAACTAAACTACTCTAAGCTTGATATTCTTGCAGAATCCTCCATAGTTCTTTCTCTCTTGCTCCCATGGCTTCCTCTTCTCCAAACTACAATTTTAACAAAATAAAATAGACCAAATGAGGAGAATAGAGTAAAGGAAAGGTTTTAATAAGAATGCTTAAGGATTTTTAGGGGTGGTTATAAAACGCAAGGATCTAGTGGCAAAAATTGATTTGATCTAAGGGTGGAATATTAACACTACTTTTTTATGGTAGAAATTTATTTTAAATGTTTAAATTAACCCTTAAGGGTATGTGTAGATGGGTGAACAGTGCCATGTAATTATCTTAGGTGTGTAAATTCCTTATTAGTTCTTAGTATGTTTTAGGAATTTAATAAAACATACTTTAAGCTATTAGAATAATGAAAGTAAATTATTTAAACATGAGGTTAACCATGTTAGGATTGAACATTAACTAAAGAGGAGAAAACATTTATCTAGTAAATTAAATTATGGCACTTTCCTAGTTGAATGTTGATTAAAGAACCTTAGAGATAAATTAAGAATATTTTAATCTTTTAATTAAACTTGCTTCTCCAATCGTAAAATTGATATTAGTGGTCTAAGTTATTTTTGATATACACTAGGGGATTAACAACCTTGTAACCTATTTTACCTTTAACTTTAACAAAAAAATTAGTCACAATTTTCGGGATAAGTATTAGGTGTTAGCATGTTCCTAGATTGTCCGTTTTCGTGGGCATTACACTTGGTATCAAAGCCATGGATTCAAATCTAGGACCCTTGGGAACAATAGAAAATACGAGACATGAACTTTTAACCTAGTGTAAAATTGTTTTCTTTTAACCTAGAAAACCACACTGTCTGATAATTGTATAATGTAGAAAACATAGAAACCTAAAACAAGACCTAGAAAAATGAACTAACTCTCTCATTTCTTTGTGCATGCGGCATGGATTAGACAAAGGCGTATTTTCACATAGACCTAGATATACTATTTCTAGAGCAGGATGTAGTGGTCATTCTACCTTAGATTTTACAAACACTTTAGGATGTCAATGTCGCTATACGCAGAGGGTCCTTGGGAGGAAAACTTACTAGACATGATATGGAGATATCAGTGGAGGCCCATGCATCCCCTCGACACAACAAGAAGTATAGGGCAAAGAACTTCCACGTGGAGTCGACTAGGGCCGAGTCACCATGAGAGCAGAGGCATGGAGATAGGATTTCAGGTCATAGGGATAGATCTCAGAGCCCCCTAAATAGAGCGTGGAGTATGCAGAGAGACATAGGGGTCACCAATATTCAGCTACAAAACATATCAGGGAGATCCTGAAGCTATGAACATCTCACTATTCAGGAGATACAAGTAGTTTTCAGGTAGAGGCCTAGTTGGTGAGCTCGGGTGGATGCTTCAAGCTCTGCCCTTGTACTAGTAACATAGAGGTTTGTGTTGCGATCCATCTTCTGAGGGATGGAGTAGGAGTCTAGCGGAGGAATGAGGATAAGAAGCTCCATGTTGACTCGGATATAGTTACCTAGGAGATATTTGAGGAACATTTCAGGAGCAGGTATTTTCCCAGAAGGTTTATTCAGCAGCAGATAGATGATTTTCACAACCTCCATCAGGAATCTATGACCGTAGCTGAGTATGAGAGTCAATTTTTTAGACCTACTCTAGTATGTTGACTATATGCAGAATGAGCAGGTATAGATTCACAGGTTCATTAGGGGCCTGAAATTAGATTTGGGTGGTGTGGTGCACATTCACTGCCCACAGACATTAGAAGAGGCCGTGGAGAAGGCTTGTATTATAGAGGAGACACGGGGAAGATGTAGAAGGCTAGAGATAGAGTTTGGAGCCACACTTAACAGATGTAGCATGGCAGATTAAGGGGGTCAGTTCCTTCTCCTTGTGGTGGAAAAATTTCAGGATAGTCTTCTTTCGGGCGACCACAATAGCCACCTCAATATTAGAAGCACCAACCCACCTTACAAACCTTCTCAGATATTTTATGCACAGAGGGGGCAGAGTATGGGGCCTCCTCCTAGGGGCCTCATCAGGACACTGGGTGCACTGCAAGCTCAGTCAGCAGGAGCTCATCAGTAGAGACCCTAGTAGTCCATAGCTGGGTCATTAGGATCCACAGCTCAGACCTATAGAGTACCAGTTGGAGTTGTATCTCACTAAAGAGGACCAGACAACTATTATGGTTGTGGCGTTGCGGGACATCATTGGAGAGAGTTTGCATAGAACCCTAGTAACAATGTTAAGATGCAAATCTCAGAGCCCACTTTCCTTTGACACATTTTTGTTATTGATTTTGATACTATCAACTATACTTATGGATATATTTGTAGCTTTTTTTTATTTAGCATGATGTTGAATGTTAAAGATACTAAACTGTTGTTGATTTCGATTCATATATGATGCGTGTGGATTATTGGAGACATTTTATATTGATTTTTTTATATGTTGCCAACATGATTATATGTATATTTATGACATGTGATATTTCTTCATATTGAGTAGACCTAGACAATTGAACTAATTTTATGATCATGTTGATATTGATGGAATGTGGAACTAAGATGTTGTTCAAAATTTGAAATGATCTCGGTACTTTCCTAGATGGTTTTTTGATTCATATATAGATGATTATGGATTTATATTACATATTTTATCTTGGATGTTTTAATGTGGCCACGAGGCTGAAGGAGGTATTATGTGTTTTGCAGGTAAATATATTCACAACAAACAATGGGGGGATTGGAGACCAACCACATTGGAATTATAGGTGAATTCAACAAAGGTCACCATGGCAACATGTATTTGTGTGTGTATTTAAATTATTGTTAGGGGGAAATCTTGACCAATGGGTTATGTATTATTTTTTAGTTAGTTTTCTTTTAATTGATGTTGGTATGTGATTTTTAGTGATGTAATTAATTGTATTAATTATTTGGAATTTGGTGTATGTATTTTCCTCTTTATTAATAATGGGTTGTAGTGTATTAATTAAAGTTGATTTAATATTTTCCTAAACTAATTATAGATGTGACCAAAGAAATTGCATTTACTAGAGTAGATTTCTCTTAGATTTTGTGTTGTAAGTTGAGTTCTTGGGATGTTGAGTGTTGTACACTTTACACCTTCATGGAAATTCAATTTTGGCGTTAGGGAAAAAGTTTGGAGGCTTGTGGAACAAGTTAAACTTGTCCCACACCTCTTTAATTGCTATACCAACCCTACCTATTGGTTGGGGGGGTCAAAATTAAACCTAATTACGTGTTTTGGGAAGATAAGAAAGGTAAAATGTTTATTGCACTTTCTTTCTTGTAATTAATTTTCTCCTTAGGAGGTGTGGGCTTAGGTTGTGTGTGTAAGTAAAATTTCATTTCTTCAACCACTTATTAATTGTGCTTTGGAGTATGGGGTTGACTAGGGTAATGTGGAGTGGAGAGGAAATGAGGTGGCATCCTACTTGGAGCCACATCGTCCTCCTCTCTCCCTTTTCTATTTATTGAAGTTATTTTTCTTGTTTGGTAGGTTACTTCATTATTTTTTGCTCTTGCTTGTTTGGGAGTTAGAGGATTTTGGATAGCTTGTTCGTGATTGCTTGGTTTGGAAGGATCTTGGAGATTGACTCTTGGAATAATCTCCACTATGGAAAGGTAGGAGCTTTACTCTTGCTTTTTTTTTCCTTTAGTTGTTTATATGTGCTTGTTATTTTTGAGTGTTTTGTAATGCTTGGGTATATTTTGTAAGTTTGCTGTAGGAGGGTACTATGGGGAGAATTCATGTAGGAAGGCATAAGAGTTATTTCATGTTTTGGAGGGAATTTGGGTTGGGTGTCCTACCTTAGACAAGGAACACTTACATTTCTTACTTGTTATTGTATGAGGGAGGCATAAGAATATGAGGGAGGAGATGGGTTTAGTTATTACATTCATTTAATCAACTTCTTTTTGATGTCATATCAAACCAGGGGTGTGTCTAAAGCTATATGCAACAAGAGTACTTTAACTAATCTAATAGTTGACTGTAGTTGTTTTTGTATTTTCTGGTGGATATATTTAATGTCTTAGGGGACTTCTTGGTAAAATGTTATTTAAATTAAACTATGAAAATTTACTAAAAGTAAACACACTGTGTAGAATGGAAACACACTTGTTGTTGGAAAATAAACACACTTACTTCTGAAAGTAAACACAATTTTTTTTGGAAATAAACACACTCAATTTGGAATGCTTGAAAAATGATTGCAATAAATATAATAATATATCTAAACACCTGCAGGAACAAGTAAACAATAGAGTTTAACTGAAAGAATTGAAACAATACAGAATTAACAAATCTAAGCTATTTACTGAAGAAATATAAATACCAAATAAATTAATATCCTAGTCCTTGGGGGAGTGGGGCCTTTCTCCTCCTTGAATCAGGATTTAACAACTCAGAATTCTCTGAAATAATAATTTCTATTTTATTAATAAAACATTTGTTATTACAAACATACTGGATCTGAGTACTTAGTCTATTTCTCTTCTCTATTCTATATCATATTCTATTTCTATTTATTATCTATCTATTGCAGGTTTACTTTTGTATACATTTTACAATCACAATTGTCTCAATGATTTTGATGAAATAAAATCATGCTCAAAATAGATGCTGATTTGGATTGTGGTTGATCAGATAGTTGTAGGATAACTCCCCCTTGATCTACATTCAAAAATATTATCATCCTTCTTGATTGAAAGGGTCATAGATGCAAAATCTCTGGATGTGGTTTAAAATAGATAACTCCCATTGGTTCTAGAACTTCGGAGAATTTCTAGAACCATAGGAAATTATTAAGGATCAAAACCATGAGACTTCCAGAGCTATAGGTAGGAGTTCCGAAACTAAGTCTGAAAATTCTGAAACTAAATACTAGAGTTCCGGAACTAAGTCTGAAAGTTCTAGAACTAAATTATGACTATGTGATGGAGTTTCAAAACTAGCTTGGAAGTTCCAGAACTAAGCTGTGTGGGAAAAAATGTTGCTAAAAACATAATGAACACTTCCTACTTCATTTTCTCAACCGATTATACTTACTTTATTACAAAATTGAATTCAAATACACACTTGTCAGGAATTATAGAGATTTTAACATTAGAATCACAATCAATCAAAAGATAGACAATTACATCCTAACTCATATCAGATCAACTAAAAGTCACACAATGCAATCAAACTTAATCAAAATGAGAGTAACATGAGATCATATATTATACATTAATCGTACATATTCTGGCCTCATCGTTTCCCCCAAACATACTTGTTTCTAAGTCCCTTTACAAACTTCATTCTTATAAAGTGGGGTTATAAGTTCTGTATTCCATTTGATTGCTTAGATCAAATGGTTGAAACTTGATTTTCCAATGTTTAAACTTGGATGTAGTGTACCCTGCTCCTTCTATTTTCCTCTCCCACTGTTCAAATTCAGTGGGGTCTTGAGGTTCTCTGTTTTTCCAAGGAGACATTGGGGTGAGAAGTAGAGGGGGGCCTTGTTCACATTTGCATCCATATTTTCCCATAGGTTTAATTGACTTGGGGAATTATTGTACATAAATATTTTTCCCTTTCTAGACTCTAGATTAGATTTGTTGGGAAAATTACTTCCCTTCTTCTCAAGGAAACAGTAAGGAGTTCCCACCTCTTTGAGCATTCTTCATAAATATATTAAAAAATTTCCTCCTCATAGGAGGTGAAGGCATCAATAATCTTTTGTAGAATGGCAAGATAATGTGTCTTGAATCTCTCGTCAAAGGCACGAGTTCTAAAATGTGATAGGAAGGCAGAGGGTTTACCGTAATGAGCTCTCATACAGATACCTAAAGAGTTAGACTTCAATAAAAATTCAAATTCCCTTTCCTTTCATGCAATTTGGTTTTGCAAAACAAAGATAAATGCATTTACATGACTCTCCCCTACATACGAATTTATCATAAATCATGTGTTTTTCTCTAGCATAAAATTTCAAAGATAAAAATCACACAGAAGATTTTTCTGCTCAAGATTGGAGAGAGAGAGTAAGCTGCCATGAATTTAGATTCATCTTGTAGTTCATGTGGAAGCCCACATGCAATCTTGGATAGCTAATAGCAAATTAACTGCTCTTCTAAAAACACATTATATGCAGGAGAAGGCCTCCTACAGGAAAGCAATTTCTCACTCATAATATAGACCATATGAATTTTTGCAAGGCATTTATATTTATTTCCTTCCTCATAAAAATTTTCTTCTCATTATTTCCTTGCCTTCATTTCTTCTTCCATTTTGGTCTTCAATTCCTCATTTGATGTTTTGGCTTCTTTGAGTTCCCTGCAAGTGTCATTCCATAGTTGTTTAAGTGGAAAATAGGTTAACTCAGTCTATGCAAAGATTGTAGATACAACACTCTATTTTCTAGAAGTCTGAAATTCTTCCTTTTTTTCTATTAGTAGTTTCTTGGTTGCTGATAACTCCTCAGTCATGGTTGTAAGCTGAGTTGTCAGCTCTCCAATGAGCACTTCCCTTTGTTCAAATTTGAGCTTGAGGAAATCCAATTCCTCATCTTTTCTCTAATAATGAGCTCTACTCTAGACAAGAACAGAGCCTATTTAACTTGTTTTCTTTCTTCTTCCTCTGAAATTATTTGAGGACTTGGGAATTCTTCCTCTATCAAAGGAAATTTTCTTTTCTTATCCTGGATACCAACTCTTCTTCTTCATGTGGCAATGCTGATGGTTTAGCTACTTCTTGAAAATATTTCTCGTTAAATCTCTCCTCTCCTCGATCCATTTCAGCTTCACTTGGCTCAGGGGGAGTCATGGCCATGCTGCCTAAAATATCAATAGATTCTTCTTCCATCCTTTCCTGCTCATTCCTTCCCTCTGGGTTTCCTTTGACCTCTTATGAATTTTTCTTCTCTGGGGAGGTTCATCGTGCCTAGCAGTGGATTTTCTTCTAGAGCTTCTTCTCACTATTCTTTCTTGCTCTTGCATGGGTGAGCTATCACTGTCAGAGACAAATACTGGCTCCCTTGAAGCTACTGCAGAAGAAGGAATATATTTCATAGGTACAGAAGGCTCCGTTATTTTTATCTTTCTCACCGAACTTCTTCTTTTTGGTATATTTTCTCTTTCCATTGCCCTCTCTTCTTCTACAGGGGCATCAATTTCTAGATTAGTTGAAGGAGAGAATGGGGCTAGAATTGTGCTCATAATATTAGGGTTTTTCTTGAATTTTCCAAGAAAATTGTCCCAAATTTCTTCCTCATTCTTCTTTGACAGAAAATGGTGCTGGCATATTAAATGAATTAGAACATGATGGATAATTGTCACAACACCCCAGGAATACCTCTAAGCCATGGTCTGGATAGAATAAAAAAGAAATACTAGAAGATTTATTATGTACTTAGGTTTGGTGGCTCCATACTTCAGATATATGAGCATTTTTAAGACTTATTTTCCCATAGACCCAAATTGACTGTCATAGGTTAAATATTTTACTATCCAAAATGCTACCCTATCAAAGGGTATGGGAAAATTGGCCCTTCTGACACATTTTATGATTTTCTTTGTATTATAGATGTAATGGGGTTCAGTTTCTCCCTCTTGCAGTAAGACTTCAACTAGTTCTTTCAAATTCCCCTTGGTAGGTTGTGGAACATGCACAATTGGCACTCTAGACACATTACTTACAGTATTTACAGAAAAGGGAATAAAGACATTTCTTACCTTTGTTCTAGATTGTTCTAGGTTTATGATGAATTCTATTACCAATTCATCATTATGCCTTGAAAATTTCTTTAGAAACTCAAGCCATCCTGCATGCTCAAAGATGGACGCCACTTCTTTGTCTGTGAGCAGCTGGGAATCATCTTCTGGTTCAGATTTCTTCTTAATCCCCATATCAACTTGAGTTGTCTCTTTTGATTTTGTGATAATTGAATGCAGGCCCTTTTTTTAGCTACAGAACTGATGAATTTGGCTACAGAACCTCTATTCTTAGCTATAAAAATTCTTAATTCTCTATTCTTTGTTGCAGAATACAACCGTAATTCGATGCTTCTTCCTCAAAATATCTCTGCAACTTATTTAACTTGAGTTATGCAATACTAATTACTAATGATAACCATGCCACCAATTATTCCATCCAAATCATCTTCAGGATTACACATTTGTAATCATAATGTATAAATAGATTACTCATCATACCTACTTTTAAATTAAGTCACATTACACATGCAAACATTTATTCAACACTAAATGAGTTAAAAGACATAATTACCATCCTTGATAATGTAATCCTTTTACTATGATGGCTCGTCATTCCTACAAATGGAACAAAAAAGGATTAGATGAGACAACTAGGATTCAAAAGAATTCTTTTATTTGAACTAGCCAAAAAGAGGTCAACCACCATTTACTAGTTTTCAATTGACCTTTGAGAGAATTATATATATATATATATTGGGGAAGAAGACGCCATTTACTGGTTTTCATCTTCTTCCCTTTATTCTGGATCTATCATCTGGTTATTTGATCATTTTAGAAGAACTGAGTTCTTCCATATGATCAAAGTCTTTGTCTACTTCAATCTTCCTCAAGAATTCATCCTTAGTGGGAGGATTCCTATAGAGTTTCAGCCAATTTCCATTAACCAAGAGTGTTTTACTACTGCCATCAATGGGAAGTAATTGAATAGAACTATTGTCAAATATCTTCTCAATCTAATAGGGTCCCAACCATCTGGTTCTTAGTTTTCCCTCGAACTTTTGGTACTTAGAATCGAACATCAATGCCTAGTCTCCTACTTTGAATTGCCTTTTCTTGATATGTGTGTCATGACATTGTTTCCTTTTCTCTTGAATTATCTATGTCTACTGAAGTGCTTCCAACCTTAATTCATCCAGCTCATTGAGTTGAAGGATTCTTTCTTTCTGAGCTGCATTCAACTCAATTCTCACCTTTACTGTTGTCCTCAATGTCTAAAGTTCAAACTCTATAGGCAACAAGGGATTTTTCCCATAGACTAATTCATATGCTGAAAACCCTGTTGTAGTTTTCCAAGTTGTGTTATAGGCCCAAACAGCTTCAGGTAGTATCTTTACCCAATCTTTTCCCCTAGCTTCAACTATTTTGGTAAGGATGTTATCCAATTCTCTATTTGTTACTTCGGCTTGTCCATTTGACTATTGGTGGTAAGGAGATGACTTCCTGTGATTTATTTGGTAATACCTTGTTAAACCTTGGATCATATTAGACATGAATTGTGGTTCCTAATCTGAAACTATGCTCATTGGTTCTCCAAAATTTATCATAATTTTGTTCCAAAGGAAATCAACAACTACTTCCTCAATGGCATTAGTCAATGCCTACACTTCTACCCATTTTGTCACATAGTCATTACACACAAGAATATATTCCTTCCCTTATGAAGGAGGATTAAAGGGACAAATAAAATCCAATCCCCATCTCTCAAATGGTTCAATGACAACTTGAGGCTGAAGAGAAATTTCATTGGTGAAAGGTTTTTGTCCCATCCTTTGACAAGGATCACCCCTCTTGATATATCTTTTCACATATTTATATAGACATGGCCAGTAATAACCAGTGCCAAGTATCTTATGAGCTATTCTTTTCACTAAATAGTGTCCTTCACTTGGTTCATCATGACATGCTCTGAGGATGTCAAAGATTTCATCCTCTCTTGCACACCTATGTAAGATAAAATCAGGACCACACTTAAATAGCATTCCATTTAACCACTTGAATTGTGCACTTGTTTTAATTAACTTATTTATTTGTTTCTTAGTGAAAGGAGGAAAATTCCCTATTGCAAGATAATTGGCCATATCAACAAACTATGGCGTGCTTGTTGAGATTACAAACAGTTGTTCATCTGGAAAGTTATCCTTAACTAGATCTTATTCCCCTGTGGTGGTTAGTCTTGACAAAAAATCATCTACCACATTGGATTTACCTAGATTATCCACAATGGTGATATAAAATTCTTGAAAAAGTAATAACCATCTAATTATTTTTCCACCAAACACTGGTTTTTTAATTAAATACTTAATTGTTTAATGAACCATGTGTAAAAATATCTTATACCCTGTAATGTAATGTATGAATTTATTGATTGCATAAATCACATAAATAAATTCCTTTTCAGTGATGGTGCAATTATTTTTCAGTGGGAGTAAGATTCTTCCTAAGATAATAAAAGGCATACATCTTTCCTTCCTCATCTTTCTATCCCAATACTACACCAATGGAATAATTTGAGGCATCTGTTTGGATATGAAATGGCTTTTTCCAATTAGGACCTCTCAATATTGGGGCACTGATTAATTTGTCTTTAATTTCTTCAAAATCATGCTGACACTTTTCATCCCAAAGAAACTCACAGTCCTTGGTTAGAAAATTAAACATGGGGGCAGCAATTTTACTGAAATATTTTATACAACACTTGTAGTACCCAGCATGTAATAGAAATGATTTGATATCTGTGGGAGTATGAGGAATAGGTAGATCTGAAATGATTCTAATTTTGTTTTGATCCACCTAAATTCCTTTCTTTGAAATATGGTGTCCTAATACAATCCCCTCATCCACCATCATCAAAAAAAATTCATCACTAAGAGACATGTTGTGTTTTTCACATCTTGTTAACACTCTGTTCAGATTTCTCAAATAATCTTCAAATGTACCTTAATGTACAGTGAAGTCATCCATATATACTTCAACACAATCATTTGTTAGATCAGCAAAGATTACAAATACAACTCTCTGGAAAGTTACAGGAGCATTGCATAAACCAAATGGTAACACCCTATAGGAAAGGTTCCCCATGGACATGTAAATGTAGTTTTGTCCTAATCTTTAGTAGTAAATATGATCTGATTGTACCCACTAAATTCATCCAAGAAAGAAAAGTATTGTTTACCTGAAAGGTTATCTAGAACTTGATATATGAATGGTAAGGGAAAATAATCTCTCATTATGGCTTTGTTTAGTTCCCTATAGTCAACACATATTCTCCATTTTCTATTCTTTTTGGGAATAAATACAAGAGGAGATACCCACTGGATATCTAAGATATGGTAGATGAAACCTACTTGTAATAGTTTTTCAATTTCTTGTTTGACTATATCCCTTAAACTTGGATTAATGCTTCTTTGAGGCTTCCTAACTAGTTTAATGTTCTTAGTATGGATATAATGAGTGCAGATACTTGGATGAATCCCCTTCATGTCTTTGTAATCCTAAGAAAAATCTTTAGTATGGTTTTTTATAACATCAAACAATTTAGCTTCTTCATCCTCCTTCAACGAGCTGTTAATGTTTAAAGTTTTACCCGGTTGAATTTCAACATGCTTGGTTCCAATATGTGATGAACTGATTTTTGGGAAGGGTTTCATTAAAGTATTTAATGGACATGCATGTGGTAAATAATATGGTATGTAACAACATCTCCAAAAGTTCCTTGAGACAAAATAATGGAAAAAAGATAGTAATAAGAATTATGATACTTATCTTTTTCCAGGCCAAAGTCTTCGTCACTGTTGTTTTCAAGAAATTCTTCACCACTTCTTGATGTACTTTACACTGAAGCTACCGATACATCCTCTCCCCTTGAGAAATCATTTTCAATCAAAGATAACTGTTGTTGTCATGTTTCCGGAACTAAATGTGATGGTTCCGAAACTATTTCCGCCGGTTCTGGAACTAAGTTTACAGGTTCTGGAACTATTTCTAATTTCTTCGAGGATAGAAGGTTCTCATCCAATGGTGGATTAATCATCTCTTCTAATTCTCTTACATGATCCTACAATGTGATCATAGCCAAAGAAGAAAAATTTTTCTTATCAATTTCCAGAGAATCAACCCACAATTGTTCATTATTGTTAGAAAAAGGTCATGCACTAGGATATAAGGAAATTTGTTTAGAGTTCTTACCATTCAATATTGTCATATCACCTCACTTGCAATCTATCAAAGAAGCAACTGTAGCTAACCATGGTCTACCTAAAGAAATGGGACAACCTAATGTTTTACCTTTTGGCTGCAGTATAAGGAAGTCAACTGGATATTCCCATGACTCCACCATAACCACCACGTCTTCAATAATTCCTTCTGGTTTCACTACAGACTGGTTTGACATCTGCAATATGGTATTAGTAGGTTGTATACCTATTAATGGTAATGTTTTCAGAGTATCCATTGTCATTACATTGATAATAGCTCCCAAATCTACTAAAACATTATGTACATCCTTATTTCCTATAGAGACAGAAATAACAGGACTTCCAAGATCTCTGTATTTGGGAAGTAAAATTTTTCCAGCTAATAAATCAACAAGTGTCCCATCTACTTTGATAGTCTTGGGGTACTATTTCTTCCTTCCAGGTTTTTTCATACATAACATTTTGATCAATTTGTTCAATTCTGGAATGTCTTTAATTACTTGTAACAGTGGTATTTCAATATTGAATTTCCTTAGTTCCTGTACCAATTCAGACTCCTTGATTTCTATAGCTACTTTGAATCTTTCTTGAAATGGAGTCTCATTAGTGTTGCTATCTGGCTTCTTTTATTTTCTTTCTATATCCTCTTATGGAAAAATAGTACTAGGGATTTCATTTTATTCTGTCATTTTAGTGATTATAAGGGGTGGACGGTTAATGATTTTCCCAGATCTAGTTTGAATATCTTTACAATCCATAGCGTGTAAATCAACTGATTTTTCTTGTTCTATTCCATAAATAGGAGTTGTTTGTTTGTTTCTTTTATTTGCTACTGGCTGTGAAAGCATTTGTATTTGGAATACATTATCAATTTGTGAATTTTGTGCAGGGGATCCCATGAAGGCCTATTGATTTTGATTTGGATATGTTCTTCCTTAAGAATAATTATCAGGGTTCCATTTAGGTTGTGACCAAGCATAAGGATTCCTTTGACCATCCCATGGTTGTTGGTGTCCCTAAGCATAACAAGCTTGATTTATTTAATCTTGAGGGTTCCAAGTTGGTTGAGGTACCCAAGGAGGTTGTCCCCAATTTTGTGGTACTTCCTGAGCAACCCATGACATCGTCCAGGGATTAGGAGCTGATCTTGGCATAAAATACCCTTGGTTTGGTTGTCTCGAAATAAAATTCAATTCTTTTGTTGTAGATGAGGCATTGGTTTGTTTAAGCTGATTCTTATTAATGGGAAGCAAAGAAAAAACATCAGTATCATGTTCTTTAGATTCACAGATAAGACACATTTCTGTTTTATCCAAAGGACAGTCTCTAAGTGCATGCTTCTTCCTACATCTAGGAAAATACATAGCCAATGGTTCAGTTTTGGAATTTTCTTTAGCTTGTAATCCATCCATAGTAAAATTTAATTGCACTAAAATGTCTTTTTTAAAGTTTGCTAACTCTTCCATTAGTTTGTTCATATCTAGATTAAGACTTTTCAATTATTTTCCTTTTCTAGGTCCACCTCTCATTCTGGAATAGCGTCTACAAATATCCTTAATTCCATTCATTCTTATCTGATCAATGAATGCACCTCCTATCAAATTAAGGTGTTCCCTAGATTCATCATCCAAGCCTTTAAGAATAATGGTTTTACTTAATTCCTCTGTAAGCACAAATGCACATCTTTTTCTAACAAAGACGAATCTATCTAAATATTCTTCTATGTTTTCATCATCCTTTTGCTTGATTTTGAAGAATTATTCCTTCCTATTTCTCGCTCTATAATAATCCTAGTATTTATCTAAGAAGGCAGTCTCCATTTGTGCCCGAGTTCTAATAGATTTGGATGGTAATGCCATGAACCATCTCATTGCTACATCCTTCAAAGTGGATGGAAACAACTTGATTTTTTGATTATATGTTTTATAATCATAGGTCTGACATAGTACCTTCAACTCAAATAGAAATTGGTCAGGATCTTTAAATGACATCCCTCTAAAGGTGGGTAAATGTGTAGGTGAGATATTTTGCATTGATGTATCGTCATCTCCCAATTGGATTAGATAGCTAAAGGTCCTATTAGGTTCTCTCTTAGCTTCTCGTGCCATTTTAAAAATATTTTCTAAATTTTCCTCCCAATCAATCTGGTAAGTGATATGCCTTGGTGACGGTGAAAAATTAGGAGTAGGAGGTTGACTACTTGTAACAACCCAAAAGAACTTACACACAGACAACATAGTAAAAGACAGGGTAATTTTTTTTTTTGACTTGCTTTGATGCATAACACGACACAACATGACGTCACAAAGTTACAACCAACTCTAGGAACCACTTTGTTACGGGGATGAAAACAAGGTCAACACGGAAACGTTCACACCCAAAAGGATAATAAACTTTTCTTTTCTTTTTTCTTTACAAGAAAAATTAGAAGTCCAACCACAGAACACTCTAACAAATAGGGCCAACCACAATGAGATATTTTTTAGGGTTATTTATCTTAAAAATACATCTTGCAATTCTTAGCTTACGTTTTCAAGGAGGCTCAAGATATGATTCATACAATTCATCTTACCAAGCTAAGTTTATTCTTTTTACACTGAGTAATCGTCCTTAAATCTTCTCTAATATGACATTTATTTTCTTAATTTTTTTATTTAGAGAAAGAAGTAATTTTAATTCCACAAGGCCATCTATTTACACTTACGCTACTAGAACTTGTTCATGCCCATATGACAACATGGGTTTGCATTCAACATACTTAAGAGAAGAAAGATAAAGCACCTTGGAAAACCGTTAGAGGGAAAGGGTTGAGTTGGAATCATCTTCAAGACCTCATTATCTGTTACCAAGATATAATTGAAACTTGAAAACTTAACCAGAATTATAAAATATTTTACTTGGGCTTTACCAAACGAGTTTTATAAAATATAACAATTTACCTTCCAATGGCTGACAGATAGATTGTGTGGTTTCCAAGTTGTTTTCTCCTGCTTACTAAATCTTATTATCTTATATCAACTAACAATTTGTTTCACCTTAGGATCATTCTAAGAATTCACCATAAAAAGGATAATGTTCACTATTGTAGATAGGGATATCAAGTTATAAGATTTTTACTTCACAAAGGATGGTTTCATTTTGATCACTCATGGAATTATTTGATTTCAAATAGATCACATCTACATTTATTTGTTGAATATAAAATTATTATTTTTGTTTAGCTTCTTTAAGGGTTAACCGACCCATTGTACTTTACTTATAATATATTGTCACTCAGTCTTAGAAAGATTTAACTTAACAATTTATTCTCAAGATCAAAGTTTTACAATACTCATATCAATGTAAAGATTGAATACCATTTCTCACAAAGGTAAGTTACCAGTTTACCTATAGAAGGACAATAAAACATCATCACGCAATTTTAGAACAACCCAAGGCAAGAGGTCTTCTAAACTCCTTTGCAAGCACTATTACAAAATTTACCTCACATTGGACATTTTTACAAGGAACTTCATAAATTGTACTGATGAAAACTTTACAGCTCTTTCCTTTAATCTACTCGCATGATCCATCTGCACAAATACTAGCTAGAATTAGTTCATGAGAACTGAGCATGTTAAGGCTACACATTGCAACAGTAAGCTAACTTTTAACAATATCAAGAAAGGAATGTTATAATTCAAAAATGGATTAAGACACAACCCACAACTCCAAAATTATTCGCATGACAAAGAAATCTAAACCATCCGACAAGAAGAAAGTCAAAATACCAGTAAGAACAAAATCACATAAATCAAGGCAAGACCTTATGGGTTTGGAACAAGAAAGTCAAGAGTGTTGATATTTCCTTCATGTAATCCTATGGATTATGTGATTGGAATCCAATACTCAATCCATCTATCTAAAGAGGTCCAAGAGAAGACAAAACATACTAATTATGATCGTAGGCATGAAACAAAACAACGTTATCCAAATCTCCCAGGGGGAGGCTTCATAGTAATATGGGTTCGACGCCCTTAAAAGAAAAACAACTAAAGTTTCAGTTTTAACCAAGCAGTTTTACCACTACCTTCTTATAGGATTTCTTAAACATATTACTAGTTAATAAAAAAAAAACCACTCTTCCAAAAGCATACAAATGAGACACAAAAAGGGCCATTATTCTACCAAAAAACCTTATCCTAATCATCAACTTCTCTACATAATATAAGGGAAGGCTAAACCCAAAAGTCGTTAATAATTTTTATATATTTCCGAAAATGTCAATAAGTATTTTAATATAAAAATAGAAATTGATTTCCTTAACAAAGCCACAAAATGGGACTTTTAGTATCCAAGTTTGAAGTATAAGATATTCGAGTTCAAAAACAAAGGGATTCAATACACGGTGGGCAATACACTAGCGATGCCCCAGACTCAAAATACCTTACCACAAGTTCAAGCACAAAATAAGAACCAATGCACATATCCATCAGGAAGGTTACGCAGTGCATTCAGGCCTATAAGTTCTATGAGCTCCTTGCCAATGGTATAGAAGATGTAAATTTTACCCGATCCATGTGGGCTTATCAAAGAAAAGTCTATTAAATATCAAACAGATGAATATAACAACCACCTATTATATTATCACTGAAATCGGTTGTCATCTAACAGGAAACGAGTTCACGAGTCCAATACCATAAATTCACCTACAACTTTTGTTTCAGTCCAGGTATTAATAGCTTGCTTGCGACCCTTAATAAAAATTGTAGAGATTTCATTCAATAAAACTTACAATGTTTCCTCCTTACTTTAATCAAACAAGAGTTTGAACCAGGAAGTAGGTATAGTAATTCTCTCAACACATAGAGGCCAAAATAGATGTCAGGTTATTCATCCTCTAGAACTAGGTACAACAGTCAACCATGTACAGTTCTGAAACAAAACCCTAATGCCATTTTCTAATTAAACAAAAAGTAAGGAATGCCCACAGGCTTAAACAAGTTTTAGAACACAACGTCACTATTAATGTACCTTTTAGCAAAATAGGAGAGCCCTAAACAGGAAATACGTATTTATTCAACCAAATAGAGATATGAAGGCTTAACCTTCCATATAGTAAGCCTTCAATTATAAATACCATCACAAAACTCTTTTAAAAGAGAGTCATATAAGCAAACAAAACTCTAAAATGTTTCCTTCCCTACGAACTAGATTGCATCACTCAAAATTGCAGTAGCCCACTTAGACAAATATAAATAGAGTAAGCTATAAGAGAGGAAAGAACATTCCAAGAAAAACCAGCGAAATTGGAATGAGATTTAAAGAAACAACGTCGAACCCAATCAGGCAGCGATATAGACAACCACGAAAACATTTTTTCTAGGTGCCATTCAAGAGGAAAGAATATTCATTTCAAGATACTGAAAGAAGGTAGAAAACTATTACAAGGAGTAGATTTAACATACTTGATTATAATTCTTCCAACCAACAAGCACATCGATCAGGGCTTGAACAACAGCAACACAACCTGCGCAAATTCTCTTCCTCAGACTACTAAAGGTCCAAACTCTGTTAACGGCCATGCTCTTGACTTCATAAAATCAATTGTATAGTCCGCAATGTGCATCTCTGCCCATATAATGATGGGGTAAATGTTGAAGCCTCATTTTACAATATCATGGAGATGTCGTGACATTGAACTGTTTTCGAGAAACTTGTGCAAGTATGGGATGATAAGGTGCGGGGGTTTGGAGGAAAGGAAAAAGAAAAAGGAGTGGTGAAAAGATGTTCTGAGAGAGAAGGATTTTGCAATCAATCTAGCACTTCAAGGACACTCTGAAATTACATGCCTGTATACAAATTAGAAAGGAATCCTCATTATAACAAACAGGTTTATAAGGTCCTTTTACATCATTTGTGGCATTCTTAAAGAATATTAATTCTAGTAGGTACATGGAATTAACAATGATAGAAAGAAAAAGGAATGAAATTTTTTAAACACTTGCAAGGTTCATAGCCTAAGAAGGGATTGAAAAATCCTCACGCAGCTAGCCAATAATTGGCGTGAGCAGGTCACCAAAAGAAAAACTAGGGCATACGTTTAATAAGCAAATTGTGCTTTATGAATATTTTCATAAGAAACGGATCCACGCCTATGAGATTCTCTTCCATGAGTTACATCGTAAGACAAGTAAGAATTCAATAGAGAATCTTAGAAATAAATTTCATCAGGTCTTCTGGTAATACTCTCACTGTCACATAGTCGATTTTGATAAAAATACCTTGAAGGAGAATCCCGAATCGAGGATGCAGTCGATACTGAATAGATAACAACATAGTAGGACAACTTGCTTGTTGGAGGCGCTCACGAAGGCTTCTACTATACCGCAACATGCCTGTTACCTGGCTATTTACTGTGCAGGCCGTGCTATGGATCCCCGACCAGAACACACCCCGCAGCACCCAATGAAAGTTGAGGTAACATGCCTACTAGCCTGTAGCTTCATCTATAACCACCAAATCAAACCCAACATTCACGCAACAACTAAGGGGTAGAGAAAACGTGCCAGGAGAAAGAAAAAATGCCCATACGCAGAAGAGGAGAAAACAAAAAAAAAAGAAGGTTCGTGTAGCAGGAAACAGGAACAAAACTGCGCAAAAAGGACAAAAACACACTCAAACATGTTTCCCTCCTTCCAACGCCTACATCCCAAGGAAAAAAACGTGCCCAACACCCACCTATACGCATTGACAGAGAATCAAAATGAGATCATGGTCAAGAAAGTCAAGAATGCACCGACTCCCACTGTCTCACGCCAAACAAGAAATTACAAGTTCATTTAAGAAGTGACAAATGTCACCCATCTGCCAGCTAACCAGGGAGAAAAATGCGCTTCAACCACTACTAAAATAGAATAAAAAAATACAGTCTATATAAAATAATAATCATTAATCTTCTCCTTGATTACTTAAACTAAGCTCTCCTTGTTTAGTTTAATATTCTCCTCCATGATGATTAAAAATTTTAAACTACACTCTCCTCATTTAGCAATTGGAACACAATGATGGAAAAATATAAAGCAAGGAGGACATTCATGCTTAGCTTTGCAAACAAGAGAATAAATGGCACGTGATGTTACACCACACCACACCACATATGAGCATAAATAAAGCAGAAGCGTTCCAAAGATCGAAGGCACGACAGATGAAAGAAGAAGAAAGGATGCTAAAAAAATAACTTTGCAAATAGGGTAAAAGTCACCTAACGATAGAAAAGGGAGCTCAATTCAGCATTCAATGACATGCAATAGGACAAGGATGTAGCAGCGAAAGTCGATGCCGAACAGGGCATTACATTCTCTTCCCCTTAAGAAAGCATCGTCCTCGATGCGACATAACACAGAGGAAAAGAAATGGCACGTAACCAATAACATGTAAAGGAGAAATTACACCCGATGGTTTAAAATTTAGCTGATTAAAGAACGGTCACAAGTAGCCTTAGGAACATTTGGTAGAAATTTTAACTTTCAAGGTTCTGTGAATATTGGAAGTTCCCTCTTATTTATTATTTCATTAGTTCCTTTCCATTAACATTATTCTTAGTTTAATTTCTTTTAAAAATTTCATCATTGAAGAGTTTTGGTTTATTCCTTATTGTGGGTGCCCAACATGAACTGCTAATACAACACCCTATCAGGTTCACAAGACACTATAAATTCACAACCACGCAAGTATATACTTCAAGATTGTATTACACCACAAAAGGTTACTCAAATACGGAATAGAATAGGTACAGTCCAAATAACATAGTACTCGTCACACATCAATGACTGACATACAAAATACTCAAACAAAAGAGTAATACAATCCACTAGACATTTCCTCAATTCCACGTATGAGGATTTTCCATGACTCATAAAAACTACATGTACATAGGGTCCACAAGGACATCAATGACATAACCACAACATCACAACACATATCCATCTGACATGAGTAACACATACATCAAAATACCACTACCAAACATCATAATAACTCAACATATATCCCGAAACATCAACCATACACACAAATATCATATGTCTCCCTCAAACTCTTATGCCTCCCTCAAATCTCTTATGCCTCCCTCAAACTCTTATGCCTCCCTCAAGTCTCTTATGCCTCCCTCAAACTCTTATGCCTCCCTCAAATCTCTTATGCCTCCCTCAAGGAGGCCGGTTGACCCTATGGCCTATGACACATAAAGTTCGAACACTCCTAACCCAAGTGACATAATAACACATGGTTCAACAACCCGCTAGTTATCTGTAACTCCTTGGGGCGTACCCCTATACAACGAAGCGGGTCCATAGGTCCAACCAATCCATGGTGCATCCTATGACCCTATTCCACACATCACAACAATAGAACCAGCACAACAATCCAATCAAAGTGCCAAGTGGCAAAGCACAAGCCTTGGGCAAGGCGGTAAAATATTAAAATTTAAAATAAGATCCTAAACCAAGAAAAATAAATGGCCAAATAGCCATAGTTAGTATCAAAATCCCCATGTTAGTGCCACAAACCAAGGAAATGGCCAAAATTGTAAAGCATGGCAATCAAGAAAAGCTGCTGGTCCTTATAAAATAAAGTAAAAATCTCAATTTACGAATAAAATCAACTTATAATAATGTCACATTACGATAACTATGTGGTCTTATCTAGCCACCAAAGGGGTACTCAATGAGTTGCTAGCACTCAGAACATCGAGCCTCAGCGTGCAAAATACGTATCAATAATACAACTGTCATCACCTCTATCTGAATCATCCTGCCACCACTTCAACAAGGCTAAACATAGTCATAGTTGCACTTAGGTTGCGTACATACAACCACATAGGGAGAGAGGAAAGAATCACATGTTATCTACTAAACCGAGTTTTGGCTCGAGTTATTGACCCATGGTACACCATTCCTCACTCTCAACATACACTTCTATCGATTTCCCTCAGGGTCGGTTAGCGTAAGGTTCACAACATAACATACAACAACATCACTAACATAATGGTGGCACACACATAACTACCATAACGTCTTACATATGGTACATATACAGGGTAGATCACGATCATACATTCACTGAGTGTAACACATCACTTTACCACTTTCTGCACCCAAAGTGCAATCACCATACGATAGGGTTCATACACTCACCGTATGACCCAAAATCACAACATGAAGCATTACATATTTGCACAAATCATACATACGGTGAACATACTACATCTCAACATAACATCCATTGCTACATAACAAGGTGGTACACACATTTCTTCAAAACATGGTAAAAACATCATGATACAACTCATTTCTTTTAACATCAATCTAGTCATACAACACATTGATGCACCCACATATCACAATATGCCACAATGCTCCAACACTACGTCATCCACATTATAATTCTTTTCACACATCACAAACAGTAATTCACACGTGAACTCTTCATAGAATACACAAGAAGGAGAGAGAATACTCCCATCTCCAACATATCAACGTGATCAAAAACACGCACAAAGTGACATACACATCATGTGCGTTCACAATATCACAATTACAACATCAATTACATCATGCTTGTACCACATTACTCTTCCAATATAAATCATCATCATGCAGTATCATCATGTAACACCATCACCATCATGTAACATCACCATAGAACACCAATCCGGCCCATAGGTTCGAGGGCATGAACCTATGCTCTGATACCAAGTGTAACAACCAAAAAGAACTTACACACGGACAACATAGTAAAAGACATAATAATTTTTTTTTTAACTTGCTTTGATGCATAACACGACACAACATGAAGTCACAAAGTTACAACCAACTCTAGGAACCACTTGTTAGGGGGATGACCACAAGGTCAACACGAAAACGTTCACACCCAAAAGGATAATACACTTTTCTTTTTTTTTTCTTTACTAGACAACATAGAAGTCCAACCACAGAACACTATAACAAATAGAGCCAACCACAATGAGATATTTTCTAGGGTTATTTATCTTGAAAAGACATCTTGTAATTCTTAGCTTACATTTTCAAGGAGGCTCAAGATATGATTCATACAATTCATCTTACCAAGCTAAGTTTATTCTTTTTATATTGAGTAATCATCCTTAAATCTTCTCTATTATGACATTTATTTGCTTAATTCATTTATTTAGAGAAAGGAGTAATTTTAATTCCACAAGGCCATCTATTTACACTTACGCTACTAGAACTTGTTCATGCCCATATGACAACATGGGTTTGTGTTCAACATACTTAAGAGACGAAAGACAAAGCACCTTGGAAAACGGTTAGAGGGAAAGGGTTGAGTTGGAATCATCTTCAAGACCTCATTAGCTGTTACCAAGATATAATTGAAACTTGAAAACTTAACCAGAATTATTAAATATTTTACTTGGGCTTTACTAAATGAGTTTTATAAAATAAAACAATTTACCTTCCAATGGCTGACAGATAGATTGTGTGGTTTCCAAGTTGTTTTCTCCTGCTTATTAAATCTTATTATCTTATATCAACTAAAAATTTGTTTCACCTTAGGATCATTCTAAGAATTCACCATAAAAAGGATAATGTTCGCTAGTGTAGCTAGGGATATCAAGTTATAAGATTTTTACTTCACAAAGGATGGTTTCATTTTGATCACTCATGGAATTATTTGATTTCAAATAGATCACCTCTACATTTATTTGTTGAATATAAAGTTATTATTTTTGTTTAGCTTCTTTAAGGGTTAACCGACCCATTGTACTTTACTTATAATATATTGTCACTCAGTCTTAGAAAGATTTAACTTGACAATTTATTCTCAAGATCAAAGTTTTACAATACTCATATCAATGTAAAGATTGAATACCATTTCTCATAAAGGTAAGTTACCAGTTTACCTACAGAAGGACAAGACAACATCATCATGCAATTTCAGAACAACCCAAGGCAAGAGGTCTTCTAAACTCTTTTACAAGCACTATTACAAAATTTACCTCACATTGGACTTTTTTACAAGGAACTTCATAAATTGCACTGATGAAAACTTTACAACTCTTTCCTTTAATCTAATCGCATGATCCATCTGCACAAATACTAGCTAGAATCAGTTCGCGAGAATTGAGCATGTTAAGGCTACACATTGCAACAGTAAGCTAACATTTAACAATATCAAGAAAGGAATGTTCTAATTCAAAAATGGATTAATACACAACCCACAACTCCAAAATTATTCGCATGAGAAAGAAATCTAAACCATCCAACAAGAAGAAATTCAAAATACCAGTAAGAACAAAATCACATAAATCAAGGCAAGACATTATGAGTTTCGAACAAGAAAGTCAAGAGTGTTGATATTTCCTTCATGTAATCCTATGGATTATGTGATTGGAATCCAATACTCAATCCATTTATCTAAAGAGGTCCAAGAGAAGAAAAAACATACTAATTATGATCGTAGGCCCGAAACAAAACGACGTTATCCAAATATCCCAGGGGGAGGCTTCATAGTAATATGGGTTCGACGCCCTTAAAAGAAACACAACTAAAGTTTCAGTTTTAACCAAGGAGTTTTACCACTACCTTCTTATAGGATTTCTTAAACGTAGTACTAGTTAATAAAACAAAACCACTCTTCCAAAAGCATACAAATGAGACACAAAAAGGGCCATTATTCTACTAACAAACCTTATCCTAATTGTCAATTTCTCTACATAATATAAGGGAAGGCTAAACCCAAAAGTCGTTAATAATTTTTATATATTTCCGACAATGTCAATAATTATTTTAAAATAAAAATAAAAATTGATTTCCTTAACAAAGCCACAAAATGGGACTTTTAGTATCCAAGTTTGAAGTATAAGATATTCGAGTTCGAAAACAAAGGGATTCGATACACGGTGGGTAATACACCAGCGATTCCCCAGAATCAAAAGACCTTACCACGAGTACAAGCAAAAAATAAGAACCAACGCACATATCCATCAGGAAGGTTACGCAGTGCAATCAGGCCTAGAAGTTCTATGAGCTCCTTTCCAATGGTATAGAAGATGGAAATTTTACCCGATCCATGTGGGCTTATCAAGGAAAAGTCTATCAAATATCAAACAGATGAATATAACAGCCACCTATTATATTATCACTGAAATGAGGTGTCATCTGACAGGAAATGAGTTCACGAGTCCAATACCATAAATTCACCTACAACTTTTGTTTCAGTCCAGGTTTTAATAGCTTGCTTGCGACCCTTAATAAAAATTGTAGAGATTTCATTCAATAAAACTTACAATGTTTCCTCCTTACTTTAATCAAACTAGAGTTTGAACCAGGAAGTAGGTATAGTAATTCTCTCAACACGTAGAGGCCAAAATAGATGTGAGGTTATTCATCCTCTAGAACTAGGTACAATAGTCAACCATGTACAGTTCTGAAAGAAAACCCTAATGCCATTTTCTAATTAAACAAAAAATAAGGAATGCCCACAGGCTTAAACAAGTTTTAGAACACAACGTCACTATTAATGTACCTTTTAGCAAAATAGGAGATCCCTAAACAGGAAATACGTATTTATTCAACCAAATAGAGATATGAAGGCTTAACCTTCCATATAGTAAGCCTTCAATTATAAATACCATCACAAAATTCTTTTAAAAGAGAGTCATATAAGCAAACGAAACTCTAAAATGTTTCCTTCCCTATGAACTAGATTGCATCACTCAAAATTACAGTAGCCCACTTAGACAAATATAAATAGAGTAAGCTATAAGAGAGGAAAGAACATTCCAAGCAAAACTAGTGAAATTGGAACGAGATTTTAAGGAACAACCAACCCAATCAGGCAGCGATATAAACAACCATGAAAACATTTTTTCTAGGCGCCATTCAAGAGGAAAGAATATTCATTTCAAGATATTGAAAGAAGGTAGAAAACTATTACAAGGAGTAGATTTAACATGCCTGATTATAATTCTTCCAACCAACAAGCACGTCAAGCGGGCCTCGAGCAACAGCAACACAACCTGCACAATTTCTCTTCCTCAACCTACTGAAGGTGCAAACTCTGTTAACGGCCATGCTCTTGACTTCATAAAAGCAATTCTATTGTCCGCAATGTGCATCTCTACCCATATACTGATGGGGTAAATGTTAAAGCCTCGTTTTTCAATATCATGGAGATGCCGTGACATTGAATTGTTTTCGAGAAAATTTTGCAAGTCTAGGATGATAAGGTGGGGGGTTTTGGAGGAAAGGAAAAAGAAAAATGAGTGGTGAAAAGATGTTCTGAGAGATAAGGTTTTTGCAATCAATCCAACACTTCAAGGACACTCTAAAATTACATGCCTGTATACAAATTAGAAAGGAATCCTCATTATAACAAACAGGTTTATAAGGTCCTTTTACATTATTTGTGGCATTCTTCAAGAATATTAATTCTGGTAGGTACATGGAATTAACAATGACAGAAAAAAAAGGAATGAAATTGTTTAAATGCTTGCAAGGTTCATAGTCTAAGAAGGGACTGAAAAATCCTCACGCAGCCAGCCAATAATTGGCGTGAGCAGGTCACCAAAAGAAAAACCAGGGCATACGTTTAATAAGAAAATTATGCTTCATGAATATTTTGATAAAAAACAGATCCACGCCTATGAGATTCTCTTCCATGAGTTACATCGTAAGACAAGTAAGAAATCAATAGAGAATTTTAGAAATAAATTTCATCAGGTCTTCTGGTAATACTCTCACTGTCACATAGTTGATTTTGATAAAAATACCTTGAAGGAGAATCCCAAATTGAGGATGCAGTCGATACTGAACAGATAACAACATAGTTGGACGACCTGTTTATTGGAGGCGCTCACGAAGGCTTCTACTATACTGCAACATGCCTGCTACCTGGCTATTTACTGTGCAGGCTGTGCTGTGGATCCCCGACCAGAACAAACCCTGCAACACCCAATGAAAGTGGAGGTAACATGCCTACTAGCCTGTAGCTTCATCTATAACCACCAAATCAAACCCAACATTCACACAGCAACCAAGGGGTAGAGAAAACATGCCAAGAGAAAGAAAAAATGCCCATTCGCAGAGGAGGAGAAAACAAAAAAAAAAGGAGAAGGTTCGTGTAGCAAGAAACAGGAACAAAACTATGCAAAAAGGGCAAAAAGACACTCAAACACATTTCCCTCCTTCCAACACCTGCAGCCCAAGGAAAAAAATGCACCCAACACCCACCTATACACATTGAAAGGGAATCAAAATGAGATCATGGTGAAGGAAGTCAAGACTCCACCGACTCCCACTATCTCACGTCAAACAGGAAATTACAAGTTGATTTAAGAAGTGACAAGAAATGTCACCCATCCGCCAGCTAACCAAGGAGAATAATGCGCTTCAACCACTACCAAAAAAGAATAAAAAAATACAGTCTATATAAAATAATAATCATTAATCTTCTCCTTGATTACTTAAACTAAGCTCTCCTTGTTTAGTTTAATATTCTCCTCCTTGATGATTAAAATTTTTAAACTACACTCTCCTCATTTAGTAATTAGAATACAATGATGGAAAAATATAAAGCAAGGAGGACATTCATGCTTAGCTTTGCAAACAAGAGAATAAATGGCACGTGATGTTACACCACACCACACCACATATGAGTACAAATAAAGCAGAAGCATTCCAAATATCGAAGGCACGACAGACGAAAGAAGAAGAAAGGATGCTAAAAAAACAACTTCGCAAATAGGGTAAAAGTCACCTAACGATAGAAAAGGGAGCTCAATTCAGCATTCAATGACACGCAATAGGACAAGGACGTAACAGTGAAAGTCGATGCCAAACAGGGCATTACACTACTCAATTGAGAATCAAAACTTTCCCGAAATGGATCTTGGGTAATAAGTCTTCTCCTAAAAGTTCCACTCCCTTCAGGTGGTTAATCTAAGAATTCAAAAAATAGAAATTCTATTTTTTGTCTGAAAGGGGATGATGGTGCTTCCAATTCTTGATTTTATTCCTTACTTTGACTAGCGGATGCTATGAATTCTTGATAAGATGTTTTTGGGAGGAATTTACCCTGTGAGTCTCTTGGTCTACTCATCTATTTTGTGATATAGTAGGGAAGATCCTTCAACTACTAGATGTATGTTTTATTTCTCTTGCTAACACTTAATTAGAAAGTTTCAACCAGTTTTCCCTAGAAACAGTGCCAAAAATGATGGGTATCATTATTCCCTTCAAATAATCAACTTCTTGTTGATGTTATATCAAATAAGGGGTGTGTCTAAAGCTATATGAAAAAATAGTATTTTAACTGATCTAGTAGTTAACTGTAGTTGTTTTTGTATTTTCTGGGGGATCTCTTCAATGTCTTAAGGACTTCTTAGTAAAACCTTATTTAAATCAAACTATGATAACTTGCTGAAAGTAAACACACTGAAAGCTTTGTTCAAAGGGAAAAAAACTGTTAAGAATGGAAACACACTTGTTGTTGGAAAATAAACGTGCACTCAATTTGGAATTCTTGAAAACAATTGCAAGAAATATAAAAATCTATCTAAACACCTACAGGAACAAGTACACAACAAAGTTTAACTAAAAGAATTAAAACAATATAGAATTAACAGATCTAACCTATTTTTTGAAGAAATATAAATACCAAATAAATGAATATCTTGGTCCTTGGGGGAGTGGGCCCTTGCTCCTCATCAAATTAGGATTTAAAAACTCATAATTCTCTCAAACAAGAATGGCTATTTTTGTGATAAAACATTTGATATTACAAACGTATTGGATCTGAGTACTTAGTCTATTTCTCTTCTCTGTTCTATATCATATTCTATTTCTTCTATTATATTTCTATATATTATCTATCTACTGTATGTCTATTTTTATATAAATTTTACAATCACAGTTATCTCAATGATTCTGATGAAATCAAATCATGCCTAGAATAAATGCCAAGTAATATTGTAGCTGAACAGATAACTAAAGGATAATTGTCCATGGATTTACGTTCAGAAATATTCTCGTCCTTCCTGATTGAAAGGGTCATAGATGCAAAATATTTGGATGTGATTTAAAATAGATGACTCCCATCAGTTTCAAAACTTCAGAGAAGTTCCAGAACCATAGGAAATTTGTAAGGATCAAAACCATGAGAGTTCCGAAGCTATCCCCAGGATTTTTGGAACTCAGTCTGAAAAATTACGAAACTAAATACTGGAGTTCTGGAACTATATCCTAAAGTTCCGGAACTAAATGATGACTGTGTGATGGAATTTTGAAACTAATTTTTGTCAGAATAGATGTTGTGGAAAACATACTAAATGTTTCCTGCTTTATTACAAAACTGAATTCAAACACACACTTGTCAAGAATTCTAGAGCTTTTAACATTAGAATCAAAATCAATCAAAAGATAGACAATTACATTCCTAACTCATATAAGATCAACTAAAAGTCACACAATGCAATAAAACTTAATAAAAAGAGAGTGAAATGAGATCATATATTATACATAATCAGACATATTCTGGCTTCATAAGAGGCATAAGAGTATGTGGGATGCATAAGAGGTACTTGAGGGAGGCATATGAGTATGTGGGGGATTTGAGGTATGCATTGGAGGTTTTAAGGTGGGCACCAATTTCCCATTGGGAGGCATAAGTAACCTCCCCATAGGTTCTTACTTCTTGGCTTTCATTTTAAGCCTTATTTATTTTGGTTTTTTCCCTTCTTGTGTTGTAGTTGAGTTGAATGTTCTTGGAATGGATGTGAAATTTTGGTGTTGTGTTCTGGAAGCTTGTTGTTTCCATGTGTTTGATTCACCTCTTATTGTAATTTTGTTGGGGCTCATGGGCCAATGAGGAGGATGGCTTCTCCTCCTCATTGGATATTTTGGTTGGGTGGAGAGTGTTTCCTCTCCCCCCATTTTTCTTTTTTTTTGGATCAAGCAAATCATGAAGGAGCTCTCTTATTGTATTTTTGAACCTTGGAGCTTTTGGTGGAGTCCCTAAGAAAATTCTTCTTGTAATAAAACTTCCTTAGTTTTATTCCCACTTATAGTGGGGGAACTTGTAATATTGTATTCCATTTTTAGCTCACATTCTTGTATGATTTCCCACTTCAAGTGGAGGACATTGCATTGATCTTTTGAATAAAATTTGCATTGTATGTTGAAAGAAACAAAAAAAAATTGAAAAAAGATTTGTGTTGTAAAGTTAGTTTTGTGAAATATAAAAGAAAGTAATTCTCTTTATTTGAAGTTTTAGTTGTATTGTGAGAAAGGAAGTTCTTTGTTTTACTAAAAATGAGCTATGCTCAATGGGGAAAGAAATTTTACTTTCATTGTGAAATTTTATTATGGTAAAGAGAAAGAAGAAACATAGGAGTTGTAAAATGTTAAAAATGTATGCATAGTAAACTTGAATGTATAACAAAGTTGGTGTAGCTATTTTGGATATATGAGTTATAGTGAAAATGAAAGAGGAAAAAAAATTGAGATAGGGAATTGTTGCATTTTGTATTAAGAAAATAACAATATTAGAAGTAGATTTAGATCCTTTTACTCTTGGAATTGAAAGAAATTTAGTTGAACAAAATGGAATAGACCTTATAGTTGTTAATGTTGCTACTGGATTTGAAAATGATTTAAATGAGTAATTTTAACTAAGATATGAAGAACTGGAATGAAATCCCAAACTAGAAACCTTAGGCATATAAATCAATTTTAGAATGTATTTTTAAACATCTTAGTAAATTTTGTTTTTGGAAAAACTCAAAATTTTAGGTTCTGTTTCTAAGAAATAGGAACGCCACCCTGTGTAAAGCGGCAGTCTCGTAACAACTACTCAGGCAAAGTAGGGGTATCATAACTGCTGCTCTGTAAGGTGGTGGTTCATGGTTTGTCACACAATTATGGCGGCGATCCCAGGACCACCGGCTTGCTCTGGGTAACAGTTCTATCACTTGTGGTAGAATTTCTTGGATCCACACCTGTGTAAATTTTAACTGATATAAACTAATTTTTTAAGTTGTAAATTTATGTAATAAACTACCAGCAATCAACTAATGCTCATATCTTGTTGTATGCAATAACTAAACCTTAAAATGGTGGATTAAAAAACTTTCCTTCTCATTTATATTGATGGGGGTAGGATTTTCTCCAAATAGAGAACCCAAATATACATAGCTTTGAAACAAAACTAGATTGGTAAAGGAACCCCTTCCAATCCTGAAATAAATGACATAACAATGATGAACTACAAACTAAAATAATCTATGCTTGATGCTCCATGTAGAATCCTCCATAGTTTTCCTCCTCTTTCTCCATGGCTTCCTCCTTACCGCCTACAATTTTAACAAAAGAAACTAGGACCAAATGAGAGAATAGAATTAAGGGGGGGGGGGGGGGGGGGGGGAAAAAAAAGGTTTAATAAGAATGCTTAAGAATTTTTTAGGGTTATTTAGAGCCCTAGTATCTAGTGGCAAAATAATAATTCGATTAAGGGGGGGAGGATTAAACACTACTTGTTTGGGGTAGAAATGTATTTTAAATGTTTAAATTAACCCTTAAGGGTATGGGTAGATGGGGTTGAATGTGCCATGTAATGTCTTAGGGGTGTAAAGTTCCTATTAGTTCTTAGTATGTCTACGAAGTGAATTAAAACGGACTTAAGATCTTCGGATAATGAAAGGTCACTTATTTAAAATGCGGTTACATGTTATGATTCAACATTAAAACTAAAGAGGAGAAAAACATTGAGTAGTAAATTAAATTATGGCACTTTCCTAGTTGAATGTTGATAAATGGAACCTTAGAGATACCAACAACAAGGAGAAAGACCATGTATTCAAAATACCAGTAAGAACAAAATCACATAAATCAAGGCAAGACCTTATGAGTTTCGAACAAGAAAGTCAAGAGTGTTGATATTTCCTTCATGTAATCCTATGGATTATGTGATTGGAATCCACCATACTCAATCCATTATCTAAAGAGGTCCAAGAGAAGAAAAAACATACTATTATGAGTCGTAGGCCCGAAAAAAAACGACGTTATCAAATTAACTCCCAGGGGGAGGCTTCATAGTATATATGGGTTCGACGCCCTTAAAAGAAACACAACTAAAGTTTCAGTTTTAACCAAGGAGTTTTACCACTACCTTCTTATAGGATTTCTTAAACGTAGTACTAGTTAATATAAAACAAAACCACTCTTCCAAAAGCATACAAATGAGACACAAAAAGGGCCATTATTCTACTAACAACCTTATCCTAATTGTCAATTTCTCTACATAATATAAGGGAAGGCTAAACCCAAAAGTCGTTAATAATTTTTATATATTTCCGACAATGTCAATAATTATTTTAAAATAAAAATAAAAATTGATTTCCTTAACAAAGCCACAAAATGGGACTTTTAGTATCCAAGTTTGAAGTATAAGATATTCGAGTTCGAAAACAAAGGGATTCGATACACGGTGGGTAATACACCAGCGATTCCCCAGAATCAAAAGACCTTACCACGAGTACAAGCAAAAAATAAGAACCAACGCACATATCCATCAGGAAGGTTACGCAGTGCAATCAGGCCTAGAAGTTCTATGAGCTCCTTTCCAATGGTATAGAAGATGGAAATTTTACCCGATCCATGTGGGCTTATCAAGGAAAAGTCTATCAAATATCAAACAGATGAATATAACAGCCACCTATTATATTATCACTGAAATGAGGTGTCATCTGACAGGAAACTCTAAGTTCACGAGTCCAATACCATAAATTCACCTACAACTTTTGTTTCAGTCCAGGTTTTAATAGCTTGCTTGCGACCCTTAATAAAAATTGTAGAGATTTCATTCAAAAAACTTACAATGTTTCCTCCTTACTTTAATCAAACTAGAGTTTGAACCAGGAAGTAGGTATAGTAATTCTCTCAACACGTAGAGGCCAAAATAGATGTGAGGTTATTCATCCTCTAGAACTAGGTACAATAGTCAACCATGTACAGTTCTGAAAGAAAACCCTAATGCCATTTTCTAATTAAACAAAAAATAAGGAATGCCCACAGGCTTAAACAAGTTTTAGAACACAACGTCACTATTAATGTACCTTTTAGCAAAATAGGAGAGATCCCCTAAACAGGAAATACGTATTTATTCAACCAAATAGAGATATGAAGGCTTAACCTTCCATAGTAAGCCTTCAATTATAAATACCATCACAAAATTCTTTTAAAAGAGAGTCATATAAGCAAAAACGAAAACTCTAAAATGTTTCCTTCCCTATGAACTAGATTGCATCACTCAAAATTACAGTAGCCCACTTAGACAAATATAAATAGAGTAAGCTATAAGAGAGGAAAGAACATTCCAAGCAAAAACTAGTGAAATTGGAACGAGATTTTAAGGAACAACCAACCCATCAGGCAGCGATATAAACAAACCATGAAAAACATTTTTCTAGGCGCCATTCAAGAGGAAAGAATATTCATTTCAAGATATTGAAAGAAGGTAGAAAACTATTACAAGGAGTAGATTTAACATGCCTGATTATAATTCTTCCAACCAACAAGCACGTCAAGCGGCCTCGAGCAACAGCAACACAACCTGCACAATTTCTCTTCCTCAACCTACTGAAGGTGCAAACTCTGTTAACGGCCATGCTCTTGACTTCATAAAAGCAATTCTATTGTCCGCATCATGTGCATCTCTACCCATATACTGATGGGGTAAATGTAAAGCCTCGTTTTTTCAATATCATGGAGATGCCGTGACATTGAATTGTTTTCGAGAAAATTTTGCAAGTCTAGGATGATAAGGTGGGGGGTTTTGGAGGAAGGAAAACTCTTGAGTGGTGAAAAGATGTTCTGAGAGATAAGGTTTTTTGCAATCAATCCAACACTTCAAGGACACTCTAAAATTACATGCCTGTATACAAATTAGAAAGGAATCCTCATTATAACAAACAGGTTTATAAGGTCCTTTTTACATTATTTGTGGCATTCTTCAAGAATATTAATTCTGGTAGGTACATGGAATTAACAATGACAGAAAAAAAAGGAATGAAATTGTTTAAATGCTTGCAAGGTTCATAGTCTAAGAAGGGACTGAAAAAAATCCTCTCCGCAGCCAGCCAATAATTGGCGTGAGCAGGTCACCAAAAGAAAAACCAGGGCATACGTTTAATAATAAAATTATGCTTCATGAATATTTTGATAAAAAAAACAATAAAAAAAACAGATCACGCCTATGAGATTCTCTTCCATGAGTTACATCGTAAGACAAGTAAGAAATCAATAGAGAATTTTAGAAATAAATTTCATCAGGTCTTCTGGTAATACTCTCACTGTCACATAGTTGATTTTGATAAAAATACCTTGAAGGAGAATCCCCAAATTGAGGATGCAGTCGATACTGAACAGATAACAACATAGTTGGACGACCTGTTTATTGGAGGCGCTCACGAAGGCTTCTACTATACTGCAACATGCCTGCTACCTGGCTATTTACTGTGCAGGCAGCATGTTGCTGTGGATCCCCGACCAGAACAAACCTGCAACACCCAATGAAAGTGGAGGTAACATGCCTACTAGCCTGTAGCTTCATCTATAACCACCAAATCAAACCCAACATTCACACAGCAACCAAGGGGTAGAGAAAACATGCCAAGAGAAAGAAAAAAAAAATGCCCATTCGCAGAGGAGAGAAAACAAAAAAAAAAGGAGAAGGTTCGTGTAGCAAGAAACAGGAACAAAACTATGCAAAAAGGGCAAAAAAAAGACACTCAAACACATTCCCTCCTTCCAACACCTGCAGCCCAAGGAAAAAAATGCACCCAACACCCACCTATACACATTGAAAAGGGAATCAAAATGAGATCATGGTGAAGGAAGTCAAGACTCCACCGACTCCCACTATCTCACGTCAAACAGGAAAATTACAAGTTGATTTTAAGAAGTGACAAGAAATGTCACCCATCCGCCAGCTAACCAAGGAGAATAATGCGCTTCAACCACTACCAAAAAAGAATAAAAAAAAATACAGTCTATATAAAATAATAATCATTAATCTTCTCCTTGATTACTTAAACTAAGCTCTCCTTGTTTAGTTTAATATTCTCCTCCTTGATGATTAAAATTTTTAAACTACACTCTCCTCATTTAGTAATTAGAATACAATGATGGAAAAATATAAAGCAAGGAGGACATTCATGCTTAGCTTTGCAAACAAGAGAATAAATGGCACGTGATGTTACACCACACCACACCACATATGAGTACAAATAAAGCAGAAGCATTCCAAATATCGAAGGCACGACAGACGAAAGAAGAAGAAAGGATGCTAAAAAAACAACTTCGCAAAATAGGGTAAAAGTCACCTAACGATAGAAAAGGGAGCTCAATTCAGCATTCAATGACACGCAATAGGACAAGGACGTAACAGTGAAAGTCGATGCCAAACAGGGCATTACACTACTCAATTGAGAATCAAACTTTCCCGAAATGGATCTTGGGTAATAAGTCTTCTCCTAAAATTTCCACTCCCTTCAAGTGACTAATCTAAGAATTCCAAAAATAGAAATTCTATTTTTTGTCTGAAAGAGGATGATGGTGCTTCCAATTCTTGATTGTTTTCCTTACTTTGAATAGAGGATATTATGAATTCTTGTGAAGATGTTTTTGGGAGGAATCTACCCTGTGAGTCTCTTGGTCTACTCATCTATTTTGTTATACAATAGGGAAGATCCTTCAACTACTAGATGTATGTTTTATTTCTCTTGCTAACACTTAATTAGAAAGTTCCAACCAGTGTTCCCCAAAAAACGGTGCCAAAAATGATGGGTATCATTATTCCCTTCAAATAATCAACTTCTTCTTGATGTTATATCAAACAAGGGGTGTGTCTAAAGCTATATGCAACAATAGTTTTTTAACTGATCTAGTAGTTAACTGTAGTTGTTTTTGTATTTTCTAGGGGATCTCTTCAATGTCTTAATGACTTCTTTGTAAAACCTTATTTAAATCAAACTATGATAACTTGCTGAAAGTAAAACACACTGAAAGCTTTGTTGAAAGGGAAAAAAACTGTGAAGAATGGAAACACACTTGCTTCTGAAAGTAAACACACTTGCTTTTGGAAATAAACGCACTAAATTTGGAATGCTTGAAATCAATTGCAAGAAATATAAGAATCTATCTAAACACCTACAGGAACAAGTACACAATAGAGTTTAACTGAAAGAATTAAAACAATATAGAATTAACAGATCTAACCTATTTTTTGAAGAAATATAAATACCAAATAAATGAATATCTTGGTCCTTGGGGGAGTGGGCCCTTGCCCCTCACCGAATCAAGATATAAAAACATAGAATTCTCTCAAATAAGAATGGCTATTTTTGTGATAAAACATTCGATATTACAAACGTACTGGATCTGAGAACTTAGTCTATTTCTCTTCTCTGTTCTATATCATATTCTATTTCTTCTATTCTATTTTTATATATTATCTATCTACTGTAGGTCTATTTTTATATAAATTTTACAATCATAGTTGTCTTAATGATTCTGATGAAATCAAATCATGCCTAGAATAAATGCCAAGTCAAATTGTAGTTGATCAGATAACTAAAGGATAACCCTCCATGGATTTACATTTAGAAATATTCTCATCCTTCCTGATTGAAAGGGTTGTAGATGCAAAATCTCTGGATGTGGTTTAAAATAGATAACTTTCATCGGTTTCAAAACTTCTGAGAAGTTCCAAAACCATAGGAAATTGGTAAGGATCAAAACCATGAGAGTTCCGAAGCTATCCCCAGGATTTTTGGAACTCAGTCTGAAAATTACGAAACTAAATACTGGAGTTCTGGAAATAAGTTCTAAAGTTCCGAAACTAAATGATGACTGTGTGATGGACTTCTGAAACTAAGCTTTGCCAAAACATATGTTGTGGAAAACATACTGAATGGTTCCTGCTTTATTACAAAATTGAATTCAAACACACACTTGTCAAGAATTCTAGAGATTTTAACATTAGAATCACAATCAATCAAAAGATAGACAATTACATCCTAACTCATATCAGATCAACTAAAAGTCACACAATGCAATCAAACTTAATAAAAAAGAGAGTAAAATGAGATCATATATTATACATTAATCGGACATATTCTGGCTTCATTAGGAGGCATAAGTGTATGTGGGATGCATAAGAGGTGCTTGAGGGAGGCATATGAGTATGTGGGGGATTTGAGATATGTATTGGAGGTTTTAAGGTGGGCACCCATTTCCCTTTCGGGGAGGCTTAAGTAACCTCCCCATAGATTCTTACTGCTTTGGATTTCATTTTTAAGCCTTATTTATTTATTTATTTTCCCTTCTTATGTTGTATTTGAGTTGAATGTTCTTAGAATGGATGTGAAATTTTTGGTGTTGTGTTCTCGAAGCTTTTTGTTGCCATGTGTTTGATTCACCTCTTATTGTAATTTTGTTGGGGCTCAGGGGCCAATGAGGAGGATGGCTTCTCCTCCTCATTTGATATTTTGGTTGGGTGGAGAGTGTTTCCTCTCCCCCCCATTTTTCTTGTTTTTTGGATCAAGCAAATCATGAAGGAGCTCTCTTGTTGTATTTATGAACCTTGGAGCTTTTGGTGGAGTCCCTAAGAAAATTTTTCTTGTAATAAAACTTCCTCAGTTTTATTCCCACTTAGAGTGGGGGAACTTGTAATATTGTATTCCATTTTTAGCTCACATTCTTATATGATTTCTCACTTCAAGTGGAGGACATTGCATTGATCTTGTGAAGAAAAGTTACATTCAATCTTTGTTATCAAAGTTGCATTGTATATTGAAAGAAACAAAAAAAAAAATTGAAAAAAGATTTATGTTATAAAGTTAGTTTTGTGAAATATAAAAGAAAGTAATTATCTTTATATGAAGTTTTAGTTGTATTTTGAGAAAGGAAGTTCTTTGTTTTACTAAAAATGATCTATGCTCAACGGGGGAAAGAAATTTTACTTTCATTGTGAAATTTTATTATGGTAAAGAGAAATAAGAAACATAGGAGTTGTAAAATGTTAAAAACGTATGCATAGTAAACTTGAATGTATAACAAAGTTGTTGTAGTTATTTTGGATATATGAGTTATAGTGAAAATGAAAGAGGAAACAAATTTGAGATAGGGAATTGTTGCATTTTGTATTAAGAAAATAACAATATTAGAAGTAGATTTAGATCCTTTTTACTCTTGGAATTGAAAGAAAATTAGTTGAACAAAATGGAATAGACCTTGTAGTTGTTAATGTTACTATTGGATTTGAGAATGCTTTAAATGAGTAATTTTAACTTAGATATGAAGAAATGGAATGAAATCCCAAAATTGGAAACCTTAGGCATATAAAATCAAGTTTAGAATGTATTTTTAAACATCTTAGTAACTTTTGTTTTTTGGAAAAAATCAAAATTTTATGTTCTATTTCTAAGAAATAGGAACACCACCCTATGCAAAGCGGCGGTCCTCGTAACCACTTCTCAGGAAAAGAAGGGGTATCATAACCGCCACTCTGTAAGGTGGCGGTTCATGGTTTATCACCCAATTATGGCGGCAATCCCAGGGCCATCGGCCTGCTCTGGGTAACAATTCTATCACTTGCGGTAGAATTTCTTGGATCCACACCTATGTAAATTTTTAACTAGTATATAAACTAATTTTTAAGTTGCAAATTTAACGTAATAAACTACCAGCAATCAACTAATGCTCATATCTTGTTGTATGCAATAACTAAACCTTCAAATGGTGGATTAAAAAACTTTCCTTCTCATTTATATTGATGGGGGTAGGGTTTTTCTCCAAATAGAGAACCCAAATATACATAGCTTTGAAAAAAAAATAGATTGGTAAAGGAAACCCCTTCCAATCCTTAAATAAAAGACATAACAATGATGAAACTACAAACTAAAATAATCTAAGCTTGATCTCCATGTAGAATCCTCCATAGTTTTTCCTCTCTTGCTCCCATGGCTTCCTCCTCTCCAACCTGTAATTTTAACAAAAGAAAATAGACCAAATGAGGAGAATAGAATAAAGGAAAGGTTTAAATGAGAATGATTAAGAATTTTTAGGGTTATTTTAGAGCCCTAGTATCTAGTGGCCAAAATTAATTTGATCTAAGGGTGGAGGATTAACACTACTTTTTTGGGGTAGAAATATATTTTAAATGTTTAAATTAACCCTTAAGGGTATGGGTAGATGGGTGAATAGGGCCATGTAATTGTCTTAGGGGTGTAAAGTCCTTATTAGTTCTTAGTATGTTATACGAATTCAATAAAACGGACTTTAAGATATTAGGATAATGAAAGTAAATTATTTAAACATGAGGTTAACCATGTTATGATTCAACATTAACTAAAGAGGAGAAAACATTTAGCTAGTAAATTAAATTATGGCACTTTCCTAGTTGAACGTTGATAAATGGACCTTAGAGATAAATTAAGAATATTTTAATCTTTTATTTAAACTATTTTCTCCAATCATAAAGTTGATATTAGTGGTTTAAGTTATTTTTGATATACCCTAGGGGATTAACACCCTTGTAATCTCTTTTACATTTAACTTTAACCAAAAAAAATTAGTTGCAATTTTCGGGATAATTATTAGGTGTTAGCATGTTTCTAGATCATCATTTTCACGGGCATTACACATTTTATATAATTTGTAATGCGCCAAATTTCACCCACTGAAATAATGACGTTCAACCATGTTTATTATAAAAAAACAAATATTAAAAATAATAGATTAATAAAATAATAAAAAGAGAAAAAGGAAATAAAATAAGATAAAATTATTTGAACTAAGAATTGTGTGTGTTGGCATGTGACAAAAGTATCTAGTGGGTTATTGGTTCCCATCATTCCAAAAAATCCTCTTGTTAAATTTTGGGCATCCTCCTAGCCTTTTAGACCTTTCACGTCCCTTGCATAATAGTACAAACACTTTACTATAGTTCCAGAGGCATTAATTATGGTGAAACCCGAGTTAATGTTGTAGATTTAGCAGTAATTGGATAGTTGCAGTGACTACAAAAGCAAAGTGTTGCTTTACTAACAATGGTAAAGAAAGGGTTTTGTGCTCCCATAGTTGAATAAAATGAACATTACAGGAAATGGTGCTACAAGAATCTCCTAATAATAGCCATCTAAAATCAGTATGTAATGGTTCTAATAAGTCCTACACACTAAGATAAATTAAAACCCACATACCCACACCCCTCACTTTATTATAGATGAATTGATTGATCGCGATCAGTATCTAGACCTCAGGAGGGTTCAATGTATCTCATATGAAATAAAAACACTTCTTGTATTTTTTTTGCTTTTGTATGAAGAAGAGAGGAAGAAGGTTGAGGATAAGGAAATGATTCATGTGTAGCTACATGGATTTAACTTCTTCTTCTTTGGAGCACCTCTTCTATGTGCATTGTATCCATGGAATTGCTTTTGTTTTTTCTACTCTTTATCTTTTAAGTTGAGCAGTTGTATTGTTTTAGACATTAGAAGTGCCCCTTTCCTACTATCCCATGTGTGTCTCTACAAATTTTTATTTTACACTCTTTATCTACATGAAACCCTCTTTTTTCCATTCCCAGTTTATAGAGAGGGTTGATTGGAGGCACTGGACACTTTTCTCCTACACATAACTCACATGGATCTCAAGCTATTTTTGTTATAGATCTCAGTTTAACCATCCCAGGATGTGATCTAAAGGGATTTTTTTACATCATTAAATTGTGGCTTATCTTTCTCATTTTGTGTCTTTCTTTATATGTTCTTTGCAACTCACTGAGCACGTCAAGCTCTATTGTGGCTCGGTGTAATTATTTATCCATTCAAAGATCATCATCATATTTCATAACTTGGTATGGGTTGTTTTATTAGGCATTGAATGATTCTTTACATTGACTTTGATCTCACTCAACTCGGTTTCTATGAGATGTCAAGATAGCTCAACGTAGTGTATATACTAGCTCATTTTGCTAATGAATTTACATAGTTTAGTTTTAACAAGTTTTATTTATGGGAGGATTGTTCTTAGATATGTGCTTTGTTAATGGTTTGACCCAGCTCAAATTGTTATGAAACTAAGCCAACTTGTTGTTGACAATTTTTGCACTTGTGTAAAAATGGGAAACTCAAAACTTTGTTTCAGAGAGAAGGAATTGATGTGATAGACCTAAATAAGGGGAAGATATACAAATTATTAAAGGTTTAATGTTATAATAAGTGAATCAACATAGAAAACTGTAGCTATGTGTGATATTGTAGAATGCAACACCTCATGCATGCTTCCATTCCATGTTCACATTCATCAAAGTTTCACAAAATCCCTAAAGAACTAAAGCACATCCTTGATAAAGGCAGGAATAGTTGCAGGCTTGAGGAGTTAGATTCCAAAACATCAAACAGAGTTGTGGTTTACTGTAGTTCCCACTCCTCTTTGACATTTATATGATTATGATTCTTCCCATTATAGATTAGAGTTTTTGACATTTTTATCATGGTTTAGATATTGAGAGATGGACATTGTTATTTTTTATTAGTTAATTTATAGACAATGTGGATGTTAGACTTATGACATGATTATAGGATGGAGTATATGCATATTTGGATATATCGAATTGTTGATTTTGAGCTTATATTGGACTAATGCATTTAATTTACTAATTATATGATGCTTGAAGATGTAAGTGATGTCATGATCTTATTACTAGTTTATATAGTTATGAAATTGAATTAATTGGAATTTTGAAATATGGAGAATTACTTGTATTTGTTTAAGTTGCGATAATTGATTATATGTATATTCATGTACTTTTATTATTTTGATGTTGTTAATATGGCCACGAGGATTGAAATGTATTGTATTGAATTTTACAGGTGTTCACAACACAATAAATCAAAGGGGGATAGGAGACCAACAGTGAGAAAATATGGATTATTGGCAACAGGTCACCATGGCAACATGTGTTTTTGTATGTTGTTAGTTTTTGTAGTTTTTTAGGAGGTCCCCATTGGGAGGTGACCTCAAATGTTACCTTGGGAATGTTTTTTAATTTTATCTTTTTGCTTTTATTTATTTGTGAATTATTGTAATTTTATTTGCATTTTGGAGTCACTTTTATTAAAAAAAATTTAACACCTCTTAAGTTAATTTAAAAGTGTTTATCTAGTTATAATTAGAATGTGACCAAAATGGGGGAAGTAAATGTGAATTGGTAGCTTTAATGTGTGTTGGTTTGGGATGAACTTAATATGTTTGGGGTGGTGTGTACCCAATCTTCCTTGTGAAATTATGATTTTGACCTTCTAAGATATTTTAGAGACTTGTGGGACAAGCTAAGCTTTTCCCACACCTTTTAAAGTTACCCACCCACCTAGCCTATGATGTGAGGGACTTATTTTAGGTCCTATTTTGTGTTTTAATGAAGTAAAAGGGTCATCAAATGCACTTTTCTTACATGGGAAATTATTTTTTCCTTAAGAGGTGTGGGTTGGGTTGAGTGTGTAAGATGGTGGTCTTTTCCCCAACCACCAATTTATTATACTTTGTGGTTTGGGTTTGACCATGGTGATGTGAGATGGAGAAGAAATGATGTGGCGTCCTACATGGAGCCACATCATCTTCCTCTCCTTCTTCTCTATTTATTACAATTTTTGTGAAGTTTTGGGTGTTAACTTGCTTGGTTTTGGCTCTCTCATTTTGGGAATGCTTACTTTTTTAAGTGCTTGTTGGAATTAAATATTTCTTGGAATTTCATGAGCTTGGAGGATTTTGGGACTTTCTTGTGAATTGGAGTCTTGTTATAGCAAGGTAGGGTCTTGCACACTTGTTTTCTTCTCTTGCCTTGTATGTTTATGTGTTGAATAAATGTGTTTTGTTGCATGATGTTGCTGGGTAATGAAATGTACTTAGGATGTGTATGAGACAGTGAAATGGGGATGAAATTTATTGGGAGGCATAAGCGTTTCTCTTGGGTATTTAGGAGGGAGTGGGTTGGATGCCCCACCTTGTTCTCATTTTGTTATTTTGCACATTGTGGGAGGCATAAGATATATATTTGTGGTTGTAGAGAGGCATAAGATATTTTGGTGTTGATTGTGTTTTGGAGTTTTTTGAGGTGGGAATCCAAACCCTTGGGAGGCACAAGGGTATCCCCATATTCCTTTCTCTACATGGCTTGTTTTAGAGCCATTGTGTTTCGGAAGTTTTTTTGTTTAAAAATGAGTGTTTTGTGGTTATTTTCTTGTTTGAATGTTGCTTGAAAGTAAATGTGGAAGCCTTGTATTTTGTTTCTTTGTTGTCAAATATTCCTTATTGTCTCATTGTTGGGTTTCAGGAGCCAATGAGGAAGTATGCTTCACTTCCTCATTGGAGTAATGGTTGGGTGGAGAGTGTTGCCTACTCCCCCATTCTTTGTTGTGTGTTTGCTCTTGGAAGAAGGTGGATCTTAGATGATGAAGGTTTTTTTGTAGAATTTGAAAAAATGAATAAAAAACTCTCTTGTTATATTTTACTATGTTGCCTCCATTGTGTAAGGAAGGCTTGTAAACTTGTACTTGTTTAAAATGAACTTCGTTATTTTGTTATAAAAATGTGATCTTTGTTGACATTATACATGAAAGCAAAAATCTTGAAAATAATTTCCTTACTTGTTGGAATGGGATAGTATTAGATTGTTGAGTTAAACTAAATCCCTTGGAAGGGGTGTGCATTATATGATGAAGAAAAGGATTGCAATCTGATTGAAAAGAAAACAACCTTGTTCTAAAAATTAGTTTATTAATTGTCTTCAAAAAGTTGTACTCTTACTTTTAAAAATTTGAGAAATCTTGTTACAAATCATTTGTTTGAAATGGTTGAAAAATTGCATTTGGTTTTGAAAGAAATAGTCGGTTTTATTGTATTAAGTGAAGGGCATGTGGTAATAATTAGATTATAGTTTTCTTTTCTATTGTTCAAAGAAATGAAGAAATTAAAATATGTTAGAATAATGAAAGAGCTTTTCCATTTTCAAACAAACTAGATTGAATAAATAAAAGAAGAAAGTTATACATAATATATTCAATAAATGATATTGGTAATAAATCAATACCGTTCCGTTAATATTGGTAGCAATTTTTGCAAAATTAATAGTGATATTAATATTATAATATATACCAATTAATATTATAAAATATGTTAATAATATAATAGCAATTAGAATTATTATAGTAAATATTAATATATATCTATATATATATATATATATATATATAATATTGATATTAATATATATATTAATATTGTTATATATTAATAGTATTATGAATACTAATATTATCATAGATATTTATTACTATTAATAAAAAAAAATTAAGTTTTATATAAACTACGAGTAATTGGTAAAGAAAGAAAAAGTAAGTAAAAATAAACAAAATGAAATTTTAATATGGGCCAAAGATTTTACACCCGATGTCTGGACTATTTTTTTTTAATGTGGAAAGCAGGGGGGAGAATCACTGAACCCATGCCCCATCCCATAATATTTGGGATGGGGGGTGAGGTCGATGACCCTCTCCCCCCTCATATTAAAATAATATACTTTGCTTACACCATGCCGCAATTAACAAGGAGAATAGTCGATTGAATGTGCAAGAGCGCAAACTATATATATATATCCTTTATACCCAAGTGTATATATACACTACTCTACCTATTTTCCTAAAATAGAGAAAATAACCACATGCCCATTTAGGTAAATACAAAATAATAAGTTAAATATATATATATATATATATATATATATATATATATATATATATATATACATGCAAACCCTAGGAGAGTGTGTAGATAGAACTAGAAAAGAAAGGAAGATGTTGCATCCTTCGATGAGCTTGAGCTTACCTCTCATGGCTTCCACCTCCCTCTCTACAAATCTGCAAAAAAAAAAAAGAATAAATAATAAGTCAAAAAAAAGAGAAAAGAGATTTTCATAAGAATTCTTAGGGCTAATTGAATCTCTAAATCTTAGGGCCACAAATGAATCCATCCAATAGATGAGATTCATCCCTACAAAAATTAGGTGGGAAGTGGGTGAGAAATTTAAAACTTAACTTGCATGGGTAGACATTATTTTAGGCCACTCTAGTATGTGTAGGGGGTGTTATTACTTTCTAATCCAAGTGTATTATTAGAGACCTTTTTTATTTAATACAAACTTTGACCCCTTTGTGGGTATAATAGAACTTTATTGTTTAATTAAATAGACCAAAATACCCTTGGGATTAATTAGAGAAAATTTAATTAAGGTGGAATTAAATTATATTAAAGAAAAATATAGGGGAGCCTAAGTCTTGGTTTAGACTAACTAAATTTTATTAAATAGTATTGAGAGATTTTATTATTTTATTAAAAGGGGTGTTATCCAATTTTTCCCCTTAGGAAAAATTGAACAAAAATGACCTTTTATAGGAGAAAATGGAGGGATACATTCGGTCATGGGAGTTTGCATTTCGGGATTAGAAAGATAGGTTGTTGGAAGGATCATTCTTAGAAACGCAAGGTCAACAAGGGAATGACAAAGGGAACATCGAAGGAGATCAAATCTCAAGAAGAAGAATGGAAAAAAGGATCAGAAAATTCTGAAATCCCAAAGTCTGAAAGTCCAAAATTTCAAACTTTCAGGTTTCAGGGTTTTGGAGATCTTGGTGAGTGAGAATGGAAAAAGGATCGACAAAGTCCAAAATCCTGAACTTCGAAAGTCTGAAATTTTATACTTTCAGGTTTCAAACTTTCGGAGTCTTCACCAAAAAAAATTGAAAAAAAGGATAGGTAAAGTCTGAAATCCCAAACTTCGAAAGTCTGAAATTTTTTACTTTCGAGTTTCGGAATTTCGGAGTCTTCGGTGAGCGAAATGGAAAAAGGGAAACAAAATGTCCGAAACTCTAAAATTCCAAAGTCTCAAATTTCAAAATTTTGGAACTTGGACATTCAAAGTTTTGGGGTTCAGAGTTTAAGAAGTCTAGAACCCGAAAACACAAAAATTGCTACTCAATGTCCAAAACTCCGAGACATAGAAACCCAAAAGTCTAAAATTTTAGACTTTCAAACTTTTGGGTTTCAAGGTTTTGGAACTCTCAAGCAAAGTTGGCAGATGAATAGTGTTTCAATCTCTGAAATGAAAATGTCTAAAATTCTAAATTGTAGGATTTCAGAGGTTACAAGCATTTCAGACTCCAAAAAGGAAGATCAACAGTTCACATTTTTTGTAGAATGACACCCCAAACTTCAGATGGCCATAACTTTTGACTAGGATCTTAGATTTGCAAAAGAAAGGACTTTTTGGAAAGATCTTGGAGTCTACTACTCAACTACTAAAATAATTAGGTATGGTCTTCCTTTCTTTCCTAACAAGGAAAAGTACATGGAGGTATGGGATTTTCTATAGAACCCACCATTATTCTAGGTGAATTCAATGCATTCTACGGTGGTTAAAGCAAGAATTCAAATTATTCTCATCTCCTTCTCTCATTATTCCTATATATTGTAAGGAGGGGATTTTTTCTAAAGGTTGGATGATTTTTATTTACACCCCCCCTTCTCCTCTTGCTTGCAAGTGAATTTTTGGTGTTCAAACCTCCCATTCAAACTGTAAAATGCAATCTTGCCTCTTGGCCATTGTAATGTACTGTATCCAATTTGTGGAGCAATAATACATGTCTACAGATGATTTTAACCCTCTCTTATGTTCATTAATTTCATTTGATCTATCATTGCAATCCTGGTTATTTTTGCATGGTGATTATATTACATTTTTATGGTTTGTGTTAAATGGCAAAGTAGGTGTTTAGCATTCCTTTGGTTTATCACCTTTAGTAGTTTAGGTTTATTTTCTTGCATCTTTCTTAACCATGTATCCTTGGAAAGATATAGTACATTTTAGAGAAAATCCTCTACAATTTATATGTGTGCATCAGAACAGAGGAATGGGAACTGAACTTCATCTGGAGAGTTTTCTTGATTGCAAAGTCCCACACTTTGGGAAGAGCTCCATATCATTCAGTCACACTGATATTTTCAACCCATCGAGTAGAAGGCATTCAGGGGTATTATGATTATGCATCAATAGGGACTTCTTGAGAAATGCATAATCCATCCTAGTGTATCTCCTTAGGGTACACCAATGATTTTTGTGAAGAAGAAGGATGGATCCTTGTGCTTGTGTGTGGACTATAGACAACTGAAAAAAGTAATGATCAATAATCGTTACCCCTTCCTCACATTGATGATGTGTTTGATCAGACCAAGGGGGTTACTATGTTTTCTAAGATAGATCTTAAGTATGGTTACCATCTACTAAGGCTTGAAGATGTGGATTTCCACAAGACAACTTTTGGTATGATATATAGCCACTACGAGTTCACAGTGGTACCATTCAGTCCAATGATTACCCCTGTAGTGTTCAAGAGTTTCATGAATAGGATGCTCAGGACATTTCTAGAATGCTTTGTACTCATGTTCCTTGATTATATTTTTATCTAATCACATACGCATCAGGAGCATGAGGAGAACTTTCATCAGGTTCTACAGTGTCTTTGTGAGCAGAAACTATACATGATCTTCGAGAAGTATGCATTTTTCCAATCATAGGTTTAGTATCTTGGGCACATTTCTTTTGGAGGAAGGTATCACAGTCAATCCTTTAAATATTATAGCCATTATGAATTGGAAAAAACCTTGTAGTGTGATTGAGGTACGTAGTTTCATGGGATTGACAAGTTACTATAGGAGGTTTGTTCCAGATTTCTTTCGTATTTTACATCCCATCACTTCCCGTCAGTAGAAAGGGAAGAATTCTTTTTGTTAGGTAGATGTGAGTAGGCCTTCAAGACACTAAAGTAATGTCTTACAACAACAACCATTTTAGTAGTGCCAGATCCATAAGGATATTTCTTCATATGTAAAAATGCTTCTTTGGTAGGATTAGGAGGTGTATTGATGCAAGAGGGTCATGTACTAGCCTTTGGGTGTCACAAATTGAAGGATTATAAGCTCAATTATCCAACTCATGACCTTGAGCTTGTAACAGTTGTGCATGCTTTGGTTCAATGGAGACATTTTCTTTTAGTTAGGAGGTTAATTATCAAGATAGATCACTTGACTCTTCATCACCTCATCACACATCCCAATCTCAATGCTCGTCAATGACATTGGATGGAGTTTCTTTGGGAAAATGATATGGAGATAGATCATGTAAAAGGGAATCAAAATGTGTTTACAGATGCCTTGAGTCGTCAAAGACATTTGGTTATGGCTATAGCAGTTGGTATCGACTTGAGGACAAGGATTTTACAATAGCTTCCACATAACAACTTCTACCTTTCAGTTAGAGTAGAGATCGAGTCTTAGAGACCCCTTGAGGGTAAGTTTGAGGGTTTTTCATTAGAGTAATACAGTCTTCTTTGGCATAGAGGTCAAATCTATGTACCCAAAGATGGAGGATTGAGGCAGGATATCCTTGTTGAGGCACATTGTGTACCCTATCCATCCCATCTAGGGGTGAAGAAGATGCATGCCACTTTGAGACAGTTGTAACATTGGAGAGGGCTATGGAGAGACGTATCTCATTTTGTGTCACATTTTTTAGAGTACCAGAAGGTAAAGGTTGAACATCAACATCTATTTGGCCTTTTATATCCTCATGTCATACTAAAGTAGAAATGGGACACCATTTCCATGGATTTCATTGTAGCACTACCTACGTCAAGATATCACCATGATGCCATCATAGTCATGGTGGATATATTGATGAAATTCACTCATTTCTCCAGTGAAGACCACCTATATAGATAGTGTGCAGTGGAACGATTATATTTAGATGATATTGTTAGACTGCATGAGATTTTGCATAAGATAATTTGTGACCAAAATCCCTTGTACACTTCTCACTTTTGGACTACCATGCAACATGCCATTGGGATGAGTATAAAATTCAGTAAAATATATCACTCAGAGATAGATGGATAGATAGAGCAATTGAATCAGATTTAAGGGGCATGCTTTGGATGTACATCTTGGACCATCAGACAAGGTGGGAGTAGTACTTGTACTTAGTGGATTTTTCCTACAATAACAGTTTTAAGAGTTCGATTGGTATGGCTCCATTTCAGGCACTATATGGTAGGGAGTGCTGGAAACTACTGAGTTAGGAAAGATTGGAGGACAGGGTATGTCTTGGGCTAGCTATATTACAGGATATGGAGCATCAAGTTTTCATGATTAGATAGAGTTTGTAAGAGGGTTAGGATAGATAGAATAAATATGTAGATCAACCGAGGATAGATCACAGTTTTGAGGTGGGAACCAAGGTTTTTCTTCATTTCATGCCTCATAAGAGTCTTATCCCTTATGGAAAAGTCACTAAGCTTGCTCATAGTTTTGTGGGTCCTTTTGAGATCTTGGAGCGGATCGCTCCCTTGGCCTACCATCTAGCATTTTCCCTAGATTTTCTCACATCCATGATGTATTCCATGTTTCTGTGCTTAGGAGGTATATTCCAGATCCATGTCATGTATTGGATTGGAATGCATTGTAAGTGCAGGATTAGGGGTAGTTGATGGTGGAGCCCACGCACATTTTAGATCGCGGGACTCTAGGATTTTGAGGAAGAGAGATTGATCAGGTTCGCATCCAATGGAATTGATACAATGACATAGTAGCTACATGGGAGGATGCCATACCTTTGTGGGCATAGTTCCCACACTTGTTTTTAGTGGCTTTCGGGAGGAATTCAAGTCTAAGGGGATGGGGATGTAGTGCCCACATCCTCTTCGACATTGATATTACTATGATTATGCTTAATTTGGGTTGTATCCATAGACATTGTTATCATATTTGATCTTTAGACATCGATAGATGGACATTACTATATTTGATTAGTTTATTTGATAGACAATATAAATGTGTTAGAATTTTGACATGATGTGATTTATATGATGATTATATCCATGGATTGAAATATCAATATTTGATGATCTTGATTTACTAATGTACTGACACATTGGATTTTTATATATATTTTGCTAGATGATTTAGTTGGTTTTGTGATCTTAATAGTAATTGATGAACTAATAGAATTGAAATATTTAGAATTGTGAACAATTAGTGAATTACTTGATTTTAGCGATGAGTTAGTTATGATATTTGATTATGTGAATTGATATGTATATGTATGTGTTTTATTATCTTGATGTCGTTAATATGGCCACGATGCCAGAAAGGTATTATTTTTATTTTTACAAGAAATTATAACACAACAAACAAACAAAAGGGGATAGGAGACCAACAATGAAGGAATTTGGTGTATTGACAACAAGTCACCTTGGCAACTTGTGTAATTCTATGTTGTTTTTTTTGTTAGATTGTTATGATTTCTTCATTAGGGAGTGGTCTCAAAATTCACATTGGGTAAATATGTTGTTTTCCCCTTTTTGTTTTATTTATTTGTGAGTATTTGTATTATTTTAGTAATTTGAGTCACCATTATTAGTGTTATTTAAAGTTCTCAATTTAAATTGATTAAACTTGATTAATTAGTGTAATTTAAGATGTGAGCAAAGGGGGATAATCAATGTCAGTAGGTGGTTTTTGGTTTGTGTTGGATTTGAAAGGATTTCATTACTTTTGAGTGTTTTGTAGTCAACCTTACATGTAAATTTAGGATTTTGAATTTCAAGCCAATTTTGGAGGCTTTTGGGACAAGTTAAGCTTGTCCCACACCTCTTAAAGTCACCCACACACTATGCCTATGATGTGAGGGTATTTTTTTACACCTTTTTGTGTGTTTTAATGGAGAAAAAGAGAAACTAATTGAACTTTTCTTACAAGAGTGTTTAATTGTGTCCTTTAGGGGTGTGGGTTTGAGGTTGAGTGTGTAAAAGGGCTATCATTCCCTCAACCACCAATTTATTGTGCTTTGGTTTTGGTGTTTGAACTTGTGATGTGGAGTGGAGGAGTAATGAGGTGGCATCCTACATGGAGCCAAATGACCTTTCTCTCTTCTCTTTTCTATTTATTCATGTTTGTTTGATTAATTGGGGGTTACTTGTTTTATTTTGGACTCTTGCATTTTTGGGAAAAGTTTTCTTTTAGAGTGCTTGTTGGAGTTTGGAGTTGTCTTATGATTACTTTGTACTTGGAAAGGTTGGAACTTTCTTTTGGATTGGACACTCTTGCAATGGCAAGGTAGGGTCTTCACCCATGTTTTTATTTTTCTATTTTGTTTTACAAATGAATGTGATTGGGTGATTGTTGCATGTCTGTGATTTCAGGAAATATAATGGCCTTTCGGTTGTTTATGAGAAAATTGAAATGGGGATATTTTTGAGGGAGGCATAAGAGTATTATTGGATATTTTAGGAGGGATTTGGGTTGGGGTGTTTTAACTTGTTGATAAGTAAAATTGTTTCCTTATCTTTTTTATTTTATTGAGGGAGGCATAAGAATTTATGGAGGCATAAGATTTGTTGTAACGTCCACACTTTTTAGGCACGAATACAATAGTAAAAGTACCAAAAAAATAAAATTGAATTTAAATTATCAGTACACAACACCATATGGGCTCTAATAGATAGACTTAACATCACATAACACACTTAGATAAACATGAACCCACTCATAGGATATCTAGCATAGGGTGCACATCAATGTCTTACTCAATGACGTAAACCAGGACAATGAACTAGTTACAGTAAGAAACACAAGATAGGCATACTCCACAACATGGGATTTTCATGGTTTACATATTCATTACATTTAGATTTCAGTTGTATGAACTTGTAGTTTTAAAGAGAATTAAACACATAAGGTTTACAATTTTCTATTTTTCAAACTTCATTTACTTTATTTTTGTAGAGCATTAGTCTTTAATGGAGAATGAACTAATGATTCCTTTCTCCAATTCCATTAGTTATCCATACGTCATTTGTTAATAAATTCAGTGTAAAAAACTACGAGCCTCCCAATATTCATTCTTACGTTAAAGTTTTTTTTCTCAAAATATGTTAAATACATGTTAAATTCTATCCTCGTTTCAAAAAGGATCTAACATGAGGTTAAAGTTCTACTTGTCAAGATGTATATTTGATGTTTAAAATCTACATTTACTAGACAAGAGAACTATTGTTAGGTCAAGGAAGGAATTCTTAGGATTTAAGGGTGGTTTTGATTCAATAAACCTCTTCCCATAAACATCCTTCCATCACAGTACCATTATTATTGTGTTATAGTTGCTATAGTTCAATAACTTGTTTGAATCCATTCAACATTTTCTCATCAAGAAATTTGATTTATATTTATATATATCTTTTTTTTTATCGAAAGTATGATCTCACGAAAAGATTTTTTTTTTTTAACAACATGAAGATGTCGAGTTGATTTATAAGGACTTCAAGTATGACAATACCCCTAACCAAAAATATCGTTAACTCATGTACTCTTCATGCTTACGACGCACTTTGCTCTCACTATTTAATTTTTTGAACAATTATAATTCAAATGATACATAATTTACGCTTAGGGATTCATGAATACAAGGAGTTATGAGACTACACCTAAATAATTACTTCATTTATCTTATACCATCAAGTATTAAACATATAAAACAAGACAACCCAACAACTATATGCTTCTCACATGTCTTCCAAGGAACAATTTAAATTGTTGTGAGAATATGAATTACCATTTCTTCCACCAATAACCTTAAGAGAGGCTTTATCAACTCCTAACTTCAAAAAGTATTCTTGGATGCTTGGAAACTACCCCATATGAGAAGCACATGGTAATCCACTACTACATAATACGGGAAAAGTGTATATAAGAGGGGGAAAAAGGGGTTTAAATGCAAAAGTTATATAATTTTATACATTTTAAAATCCTTCTAAGGTAATATTTACAATCGTTGGTAACAATAAATCATAGCTCCTTGTTCATTAACATCAAGAGAGGTCACTCGATGTATTAAAAAAAATTTTAGTCAAGGTTTTCTACACCCTACCACAAGATAAAATTAGAGCAATCAAATGTATTTTTCTTGCAAAGCCTTCATTTCACTTGAAGTGTTCTAAGAATACAATTTATCACTTTCATTTAACAGTTATCTTATAAAGGGTTCCATAAGATTTTTTTCATTTATTTCAATTCCAATAAAATTATATTACTCCATTGTTGATTTGAATTATTTTAACACATAAACATTTTATGTTTATATTCTTTGATGGGAAACTATGTTTTCCAAATCAATTTCTCTCACATGGATCCATTCACATCCTTTGTCACATCATAACAAAGATCTACCATGTTGTGAGTAATCCCCACGACATTAAAATCTGTTAACAAGGGTACTTTCTCAAATAATGCCAAGTTGTAAATTGTCCATTACAATTAAAAGCTTAATAGTGTATTAATGCGTAACGTAACTCTCCCTGGGGACCCAACACTGTCCAATATATTTACCTTTTAATGTTGTTTAGTCTCTAAAACTACTACGAGATTTCAAGTTCAACATGTCATCTCGTATGCCACTAAAATGTTAAGCCTCGCACTAAGGCATTCTTACACACTTTCATACCTATTTGAATGCTCTCAAGTAAATACCTCTAAGTCTCTAAGACTATAAAAGATGTCTTCAGCTAGCCGAACTTAGAGCTTACCGTAGAGGGTCATTCCATTCAAAAAAGGTCAATATTTCGAGTTATATGTTTGTATTGTATCTTTCCTGCTCACTATGAAAAAAAACAAAAATGTAGGTTGATATTTTTATTTCAAGATTAATTGATTTCCTAAGTCATTGCAACACTAGTAGATAGGTAAAATCACGTGATTTTAAATTACTTGCTAAAATTTTTATATCACAATCATATCCAAAGTTTTTTGCTACAATACACATTTTAAATGAAATGGTTCCACTTTCATCCTCCTACACTTATTTTGACGGTAAAATAATGATTCTTCGACATATTTTTGTAAATTAACATAGTACAATCCACTCCATGAACTTAACATAATATACAATTACAATTAAGAGTAATATTCATTAAATGGGCAAAAGTATACTACATTCAAAATAGTACATTTTCCTAACACACAAAGCTATCATGTATATCATGGGAATAATGTAAATAATACTTTCTATTTATGAAAATATGTAGTTCCCACTTCACTTTGACACCTTTTGATACTGATCATGACACTGTTGACTATATCATGGACATTATTATAGTTTTGATTTAGTATGATGTTAGATGTTCAATCATGGATTATTGTTGACTATGATTCAGTTATGATGCATGATGATTATTAGAGACATTTTTGTTATATATTGATGTTGATATACTGTTTGACATGGTTATATTATAGATGTTATTCGGACTTATGATAATTCCTCTATAGTTTGATTAGACCTAGAAAATGGAAAATTGGACTAAAATTGATTACAGATGTAGTTGTTGATGAATTATAAGTGATATTGTTGATTGTGTTGATTTGATTGTTGTGATTCACATATATGTTGATGATCTTGATAATTATATTCATATTCATTTGGATGTTTTGATATGGTCATGAGGCCGAAGGAGGTATTTGTATTTTGTAGGCATAATATATCACAACAAACATCAGGGATTGGAGGACCAACCACATCGAAATTTGAGAAGAATTCAACTAGGGTCACCATGGCAACATGTAATTTTGTGTGTGTTAGAATTATTTGGTTAGGGGAAAATTGTGACCTAGGGGTCATGTGTTGTTTTGTTTTAATTTCCCTTTTTAATAATGTTGTATGTGTTTTCTTTTAATAATGAAATTTACTTGATTTATTATTTATATTTTTGGATATGTGTTTACCCCTTTATTATTCATGGGTTGTAGTGTCTTAATTAAGCTAATTTAAATTTTTCCTAAACTAATTAAAGATGTGACAAAAAAAAAGGAGTTCATTTATTAGACTTGATTTACTCTTGGATTTTGTGTTGAGTGATGTGTGTTTGAGTTTTGAGTGTAGCACACTCTACCCTTCATGGGAAACTCGAATTTGGCCTTAGAGGCCAAATTTGGAAGCTTGTATGGGACAATTCAAACTTGTCCCATGCCTCTTAAATGCCCATGCCAACCCTACCCTATGGGTTGGGGGTCAAATTTAGGCTCCTTTTAGGTGTTTTTGGGGGATAAAAAGGTGAAATGTTAATTGCACTTTCTTTCAAATATTTAATTTTTTCCTTTGGGGAGTGGGCTTAGATGGAGTGTGTAAGGTTCTTGTCATTCCTCCAACCACTTATTAATTGTGCTTTGGAATATGAGGTTGACCAAGTGATGTAGAGTGGAGAGGAAATGAGGTGGCATCCTACTTGGAGCCACATCATCCCTCCCCCTCCTTTCTCTATTTATTGAATCATTTTATCTTGTTTGGGGGTTAGATGATCATTTTAGTCTCTTGAATTTTTGGAGAGTGAGAGGATTTTGAGAGATTTTATGGATTGTTGGAGCTTTGTGGATGCTTACTTGTTATCTTTGGAAAAGCTTGGAACTTCATACTTGGAACAAGCTCTACCATGGAGAGGTAGGAGCTTCACCTTAGTTTAAATTATGTTCTTTTTAATTTATGTGTTTATATGTTGTGTTGAGTGTTGTTGTCTCTTTGGAATGCTTGTTGGGTGTGGTAGATTTCCTAAGTTGGGAGTGGGAGGAGACTATGGGGAGTTTTCTTGTAGGGAGGCATAAGAGATCACTTTCTTGTGGAGGGAGTTTGGGTTGGGTGCCCCACCTAGTATGAGGAATGCTTGCATTTCTTCTTGTTCTTATTATGAGGGAGGCATAAGAGATTGAGGGAGGCATAAGAGTGTATGGAGGTATAAGGGGTACTTGAGGGAGGCATAAGATTTTGTAGGGGAAATTGTGATTTGCATTGGAGGCATTTTAGGTGGGCACCCATTCCCATTGGGAGGCATAAGTGGCCTCCCCATAGGTCTTACTCTTTTGGATTTCTTGACAAGCCTTATGATCTTGTTGCTTTGTTGTTTTCTTCTTGTTGAGTTGTTGTTGTGGTTGTATGTAAATGGAATGAATGTGAAATTATATGTTAAGTATTGTGGAAGCTAGTAGTTGCCATGAGTTGAAATCTTCTCCCATTGTAATGTGGTTGGGGCTCGGGGGCCAATGGAGAGGATGGCTTCTCCTCTCCATTGGATGTCTTGGTTGGGTGGAGAGCATTTCCTTTCCCCTGCTCTTGTTGTGATCAGATTGAAAGAATGAGAAATCTGCATGTTGTTGTTCTGGAGCTGAGAAAATGAAAGTTTGACAGTCCCTGTGAAATGAAATATTATTTTATCCCTTTCCCACTTTGAAGTGGATGAACTTGTATATTATTTGTAATGGAAAATATACCTTGCATTGACAATGAAAGTTGTAAATTGAAATATGAAAGAGATATACTTTGTTTCTATTTTTGTTTTAAAGAAAGACATGTATTCTGTATGTTGTAATTTTGAAAGTATATGGAAAAGGAAGTTATAAAAGATTTAGTAAATTAAAGGAAGTTGCCTTACCTTGTTCAACATGGATTTGTTATATTTAAACTCTGTATTTGATATATGTTTGGAAAATTGATTGAAAGAAAGAAATACGTATGAAGGAAAAGGTATTAATCTATTTTGTGAAGTGCATGATTTGAAAATTAGAATCTAAATTTTGCATTCTTGCACAATGTGATGTGAAGGAAACTTAACATTATAGACCAGAGTTGGAATGAATTCATAGTTTTTAAATTGTGGTAAAAGAAATAGATTAATCTTGTTTTGTGCAATGTATAGATCTTATTTTGTTTCACTGTAAACTCTGCAGACATTTTTATTAAAAATGAACAGAACGACCCTGCAACCTTTAAAAATGAAATAAAATGATTGAATTGTGGTTAGTATGATCAAATTGACCCTAAACAAACTAAAACACTTAAGAAATTTTTAAGAAACCTTTCAAATCGAACAAAGGCAAATTTGCAGTCATTTTTCTGTCAAAGGTTGGAAATTTGAAATTGACCTTCAATAAAACAGTTTAACCTTTACTATCTATCCTAAATTCATCTAAGAGAAATCCTCCAGGTCTAATTGACAAGTTGAGGAGAGGAAGGAGATCAATTGATTAAAATTTTAGAAGTTAAAATTTAACAGTTTTCCTTTTAAAAGCCTACAGATATTTTTCTCAAAATTGACCCTTAAAAATTTATCCAAACTAAATTCTTAAGGATTTCTTGTGCAAAGAGGACATGAGATAGATTTCTGAAAAGTCCTTGTTTTCCAAAATCTGAGCTCCCTAGCTAAAGTTATGGCTTTCTGAAGTTCACAAAAAAGACAGAACTTCATGCGCACACCCTTGTGCACACCCTCATGCACCCAACCTTGCACATGCCCAGAACCTCTTGTGCACCCGACCTTGTGCACCCATGCATGCCCAACACCTCTTATGCATTCCCTTGTGCCTGCCCATGTCCATCTTGCATGCCTAGGAGAGAATGAGTCTCTCATGCACCCGTCTTGCATGCCTGGGATAAATGAGTCTCTTCCGCACCTCGTCCTTGCTCACCCTGGAGAAAAAGAGTTTCTCCCGCGCTTCTCTTGCATGCCAGTAGAAAATTTTCCTTCCTTCTATGCCTGGGGAAATTTCTTCTTGCATGCACCCTCGCAAGAAGATAACCTATCTGTGCTAAGGATGAGTTTCTCACTCTTATGTTTTGTAGGATGATTCAATATCTGTTGTAATGGAATCTAGAATTTTTGTTGGGAACTTAAACAAAAAAAAAAATTATTCCTTATCTTTTCCTAACTAAACCTAGGTTGTTCTTGGTCTTGAGTGGGGAGAATTTAGCTGGCGTTACACTTGGTATCAGAGCTGTGGGTTCAAATCTTGGACCCTTGGGCACACCTAGAAAACATGAAACATGAACATTTAACCTAGTGCAAATTGGTTTCTTTTAATATAGAAAACCATAATGTCTGATATTTGTATAAATTAGAAAAATTAGAAAACTGAAACAAGACCTAGAACAATGAACTAACTCTCGCCTTGATCTGTACAGGAGGCACAGATCAGACGAGGGGTCTTTTCATATAGACCTAGATATACCACCGCCAGAGCAGGCTATAGCGGCCATTCTACCTCATATTTTACAGACGCTTCAGGATGTCAATGCCTCATACGCAGAGAGCCCTTGGGAGGATGATTTGCTAGACATGGCATGGAGCCATCAGTAGAGGCCCATATATCCCCTCGACACAGCGAGGAGTATAGGGAAGAGAACTTCCGTGTGGAGTCACCTAGGGTAGAGTCACCATAGAGAGGACATGGGGATAAGATCTCAGGACATAGGGACAGGTCTTGGAGCCCTAGATAGAGGGAGGAGCATGCAGAGAGACCTAGGGGTCATCAGACATCAGCAAAGTAGACCATATCAGGGAGATCTTGAAGCTATGACCATCTCAGTATTCAGGTGATACAGGTGGTTTTTCAGGCAGAGGCCTGGTTGGTGAGCTTGAGCAGATGCTTCAAGCTCTGCCCTTGCACTAGCAACACAAAATCTCGTGTTGCGATCCATCTTCTGAGGGATGGAGTAGGAGTTTGGTGGAGGACCATGAGGAGCAGAAGCTCCATGTTGACTCAGAGATAGTCACCTGGGAGCTATTTGAGGAGCATTTTAGGAGAAGGTATTTTCCTAGGAGGTTTATACAACAATGGATAGACAAGTTTCATGACCTCCGTTAGGAATCGATGACTATAGCCGAGTATGAGAGTCAATTTCTGGACCTACTCCAGTACATTGACTATATGCAGGATGAGCAGGTATGGATTCACAGGTTCATCCAGGGCCTAAACTTAGATTTGGGTGGTGCGGTGTGCATTCACTGCCCACAGACATTAGCAGAGGTCGTGGAGAAGGCCTATATTGTAGAGGAGACATGGGGGAAGACACAGCAAGCTAGAGATAGAGTTTGGAGCCACATCCAACAGATGCAGGATGGCAGATCGAGGGGGTCGGTTCCTCCTCCATGTGGTGGAAAGAGTTCAGGACATGCTTCATTTAGACCTCCACAGTACAGCAACAGTACAGACCTTACCCACCTTACAAACCTCCTCAGAGATTTGATGCACAGAGAGGATGGAGTATGGGGCCTCCTCCTAGGGGTCCCATAGGACATAGGGTATGCCAAGAGCTCAGTCAACAGGAGCTCATCAGCAAAGACCTTAGCAGTCCATAGCTAGATCATCAGGATCCAACAACTCAGACATCTAGAGTACCGGCTGGAGCTGCATCCCACTGGAGGGGACTAGGAAGCTGTTATGGTTGTGGTGTTACTGGAAATCATTAGAGAGATTGCCCACAAAACCCTAACAACAAGGGTAAGACATGCAGATCTCAGAGCCTACTGTTGGAGATATGGCATGGAGCCATCGGATCTACATAGGTTGAGAACCGCCAGGCTGAGCACCAGAGTACCGTGATTGAGATGACAGGTAGTATTGGTGGTATTTCCACCTCTATATTATTTGATTCTAGCTCTTCTAATTCTTTTATTGCACCATCCTTAGTAGAGCATTACAGGCTGGTGGCAGTTAGGTAGGGTCGTAGTTGGGATGTTGAGATGGCTTCTGGAGCCAAAATTTCTGTAGACTCCTTAGTTAAGGAGTGTGTAGTGGATTTGGGACCCTTCACCACTACCTCAGATCTTCGAATCCTTCCATTAGGATCTTATGGTGTTATTTTGGGCATGGACTGGTTGTCTGCTCACAGAGCTAGAGTGGACTGTTACCATAAGACTATTTCTTGCATAGATGATCTTGGAGTGGAGTCAGTGATAGCAGGAGTTAGGAGACCCGTTTCCATCCACACCATCTCCGCTATGCATCTTAAGTGGTGTGCGCGATGGGGTTGTCAGTTGTATGTTGTTACGGTTAGTGACAGATCGGAGGATGAGTCTAGTGGACCATCCCTTGATGACCATCCCATTTTGAGAGAGTTTTCTGATGTGTTTCCAGGGGAGCTACCAGGGTTACCTCCCCCACGTGAGATAGATTTCCACATAGATCTTGGTTCCGGTGCAGAGCCTATCTCACGAGCACCTTATCGGATGACTACTCCTGAGCTATGTGAGCTCAAGTTACAGCTTGAGGGTCTTCTGGAGAAGGGCCTAATCCATCCTAGTGTATCCCCTTGGGGTGCACCGGTGATCTTTGTGAAGAAGAAGGATGGATCTCTATGGTTGTGTATTGATTACCATCAGCTGAATAAAGTAACGATCAAGAATCGTTACCCCCTTCATGCGTATTGATGATTTATTTGATCAGATGAAGGGAGCCATAGTTTTCTCTAAGATAGATCTTAAGTCAGGCTATCATCAGCTAAGGATTACGAAGGTGGATATTCATAAGACCTGCTTTTCGTACGAGATATGGGCACTATGAGTTCACAGTGGTGCCTTTTGGTTTGACGAATGCCCCCATGGTATTTATGAGTTTGATGAATGGGGTATTCAGGACCTTTCTAGATTGCTTCATGCTCATCTTCCTTGATGAAATTTTGATTTACTCACATATGCGTGAGGAGCATGAGGAGCACCTTCGCTAGGTTCTTTAGTGTCTTCATGAGAAACATCTTTACGGGAACTTGGAGAAGTGTGCATTCTTTCAGACAGAGGTGTAATATTTGGGCCACATCATTTCTGGGGAAGGTATCACAGTCGATCCTTCCAAGATTTGAGCCATCATGGATTGGCCAACACCCACTAGTGTGACCAAGGTGCATGCAGCTTCATGGGTTAGTAGGATATTACAGGAGATTTGTTCAAGACTTTTCTGGATTACGCACCCCATCACTTCCCTTCAGCGGAAAGGGAAGAAGTTTGTATGGTCAAATAGATGTGAGCAGGCCTTCAGTACACTGAAGGAATTCCTCATGAAAGCACCTATTCTTGCAGTGCCAGATCCTCAGGGTGAGTTCTACATTTGCACAGATGCTTCTTTGGCAGGACTTGGTGGTGTGTTGATGTAGGAGGGCAGAGTAGTTACTTTTGAGTCTCACAAACTCAAGGATTATGAGCTCAATTATCCAACTCATGATCTTGAGCTTGTAGTAGTTGTGCACACCTTAGTGCAGGTGGAGACATTTTCTTCTTGGCTAGGAGATTTACACTCAGGACTGATCACTTGAGCCTTCGACACCTCTTCACGCAGCCCAATCTCAATGCTCGTCAGTGGCATTGGATGGAGTTGCTTTGTGAGTATGACATGGAGATAGAACATGTGAAGGGGAAGGAGAATGTGGTTTCTGATGCCTTGAGTAGACAGAGACATGTGGCTATGGCCACTTCAGTGGGCATAGATTTGCAGAGTAGGATTTTGCAGCAGCTTCCTCAGGACAGTTTCTACCTTACAGCCAGAGCAGAGATTGAGTCTCAGAGACCCCTTGAGGGGAGATTTGATGGATTTTCATTAGAGACAGATGGCCTTCTTAGACACAGAGGTCAGATATATGTTCCTAGAGATGGAGGCTTGAGACAGGACATTTTGACTGAGGCTCATCGTGCACCTTATTCAGCCCATCCCAGGGTGAAGAAGATGCACGCCACCTTGAGACAGTTGTATTTTTGGAGAGGACTTCAGAGAGACGTGGCTTTATTTGTGTCACACTGCTTAGAGTGCTAGAGGGTGAAGGCCGAGCATCAACATCCAGCTGGCCTTCTCTTTCCTCACGCCATACCGGAGTGGAAGTGGGACACCATTTCCATGGACTTCATCGTTGGGTTACCTACGTCGAGATACCACCACGATGCCATCATGGTCATGGTGGATAAATTGATGAAAGTAGCTCATTTTTCTCTGGTGAAGACCACCTATACAGCCAGTGTAGTGGCATGGGTGTATCTGGATGAGATTGTCAGATTACATGGGATTCTGCATGGAAGATCATTTGTGACTGCGATCCTTTGTACACTTCCCATTTCTAGACCACCATGCAGCATGCTCTTGGGATGAGGATCAATTTCAGCACAACATATCACCCTGAGATAGATGGATAGACTGAGCGGGTGAATCAGATCCTAGAGGACATGCTTAGGATGTACGTTATGGACCACCAGTCGAGATGGGAGGAGTACCTTATACTTGGTGGAGTTTTCCTACAATAATAGTTTTTAGAGTTCGATAGGTATGGTGCCTTTTCAGGCATTATATGATAGAGAGTGCAGGACACCTCTTAGTTGGGACAGGTTAGAGGATAGGGTTTCTCTTGGGCAACATTATTACAGGATATGGAGCAGCAAGTTACCTTGATCAGATAGAGATTGCAGGAGGCACAGGACAGGAAGAAGAAGTATGCAGACCAACATAGGACAGATCATAGTTTTGAGGTGGGCACGAAGGTGTTTCTTCATGTCAGACCGCATAAGAGCCCTATCCATTACAGAAAAGGTTCTAAGCTTGCTCCTAGGTTTGTGGGTCCCTTTGAGATCTTGGAGCGCATCGGTCCCTTGGCCTATCGTCTAGCATTTCCACCTAGCTTGTCTCGTGTCCATGATGTGTTTCACATGTTTATGTGCTTAGGAGATATATTTCTGATCCTTCTCACGTGCTAGATTGGACCGCATTGCAGGTGCAGGATCAGGGGAAGGTGATGGTGGAGCCTGTACGCATTATAGAGTGCATAGGACCTTGGGCCTTTGCGGCAGAGAGATTGACCAGGTTCGGGTCCAGTGGGACAGATATGATGAGACAGCTACTTGGGAGGATGCTACTTTGCTATGAGTGTAGTTTCCACACCTGTTCCAGTGACTTCCAGGAGGAAGTTCGAGTCTAAGGGGAGGGGGATGTAGTGCCCACTTCCCTTTGACACCTTTTGATTATTGTTTCCATTACTGTTGACTATATCTTATGGATATATTATATTTTTTGATTTAGCATGTTAGTAGATGTTCGAGATCTTAATTATTATTGATTTGATTCGTTTATGATGCATATGGACCATTAGAGACATTTTTGTTGATATGTTGATGTTGATATACTATTGACATAGTATATTTATATGTATTTCTGACATGTGATATAATTAGTCTTATTGATTAGACCTTTGATAATTGGATTAATGTTGTGATCATTTTGACACGGATGAAATATGGAATGAAATGCTAGAAATTGTAATATATCGTATTTGTCATAGATGATATTAAATTCGTATATTGTTGATGATTTTATAATTATATCATATCATTTGACATGAATATTTTAATATGGCCATGAGGGCTGAAGGAGGTATTCTTATTTTGCAGGCATATTATATTCACAACAACATCGGGGGATTGGAGACCAACCACATCAGAATTTGAGAAGAATTCAACTAGGGTCACCATGACAACATGTAATTGTGTGTGTGTTAGAATTATTTGGTTAGGGGAAAATTGTGACCTAGGGGTCATGTGTTGTTTTGTTTTAATTTCCCTTTTTAATAATGTTGTATGTGTTTTCTTTTAATAATGAAATTTACTTGCTTTATTATTTAGATTTTTGGATATGTGTTTACCCCTTTATTATTCATGGGTTGTAGTGTCTTAATTAAGCTAATTTAAATTTGTCCTAAACTAATCAAAGATGTGACCAAAAAGGAGTTCATTTATTAGACTTGATTTACTCTTGGATTTTGTGTTGAGTGATGTGTGTTTGAGTTTTGAGTGTAGCACACTCTACCCTTCATGGGAAACTCGAATTTGGCCTTAGAGGCCAAATTTGGAAGCTTGTGGGACAAGTCAAACTTGTCCCACACCTCTTAAATGCCCATGCCAACCCTACCTATGGGTTGGGGGGGGGGTCAAATTTAGGCTCTTTTAGGTGTTTTGGGGGGATAAAAAGGTGAAATGTTAATTGCACTTTCTTTCAAATATTTAATTTTTTCCTTTGGGGGAGTGGGCTTAGATGGAGTGTGTAAGGTTCTTGTCATTCCTCCAACCACTTATTAATTGTGCATTGGAATATGAGGTTGACCAAGTGATGTGGAGTGGAGAGGAAATGAGGTGGCATCCTACTTGGAGCCACATCATCCCTCCCCCTCCTTTCTCTATTTATTGAATCATTTTTGCTTGTTTGGGGGTTAGATGATCATTTTAGTCTCTTGAATTTTTGGAGAGTGAGAGGATTTTGAGAGATTTTTTGGATTGTTGGAGCTTTGTGGATGCTTGCTTGATCTTTGGAAAAGTTTGGAACTTCATACTTGGAACAAGCTCTACCATGGAGAGGTAGGAGCTTCACCTTAGTTTAAATTATGTTCTTTTTTTATTTATGTGTTTATATGTTGTGTTGAGTGTTGTTGTCTCTTTGGAATGCTTGTTGGGTGTGGGTAGATTTCCTAAGTTGGGAGTGGGAGGATACTATGGGGAGTTTTCTTGTAGGGAGGCATAAGAGATCACTTTCTTATGGAGGGAGTTTGGGTTGGGTGCCCCACCTAGTATGAGGAATGCTTGCATTTCTTCTTGTTCTTATGAGGAAGACATATTGAGGGAGGCATAAGAGTGTATGGAGGTATAAGGGGTACTTGAGGGAGGCATAAGAGTTTGTAGGGGAATTGTGTTTTGCATTGGAGGAATTTTAGGTGGGCACCCATTCCCATTGGGAGGCATAAGTGGCCTCCCCATAGGTCTTACTCTTTTGGCTTTCTTGACAAGCCTTGTGATCTTGTTGCTTTGTTGTTTTTCTTCTTGTTGAGTTGTTGTTGTGGTTGTATGTAAATGGAATGAATGTGAAATTATATGTTAAGTATTGTGGAAGCTAGTAGTTGCCATGAGTTGAAATATTCTCCCATTGTAATGTGGTTGGGGCTCGGGGGCCAATGGAGAGGATGACTTCTCCTCTCCATTGGATGTCTTGGTTGGGTGGAGAGCATTGCCTTTCCCCTGCTCTTGTTGTGATCAGATTGAAAGAATGAGAAATCTGCATGTTGTTGTTTTGGAGCTGAGAAAATGACAGTTTGACAGTCCCTTATGAAATGAAATCTTATTTTAGCCCTTTCCCACTTTGAAGTGGATGATCTGTATATTATTTGTAATGGAAAATATACCTTGCATTGACAATGAAACCGTTGTAAATTGAAATATGAAAGAGATATACTCTGTTTCTATTTTTTTGAAAGAAAGACATGTATTCTGTATGTTGTATTTTGAAAGTATATGGAAAAGGAGTTATAAAAGATTTAGTAAATTAATGGAAGTTGCCTTACCTTCTTCAACATGGCTTTGTTATATTTAAACTCTGTATTTGATATCCCTGTTTGGAAAAATTGGAAGAAAGAAATACGTATGAAGAAAAGGTATTAATCTGTTTTGTGAAATGAATGATTTGAAAATTAGAATCTACATTTTGGATTTTTGCCTACAACTTGATGTGAAAAAAATTAACATTCTAGATTAGAGTTGGAAATGAATTCATAGTTTTAAGATTGGTAAATGGAAATAGATTCTGTTTGTGTGCAAGTATAGATCTTATTTTATTTCACTGTAAACTCTGCAGTTTTTTAAAAAATTCAAAATATATATAGAATGACCTCTGCAATAATGAACAATAAAATTAAACATGAAATTGAACTTAGTATGACCAAATGACCCTAAAAAAACTAAAACACTCAAGAAATCTTTAAGAAACCTTTCAAATTGAACAAAGGAAAATTTGTAGTCTTTTTTCTGTCAAAATGTTGGAAATTTCAAATTGATCCTCAATCAAACAAACTAAACCCTTAAAATCTATCCTAAATCCATCTAAGAACAATCCTCTAGGTCTAATTGACAAGTTGATAGAGGAAGAAGATCAATTGATTAAAATTTCAGAAGTTAAAATTTAACGACTTGCCTTTTAAAAGCCTGAGTTTTTCCCATGGTTTTGATACCCATGGTTTTGTAAAACTGCTTAAGCAATTGTCTATTTATATGGTCTTATGCATATGATAGATGTACAAGCAAATGTATTGCAGATGTGTTTTGAATTCGGGTGTGAATTCTGTAGAGTTTGTTGAGCATAGCTCCAAACGGATCTGGGTATTGTATTGAGAGAGCAGTGGCTTGTAATAAAATTTGAGCAAATGATTCTTGGTGGACGTAGCCCAAATTGGGTGAACCACGTTAAATACTGTCTCTTTGTGTTGTGTTATTTTATTCTACAATTTTATTTGAGATCTATAATAATTTCTGCATATTAGTTTCTACTGTTACGATTTTGTGAGGGATTATTCCGCATATTTTATCCATTATTTCCTAACAATTGGTATCAGAGCTTGGTTTGGTTTGCTGAAGTGTTAAATCGCAGGGAAATTTTTTAGCTTGAGTTGGAGCTGAGGCAGATGAAGGAAGATCTAGGGTTGATAAATTCAACGGGCAGAATTTCAGTCTTTCGAAGATGTAGATGGAAGATTAGCTTTATCAGAAGGATCTTTATACTCTGTTTTCTGAGAAGATGAAAAAACCCTCGAGTATGACAGATTTAGAATGGGATTTGTTGGATCGGAAGGCACTTGGGACGATCCAGCTGAGTCTTACATCTTCGGTATTATTTAATGTTTCAAAGGAAAAGACTACAAAAGATCTAATGGATGCATTAGGGAAGTTGTATGAAAAACCCTTTGCCTCTAATAAGATATTTTTAATGAAAAAGTTGTTTAATATGAAGATGTCTGAGAATAGTTCAGTAGCAGATCATTTAAATGATTTCAATACAGTTGTGAATATGCTAGCTTCGGTTACAATAGAATTTGATGAAGAAGTTAGGGCTTTATTAATTCTATGCTCTTTACTTGAGAGTTGGAATAGCCTGGTAATGGCGGTAAGTAACTCGGTTCCAGCTAACTGGAAGTTGAAGTTTGAGGATGTTGTAGGGGTGATTCTAAGCGAGGAAATGCGAAGAAAAATCTCTGGGGAATCTTCTACTTCAGGGAATGCTGTAACAATGGAAACTAGAGGGAGACAGAAGAATAGAGGAAACCGTAGAAAATCAAAAGATCGGGCAAGGTCAAAATCCAAGAACAAGATTGTATGCTGGAATTGTGGAAATCCTGGGCATGCAAAGAAGGACTGTTGGGAGCTTCGGGATAAGAAGAAACAACAAGAAGAAAACAAGGAGGAAAATGTGGCAACGGGTAATGTATGTCAGGATGATTTGATTATTTCTTTGCACAATATTACTAAATCTTGGGTTTTAGATTCAAGGGCTTCTTTCCATGCTTCTCCACATAGGCATTATGTTGTTGATTATGTTCATGGAGATTTTGGGCATGTTTTTATTGGTGATGATGAGCCTTGCAGTATAGTTGGAAAAGGTTATGTTCAAGTTAAGATGCAGAATGGGAATACATGGCTATTGAAGGATGTTAGACATGTGCCTACATTAAGGAGAAACTTGATATAGGCAGGGCAATTGGGAAGTGATGGTTGTATAGTGATATTTATAGCTAACTCTTGGAAGGTTACCAAGGGTGTTCTTGTGGTGGCAAGAGGTAAGAAGGTTGGAACCTTGTATTTAACCACTGATAGTACTAATGATTGTAATCTTGTGGCTTCAGATGCAGATACAACATTATGGCACTATAGGCTCGGTCATATGAGCCATAAGGGCATGAACATCATAAAGATGAATTTTCCTGGATATATAGAAACAAGTTTGGATTTATGTGAGAACTGCATATATGGGAAACATAAGCGAGTAAGGTTTCTCAAGGTTGGACCTATGAATAAAGAGGATAAGTTAGAGTTGGTACATTCTGATGTGTGGGGACTGGCTCAGGTATCATCTCTTGGGGTTTCAAGTTATTAGGTTACTTTTATTGATGATGCAACAAGGAAAGTTTGGGTTTATTGTATTAGAAACAAATATGATGTATTTGATACTTTTGTTAAATGGAAAGCCTTGGTAGAGAATGAAATAGGTATTAAGCTAAAATGTCTCAGGGCAGATAATGGAGGGGAGTATTGCAGAAATGAATTTGATGATTAGTGTTCTAAGAATGGAATCCACAGAAAAAATATGCTTCCAGGAACTCCGCAAAAAAATGAGGTATCAGAAAGGATGAACAGAACAATAATGGAACGTGCTAGGAGCATGAGGTTACATGTAGGACTTCCTCTTTCTTTTTGGGTAGAAGAGGTGAGCACAACTGTGTACTTAATAAAAAGAGGACCCTCAAGTGCCTTGGATGGAGGCATACCTGAGGAGGCTTGGTCCTGTAAGAAAGTTGATTATTCATTTCTTAGAGTCTTTGGGTGTGAGGTGTTTGTTCATATAGACAAGGATGATAGGACCAAGCTAGAGGCTAAATCAGAAAAATGTACTTTCATTGGTTATTGTTAGTGCAAAATCAAAGCACCCCTGGATGAAGATCAGGTTTCTAGGTTGATCACTTTGGCATCCAGTGTGATTGCATAACATTGAATCCTTTCTCCAAGTGTGGGACTTGAAAAATTGAGAAAGGATTCTCTAGAGAAGGCTGGTTCCTATTCCTCTGTTCAGATGCACACGAAATATGCAGAGGGTTTTCTCAAAACCTAATCTAATATACCAAGGAGACAAGGTAAGAAGATGCATAAAATAAATCTAATCTAATAGAGGTGATGCACCGAGGAATGAAGAACACCTATTTTTCCAGTAAACACAGACCATTTGAATGTGATATAAGATCATGCACAAATAACAAAACCTGCAGTGAAAGACTAGGAGGATGCAAAAATGAACACAGAGAGGGTTGAGAATCATCCACAGACATGTATTACTTGCTCCAAAGATTGATACAATACACTACAGAATGCCATGAGGCAGAATAGTATTACAGTTCAAATGAGAGGTTCGAACTCCACAAATTCGCCTGAGGAGAAGAAGGGAGAGGCAAAACAAAAAAATGTTCGACCCTTGAAAAGAAGCTCCTCTTTACAATATATAGAAAGAATGAGAGAGGGAAGAGAGAGGGGAAAGCCAAATCTACCCCAACCACCTCCAGGTTGCATTCAATTCATCTCATTATGGCAGAAGCGGTGGATCCTGGCAAAATGGCGGGCTATCTAGCAGAAGCGGCGAACTATCTGCTGCATTGAAGTTGTTTGTTGAAGCATTACTTCTGCTTGTTATTTCGTGCTAGAGGTGTTTCTTGATTTTCTCTCTCGAAACTGAACCAAAATGCAAGACTGACCCCGGAATCATGTATAGAATTTCACCAGCTTTCCATTGATATAAAGAACGTGCAAATCCGAGCTCTGGATAGAAAGTTATGGCGATCTGAAGATTTAGGGTAGAAACAGGCCAAAACGGGTCGGCGGGAAAATATTTTAACTTTTTTCGTGCTCTGCCACTTGGATGACACGTGGCATGCTCTGATTTGCTGAGAAATTCTCTCTCCTCCACCTTTTGCCAGGCTTTTTGAAATTTCCCTGTGGGCCCCTTAAACATGGACACGTGTCCTCTTCTGATTGGCTCGGGCCTTTCGGCTCCTTCGCGCCCTTCGCATCTTTATGTCCCGAATGTCCCAAACTGCTTGGGCCAAAAAACTTCCGATCCGCCCGAAATGGGTTTCCTTGTCCCGCATCTGGCCGATGACACGTGGCTTTGTTTGATTGGCTTTCAGCTCCTTCGGCGATCCGCGTCTGCCGCGTACTTTTGTCCCACATGTCCCGAACTGCCTGGGACAAATTCCTCCGGTTCGCCCGGTTCGGCCAGTTCACGTATCTTTGTCCCAGATGTCCCAATTACTTCCAGACTGTTTGTTCTTGTTTCGACCGATCCGACCGGTTCGCGTTCGTCGCGTACTCTTGTCCTGAACTGTCCCGCTCAGCAGTTGGTCATTTTTCTTCCTCTTTCGGCCGGATCGGCTTGTCGCGCCCGCCTCGTCCTTCTGGTTTGACTGTTCCGGTGCTACAATTCCCCGTTCCGGCCGAACCAGGTCCTTCGCGTACCTTCGTCCCATATGTCCCTTTGCTTCACGGGCCGCCTGGAGGCTTTTCGGCCGATCCGCGCCTAGATGTCCCAAATGTCCCGACTACCCCTAGGACTAGGACCTAGTCATTTTTTGTGATTTTTCCTGGATCAATCTACATGCTTGGAACTACAAAAATCTGATGCATGTTATCGAAATTTACCCTGGGGGTGAAATTTGGATAACAATTTGGCGACTCAGCGGGGTCACTTGCCTGCTAGGTAGAAGATCAGTGGCCTTTTAGCAATTTATTGGGCATGGAGTCATAAGCAATAACCTGAAATGATCCTGATATCTAATCCTGAGCCTGATACTGCAACTTCTTCTCCAAAAACACTCTGAACTGTAGAAAACAACCTGAGAGCAGCAAAACCTGTGCCGAAGCACTTATGAAAACTGAAACCTAACTACCACAGGACAATGTGCATAAGCACTTGGAGGAATGAAAATCTAATTAATATTTACAAGGTAGTGAACTTCCCTCTAGAGGAAACACTTGAGATAGATTCCATTAACTGGAATCTGCAGTTCTTCACCATCCAATGAGGCCAATTGGAAAGCATTGCTACTCTTGCGCTTCGTGACCATGTATGGGCCACTCCAAATGGCATCAAATTTGAAATGCCTTCCTGGTTTTGCCCGATCTGCATCCCATTTCAACACTAGATCTCCAACTTGAAAAGATCTATCCTTGGCCTTTCTGTCAAAGGTCTTCTTGATCAAAGATTGATCCTTTTCCATTGCTTGGGATGCCTGATTTTTGATCTCTTGCAGCTCCATCAGCTTTGCATATCTCACCTCCATAGGCTCAAATTCAAGCAACTCCAGCTGCTTCATGAGTTCCAATGTTGGCAACTCAAGTGACATGGGCAGGATTGCCTCTCTTCCATAGACAAGCTTAAATGGAGAATTACCTGTGGATCTTTTGGGAGTGATCCTATCAGCCCATAAGGCTGATTTTAGTTTGGTATGCCAAGCCCTCTGATTCTCATCAAGAGTCCTCCTAATGATCCTTAGCAAGTTCTTGTTTGTAGACTCGGCCTGGCCATTACCTTGAGGGTAATAGTTTGGTGAAGTGCTTAGGTAGATTCCATTCTTGACAGCCCACTCAGTCACCTTAGATCCAATGAATGCCAATGCATTATCAGAGATTATTGTAGCAGGTACACCAAATTTGGTAGTTATCCCCTCGTAAAAGTCCAAGATGCTAGACTCATTCGCCTCTTTGAGTGCTACTGCTTCTGTCCATCTGGTGAAGTAGTCCGTGGCTGTCAAAATCCATTTGTACCCTTGGCTTGAATTGGCATTGATGGCTCCAATGAAGTCTAAACCCCATTGCATGAATGGCTGGTAAATTGAGATTGGATGTAATGGAAGGGCAGCGAGTCTCTCTTTTCTTGTGAAGAATGCACAATTCTTACATCTCTTGATCCATGCATAGCAATCACTAAAGATTTTAGGCCAATAATAACCAGCCTTCATGATTTTTAGAGCTGTCACTCTTGGTGCAAAATGGCCACCAGCTGGTCCATCATGAAACTCTTCTAATACCCTTTGGATCTGACCTATGCGAATGCATCTTAGCAACACTCCATTCACATCCTTCTTGAACAAAAATCCATCAATGATGGTATATGGAACAGCCTACAACCTGAAGTATCTCCTCTTCACTTTGCTCATTTCCGGAGGGCATAGGGCTGTTTGTAGGAAATGTATCATATTCTGAGTCCAACAGGGAGTGGACACATCATCATTTTCCTGTTCTTGATCATCCTGTAATAGCAGGACAACGTCTTCTTCATCTTTTGAGTTGTTTGGTTGTTTGGAAGCGAGCTGCTCACACAAACCTTTGCCTCTTACCAGCTTAGTGATCTTGATCTCAATGTCATACTCCATGACATGGGTGATCCATCCTACCCTTTTTTCATTCAAATCCTTGTTGAGGAGGAAGTCTTTAACCCCAGCATGTGAGACCAGCAGCTGGACCTTGTTGTTTGAGACTAAATGCTTGAATTTCTTCAAGCTTCTGATTACTGCAAGCACATGTTTTTCAATAAAAGAGTACCTCACTTCGCAGTCATCTAGACTCTGGCTAAAGAAGGCAATCAGCTGTTCATCATTATCTTTGTTCTGCTATACCAGAATGGCGGAAATAGTGTCATCACCTCCAAATGCATAGAGGATGAAATCCTTAGAAAAGTATGGGTTGATGAGAGTGGGTGCTTGGGAGATGGCTTCTTTGATTGCTTCAAAACTCTCCTTGCCTTCTGCCATCCACTTGAAAGCCATGCTTTTCCTTAACATTTTGGTGATGGGATTGACAAGGGCTGCAAACTCTGGGACAAACCTTTGAACAAAGTTTATCCTTCCCAGGAAACTCTGAAAGGCTTTCTTGAGGCTTGGCAATGGTAGTGCTCTTATGGCTTCAACCCTCTCTGGATCAATTGCTAATCCTTCCTTGGAGAAAATATGGCCAAGGAGCTTCCCTTCATGTGCAAGAAAGATGCACTTCTTAGGATTCAAAGACACTCCAAACCTTCTACACCTCTGAAACACTTGCCTGAGGTGAAAGAGATGGTCTGTTGCATTCTTTGAAAAGACAGTGATATCATCTAGGTATACCAGTACTATCATGTTGATCAAGCCTTTGAATGCCATATCCATAGCTCGCTGGAATGTTGCTTCAGTGTTCGACAGTCCAAATGGCATATTCTTGTAAGCATATGTGCCCGATTTGGTTGTGAAGGCTGTCTTGAACTGGTCTTCCTCCTTCACCATAATCTGATTGAAGCCTGAGTAACCATCAAGTAGTGAAAACCTTTCTGAACCAGCTATGACCTATAATATTTGCTCCATGGAAGGGAGTGGATAATGATCCTTGAGAGAGGCTCTATTCAAATCTCTGAAGTCAACACACAGCTTGATCTATCCACTCTTCTTTCTGACTGGAACTAAGTTGGCAACCCAACTAGAATGCTTGATTGGGAATATGATTCTTGACTCAATCAGCTTGTCCAATTCTTTCCTCATGAGAGGCTCCATGTGTGGATTGACTGGTCTCTATTTCTGCCTGACAGGCTTAGTATTTGGATCCAATTCGATGGTACATTGAGCTAAGTTGGGATTGAAACCTTTCATGTCTTCATAGCTCCAAGCAAACATGTCAGGTAATTCTTGACATAGTTGTATGAACTCACACACTTCTTGCTCAGTTGTCATCTTTCCAATTTGCAATGGCTTGTTCTCTTCTACCAAGATGGATACCGAATCTTCTCTCTTGACCTGAATGTTTGCTTTCTCCTTTCTAAACTGATCATTGGGGTTAAAAATGGACTCCAAAGTAATAAGTCCCTTGGGCAGCTTCTCAGTTCTCAGTTGTATCACTTGGTCACCATATTGCTGTTCCAACTTTTCTTGATTCTTAGCTGAGAACTCAGCTTCTTCTTGCAAGAAATGGATGATTTTCTGGTCATTCTCAAATACTTGCCAACTGACATCGTTATCTGGCACTGAAGGCCTCACAATCACGTGGATGTTTGGCTGTGCCTTGTCTTGTTGAATGTTTTCCACAATGTCAAAGGCTGCCCCTACTGCTGCAAGCCTGTTAGTAGCTTGATTCTCTTTCCTAGGAATGGATTTGATGCCAAAACCCTCAAAATCTTCCATGAGGTCCCACACCCTGTTCTTGTAGCACCTGAGTAGATCATTCTTGGCAGCATGATGTCCCTTGACCTGATTTATAATCAATTCACTGTCCCCAAAGACTTGCAAGTTCTTTATTTTTTTCTTGATTGCCCAATGCATCCCTTGCACCAAGGCTTCATATTCAGCAGTGTTATTGGAGCATGCAAATTGAAATCTAAAAGCTGAATAGTACTTTACTCCTTGAGGTGAAACAAGCATGGCTCCACCTCCTGCACCTTATCTACTCCTTGATCCATCAAAAAACAGCTGCCATATCTCATTGTCATCCTTGTGGTTTGGCTTGGTGATGCTAGGAATAGGTTGACTTTCTTCATGTATACAATAGACTCATAGCTTAGATTCTTCTATTCCATGATAAGGATCAAAATCATGCACCTTGCTTGCCCATTCATCAAGAGTCAAATCTGGGATACTTCCAACCTTAGTGTCAGCTTCATCAGTGCTAGGGTGATCTTCTTGATCAAATGCCGAGCAATTGACATTAATCTGACTTGGAGTGTAGGGCTCAATATGGAAGTTTGCAATAGGTTCAGATCTGATTGTGGCCTTAGTTCCATATCTCGTTCTGAATAGTATGTGTGACCAATCAGTGGACAAATATCCCCCAATATTGGTAGTGAAGTCCCTTGACAAACATAGGGCAAAGAGTGGTGGAAGGTCTATGACTGACACATCTTGTAAAACAACAACATTTGGACATGCATGCAAGGTAAGACTCAAATTTCTAATCACTCCAACTGTTGTTATTGCTGTCCCATTCAGCTGCACTACTCCCTTAGATGTTATTTCATACTGGAGCCCTAGCTGATCAGCTATCTGTTTAGGCATTACTGAGCTACTTGCCCCGGAGTCTATCATGCAATTGTGCACTAGCTGATTTCCAATGATTAACGAAACATAGAAAGGAGGGGGTTTCAACATCTTACCTTGTTGTCCTCCATGATTTCCCTCAGGATGGGCAGCATTTGTAAGCACTTTGTCTTGTATCTGTTGATTCGATGTTAGCCAGTCCTTCATGGCAGCTTGCAGCAGGTCTCTTTGGCCTGGGATAGCTAGGGATTCCCACATAGATATATTGATGTTTTTTTTCTTCATCTGATCAATGATACTGAATGGTGATGAAGGATCTCTCTGCTGTCCCTTGGTTTGCACATTTACTCCTTGTATGTGGGCAGCAACAGTTGGCATTTGAGTAGGCCTAGGGGCTGTTCTTGGCTGTCCTTGTGCATTTGAAACGGGACTTTGCTTGCCAATCATTTGTGGAGCCGTGGAAGGTTGTGGATTGGCTGGGGCTAATGGCTGTTCTTCACCCAAATTTCTCCTTTTTGACCTTGTGTTTGCTGCAACACCTTGAGAAACTACCTGGTTCATGCCACAAAAATCCTCTGCTTGCCAATTTACCAATGTGGTGTCATTTGGGGCTGATTGTTGTTTGAATGTTTCTTGTTGTTGGCTGTTTTCTTGACTGTTCTCACCCTCCACACCAGTAGTTGTTACCATTAAAGCTTCAGTAAAAGCACCATTGAAGCACATGGATTGATTATGAGGCTCATTACATGGAAAACACCAATCATACTCCTGGGCAATGTTGTTTTGTGATGGTACTAATGCCCTAAAGGTAGATATGGCATTTGGATTATAGGGCTGGAATGGTCTATTGACAGGAGGCCTTGTTTGATTCATATTTGCAGCTGGATTAGGTGGACTTTGAGGCTGATATGGCTGCCTATTAGGTTGAGCTTGAGGCTAATACGAAGGTCTAAAACCTTGAGCTTGCTGTCTTTTGAGAGTGACCAACTCATTGCCTAGATTTTACAATTGCTTCATGACCTCTTGAAATTCTTTGGAAGCACTAGGGGATGAGGTAGAAGTCTCGTTTGAACTTTGATTTCTAGGGGTGGGAATAGGAGCCAGAGTGGGTGCTTGACTAGTGCTTGAATTTTCTAAGTTCGGATACAAGGGCATGGGAGGCCTAGGAGCTAGCTTACCAGCTTGAATAAGATAGTTTTCAGCTCTAATCGCAATGCTATAAGCAGCAGGTAAGGTTGTGCCTCCCATAGATTGAATTAACATAGAAATATCAGAATTCAAAGCTTTAAGGTAATATAGAAAAGCACCTTCTGCTATTGGCCTGACTGCCACTGGAATCCTATCCCAAGACCTTTGAAATCTAAAGTTGAAGTCAGTCAGCTGCTCATTGGGGCTCTCTTGATAGTTGTCAGTTGTTCTAGAAGAGACAAGTTGTCTCCCTTCTCTCCAAACTGCTCATGGAGAACTATGCATAACTGATTCCAATTTGTGATAGAACCAGCTTCAAGGCTCCTGAACCATTGCAATGCCTTCCCTTTGAACGATGATGCCAGCAGTTTGACAGCCACATCCATTTCGTTTATCTCATGGATTGCACAGACGTTAGCAACATTGTCTTTGACATGATCACCAGGAGTGGTATGATTTTCTCCAGTGAAAAATGGAATGTTCTTCAATGCTGCAATTGGAACTGGATTCTGTGCATTGAGGGCAAGTGGGATGCTGCCAGTGAAATTGACAAAGGGATTTAGTGGTTGCACCATCCTGATTGGCCTGAGAACCCTTGTTGATACGAGAAAAGGTCTACCAGGTGGAGGCGTAGACAAATTTCTATTAGGTGGAGAAGCAGATCTTTGAGCTCTTCTTCCCCTTGTTTCTCTTCCCGGAGATAGATGCAGATAAACAAACAATCCTTTCTCCCTAGTTCTTGATCTGGTCTGTATTCTTCTCATAAATTTTCCAGGCTTGACTGCAGAAACCAGCGGATTATGCCTCTTTGGGAGTCGCCAGATGTGCGATTTTAAAGCTTCTTCAAAGCTGGAACTCACAACAAGTGCACATCAATCTTGTTGCAATGAAAGTGAAGACCTCTTGGTCCCACCGGGCGTGCCAGAACTATTAACACCGAATCACAGCACCCCTGGATGTTGATCATATTTCTAGTTTGATCATTCTAAGCATCCAGTGTGATTGGATAATATGGGTGCTATCTCCAAGTTGTGGGACTTGCTACTTGAGATAGACCTCCAGAGAAAGCTGGTTCTTACTCCTAAACTACTTGCCACAATCTACTCTAATGCAGGGTAAGCTAACTATTCTAATCTAAATTTCCAAGGGACCACGGAGAGAGAATACATAAAATGAAAGCCTACACTAAAGCGGTGATACACCAGAAAAGGAGGATGTGAGAGTAGTCTCCAAATGTGTGAAATACAGAGGCAAAGTGCACACTAGAAGAGGTGATGACAGTTCTCCATAATCTAGCAGAATGCATTCACAACAATATTCCAAGCATACACAATGATAATGGATCCCTACAAGAACATAATAATAGACACAATATTCTTGTAGAAATATTAAAGGGGCAAGAAGAATGCAAGAAAACACAGCAGGGGAAGATACATCCACAAACTGATATTTTATTGCTTCATGATATGCACAGTTCAATCTATTACAAAATAAGGGCCTGGATCACCATGCAAGGAGTCCACTACAAGGGCCTGCAACACACTGGATTCACAAAGAAATTTTGGTAGAGCTTTGCTACCCAAAAACTCTCTTCTTACAATGAGCGCAACACTCCAATTTATAGAAAAATTGAGAAGGGGAAGAGAAGGGAAAATGGAAATCCCAAAATCTGTCCTTCGACCACCTGTAAGAGGCATTAAATTGAGTGAAATGATTGTATATTACTTGCAAAATGCTCCTCATACTGACCCATGTGCTGCAGCAGAGAAATAATGATGACCATGCCTCTTAATTGTACTCCCAGCTACTAAATGAAACACTGTTCTAAACCCGGCCACGTTTTCTTGCAAAACTCAAACAATTTCTTACCAAAACTGGAATTTCTTGATTTTCGTGCATCAGGCTCGGAACCATGACTCCAACGGTACCAATTTTGTGCGATTTCGTTGAGAAATACAAAATTTATGGCCTTCTGAGTGCGGGCAGCTATTTTGGGCCTGGCAGGCGCTTTCTGTCCTAAATTTGTCGGGAATGAGCATTAACTGACTGGAGCCGAAAACGTTTCCTTGATTTAAATATATCTACCCTCATGAAAAATAAGAAATCCAGTTTTTTTGATGTAGAGGGCATCGTGCTCGTTCCAGAAAGTCCAATTTTATCAAAATCAGAGCTTGGAGTCAGAAGTTATGGCCGTTTGAAGTTTCAGGGCACAAAACAGGCGAAACTGCATTTTGAAGATCTTTCCCACGCTCTGCCACCTGGATGACACGTGGCATGATCTGATTGGAGGACAGGGCATGGGGTCTTACTTCACTTTTACCCATTTTTGGCGAACTCGGCCAAATTCTCTAACTTCTCCCCGAGCTCCACACTTCCCTGCTCCATTGGACACTTGTCCAATTCCTATTAGCTCGGGCCAGCGCTTCAAACCTCGCCCCTTGACTTTTGGATCTTTCCCTTGTGACACGTGTCATGTGTTGATTGGATGAGCAAGGTCTTCAGCTTGTCGGGTTCGGGATTCTCCTCTGCATTTGCATCGGACTTGGAGGATGGCTCGACATATGCTTCATGTTTATGTTTTCTCGAAACCCGCTACCGCCAGATTATCCAAATTTTCCTTTGTCGTCGGGTTTTCCGACCCCTCCGACATGTCCTTTGATGTCGGGTTTTCTGAGCCTTCCGGCATACCTCTTTGTTTGTCGGGTTTTTTAGAACTCCCGACATGCTTCTTTAACGTGCAAACCCGACTTGTTTTCCCGCCTTGTAGACCCGATTTGCCTTTGTTGTCGAGTTCTTCAAACTTCCCGACATATCCTTGTATGTCGGGTTTTCCAAATTCTCCGACACATTTCTTCCTTGTGGGCCCTAGCTTGGACACGTGACACTATCCCATTGGTTCGGGCTATGCAGGCCAAACCTTCCGTTTTGACTTTTTTGACCAAAACTTGGCCAAAAATCCAACTTCTCCCCCGAGCTCCGCACTTCCTGTTTCATAGGACACGTGTCCTCTTTTGATTGGCTCAGGCTGACCCCTCAAAATTCACCCTTTGACCTTTTGAATTTTCTCCTTGAGACACGTGGCGTGATTTCATTGGTCCTGGGCCCTGCCGGCTCTTTCGCGCCCTTCGCGTCTTTTTGTCCCGGATGTCCCATTTGCCTTGGGCTGAATTTTCTTGTTTCGGCCGAACCGGCCGGTTCGCGTCCAATTGTCCCAAATGTCCCACTTTGTTTCAGACTGTTTGTGCTCATTTCGGCCGATCCGGCTGATCCGCGCCTTTTTGTCCCAAATGTCCCGACTTGTTTTGGACTGAAGCTCCCCATTTCGTCCGATCCGGCTGGTTCGGGTCTTTTTGTCCCACTTGTCCCACTTTGTTTCGGGCTGCCTTGACTCATTTCAGCCGATCTGCGCTTTTTTGTCCCAAACGTCCCAAACTGTTTGGCCTGGACTGAAGTTCCCCATTTCGGCCGATCCGGCCGGTTCACGTACTTTTGGCTCAACTGTCCCAAGGACCACCTGGACTAGGACTTAGCTATTTTTCGCATTTTTTTCTGGCCCGAGCTTGTTTTTGTAATTTTTTTCACATTTTCTCAGAACTTGCTCTCTTCTGCTTGGACAGGGGAGTTAGAAAAATATGGGGGAACCCTAGAAACATGAATTTTTTTCCCTAACTCAATCTATTTGCCTGGGACTAAAGAATTTGATGCATGTTATCAAAATTACCTTGAGGGTGAATTTTGGATAACAGGGCCCCTTAAACATGGACATGTGTCCTCTTCTGATTGGCTCGGGCCTTTCGGTTCCTTCCTGCCCTTCGCGTCTTTATGTCCCGGATGTCCCAAAATGCTTGGGCCAACAACTTCCGATCCACCTGAAATGGGCTTCCTTGTCCCTCATCTGGCCGATGACACGTGGCTTTGTTTGATTGGCTTTCGGCTCCTTCAGCGATCCGCATCTGCCGCATACTTTTGTCCCACATGTCCCGAACTGCCTGGGACAAATTCCTCCGGTTCACCCGGTTTGGCCGGTTCGTGTATCTTTGTCCCAGATGTCCCAATTACTTCCAGACTATTTGTTCTTGTTTCGGCCAATCTGGCCGGTTCGCGTACTTCGTGTACTCTTGTCCCGAACTGTCCCACTCAGCAGTTGGTCGTTTTTCTTCCTCTTTCGGCCGGATCAGCTTGTCATGCCCGCCGCGTCCTTCTGGTCCGACTGTTCCAGTGCTACAATTCCCCGTTCCGGCCGAACCGGGCCCTTAGCATACCTTCGTCCCATATGTCCCTTTACTTCACGAGCCGCCCAGAGGCTTTTCGGCCGATCCGCGCCTAGATGTCCCAAATGTCCCGACTGCCCCTAGGACTAGGACTTAGTCATTTTTTGTGATTTTTCCTGGATCAATGTACATGCTTGGAACTGCAAAACTCTGATGCATGTTATCAAAATTTACCCTGGGGGGGTGAAATTTGGATAACAGTTATGGTGGTGATGACTTTAGATTTAATGTTGGAGTATTAAGGACAATAAAATCATTCGGTCTAGGGATGTGGTCTTTAATGAGAAAGTCATGTATAAGCAACAGTTGCAGGAAAACAGGGAATAATCCAAGAAAGAATATGCAATGGTAGAGGATATTCCAAATGGGAAAGTGACCCATGAATCAGTTCAAGAACCTACTCAACAGGAACCCCAAACTCCTATAGTGAGGAGGTCTTCTAGGGTAAGAAAAGAACCTGAACGTTTTTCTCCTTCTCTTTATTATTTATTACTCACTGATAGTGGAGAGCCAAAGAGCTTTGATGAAGCAATGCAGGTAGATGCCAGTAAGAAGTGGGAGCAAGCCATGGATGAGGAGCATAAGTCTCTCATGGAGAACCAGACTTGGAATTTGGTGAAGCTACCGGAAGGAAAAAGAGCATTGCAGAACAAGTGGGTGTACAAAGTTAAAGATGAAGAAGGAGGAAAGAAAAGATATAAGGCACGGTTGGTGGTCAAGGGGTTTGCAAAGAAACAAGGTATAGATTTTGATGAGATTTTTTCTCCTGTAGTAAAAATGACTTCTATCAAAACTATTCTTGGAATAGTAGCAGCAAAAGACTTGCACTTAGAACAGTTATATGTAAAGACTGCATTTGTCCATGGTGATTTGGAGGAGGAGCTATATATGAAGTATCCAAAAGGATATGAAGTCAAAGCTAAAAAGGAGATGTTGTGCAAACTGAAGAAGAGCTTGTATGGCCTGAAACAAGCTCCATGTCAATGGTATAAGAAGTTTGATAGCTTCATGATGGAGCAAGGTTATATTAGATGTCATTCTGACCATTGTTTGTATACAAAGAAATTTGAGGATGGAAGTTATATTATCCTATGTTTGTATGTGGATGACATGTTGGTTGCAGGTAAAAACATGCAGGAAATAAAAGTACTCAAGAAAAAGCTAAGTGAATCCTTTGATATGAAGGATTTGGGGGCAACCAGAAAAATCCTTGGTATGAGGATAACTCGGGATAGGAAGGAACAGAAGATGAATTTATCTCAGGAAGAGTACATTAAGAAGGTATTGGATAGGTTTAACATGTAGGATGCTAAACCGGTTGGGACTCCTTTGGCAGGCCATTTTAAGTTATCAAAGGAGCAGTGTCCCAAGACAGAGCAGGAAAGAAACCAGATGTCCAAGGTAACTTACTCATCAGCAGTTGGTATTTTGATGTATGTTATGGTGTGCACTAGGCCTGATATTACCCATGCAGTGGGAGCTGTGAGTAGATTTATGAGTGATCTAGGTAAATAGCATTGGCAAGCAGTAAAGTGGATCCTTTGGTATTTGAGAGGGACTATGGGGATAGTTTTGTGCTTCAGTGGATCAGACAACACTTTATGTGGTTATGTAGATTCAGACATGGCTGGAGATGTAGACAGCAGGAGGAGCACGACAGGTTATATTTACACTGTAGGTGGGACAGCTGTGAGCTGGATTTCACGACTACAGAAGCTGGTTGCTTTGTCAACCATAGAGGGTGAGTATGTTATTGCCACAGAGGCAAGCAAAGAGATGATTTGGTTACAACATTTGCTTGAGGAGTTGGGGCATAAGCAGGAGGAACGTAAGCTACATAGTGATAGTCAGAGTGCTATACACCTAGCTAAGAACTTTTCTTTCCACTCTTGGACAAAGAATATACAATTAAGGTATCATTTCGTCAGGACAACTTTGGAGGAAGAGAAGTTGAATTTGGAGAATATTTATACCAGTCAGAATCTTGCAGACATGATGACCAAGGTGGTCACAAGGGAAAAACTAAAGTTGTGTTCAGCTTTGGTTGATCTTCACATAAACTACTGAAGGGTTGAGAAGCTTGCTCAGAGGAAAAATAGTCTCCAAGTGGGAGATTGTTAGGTTGTGGAGCCTGTTTTGATGTGTGAAAGTGTTGAAGACTGTACACTAAGAGTACTGTACACTTTTGATGTATCCTTGCTAGGGTTCGGGGCCAAACCGGGCCTTGAGTGGAGGTCTGGGGGCGGTAGCCCCGGGTAGTAGGGGTTCGGGGGTGTAGCCCCCGAAAAAAAAAAAATTAGGCGTAAATTTTTTGGCCTCAAAAAATTGCACCCGAAATATCGGGAAATGTGCTTTTCTCATATGGGCGAGTTTTTTGACCCATAGGTTTATGGGACGGGTTTTGCCCATGGTTTTGATACCCACGATTTTGTAAAACTACTTAAGCAATTGTCTATTTATATGGTATTATGCATATGATAGATGTACAAGCAAATGTATTGCAGATGTGTTTTGAATTCGGGTGTGAATTCTGTGGAGTTTGTTGAGCATAGCTCCAAATGGATCTAGGTATTGTATTGAGAGAGTGGTGGCTTGTAATAAAATATGAGCAAGTGATTCTTGGTGGACGTAGCCCAAATTGGGTGAACCACATTAAATACTGTCTCTTTGTGTTGTGTTATTTTATTCTGTAATTTTATTTGAGATCTATAATAATTTCTGCATATTAGTTTCTACTGTTGCGATTTTGTGACAGATTATTCCACATATTTTATCCCTTATTTCCTAACAACCTTTTTCTCAAAATTGACCCTTAAAAAATTTTCCAAACTAAATTCTTAAGATTCCTATGCAAATAAGACGTCATGATATTTCTGAAAATTCCTCATTTGCAAAACTCCTAGCTCCCTAGCTAAAGTTATGGCTTTCAGAAGTTCGAAGAAAAATAAATCTTCTTTCATGTGTGCCCTTATGCGCTTGGCGCTTATTGTGCGTGCCCTTGTGTGCCCAGATCCTCTTGCACACCCATGATAAAATTAGCCCCTTACACACCCGACTTGCGTTCCTAGGTCCATCTCACACACCCCAGAGAGAATGAGTCTCTCCTGCACCCGTCTTACGTGCCCGGGATAGAATGAGTCTCTTCCATGCCCGCCTTTTTCACCCTGGAGAAAAAAGGGTTTCTCCCATGCTTCTCTTCTGTGCCCTAGCAAAAATTTTCCTTCTGCACCCCCCTTCCATGCCTGGGAAAATTTCTTCCATGCACCCCACAAGAAGACAACCTATCTGTGATAAGGATGAGTTTCTCACTCTTAGTGTTTTATAGGATGATTCAATGTCTGTTGTAATGGAATATGGAAATTTTATTGGGAACTTAAACAAACAAACAAAATTATTCCTTATCTTTTCCTAACTAAACCTAGGTTGTTCTTGGTCTCAAGTGGTGAGAATTTTTGTGGCATTACACAATATCACCAAAATATTCTAAACAATTACATTTCCTTCAAATAACATGTTATTAAAGACACAAGTGTCATTTTTACTACTCCTTTTTGTTCAAGTACCTGCAACCAACGTTGTGTGAGTCCTAGGACTGAGTATGAAAATCCCCTACACTCAAGCATAAATCCACACATTCATCAACTTTAACATTTTCAATTAAATGGAAGAGAGAGAGAGAGAGAGAGAGAGAGAGAGAGAGAGAGAGAGAGAGAGAGAGAGAGAGATAGAGAGAGAAGATACAGTTCATTTCTCATGCATTCATACTTTCACAATCAATTGCACTTAATATGTTAGTAATAGAGAGAGAGAGCAAGGATGAGAGAGAAATTTAAGATACAATTTATTTTCCATTCACAACGTCATATCCATTTGCACTTCGTGTCCATTATCATTTCATTTCAAATCAATTCATATTTCCCAATTCATTTACATTTTAAAATCAATCAAGTATCATAGTCATTTCTATATAGAGAAGAGGGTGGAGAGAGAAAATCCCCATACATTTCTAAATTGATTTATGCAAGATAAAAGATCAAATAAAACTCTACATAACATTGCAATTTTATTACGAGGTCACATGTACAGCTAGACGTCAAACAAGACTCAAAATTGGGATTTTAGACAAGGTCCATGAAACTGACCAAACCATCAAAAGTGCCTATAAACTAGGTCTTGAGGACACTCGGTTTAAGTTTGATCAGGAAGTTTGACGATTCCTAATCACTCTACCATATATAGAGAATTCATCATATCTGATGGAAGTTTATTATGATGAGCAGAGCTCAAGTTTGCAAGGGAGACTTTGGGGCTAGTTATTGTAATTGTGTTAGCAACTCTTATTGCACAATGACCAATGTGGCCCCAAAACCCACTTGCAAAACCATTTTATGAAGGCGTTTCAAAAAAATGAAAGTGGGTTATGATTCTCCTATCAGTATTCTAGAGTTAGGTGGCAGGGATTTTCAATTTCACTCAAACTAAGCGGAAACCATAACATGAAACCAATCACATTTTATTAAAATGAACACGCCACACAAGTGACTGTTAAGCTAAGTGGCTTAGAAATCTGACTTTCATGGATGATAATTAAATTCGAATGACTTGACTATGTAATCCCATAGTGTCCCACAATATTATGGGTCATACTACGAGTTTCGGGATTGTGGTATATATACTTGGGTGTGGCACTCCATGTGCGTGACTTTCAAAATCAGAGTTTTCTTCTTTTTGTTTAATTTATTTTTTGTTGATGTTTTGAGAGTTCACATCAAGGAAATATTTTTTCATTTGTTAGAATTATGATCCCTATCATTCAACATTTAATTTTTAAAAATATTGAAATGATGAAGCGAAATTTAATGCAAGCAAAAAGGGGAAAACCGTGCCTTTTTCATCAAACTCGTGATTCCCGCATTCGATGAGACCGTATCAACTTTAGGAGTTCCGGTAACATTTTTTGGCTCACTCATGCTTTTCATTTTTGCATGACTAACAAGGTTATGACCCAAATAAACACATGTCTTGAGGCTTTTGTCAAAAAAAATCACATGCCATGTGCATGCCTTCATATTTTACAGATCTTCTATCTTTCTCCATTTTATCATTTTGGTCAGCATCATACTATTCATGTCCTAACTACCAAAAGCATAATACAGTGGCCTAATTTCATATTTGATGCTAATATTTTTGACACACAGGACAACATAGATAAATACAAGATAATTTTTTTTGACTTGTTTGAAACATAGCACGTCATAACAATTGGTCACAATGGCTATAACTATCTGCTTGAACAGCTTGAAAAAATGATGACCATAAGGGCAACAAGGAAACACTCAACACCTATCAAGGACAGTTCACTTTTTGCATTGACAAGAAACCACCAAAATACCAACCCATAAAACCTAGTTACAGCTTAGGACTCTCCACGACAAAATCTTTTAAGGTTATGTATTCACTAAAACAGTCTTTCAAGACCTGACTTTGCGGTCTATAAGATTGATGTTATGATTCAAACAATTCTTCTTTTAGGGCTAGGTTTCTTTTCTTTTATACTATTGAGTAACTATATTAAGATCATCTCTAATATGACATTTACTCGTTAAATTAGTTCACAAAACAAGGAGGTAATCAATTCCACAAGGCTATCTATTTGAACCCACACTACTGAAACTTGTTTCATACCTCCATTGCATAAGGAGGAAAGCATAACTCAAAAGAAGTGGAGTATCATTTAGGTTTGGAACCCTATTCTTCTTTGTTTAAGGATTAAAATTTTATCATAACTTAACAAAAGGGTTACAAAGTACTATGGAAACAGTTAGAGAGAGAAGGTAAATTTATTTCATCATCATGATCTATGTAGTTACTAGCCGGTCTTTTAAAGAGACTTAATGGTCCAACTGAATTTGGGTAAAAACTTCATTTAGCATTCTCTTGATTAAGTTCACTAAAGGACACAAGGGGTTCCCAAAATGGAAGTATTAGACCTAAAGTGTTCTTGTTCAAACTCCCCTACTAACTAAGACACAACTATAACCCCAAAACCAACAATGATTTTACTTTTTCTTAGAATACTTATTGTTTCACACCCAAGACAATAAATTTTAATTCATAGCTTAAGGTTAGCAAGGGTAGATTCCTTTACATCGGTACATAACCACTTTCTTTCCAATTAAAGACTCTTAATTTTATCAACCAAGTAAAACTTCTTTATTATCTTCTTTATTTATTCATCTATGTATTCATCTTATTTTATCTTGATTATCTTTAGTAAAGCAATTTTCAACCCACTAAAATATGCCTAGAATCACATTGATACCAATACCATGGAGGGTTACTAAACAAAAAAGTTTTATGACCTAAAGAATAAATTACCCATTTTTAAGGAGAACAAAAAACATGATTATAACATTTCCATTCAACATGGCACATGAACCAAAGGAGTCAAGAGATTTGATTTCACTTTGGTTAAGAACAAGAAGGTAATAAAATAGGTCAAGCCATGCTACAACATTTTCATGACTGAAAATGATATTACCAAAATAATACTCATAAAAAGGCCGAGATTGAATATTATTTCTCACAAAGGTAATTACAATTTTAACTACAAAAGAACAAGACAACTTTATTTCACAATTACCTAACAATCCAAGGAAAGAGGCCTTCCAAACTCCATTACAAGCACCAATGCAAGAATTACAACACATTTGACTTTCATACAAGGAACTACATAAAAAACTTGATGAGACCTTAACAAATCTTTCCTTTATCAACACGCACAAACCATCTGTACAAGTATTAACTCGAGCCATTTCGTGAGAACTGAGCATGTTAAGACTACCCAATGCAAGAATAAGCTAACACTTAACAATATCATGAAAGGAATGTTCTAAATTGAGAATGGATCAAAGCACAACCCACTAATCAAACTTCTTCACACGAGAAAGAGATTTACACCAGCCAACTAGGAGGGAGCCATATATTCTAGTAAGAAAGATATTCCAAATAATCAAGGAAAGACCTTATTGGTTAAAATAGAAAGGTCCAGAGTATTGAGATTTCAATCATGGAATCCTATGGATTATGTTATTGAAATCTAATACCCAATCCCTCCAACTCAAAATAAAAACTTGAGAAGTCAAAACATATTGGTTACAATCATAAACTTGAAACAAAACAAGGTTATTCAATCTTTCCAGGAGGAAGGTTTCAATAGCCTAAAGCTAAAGCCACAAAACGAGTGTAAGAGGGAAAACCATCATGGGATCAAAGGAGTTAAGAGCTAAATTTCAACCCAACAAATTATATTCTCTCACCGAAAGGTAGCCCACAAGGTAATGATAAGATAAGAAAGGTAGATGAGAAAACCCAACAAACCTCATCATAGCCATCAAATTTTCTAAATAATAAAAGGGAAGAGTAACCCCAAATGTTATTAATTTAAATGAGAATAAAAAGAATAGAATTTAATATTGATAAAACCAGATTAAACCTTCTGACAATGTTGAATTAGAATTGAACAGAAAAAATAAACACCTAAAATCAAAGAAGGCAATGAACTATAAAGAAAACCCTGGACATAACTTCTACTTCATTAATATTTCATGCATAAGTTCCAAACCTTAATCCATATAATACTATACATTACGAATTAAAAACAAACCTTTCCTTCTCAGTTCCCAATACTCAACTATTGCTTTCAATATGCACATATTTGATACTAATTAGAAAGGCATATGGAAGAGTTTATATAACCCAAAACTTTCATTAGGTCATTCATATTATGACTATTAACCTCATTTAATACTAAGCATCTCACATCTGGATAGATCAATTTTCTAATAAAAGTTATTTTATAAAAAGAAAATCATATTTCAAGCACATATTGTGCTGTCAATGTCACCCATAACATTGTAAGGTTTCATTTACTTATCAAGGTGTTATGGGGTCCCCCATAACTTCTCATAAAAACTACATATTTCATTACTTCCTTAAGAAGTTAACTCAAAAGGTATATTTATACAAATATATCTAGCTGTAATATATATATATCCTTAACCCTTCTTAAAAAGGTCTTATAATTCATGGAATAAAAATATAGCCAATAGTGGTATTACCATCCTTTGGAGTAATCAATCCACTTCTTTGCTTAAGCCATTACATTATCTTATAGTCATATGGGTGTGTTTAAATAACCCCACATGTCACATGTTTATCTAATGGAGATCCATTGATTCCCTCTAGCGATTGTAGGCTTCCATAAATTTCAAATCTATAACCCAACCAACCACCCCTCTGATGAGTTATGATTCTATCTTTATTTATTGTAGAAGACCCATGCCTTCGCTTTTATGTGAATCTAATAGCCTATGCACAACACTTAGGAAGTTGGGTTTAGACCTACTCACTAAATGTTTTTAAATACCATTCTCATTGGTATGCACCAGTCATTACTCAACCCGATTCTAGAATGGTTCATGTGAACCTAGATTCCCAATTTTCCTCATGATGCCTATGATCTCTCAATCAACAAGACTGGCCGATAGTTATAGTAATGACCTAAAAATAAGAAAACATTCCTTTAGTATTATATATTTCATGCAAGAGGGAACATAAAATATTAATTTATTCGTCCTTGTAGGTAATGCATAACTGTGGGTTCATGGAGTACAGTTCATACGAAATAATTTTTCCTTTCTTAAATTGACAGGGTGCATGACCAAGGTAACACACTTACTAATAAGGACATAATTAAATACAAAAAAACCATATGCCCTCAGAGGAAATCCTACCCATTGTACGGTCAAGTATGAAAATATTTGTCAGTGAGAGGTGGTTCAGAAAAAACCCAACATATTCATTTCCGTGGAGAATAAGAAAAACAATTCATATTCAAATATCATACAGATTTAACATGAAGGAGTAGATATATTCCATGCAAAGCCAGTGATTCAGAAGGAGAATACAAAGGGCCAACCAGTACATTCAAGGAAAACAAAAAAATAAGAACCACAACAAAACCCATTTCTAGACGCCATTGCAGGAAGGAACATTCATTCCATGGAATAGTAAAAATGTAGCAAACACTTGCAATGGTCAGACTTAACAGGCCTGGAATGTATTTCCCCAAGTCACATAAATCCTAGCAGGGACAACAACATCCATAACAGGTGAACATAATTCCATTTTTCACAACATGCTCGGCGACCACACATTAACCATGGCCACGGTTGGCCCAAGAAGGATACGCGACCAAGGCATAAAGTCCCAATTTCAGCAAGCTGCAACAACCCAAATGGAACTGTGATCTCAGGGATTGCTATGATAACAATATACACACAAAATGGGTCTGTAAAATAGCCTTGAAATGCCATATGTAACCAATAGGTATCCAACCAGCTCAGTGCACCTATGTAAGAATGCACGTAGACAGTGCCAACAAAAGAAATGGCGAGAGAAAGTCGCCAGTGGAGGGGCCAAAGTAGGTAAAAATTTAACAAGGTTAATATTGTGGGTGTCCAGAAGAACCATCGTGTCTCCTTGCCCCAAATACGAGGGCCAAAGAAACTCCAATAACCACAATAAAGACTAGCGGTGACCATTAATATCCCCATTTTCCAGCAACAACAACATAGATCCTTATTTTTATTTATTTTAATTATTTTTGAGTACCCACGCATTGAGTACAAATCGCTGCAGCGAAGGAAAGGAGTTGGAAGATAAAGAATTAAGTTCCACATTAATAGAAGCCCATCATTGCAACAAAACAATCCCAAAAAAAAGAATGGCGCCTCCTCCTAAACATCTCCTTCTACACAATCACTAGGCCAAGATTTAACAAGTTATTTTAGGAGAGAGATAATTCCCTTGACAACAAAGTAATCACTTACAACCGTACCAGGAGGCATGACGGAACGAAAGAAGAAGGAAGGATGATAAAATAATTTCAAAATTAGGGCCAAATTCACCAAATGATTAGAAGGGTTCTCAACAACATTAGACATTGCGCAATAGAGAATGAGCGCAAGACGGAAGTCAAAACCGAACGGGGCATTACAAATTGATACATATTTATTAATCATCACCAAATACCAATTTTTTAATATATAATAAAATTAATTTATGTAATTAAGATATTATAAAATTGCCATGAAAATTTAACATTACAAACTTTTAATAAAATTTAAAATATAATGTAAGTAATACCTACCATTTTTCATTTGTAACATATTATTAAATTGCAATTTTAAATATATTTTATTAATAAATTAATAATTTTTTCTATTAATTCCCACATTCTTCATTAACAAAGAACTTTTTATGTGAACGAAATTGTGAAAAGTAGTAAACATAGCTTAAAAGTTTCCTAAACCAACAGGATTATGAAATACATATTATAACTAAATTTTCTATGTAGCTCCATGTGGAACTGTACTTTTGCATAATAGATGCAGTTTACTGAACGTACTCAATCCATTAAACTCATGATTAGCATGCAATGTGCACACATGGGCTGCATCAATATATGTTTAGCCTAATCATTGGGGAGGTAAATATATGGTAATTTAGTACTGATGTTGACGTGCTCAAGGTTGTTGAATATCTCGAAGGTCCATAATAATAAGCATCATTTCAAATGGATTCCCTACTGTGCAAAGATCTAATAAGGAGCTTTCACATTACAAAGAAGAATTATGAATGTGCAGATTCATTGTTTGGAGATCCACAGTATTGAGCGTGTTTTTTAAGGTATTGCTAACAGGTAGCTGATATCACTTGATTTTTTTTTCTATTTCCTCCTCCTCGTCCTTCCTCACCCTCAAATGCCAAGCCTAATGTTAATACCATTGGTTCCATGAAGAATTACATGCACCGTCGTATTGTAATTGAGAACCTTCATCTTAGTTTCCCTCACTAGATACGAAAGGCTTCTACTTGTTATCCAAAATTCACCCCCCAGGGTAATTTTGATAACATGCATCAGAATATTCAAGTCCCAGGCACATTGAATGACTCAGAGCAAACATCCTGTTTCTGAGGTTCCCTCAGATATTTTTCTAACTCCCCTAGCCGAAGAAGGAAGGAGAAATCTCTGAGAAAATGCGAAAAAAGTTGCAGAAAGGCAAGTAGGTTGATCCAGGAAAAATCGTGAAAATTGGATAAGTCCTGCTCAAGGTAGCATTTGGGACGTGTGGGACAAAAAGACCCGAACCCGCTGGTTCAGCCGAAATGGGAACAAACAGCCCGCTAAGCATTTGGGACAAATGGAACAGAAGTACGTGGCAGGCACGAGAAGCCGATCCAGCCGAAAGAGGGAGAAAAACGAGCAAGTGTTGCTCGGGACGTTCGAGACAAAAATACCGGAACCGGCCGAATCGGCCGAAATGAGCACAAACAGTCCGAAGCAAAGTGGGACAAGTGGGCCGCAAGGACACGAACCGGCCGGTTCGGCCGAAATCAGCACAAGGGGCACTAAGCAAATGGGATGAAAAGATGCGAAGGGCGCGAAGGAGCTGGCAGGGCCGAGGACCAATGAAATCATGACACGTGTCGCAAGGGAGGTAGTCCAAAAGTCAAAGGGCGAGGTTTCGAGCGCTGACCCAAACCAATGAAATAGCGCCACGTGTCCAAGTTTAATTCACCCATAATAAATTTCAAAGGAAAGCCCGCGAAAGGTAGAGGAGAGAGAATTGCTCGTCCAATCAGCACGTGCCATGTGTCATCCAGGTGGCAGAGTGCGGGAAAGTTTTCAAAACACGTTTCGCCTGTTTTGTGCCCTAAATCTTCAGATCGCCATAACTTTTGATCCAAAGCTCGGATCTGCACGTTCTTTATATCAACGGAAAGCTGGTGAAATTATCTACACGATTCTAGGGTCAATCTTGCATTTTGGAGTAGTCTGGAGGGAGAAAATTGAGAAACAACTCTGACACGTGTTCATGGCCAGAAATGACATTCCAGCGACCAGATTTAATGCAAAATGGGTCGCATTCTCCTGTAATCCGGTCAGAGTGATAGGGTATGGGTTTGTAAGGTCCCCCATGTTGTTTTAATGCACCTGCAGTGAAGAAAGAATGGGTTCCCATGCCTTTGTACGTTTTCTGTCTCCTGGGCTCGACCCTTGCACTGTAAAAGCCAGTTTTAGGCTCATTTCGAAGGGGGGAACATTTTTTGGGCATAGCAGACTCCTTCTTTCACCTCCAGCAAGTGATTGATTAAGGATGAGACCTCTCCAAGGATTGTAACAGTTTTCTTTTACCTCTTTGAGGGTGTAATGCGTGTTTTGACATTGAAATGATAATGCAAGCTCTGTGAATGGGTTTCAATCCTCTGTTTGTATTATTTGCTTGATTTCAGATACTAAATTATACATTATCAGTCTGTGTATGCTTTATGTTGTGAACTTTGGTCTGTGTCTATTTTCATGACAAATATGTTTCACCACTCCTTTTGGTGCATCACCATCTTTAGTTAGTTTCAATTTTTGCACTTCTCCCCCCCTGTCTCCTTGCAAGTTAGAATAGGATTAGAATCTAAACCTTTGTAGTTTTTGCAAAATATAGATCTAAATCAGAGGAGTTTGAGGAACCAGCCTCTAATCTGGAGATTCCTCTCTCAGTTTCACAAGTCCCCATGCTTGGAGAGAGGTTTCCATGTTGTGCAATCACACTGGATGCTAGAGTGATCAACCTAGAAGCCTGATTTGCATCCAGGGGTGCTGTGAGTTTGCAACAACAGTTCTGGCACACCGGGTGGGACCTTAGAGGTCTTTAATTTCATTGCAACAAGATTGATGTGCACTTGTTGTGAGTTCCAGCTTTGAAGGAGCTTTAAAATCGTACATCTGGCGACTCCAAAAGAGGCATAATCTGCTGGTTCCTGCAGTCCAAGCCTGACAATTTTATGAGAAGAATACAGACTAGGTCAAGAACTAGGGAGGAAGGATTGTTTGTTTATCTGCATCTATCTCCAGACAGAGAAAGAAAGGGAAGAAAAGCTCAAAGATCTGCGTCTCCACCTAATAGAACTTTGTCTACACCTCCACCTGGTAGACCTTTTCTTGCATCAACAAGGGTTCTCAGGCCAATCAGAATGGCGCAACCACTAAATCCCTTTGTCAATTTCACTGGTAGCAGCCCACTTGCCCTCAATGCACAGAATCCAGTTCCAGTTGCAGCATTGAAGAACATTCCATTTTTCACTGGAGAAAATCATACCACTCCTGGTGATCATGTCAAAGACATTGCTAACGTCTGTGCAATCCATGAGATAAATGAAATGGATGTGGCTGTCAAAATACTGGCATCATCGTTTAAAGGGAAGGCATTGCAATGGTTCAGAAGCCTTGAAGCTGGTTCTATCACGAATTGGAATCAGTTATGCATAGTTCTCCATGAGCAGTTTGGAGAAAAGGGAGACAACTTGTCTCTTCTAGAACAATTGACAACTATCAAGAGAGCTCCCAATGAGCAGCTGACTGACTTCAACTTCAGATTTCAAAGATCTTGGGATAGGATTCCGGTGGCAGTCAGGCCAACAGCAGAAGGTGCTTTTCTATACTATCTTAAAGCTTTGAATTCTAATATTTCTATGTTAATTCAATCTATGGGAGGCACAACCTTACTTGCTGCTTATAGTATTGCCATTAGAGCTGAAAACTGTCTTATTCAAGCTGGTAAACTGGCTCCTAGGCCCCCAATGCCATTATATCCAAGTTTAGAGAGCCCAAGCACTAGTTAAGCACCTGTCTTAGCTCCTATTCCCACTCCTAGAAATCAGAGTTCAAATGAAGCTTCTACTTCATCTTCAAGTGCCTCAAATGAACTTCAAGAAGTCATGAAGCAATTGTAAAACTTAGGTAATGAGCTGGTTACACTCAAAAGACAGCAAGCTCAAGGTTTTAGACCTTTGTATCAGCCTCAAGCTCAACCTAATAGGCAGCCATATTAGCCTCAAAGGCCACCCAATCCAGCTGTAAATCAGAATCAAGCAAGGCCTCCTACCAACAGACCATTTCAGCCCTATAACCCCAATGTTGCATCTGCATCCAGAGCTTTGGTGCCAGTCCAAAATAACATGGCCCAAGAATATGATTGGTGTTTCCCATGCAGTCAGCCACATAACCAATCAATGTGCTTTAACGGTGCATTAAATCAGGCTCTAATGGTGCAAACCATTGGTGGGTCGCAAGAATCCAGCCACGAAGAAGATCAATAGCAACAAACGCAGCAAGAAGGACCTCCAACAGAAACCACATTGGCCAATTGGCAAACGGAAGACTTCTGTGGAGTTAACCAACAGCCTTTTCAAGGTGTGGCTGCCAACACACGGTCGAAGAAGAGAAATATAGGAGAGGGACAACCATGTGATCCAGTTGTTTCTCAGTCCACTCCTACACAACAAGGGGTCAGTAGACCAAACACAACTCCAAATGTGCAGAATCAACCTAAGGTACCTGTTGTAGCAACACATGCACCTGTTCAAGCTCCAGAAAAGGTTGCGCCAAGTAAGGGACAACAAAAGCACAATTCAGCCCCCTTCAACATCATCAATCAAATGAAGAAGACACATGTGAACATTTCCATGTGGGAATCACTAGCGATCCCAGGGCAACGAGATTTTTTGCAAGCTGCAATGGCTAATTGGTCTGCCACAAATGTATCAAACCAGGGACATGAGAAAATTCTCACTAATACAATGCAACATGATGGGGGCCAGACAAGAAAAATTTTGAAGCCTCCACCATTCTATGTTTCGTTGATTGTTGGAAACCACTTGTTACACAACTGCATGATAGATTCAGGGGCAAGTAGTTCAGTGATGCCAAAGCAAATAGTGGATCAGCTGGGTTTGAAATATGAGCCAGTGCTGAAAGGAGTAGTACAGCTAGATGGAATGGCAGTAGGAATTGTTGGAGTCATCAAGGGGTTAAGCCTAACACTACATTCCTGTCCTAATGTTACAGTTCTGTAAGATGTGTCTGTGATTGACCTTCCGCCAGTCTTTGCATTGTGTCTATCAAGAGACTTCACTGCAAAAATCGGTGGATATTTATCTGTAGATTGGTCACACATGATTTTTAGGACAAGGTATGGAGCCAAAGCAACAATCAGGTCAGAACCAATTGCCAATTTCCATTTTGAGCCTCATGTACCAAGTCCTATCAATGCAAATTGCTCGGCTTTTGACCAAGAGGAGTGTTCAAGTGATCTAGAAGCAGGTACTAAGGTCGAGGGAATTCCTGATTTAACTTTAGATGAATGGGCAAACAAGAGTCATGAATTTGACCCATACAAGGAAATTGAAGAATCCGAATTGGGCGTGTATTGTATACACGAGGAAAATTCACCCATTCCTGACATCATTCAGCCTGAACAAAAGGATGAAAACAAAGTTTGGAAATTATTTTTCGATGGTTCGAGAAGCAGACAAAGTGCTGGAGGTGGTGCAATGTTGATTTCACCACAAGACATCAAATATTTTTCAGCTTTTCGTTTCCAGTTTTCCTGTTCGAACAACACAGCTGAATATGAAGCATTGATTCATGGAATTCATTGGGCCAGGAAAAGGGGCATAAAGAACTTGCAGGTGTTTGGAGATAGTGAGCTAATCATCAACCAAGTTAGGGGATAACATGCTACAAAGAATGACCTGCTAAGGAGCTACAAGAATAGGGTATGGGACCTCATTGAGGATTTTGAAGCTTTCAACATTGTGTCCATACCCAGGAAGAAAAATGAAGTCACAGATAGGCTTGCAGCAGTTGGAGCAACGTTTGATGTGGTTGACAACATCAAAAGAGAAAAAACGCAGCCACATATCTATGTGGTTGTGAGGCCAACAGTTCCAAATAACAACACAAGCTGGCAGGTGTTTGAGAACGATCAACAGATCGTCAATTTCTTGCAAGAAGAGGCTGAGTTCGCCATGAGAAATCAAGACAAGCTAGAGCAGCAGTATGGTGACCAAGTGGTGCAGCTGAGAACTAACAAACTACCAAAATGCCTCATAACGCTGGAGTTAATCTTCAACCCAAATGATCAGTTCTGGAAGGAGAAGGCGAACATTCAAGTAAAGCGTGAAGATTCAGAACCTATCTTAGTAGAAGAAGGCAAGACATTACAAATTGGCAAAGTAAGTACTCCACAAGAGAAATCTGATTTTGTTCAGCTTTGTCAAGAATTCCCAGATGTCTTTGCTTGGACTTACAAAGATTTAAGAGGTTTCAATCCAAAGCTGGCACAACATACTATTGAGTTGGATCCATAATCCAAGCCTGTCAGGTAAAAGCAAAGGCCACTAAATCCTCATATCGAACCCCTCATGAGAAAAGAGTTAAGCAAGCTCATTGAGGCTAGTATCATCTTTCCCATCAAACACTCAAGTTGGGTTGCAAACTTGGTGCCGGTAAGAAAGAGAAGCGGAGAAATAAGATTGTGTGTGGACTTTCGAGATCTAAATAAAGCATCGCTCAAAGATCATTATCCACTTCCATCAATGGAACAAATATTACAGGTTTTAGCTGGCTCAGAAAGGTTTTCATTGCTAGATGGATATTCAGGCTATAATCAGATTATGGTAAAGGAGGAAGACCAGTTCAAGACAACCTTCACAACCAAATGGGGCACATATGCTTACAAGAAGATGCCATTTGGACTGTCGAACGCCGGAGCAACATTCCAGCGAGCTATGGATATGGCATTCAAAGGCTTGATCAACAAGATAGTGCTGGTATACCTAGATGATATCACTGTCTTCTCAAAGAATGTTGCAGACCATCTCTTTCACCTCAGGCAAGTGTTTCAGAGGTGTAGAAGGTTTGGAGTGTATTTGAATCCTAAGAAGTGCATCTTTCTTGCACATGAAGGGAAGCTCCTTAGCCATATTGTCTCCAAGGAGGGATTAGTAATTGATCCAGAGAGGGTTGAAGCCATAAGAGCTCTACCATTGCCAAGTCACAAGAAGGCTCTTCAAAGTTTCTTGGGGAGGATTAATTTCGTCCGCAGGTTTATTCCATATTTTGCAGCCCTTGTCAAGCCCATCACCAAAATGTTAAGGAAAAGCATGGCTTTCAAACGGACGACAGAAGGCAAGGAGATTTTTGAAGCAATCAAAGAAGCCATCTCCCAGGCACCCACTCTCATCAACCCAGATTTTTCTAGGGATTTCATCCTCTAGGCATTTGGAGGTGGTGACACTATCTCTGCCATTCTGGTACAGCAGAACAAAGATAATAATGAATAGCTGATTGCCTTCTTCAGCCAGAGCCTAGATGACTGCGAAGTGAGGTACTCTTTTATTGAAAAACATGTCCTTGCTGTCATCAGGAGCTTGAAGAAGTTCAGACATTTGGTCTCAAACAATAAGATTCAACTGCTAGTGTCTCATGCTGGCATCAAGGACTTCCTCCTAAACAAGGATTTAAATGAGAAGAGAGCAGGTTGGATCACTCGGGTGATGGAATATGATATTGAAGTCAAAGTGACCAAGCTAGTTCATGGCAAAGGCTTGTGTGAGCAGTTCACTTCCAAAAAACCAGACGGGTCAAAAGGTGAAGAAGATGTCATCCTACTACTACAGCATGATCAAGAACAACCAGCTGATGATGCGCCCATCCCATGTTGGACTCAAGACCTTGTGCATTACCTCCAAACAGGCTTATGCCCTCTAGAAGTGAGCAAAGCAAAGAGGAGATACTTCAGATTACAAGCCATTCCATATGTGTTTGTTGATGGAGTCTTATTTAAAAGGGACATCAATGGAGTTCTATTAAGATGCATTGGAACAGGTCAAGTTGAGAAGACCCTGTTATCCAAAATTCACCCTCAAGGTAATTTTGATAACATGCGTCAAATTCTTTAGTCCCAGGCAAATAGATTGAGTCAGGGCAAAAAATTCATGTTTCTAGGGTCCCCTCATATTTTTTTAACTCCCCTGTCCAAGTAGAAGAGAGCAAGTTCTGAGAAAATGTGAAAAAATTTGCAAAAACAAGCTCGGGCCAGGAAAAATCACGAAAAATGGCTAAGTCCTAGTCCTAGAAGCATTTGGGACAAGTGGGACAAAAGGGCGCGGATCGGCCGAAATGAGCACAGGTGGCCCCGGAAACAATTGGGACATCCGGGCCAAAAGGATGCGCGGGACGCGGAAATCCGAACTGGCCAGTTTGGGACGTGCGGGACAAAAGTACGCGAACCGGCCAAACCGGCGGAAATGAGCCAAGGCAGCCCGAAATAGTTTGGGACGCGCGGGACAAAAGTACACAAACCGGCCAAAATGAGACAAGGCAGCCCGAAACAGTTTGGGACGCGCGGGACAAAAGTACGCGAACCGGCCAAACCGACCGAACTTCAGCATTAGGACATTCGAGACAAAGGGATGCGTGGGACGTGAAAAGCCAAAGCGGCTGAAGGAGAAGGAGAAAAGTCAACATTTGACCCGTGGAATTTCAAACGGCCATAACTTTTGACTCCGAGCTCCGATTTTCACAAAATTGGACTTTCTGGAACGAGCACAACGTCCTCTATGCCATGAAAATTGGATTTATTATTTTTAATAAGCATAGATATATTTAAATAAGATAAACATATTCAGCTCCAGTCAATCAATGCTCATTCCCGTCAAATGACAGAAAACCACTGCCAGACCCAAAATAGCTGCCCGCACTCAGAAGGCCATAACTTTTGTATTTCTCAACGAAATCGCACAAAATTGGTACCATTGGAATCGTGGTTCAAAGCCCATGGTTCTGAGCTTGATGTACATCAATCAAGAAATTCTGGATTTGATAAGAAATTGATTGAGTTTTTTAAGAAAACGTGGCCGGGGTTCATAACAGTGTTTTATTTGGTAGTTGGGAGTGCAATTAAGAGGCAATGGTCGTCATTCTTCTCTCTGCTGCAGCACATGGGACAGTATGGGGAGGCCTTTTTAAAAGTAATGAACAACCTTTTCACTCAATTTAATTCCTCTTATAGGTGGGTTGAAGGAAAGATTTCGGGATTTCCATTTTCCCTTCTCTTTTCCTTATGATTTTTCTATAAATTGGAGTGTTGGGCTCATTTTAATGGGGGGATTTTTTGGTTAGCAAAGCTCTGCCAAAATTGCTTTGTGAAGCCAGTGTGTTGCAGGCCCTTGTAGTGGACTCCTTGCATGGTGATCTAGGCCCTTATCTTGTAATAGACTGAATTGTGCATACCAGGAAGCAATAAAATACAAGTTTGTGGATGTATCTTCCCCTGCTGTGTTTTTCTTGCATTCTTCTTGCCCCTTTGATATTTCTATAAGAATATTGTGTCTATTTAGTATTTCCTTGTAGGGATTCATTATCATTGTGTATGCTTGGAATATTATTGTGAATGCATTTTGCTAGATTATGGTGAACTGTCATCACCTCTTCTAGTGTGCACTTTGCCTCTGTATTTCACACATTTGGAGACTACTCTCCCACCCTCCTTTTCTAGTGTATCACTGCCTTAGTGTAGGCTTTCATTTTATGCATTCTCTCTCCCTGGCCCCTTGGAAATTTAGATTAGAACAGTTAGCTTATCCTGCATTAGAGTAGATTGTGGCAGGTAGTTTAGGAGCAAGAACTAGCTTTCTCTGGAGGTCTATCTCAGGTAGCAAGTCCCACAACTTGGAGATAGTACCCATGTTATCCAATCACAACGTGAGTTCAAGTATATCTCCAGGGGTGCTGTGATTCGGTGATAACAATATTCTATCCAATATCTATAGTTCCTTACTACAATGTTAGACATTAAGGTTTGTAGATTCTTAGAGCCAATGCCACTTTTAGAGGGAGTGTTTTTGGTTTCCCCCATGGTAGGAGAGGAATGTGGAGGTGATTATTCACATCCCAAGTCAAGATGGTGTATCTATCAAATTTGATAACCACATAACACTAGATTTTTGGATATTTTCAGCAATTGTGTAAATGATTTCAATCACTTGGTCAATTTCTCCATTTACAAGGCCAACTTCATCTCATAAGTTTGTAGCAACCACTAACTTTTTATTCTTGCAAAATTCAAATTTTTTGTTGTAATTAATCATCATCAGGGTCTCCAAATGCTTCGTATCTTGTATATTCAACATTACAACAAGCACTAAGAAATATACTAAACTATGTTTATGTGATCTGAAATAAATAATTTCCTAGTAAGTATATCTTTGAATTTTTTGAATGTATTCACAACTGTTTTTAAGTCATTTATAGACTTTTCTTGACAATTTCAATTTATTCATGAATATTCACCACTTTTCAAACCTAATAGCAATCACATGTAGGCGAGACAATAGAGAAGCCACGTTAATAGAGAAAGAAACAAGAGTTTGCTAGAGAAAGAAGATGCAGAGAGGAAACTTGAAGATGAGCATGAACTATGAAAAAGTCATGAGAGGGTATACAAATTGATATGGTGGAGATATTGTAGAGTGTGTATAGGTTCTCTTTTTTAATTTTATTTTATAATTTTGACATAAGGTTTGGGATACATCTTTGAGTAGCACTATAATAATAATGCTAGTGAAGTGAGGAGGTAAAAAAAAAACCAAAATTTGGAGACTGACGTTAAAGTAAGGCCTTGACATTCTATAATTCCAATATGTATAGTTTCATTGTGTAATGTTAGACCTTCAACATTATGTATTGGTTAGAGCTAATGGCATTTTGAGAGGGACGTTTTTTTAGTTGCCCCATGAAATTGGTGGGAGAGGAATGTTGAGGAGAATTTTTCACATCCCAAGTTGGGATGATTTATCTTTGAATTTTTCTAACCGTATAAAATGAGAGTTCGTGTACATTTCCACTAGATTTGTAGATGATTTCAATCACCTATCCAATTACTCTATTTATAATGCCAACTTCAACCAACAAGTTAGTAGTAAACATTTTATATTTTGATGCTTTAAAAGAAGATTTTTGTTTTGTGATTGATCATCACCAAGGTATCTAAATTCCATGCATCTTGTATATTTTGCATTACAATGATTGAGAAGAATATTAAAAATTTCTTTTTTTTCTAATTGTTGTTGTGCTCAAGAATTCAGTTATTAAACACATGTGTGGAGATGAAAGAAACTCATTTTATCATGTTCGGAAATTAAAGATTCGATTATGAGACATGAGAGTTTTCCAAATATCAAAATGGGTTTTAGCATTCTTAATCAACAATTTTTTTTGTGGTGAATATTTGTAATTTGGTTAATAATAGGAATTTAGAAATATGAATTTCGTTATTCTTATGACCATGATACTGATCAAAGTTTTTGCAAAGCTTCCACAAACAATAATTGTTCCCATGTGAATATCCAATGGATCTCCAACCCAAACATATCTTACTTATTAAATTACCATGTGATTGACAGGCTAGGATTTAATAAAATTATTGGATCACTAAGAAATCCATGGAACCTTCCAGGTCCTTTGGTCTCATTCACCAACATATGTGGGATATTTGTTTGAAATTTGATAAAATTTGTCATATACATACATAGATCTAGATTGTAGAATGACTAAGAAAAGTTCAAAGGTTTTTTTAATATTTTCTAATTTGCCAACTTGTGAGGTTAGTAGAAAAGGGTTAAGCGAATAAGTATATTGCAATTTACTTACAAAAATCAAATAAATCAAGGTCATTTCGGCTAATAAATTGTAGTTTACATCCTATAATCACTTAGTGTAGGTAAGTCTATTTAGAATTTTTTTTCTATCATGTTGCATAACTTTATATATTGTTTTAAGTTATTTATGTCATTTTTTGATTTTATGGTATCTCGAGCATTATGACACTGCAATGCCTTAGTCAATTTACATCCCATATTTGATAATAATTTTTTATAAATATTCAAAATCAAACCAATAAGAAATATCCACATTCTTTCACATGTTCTTTTCAATTTTAAGAACCATATTAGAGTGCAAAAGGTGAGCTAGTAAGAAGGCTCCACATATGTACGGTTTTAATGTACAATTTTCTATTAGGAATGATCTTTCTATCATGAATGTTTCACTGTGAAGTGTGAACCAATAATAAAACATTACGTAGTTAGGGATTTCATTGTGTAAGAATCAACCACATCCTCTGTTAGTTACCCCGAAGTACAAACCAATAAGAAATCTCCATGCTTATATTATTTTCACAATGTCAAACTTCAATTACTTTCTGGTTTTATAACTCTTGTCATTCATTGCAAATCACAAATCAATAGAAAATATCCAATTTACTTCACAATTCGTAATGTTAGTCTTTTTATAACCTTGTCAATTTTTAACCAATAAGTATATTTCATGTTACTTTATTTTTTGCATAATTAATCTTTGATAAGAATTTATTAAAAATGGTCACAAACAAGCTAATAAGAAATTTATGTCCACATTCTTTTGCATGTTATTTTCCTCTATAAGAACCATGTAAGATTAAAAAAGGTGAGCTGGTGAGAACGCTCCATGTATGTATGGTTTTAATAGAACATTTTATATTAAATGATATTTATCTAATGTATGTTTCATTGCAAAGCACGAATCAATAAAAAAACACAACATATGTATGGATTTCATATTGTCAAACTCTACATAACATCTACTTGTAACCCCGAAGTGAAAACAAATATGAAATATTTACTCTTATAATGTAATCACAATGTTAGAATTTGGTTTCTTGCTAGCTTGGTAGGTCATGTTAGTCATTAAAAAGTGTGCACCAATAGAGAAGCTCCAAGTTACTTTGAAATTCACAATGTTAGTCCTTTTATAACCTTATCCATTGCTAACCAATAAGAAAATTCCATGCAACTTTTATTTTAACATAAATAATCTTTGTTAAGACTTTCATTTGTCAGAAATAGTCCTAAGTGAATCAATAAGACATCTTAACATTCTTTCGCATGTTGTTTTCCTTTGTAAAAACCATGTGAAAGTGCTAAAAGTGAGCTAGTAAGAAGGCTCCACATATGTTTGATTTTAATGCATCGTTTTCTATTAAATGATCTTTATTTCTATTTATATGAATTCAATAAAGAACACCAAATTCACCATTTGATTTGTAATGTTTTCAATGTTTTTTACCATTTCTCTACTAAATGGACAACCGAAATTACTACATTTTCCACAAATACGAAACTGGTTACAAGAACATTCACCAAAATTTATAAAAGTTTTTATCTTGGGGTTTCTTAAAATTTTCCCTATGCTTAATGTTAAGAAGTAATTTTAAAAATGAGATTTGAATTGGGTTAGAACTTTGTAGATGGATGTTTATTTACAAAGTGATAGACTTTTGAAATATCCTAAATAGGTTTGTCTCATATGATTTCCTACTACACATAAGTATATCCTTCGCAAGAAGAGATTAGTGAAGGTCAGTAACAATAATTATAGAAATACTATCAAAAGCGGTTATTTTATAATGGGGGAAATACTTTTTCAAGTGTAATTTAATAAGGGTAAGAAATTTTTGGATAAGAAAGATCATTTCATTAATGAAAATATATTGCAAATGTTTGAGATAGTAATGAAACGTTTTCAATAACTAACCTTTAATATTTACTTTGGGACATAAAAAGGGGTAAAAATTTTGTGTTGTGTGGCACCCCACCATGCCTATGGAACAATACTCTCAAGATGCATCAAATACTTATAGTTCCTAACTTAGTGAAGGTATGCAAGATGTGTGTCACCGCGTGTTTTTGAAATAAAGACCCTATTATGACCTCTAACAATAAAAAATGATCTTTCACATGTAATGTAGCTTTGATAATGGATCATGGTATATTTTAATGATGTGTATACAGTTCCTTCAAGGTGTTGACTACTTTGGGGTTCTTGTGGTAATCCTCAAAATATTTTTATGGCTTATACCAAGGCACTTCCCACATTTATGTAGACGGGTTTTTACCCTTATCTGAACCTACAAATACAGTGTGTAGAAAAAAAATTATTTTATCTTGTTTAGCCACAATTACCTACACACGAGAATTAGTAGTTTGAAGTGAGCTCATGACCAAGGAAACCTACAGTTAGTAGCTTTCAATGTTTAATAATAAAATTATATATTTGTGTGTGTTTTAAATGTAGAAAATACACATAAAGAATTATTTACATGAATATGAAATTGGTTGTTAAAAGTAACTTTTCTACATTTTGTAAAAAGATAATTTCACAATTAATCATTCTGGTAATCAAACTCTAGCTTCCACATAGGTTTTATATGGTAAGGACAATTGTAGAAAAAAAATTGTTGAAATTTCCACAAATATAACATTGATAAGAAATACAAAATTTGAAGTTGTCGAATTTCTACAAAGATTCCATCTATAGAAAAACTACAATTGGTGAAAATTGTGGAATAATAACAAAAACAAAAATTCCAGAAATGTTACAAACATCATGAATTGTGGACCATCAACTCTATAATTTACGGTGGTAAAACTACAATAATATATCCAAATGTGGATTATCTACTCTTCAAATGCCACAATTTTAATTTTTGGAATACCATATAACCACAACAATATTGTTGAAAAATTGTGGTAAAATATGTAGTATGTTATAGTGATTGTTGTGGAAGCCATTTAAAGTTGTCAATGGTTGTCTTATACCCCTTATTGTTTCATTTTTGGGCCAATGAGGAAGAAGAATTCTCTTCCTCATTGGATTATTGGTTGGGTGGAGAGTGTTTCCTACTCTCCTATTTTTGTTGTTGTATTTAGGATTTGGAGAAGATGGTGGAGCTCAAGCGAATGTTTGCCCATAGTTGATCTTGAAGAAAATATGAGTAGATCCCTCCTTGTAAAACTTTTGTCATGTTGTCTCCACTTATAGGAGGGCTTGTAACTTGTATTTTGAATATTTCCAACCTCTTGTAAATGTGTTGAGAAAGGTTGAGTTGTATAAAGTTTTCAAAATGTGTGTATATTGGATATTGGAAAATAGGCAAAGGAAAATTTTATTTATTAATTTGATAATCCCTTCAACTAGCAAACTCTACCAAGAGTGTTTTGAATAAAATTTTTTATTTTAAATGAAGTAGTTCTTGTGTAAAAAGGAAACTCTCTAACCTTGCATTATTTGGATGAAGCTTGAATTTGAAATGGTTTTGAAAATCAAATTTTAACCCTCTAAATCAAAGCCTATATTCAACATAAATTTTACCTCAAATGCCTAATATGCTTCATTCTAAAAGATTGTTGTTCTTGTTGAAAATGAACTTGTTGTTTGAAACGATTTTCATTTATTTATTGTGAAAGAAAGACAATAGTTTTTGTTTCTATTGAAAAGAAGGAATATTGAAGTATTGAAATTATAGATACATTTATTATTATGTTGAAGGAAAGAAAGTAGTTGTTTAAACTTCATAGAATGGGTAAAAATATCCTTCTTGCAAATCATATTAGGTTGAATAAGAATTTTTTACTTTTTTATCAATTTTACTGTTAATTGAATAGGTAGAAAACCATGGTTAAATTGCCTTGTATATCACTATATCATTCAACTTTTTTGACAACTTAAATTTTATATATATATATATTCGGTATTGTTTTATTTAGTGGGGGAGGAGGTCACTAATTCTACCCCCCATCCCATATTATTATGGGGTGGGGAGTGGGGTTGGCGACCTCCCCCTAATCCCCGAAATTAATATACTCCCAAACAAGACATAACCACATCCAGGTTAGCAAACTTGTACATCCAGCTTAACAAACTTGTAATATATTATACAAGTTTGTTAAGCTGGATGTGGTTATGTCTTGTTTGGGAGTATATTATGAGTATATTAATTTCAGGGATTGGGGGGGAAGTCGCCAACCCCACTCCCCACCCCATAATAATATGGGATGGGGAGTAGAATTAGTGACCTCCTCCCCCACTAAATAAAACAATACCAATATATATATATATATATATATATATATATATATATATATATATATATATATATATATATATAATTTGGTGAGGGAGGAGATCACTAATTCTACAAGTATTGTTTCATTTAGTGGGGGAGGAGGTCACTAATTATACCCCCCATCCCATATTATTATAGGGTGGGGAGTGGGGTTGGCGACCTCCCCCCAATCCCCGAAATTAATATACTCCCAAACAAGACATAACCACATCCAGCTTAACAAACTTGTATAATATATTATACAAGTTTGTTAAGCTGGATGTGGTTATGTCTTGTTTGGGAGTATATTAATTTCGGGGATTGGGGGTAGGTCGCCAACCCTAGAATTAGTGACCTCCTCCCCCACTAAATAAAACAATACCGCTGTATACTAAATAAGCGTCCAATAAAAACAATGATGTCGTAAAAGCTTTTAACTTGGCTACTTTTAATACTATGACCTATGCTTTTTAAAGCCGCGACTATATTAAATCCGAACACTTCGATTTTGTATGATACATGACATATATATAATATATATTTGTAGATACAACAATAATTATATTGTAGAAAATTTTGGATCATTTAAAATAATAATTTTTTTATGAACTCTATATATATATATATATATATATATAAACACACTTAAATAATTGGTGTATATACACTATTCAAACCAAGTTTTAAAAGAGGGAAAAATACTCATATCCAAATAGGGAAAATATAAATGAACTCTATTAGAACAAATAAAATAAAAACCCTAGAAGACGATTAAAATGGAATAAGAAATAAAAATGTGTATCCATCCACAAGTTTGGACAAAATTTCTATGGGTCCCTTCTTCTTCTCCTCCCAAACTTGCAAAATGAAAATGAGAAAATAAGCCAAAAGAAGCGAATAAGAGATTTTCATAAAAATGATTAGAGTTACTTTGAAAACCTAGATCTAAGGGCTCTATTTGAACTAATCATCTAATGGTTGTGATTGAACCCTACAAAAGTTAGTTGAGGATTTTGGTGGGAATTTGTTTTTAAATAAAATGTATGTGCAACTTGTGAATGGGGCTACTAAAGGGCTGTTACGAGATAAGTTTAAAGTGTCACCTTATTGTTTTATTTTAGTGATTTTCTATAAAGCCTTAACTTTTGAATTTAATTAAATTAAATTTAACTAATGATAACTAGACAATGTTATAATAGGGATTAAAATATACCTTCACTAAGTTGTATGGTTATGGTAAGTTGGACCTTGGCCATAGATTATTAAATCAATAAATGACATTAGAGATATAATAATAAATTAAATAATTTTTTTAACAATGGTATTTTAGCTAATCACTTATAAGGGTTAATTAATTAGTATTATCGGGGAACCTTGGAAGGGGATTTATGTCTGAATTGTTGAATTAAAATAATATTTATTATATGTTAATTAAAACCAAAGAATTATTAGCCGAGATATAATTAAATCTAGTTGAAGGTTATCCCATTCCAAGCTGTTTAAACAAAAAAAATTCATTCCGTAATTTTTCTTATCTAATTCAGTGGGTTTTATCTTTGTTTTTGTGTGAGAAAATATGGTGGTTACAGAATACTTTGTGATATTTTCTCACTCATAAAGATTCTATCCCAAATCATTTTTTACTAAGGAAATGATATTAGAAAAGCATGAGTTTAGTATTGTACCTCAAATTAATCATGTAATATTGATTCCCCTAATACTTGAGACTAGGCATGGATAATATAAATGATAAAGAATTCATTCTCTAAAAAAAAAATTAGTTTAATAAATGATTAAAAAACAATTTTATAAAAAAGATTAGTTTAATAAATACCATTATTTTTCAATGAATTAACAAATTATATATTACATTCATTGAATGTAATAAAAATTATGAACATGGGCCTAAGAATATGCTTCAAATCCTATATTTAACTAATTTGTAACACATTTTCCATAACACTTTTGAAATTTTATTTAGTTTCAAAATGAATATCTTCAACAACAACAAGCCACTTAACACATATTTTGTATTAAATTTTTATTTGAAAAAAGCAAATTACTTACCATATAAAGAACACATTTCATCTTTTCTTGCTCATTCACTTGTAGTTTCTAATTTTTTGAATTCATTTATATTGTCTCATGTTTATTTCAAAGATTCAATTGTAAACCAGAAGAATATATATTTGTAGATACAACAATAATTATAATCTGGAAAATTTTGGGTTATGTAAAATTATATATATATATATATATATATATATATATATATATATATATATCTATCTATCCAAAAAATCTGTGTATATAAAATATTCAAACTAGATTTTAAGAAGGGGCAAAAAATCCCATACTCAAATAGGGTAAATACAAAGGAAGTATATCATCACAAATAAAGAAAAAGAACCAACCCTAGGAGATGATTAAAATGGAATAAGAATTAAAAATGCGTATACATCCAAAATATTGGAAAAACTTTCTATGGATCCCTTCTTCTTCTCCTCCCAAACTTACAAAATAAAAATGAGAAAATAAGCGAAAAGAAATGAATAAGATTTTTTCATAAAGATGATTAGGGTTAGTTTGAAAACCTATATCTAAGGGCTCTAAATGAACTCATATAATGGTTGTGATTCAACCCTACAAAATTTAGGTGAGGAGTTTGGTGGGAATTGGTTTTTAAATAAAATGTATGTGTAACTTGTGAATGGGGCCAATAATGGGGTGTGTTATGTCAGAATTACAATACCCCGCTATTTTCTCTTTGTTTGTGTGGGGAAATTGGTGTAATTCTGCTAACATGGGGTTATCCCTCAAGTTTTTGGACTTTAAAATTATAGATAACCCTCCGGAGAAGGCCGGATTCCTCTAGCTAATCCTAATGCTACAACTACTCCTAATGCAAGAAAAGCACCTAACTAAGCCTCTACTAACAATTCCAAGGAGAAAGGGAGAGAGAAAGTGCATGAAAAGGGAAAATCCTATATTAAAGGGGTGATAGAACTAAGAAAATAGGTGAAATACTCTCTTGAGGGAGGATGTACTATGGAAAAGAGAATCAGGGATGTCAGACAAATGTGACAGAGACCCAGATCCTAATCTGCCATCAAAAGTCCAAGGAACACAACATCATAGACCTCGAAGTGAAAGAACATGAAAAAAATAAAACAATAATAATGGAAAGGTAATAAAATACAATAAAAATGATCTAGGGTTGAAGAAACACCACAAAACAAAATTTTATTGCTCCAAAGTATTCACAGACTATTACATTTGATGCACAAGGCATAATTACATTTCTAGGCCCAAGAGAAGGCTCGCAACTCAAAATGGAGTTTCAAGGGAAAATTTTGCAAGATTTTCACTAACTCCCAAAATGTCTCTCTTTAAAAATGAGGGGGTCGAATACATTATATAGAAAGTTTGTTGGACCTACCGAAATCCCTCATTAATTCTATGTACAGAGGTATGGGAAGCCATTTCAGTCCACTTTCCAATGGTAGTTTTTGGTCAAGAAAGACATGGACACCATTCTTTATTAATCTAGTTGTTGAGTTACCATGTATGGTGTGATTAATGTCCACCCATACCTGAGACTCTTTGTGAGGTGCCCTGTATAAAAGAAAAAATTTATTTAATTAAATTAAATTATAAAAAATGTGAGGGGGGAATGAATGCATTCAATGGCATGAGGAAGTGAGTTTCCGAGACTGATGGCATGTGGCAGGGGTATGCAAGACATGGCAGTGGAGTGTGACAAGTGTGGAAGCTTGAAATAGGAAAGGGCATCATAAAATCATAATGGAAAGTGGATTGTTGTCAAACGTTGCAGTTAGAAATACTCCAGTAGGTGTGTCTACAAATATGGAAACATGGGAATGTGCCTGGAAACTTTCAATTTTATATACTAGATGGAATATGCACATCACATGTGGGGAAGGGGACTAGGAATTGTCTTTGTAAGTCCATTTTCATACTTTTCTTAGAAAGGATACGTAACTAGAAAACTTGGATTGAGACTTTCAACAATTTTTGCTATGGGTGCTAATCAAGTATTAAAAGGTAGGTGGATGGTAAATAGTGGCCTCTAGGAGCCAGAATCAGAGCATGCGGAACATAGAGTAAGTTCTTATCATTTGGAAACCCATCTCACCTCTATGTTTGTTATTTATTGTGGTCTTCTTTGGATGGATCTTTCTATATTCATGCCAGAACCCCCAATTGATTGTGTAGCTTGGGTTAAAGGAACAATAAAGGTCAGACGCATAGCCCTCCCAATGATTTTTTTGGTTTCCTTAACTGCTATTTCAAGGGAATTTGTTGCCAGAAATGATGCGGGTCGTGCATTCAACACATTTACCAAAATAGGTGGCAAATAGATTCTAGATGGCCTTTTTTAGTTAGAGTCGGCTATATGAAATTTCTTTGAGAACACAACAACTATGCAACTTGATCACCATATTATTTCTATGAAAAAATGTATTTCTATTGGTAGCATGTGGTTTGATTCAAGGCACATCAACATGCATCTTATAGTTAAGCATTTGGTGAATTCGACTGTTGGAATGGAATTCTTACAAGTTTTATAAGTTTCAATCTTAGATGTATTGATCCCTCTACTATTTTTTATCCTTCTCCAGGACTTGGTTTCGAGAATAAGGTGAATGAGAAGAAAAAAGAGGGGAAATCCTTAAAAGAAGAGGAGGATTGGGATCTTCAACCTTAACCATAGGAAACAAAGAAATTACTAGTCTCTAGCAAAGCAAGACTCTGTAAAAGACAATGCCGGCAAGGATTATGATGTCAACGCCTAGTTCTCTAAAATAAGGATGCTCACACAAGGTTAAGGTATCCATGGGTTTTAGAAAGGCATAATATGTTGTAAATTCTCGTTGCAAACCCCATAAATCAGCAGATAATGGTAGATAACATCAACTCTTTGATTGAAGACTTGGTATTGGAAAAAGAGTCACCTGCAAGGGTTCTTAAAATACAATCATATGAAGTTGTAAAATTAAGAGCTTAAAACCAAGAGTTAAGTGAGAGTCACATACTCATGGGATAGAGCTTCTAATTTACTAACAACATGGCCCATGGCAGTAGTGTGGTGGGGCCACAGGATATAAACACCTTGAATGATGAAATAGGGTTGGGGCAAGTATTACTATAACGACCCAAAAAATCACACGGACAACACAGTCAAATACAGGATAACTTTTTTTTTTTGACACAAACACGACACAACATGTCATCACTAAGGATACAACTAACTCTGTGAACAACTTGATATAAGGATGGCCATAAAGGCAGCACAGAAATGTTCACACCTATCAAGTACAATTTACTTTTCTTTTAGACATGACAACATAGAAGTCCAGCCACAAACACACTTACAGTTAGGGCCAACCACAATGTGATATTCTTGAAGGTTATTTATTTTAATAAGACATCTTGCAATTCTTAGCTTACGTTTTCAAGGAGACTTAAGATATGATTCATAAAATTCATCTTACCAAGCTAAGTTTATTCCTTTTTCACTAAGTAATTAACTTTAAATCTTCTCTATTATGAAATTTATTTGTTTAATTCAATTATTTAATAAAGGAGGTAATTTAATTCCACAAGGCCATCTATCCTCACTTATGCTACTAAAAATCGCTCATAACCTTATTACAATATGGATTTTCTTTCAACATACTCAAGAGAAAGATTACCAAGCACCTTGAAAAAAATAGGTTAGAGGAAGAAGGTCGAGTTGAATTCATCTTTATGACCTCATTAGTTATTAACCTGGTTTTTTATTGAAGCTTGAGGATTTATCGAAAATTATTAAATATTTTACTAAGGCTTTACTGGATGATTTTTACAAAAGAAAACAATTTATCTTTCAAAAGGTTGAGAGACAGATTGCGTGGTTTTGAAACCGATTCCTCCTACTTATTAAATCTTATTATCTTATATCAACTAACAATTTGTTTCACCTTAGGATCATTCTAAGAATTCACCATAAAAAGGATAATGTTCGCTAGTGTAGCTAGGGATATCAATTTATAAAAATTTTACTTCACAAAGGATGGTTTCATTTTGATCACTCATGGAATTATTTGATTTCAAGTAGATCACCTCTACATTTATTTGTTGAATATAAAATTATTATTTCTGTTTAGCTTCTTTAAGGGTTAACCGACCCATTTTACTTTACCTATAAAATATTGTCACTAAGTCTTAGAAAGATTTAACTTAACAATTTATTCTCAAGATCAAAGTTTTACAATACTCATATCAATGTAAAGATTGAATACCATTTCTCACAAAGATAATTTACCAGTTTACCTACAGAAGGAAAAGACAACATCAACACGCAATTTCTGAACAAACCAAGGCAAGAGGTCTTCTAAACTCCTTTGCAAGTACTATTACAATATTTACCTCACATTGGACATTTTTACAAGGAACTTCATAAATTACACTGATGAAACCTTTACAACTCTTTCATTTAATCTACTCACATAATCCATCTGCACAAATACTAGCTAGAATCAGTTAACGAGAACTGAGCATGTTAAGACTACAAATTGCAACAGTAAGCTAACATTTAACAATATCAAGAAAGGAATGTTATAATTCAAAAATGGATTAAAGCACAACCCACAACTCCAAAAAAATATTTGCATGAGAAAGAAATCTAAACCATCCAACAAGGAGAAAGTCAAAATACCAGTAAGAACAAAATCACATAAATCAAGGCAAGACCTTATGGGTTAGGAACAAGAAGCTCAAGAGTGTTGATATTTCCTTCATGTAATCCTATGGATTATGTAATGCCCCATTCGGTGTTTGCCCTAGTCTTATCGCAATGAGCCTCTTGTGGGGTGTCGAACGGCTGTGTGTAATTTTGATGTCTTGGCTCCATGGTCGGTCTTTGCTTCGTGTTCGCCTTCGAACGTTAACATCTAGTTTATCCCCTTGGTTTTTTAGGCATGTCTTCTTGTCGTTTCAATCGTTATATTATAATTAAAAGAAATTATAATTTTCACTGTTCCAGCTTGCTAGTTATGTGCAATGTAACCCTTTTTGGTTGGCCTAGGATTAATTGCATTTATTTTATTGCTATCTTGAGAGTGCGTAGGGAGTGAAAGTTTTGATGGGACTGCTACTGTTTTAAATTCTCAACTAAATCTTCCAGCTACCACCTATCATTCCCCCTTCCTCACCTTGGTAATGACATGTCCTTATGCATGTGTTTAAAAAAAAAAGGGAGAGAGAAATAACCTTGCGTGGGTTTTAGCTGGAAGTTGGCAGAAATTCTGGTCGCTCCTTTATTGCTTTTAATGCATATGGTGGATGAGTGTTGGGCACGTTTTGTGGTGATGTAGGCCCTTGGGAGGAGGGATGCATTCTTATTTTTTTTATTTCCTCTTTGACCTGCTTTAGGGTATGGCCGCCCAGTCCATGGTTAATTCCAGTACAACTGTATTTATTGGAGGAGGCATGTCGTATTCTTCCTGAAATTGTTGGTTCGACAACACATCCAAAAATTGCAAGAGTTTTACTTGAAAGGAAAAATCTAGATGCATCTTTGATGGTTTTGCGTTGTAGTGGACATGATGGACAACTAGGATTCACTAATTCTGGCTCTCAGCAGGGAACTGTGGCTACTCTTCCTGATGCCGTGACAGTTGTCAGAGTTAGGGTTGAGTGTGGGCTTCTGACTGAAGCATACCTTGATCAGAGAACACATTTCTTACGAGTAAGAGCAGAGAAATCAAAAAATACAAGAGTGACATTTACAGCTCAAGAATCAGAAGAAATGAAAAGAGGTAGAAATTGGCTTGCAGAAATGGAGGTTCTTGTTGGTGAGATATGTACTTATTCTTGCGAAGAAAATTAGTTGATATTATGATTGAGCTACCATGGTACAGAGAAGAGGAAAGGTTTTTGCAAAAGTACCTTATAGAGATAACTATACGAGACCCTTCTTGTTCTGCTGGCAGTCTCCTTGTTGTCTTTTTCATCCAAATGGCTGACAGGGAAACTGGCGAGGCAGATGGGGCGGCTGATTCTCATGCAAGAAAACCAGTTTTTTTTTTTTGGGTAATCCAATATTCTGAAAGGTGAATTTTGTTCCTCCCCGCCAGAAATAAGATTGAGAATGGCTGTGAATCGAGGGCTGGATTTTATCTGGATCCGCTGAATACCCTGTTGGATCACTCTCTAGCTCCCAGATTTAAAAAAAAACCATTCTATTGACTCAGCCCGATGGAAGCCATGAGCTTGACCCAGATTTGGTATGGATCTGTTTCATATCAGAATATTCATGAAGCACATTTTGCTTTGCAATTTTATGAGCTTCTTCAGTGAGTCACTAAGTTGGTAGGCATAAGGGTTTCTGTTGGATTTATCACACCTTACAAGCTACAGCTGTAATGTTTGCACCGAGAGTTTGATGTTGTCCTCAAATCTGACGACACCTAACAAAATCAACACCTCCAAATGCTATTACAGCGGCCTTGCTTTTGCAGAAGTTCACAAGTTAACCACACCCAATGTGGTCATCACCAGATATGTCCGCTGGACAGAGTATTGCACAGTGGGAACATATGAATCTGTGCCAGGAAAATGGCTGCTCCGTGATTTCAAATCCACAATCCCCTATCTCAGACCATATGCTCTGCAGGACTATTCATGGGCTTCTGTATCCAACGCCTATGCTTTTCTTGATTACTATGTCATGGATAATTATAACAATTCTTCTCATATTGATTTTCTTGATGTGATGGCTTCGGATCATGGATTGATTGAGACCAGGAAGTGGTGTTCTCATTCTAATTTTGAAACCCCAATGGAGAAAACCGGGTTTGTGGATTGCCTCTGTGGCCATTTCTTCTGCTCAGTCATGACAAGGGTGTTTGGAATTGTCTTGCACCAGGTGAGTATCTCACATCTCTGGACCAGAGAATAAGGCAGGAAATGGAAAGAGGTTGTAATCTTATATTGACTGATACACAGTACAGCCGAATGTTGTGGCACAGTAATACTACAGGAGATGTAGACTAGTTGTGTTTTATGCGCCTTCAGCCAGATGGGAAACTTGGCTATATATGGTTCTAGTTTTAATTCTACACCTGTGTGAATCAAGCGAATGTGTGGGACTTCCAATGGTAAGCATGAATCCAATTTGATTTTAGTTTCTGGAATGTTTTCTTTGTGCACAAATTGATGGGTAAACTAATGTAATAGGTGCGTCCTAATGGCTTTAAAAAAAAAACTAATTTACAATGCCTTAAATAGGAAAGCAATTCATGAGTTGTTTGAATAGTTGAACGTAAGACCTTCCGATCTTGTTCTAGAATGTAGACTCAAGAGTAAAATAATATTGCAAGGACATGCAAAACCTTGTTAATTATTCCAAATTTCTGTTGTTGTTTCGTAGATTTACATACTGGGAATTGAGGTTAACTGCTCTAGAATGAGTTTTCTCCTTCTGCCTATGTCTATGTAGTTTACCAGAATTATTATTGTTTCTTTTGCGTGGTATTTGGAACACCGTGTGGGTGAGAAGCGTGAGTTTGGTGCAGAAATAATTTTGGGACTGCGGGGAGAAGGGGTCTGCACGTGCATGGCCATGAGATATAGTGTTTAAAACAGGCATGTTAAATCTTCTCCTTGTAATAGTTTTCTACCTTCTTTCAGTATCTTGAAATGAATATTCTTTCCTCTTGAATGACACCTAGACTATATGTTTTCGTGGTTGTTTATATCACTGCCTGATTGTGTGGTTGTTCCTTTAAATCTCATTCCAATTTTGCTGGTTTTGCTTGGAATGTTCTTTTCCTCTCTTATACCTTACTCTTTTTTTCTTATTTGTCTAAATGAGTTACTGTAATACTGAGTGATGCAATCCAGTTCGTAGGGAAGGAAACATTATTGAGTTTTGTTTTCTTATATGACTTTCTTTTAAAAAGAATTCTGTGATGGTAATTATAATTGAAGGTTACTAAATGGAAGGTTAAAGCCTACATACCTCTTTTGGTTGAATATATATGTATTTCCTATCTAGGGCTCTCCTGTTTTGCTAAATGGTACATTAATAGTGACGTTGTGTTCTAAAACTTGTTTAAGCCTGTGGGCATTCCTTACTTTTTGTTTGATTAGAAAATGGCATTTGGGTTTTGTTTTAGAACTGTACATGGTTGACTGTTGTACCTAGTTCTAGAGGATGAATAACCTGACATCTATTTTTGGCCTCTACGTGTCGAGATAATTTCTATACCTACTTCCTGGTTCAAACTCTTTTTTGATTTAAGTAAGGGGGAAACATTGTAAGTTTTATTGAATGAAATCTCTACAATTTTATTTACGGGTTGCGAGCAAGCTATTAATAGCTGGACTGAAACAAAAGTTGTAGGTGAATCCATCGTATTGGACTCGTGAACTCATTTCATGTTAGATGACAGCTGATTTCAGTGATAATATAATAGGTGGCTGTTATATTCATCTATTTGATATTTGCTAGACTTTTCCTTGATAAGCCCACATGGATCAAGTAAAATTTTCATCTTCTATATCAGTGACAAGGAGCTCATAGAACTTCTAGGCCTGACTACACTGCGTAACCTTCCTGACGGATTTGTGCGTTGGTTCTTATTTTGTGCTTGTACTCGTGGTAAGGTCTTTTGATTCTGGGGCATCGTTGGTGTATTACCCACCATGTATCGAATCCCTTTGTTTTCGAACTCGAATATCTTATTCTTCGAACTTGGTTACTAAAAGTCCCTTTTCGTGGCTTTGTTAAGGAAATCAATTTTTATTTTTATTTTAAAATACTTATTGGCATTGTCGGAAATATATAAAAATTATTAACGACTTTTGGGTTTAGCCTTCCCTTATATTATGTAGAGAAGTTGACGATTAGGATAAGGTATGTTGGCAGAATAATGGCCCTTCTGTGTCTCTTTTGTACGCTTTTGGGAAAGTGGATTTGTTTTGGTTAACTAGTACTACATTTTAGAAATCCTGTAAGGAGGTAGTGGTAAACTCCTCTGTTAAAACTGAAACTATAGTTGTGTTCTTTTAAGGGCGTCGAACCCATATTACTATGAAGCCCCTGGGAGAATTGGATAACGTCGTTTTGCTTCGCACCTACGATCATAATTAGTACGTTTTGTCTTCTCTTGGACCCCTTTAGTTGGATGGAGTAAGTTTTGGATTCCAATCACGTAATCCATAGGATTACATGAAGGAGATATCAACACTCTTGACTTCTTGTTCCTAACCCATAAGGTCTTGCCTTGTCTATGTGATTTTGTTCTTACTAGTATTTTGACTTTCTCCTTGTTGGATGGTATAGATTTCTTTCTCATGTGAATAATTTTGGAGTTGTGGATTGTGTTTAAATCCATCTCTGAATTAGAACATTCCTTTCTTGATATTGTTAAATGTTAGCTTACTGTTGCAATGTGTAGCCTTAACATGCTCAGTTCTCGCGAACTGATTCTAGCTAGTATTTGTGCAAATGGATTATGCGAGTAGATTAAGGGAAAGAGTTGTAAAGTTTTCATCAGTGCAATTTATGAGGTTCCTTGTGAAAATGTCCAATGTGAGGTAAATTTTGTGATAGTGCTTGCAAGAAGTTTAGAAGACCTCTTGCCTTGGGATGTTCTGAAATTTCGTGATGATGTTGTCTTGTCCTTCTGCAGGTAAACTGGTAACTTACCTTTGTGAGAAATGGTATTCAATCTTTACATTGATATGAGTATTGTAAAACTTTGATTTTGAGAATAATTTTTTAAGTTAAATCCTTTTAAGACTTAGTGGCAATATTTTATAAGTAAAGTAAAATGGGTCAGTTAACCCTTAAAGAAGCTAAACAAAAATAATAATTTTATATTCAACAAATAAATGTAGAGGTGATCTCTTTGAAATCAAATAATTCCATGAGTGATCAAAATGAAACCATCCTTTGTGAAGTAAATTCCTTTTTTTTATAAATTGATATCCCTAGCTAAACTAGTGAACACTACCCCTTTTAGATGAACTCTTAAACAAGCTTAAAGGAAAACAATGGTTAGTTTCTGGAAGATAATGAGCTTTAGCAAGTAGGAGAAGACTTTAAGTGAACTACTCTATAGTGTATAAGAAATTAACTCAGTTAGTGAGATGAATTTGTGCGAATCATATATTGAATCTTTCTGAAAACATAAGTCATGAGTTAAAGGGTGTTTTATCAAAATAAATAAAATTCAATCATTTCTTACTGTGGCTTGCCCTAGCTATGAGAGTGTCATGTGGTTGGACTTCTATGTTGTTCTGTCAAAAAAAAAATTCTCCTTGTTAGGTGTGAACGTTTCCGTGCTACCTTTATGGCCATCCTTGTATCAAGTTGTTCACAGAGTTAGTTATATCCTTGGTGATGACATGTTGTGTCGTGTTATGTGTCGAAGCAAGTCAAAAAAAAAAATTATCCTGTCTTTTACTGTGATTGTTCATTTGTGATTTGTGGGTCGTTACACTTCGTATCAGAGCATAGGTTCATGATCTTGAACCTATGGGCCGGATTGGTGTTGTATGGTGATGTTACATGGTGGTGGTGGTGTTACATGATGATACTGCATGATGATGATGGTGTTGCATGATGGTGGTAGATATTGGAAGAGTAATGTGCCTTAAACGTGATGTGATTAATGTCGTAATTGTAATATTGTGAACGCACATGATGTGTATGTCACATGGTGCGTGTTTGTGATCATGTTGATATGTTTGGGGATGGGAGTATTCTCTCTCCTTTTTGTGGATTCTAGGAAGAGTTCACGTGTGAATTATTGTTTGTGATGTGTGAAAAGAATTCTAATGTGGATGACGTAGTGTTGGAGCATTGTGGCATATTGTGATATGTGAGTGTATCAATGTGTTGTATGACTAGTTGATGCTAAAAGAAACGAGTTGTATCATGATGTTTTTACCATGTTCTGAAGAAATGTGTGTACCACCTTGCTATGTTGCAATGGATGTTATGCTGTGATGTACTATGTTCATCATATGTATGACTGTGAAAATATGTAATGCTTCATGTTGTGATTTGGGGTCATACGGTGAGAGTATGAACCCTATCGTATGGTGATTACACTTTGGGTGCAGAATGTGGTAAAGTGATGTATTACACCCTGTGGATGTATGATTGTGATCTACCCTGTATACATACCATGCGTGAGATGTTATGGTAGCTATGTGTGTACCACCATGGTGTTAGTGATGTTGTTGTATGTTATGTTGTGAACCTTACGCTAACCGATCCTGAGGGAAATCGGTAGAAGTGTATGTTGAGAGTGAGGAATGGTGTACCATGGGTCAATAACTCGAGCTAAAACTTGGTTTAGTAGATAACATGTGATTCTTTCCTCTCTCCCTATGTGGTTGTATGTATGCAACCTTAGTGTATCTATGACTATGTTTAGCCTTGTCGAAGGGTGGCGGGATGATTTAGATGGAGGTGATTACATTTGTATTATTGATATGTATTTTACAAGTTGAGGCTCGATGTTCCGAGTGCTAGCAACTCGTTGATTACCACTTTGGTGGCTAAATAAGGCCACACAGTTATCGTAATGTGACATTATTATAAGTTGATTTTATTCGTAAATTGAGCTTTTACTTTATTTTGCAAGGACTAGCATCTTTTCTTGATTGCAATGCTTTACAATTTTGGACATTTCCTTGGTTTGTGGCACTAACATGGGGATTTCGATACTAACTTTGGCTATTTGGCCATTTATTTTAGCTTGATTTGGGGTCTTCTTTTAAATTTGAAATTCTTACCGCCTTGCCCAAGGCTTGTACTTTGCCACTTGGCACTTTGACTGGATTGTTATGCTGGTTCTAATGTCGTGATGTGTGGAATAGGGTCATGGGATGGACCATAGATTGGTTAGACCTATGGACCCGCTTAGTTGTATGGGGGTACGCCCCAAGGGGTACATATAACTAGTGGGTTGTTGAACCACTCGTTATTATGTCACTTGGGTTAGGAGTGTTCAAACTCTATGTGTCTTGGACCATAGGGACAACCGGCCTCCTTGAGGGAGGCATAAGAGTTTGAGGGAGGCATAAGAGCTTGAGGCAGGCATAAGATTTTGAGGGAGGCATAAGAGCTTGAGGGAGGCATAAGAGACTTGAGGGAGGCATAAGAGTTGGAGGGAGGCATAAGAGACTTGAGCGAGGCATAAGAGTTTGAGGGAGGCTTATGATATTTGTCTGTATAGTTGATGTTTCAGGATATATGTTGAGTTATTGTGATGTTTGGTAGTGGTATTTTGATGTATGTGTTACTCATGTCAGATGGATATGTGTTGTGATGTTGTGGACATGTCATTGATCCCCTTGTGGACACTATGTACCTATAGCATTTGTTGGTGTTATGTGAGCTTTTCATTGATGCAGATTGAGGAAATGTCTTGTGGATTGTAGTACTGTTTTGGTTAAGTATTTTGGTATGTCAGTCATTGACGTGTGCTGAGTACTATTTTATGTGGAGTGTGCCTATTCTATTCCGTATTTGTGTAACCTTTTGTGGTGTAATACAATATTGAAGTATATACTTGTGTGCTTGTGAATCCGTAGGGTCTTGTGAACCTGATAGGGTGTTGTGTTAGCAGTTCATGTTGGGCACCCACAATAAGGAATAAATCAAAACTCTTCAATGATGATATTTTTTTTAAAAAGAAACTAAAACTAGAAATAATGATAATGGAAAGAGACTAATTAAATGATGAACAAGAAATAACTGCCAATCTTCACAGAACATTGAAAGTTAAAATTTCTACCAGATGTTGCCAAGGCCACCCTGTGGTCGTGCTATAGCATATGAAATCTTAACCATAGAGTGTACCTTCACAATTATATGTTCCTCCTTGCTTACCATTTCCTTTCCTCTGTGTAATGTCGCATCGAGGACGATGCTTTCTTAAGGGGAGGAGAATGTAATGCCCCATTCGGTGTTTGCCCTAGTCTTGTTGCAATGACCCTCTTGTGGGGCGTCGAACGACTGTGTGTAATTCTGATGTCTTGGCTCCATGGTCGGTCTTTGCTTCATGTTCGCCTTCGAACGTTAACATCTAGTTTATCCCTTTGGTTGTTTAGGCATGTCTTCTTGTCGTTTCAATCATTATATTATAATTAAAAGAAAATATAATTTTCATTGTTCCGGCTTGCTAGTTGTGTGCAATGTAACCCTTTTTGGTTGGCCTAGGATTAATTGCATTTATTTTATTGGTATCTTGAGAGTGCGTAGGGAGTGCAAGTTTTGATGGGACTGCTACTGTTTTAAATGCTCAACTAAATCTTCCAGCTACCACCTATCATTCCCCCTTCCTCACCTTGGCAGTGACATGTCCTTATGCATGTGTTTAAAAAAAAAAGGGAGAGAGAAATAACCTTGCGTGGGTTTTAGCTGGAAGTTGGCAGAAATTATGGTCGCTCCTTTATTGCTTTTAATGCGTATGGTGGATGAGTTTTGGGAACGTTTTGTGGGGATGTAGGCCCTTGGGAGGAGGGATGCATTCTTATTATTTTTTATTGCCTCTTTGACCTGCTTTAGGGTATGGCCGCCCAGTCCATGGTTAATTCTAGTACAACTGTATTTATTGGAGGAGGCATGTCGTATTCTTCCTGAAATTGTTGGTTCGACAACACATCCAAAAATTGCAAGAGTTTTACTTGAAAGGAAAAATCCAGATGCAGCTTTGATGGTTTTGCGTTGCAGTGGACATGATGGACAGCTAGGATTCACTGATTCTGGCTCTCAGCAGGGAACTGTGGCTACTCTTCCTGATGCCGTGACAGCTGTCAGAGTTAGGGTTGAGTGTGGGCTTCTGACTGAAGCATACCTTGATCAGAGAACACATTGCTTACGAGTAAGAGCAAAGAAATCAAAAAATAGAAGAGCGACATTTACAGCTCGAGAATCAGAAGAAATGAACAGAGGTAGAAATTGGCTTGCAAAAATGGAGGTTCTTGTTGGTGAGATATGTACTTATTCTTGCGAAGAAAATTAGTTGATATTATGATTGAGCTACCATGGTACAGAGAAGAGGAAAGGTTTTTGCAAAAGTACCTTATAGAGATAACTATACGAGACCCTTCTTGTTCTGCTGGCAGTCTCCTTGTTGTCTTTTTCATCTAGATGGCTGACAGGGAAACTGGCGAGGCAGATGGGGTAGCTGAGTCTCATGCAAGAAAACCAGTTTTTTTTTTTTGGGGTAATCCAATATTCTGAAAGGTGAATTTTGTTCCTCCCTGCCAGAAATAAGATTGAGAATGGCTGCGAATCGAGGGCTGGATTTTATCTGGATCCGCTGAATACCCTGTTGGATCACTCTCCGGCTCCCAGCTTTTAAAAAAAACCATTCTATTGACTCAGCCCGATGGAAGCCATGAGCTTGACCCAGATTTGGTATGGATCTGATTCATATCAAAATATTCATGAAGCACATTTTGCTTTGCAATTTTATGAGCTTCTTCAGCGAGTCACTAAGTTGGCAGGCATAAGGGTTTTTGTTGGATTTATCACACCTTACAAGCTACAGCTGTAATGTTTGCACCGAGAGTTTGATGCTGTCCTCAAATCCGATGACACCTAACAAAATCAGCACCTCCAAATGCTATTACAGCGGCCTTTCTTTTGTAGAAGTTCACAAATTAACCACACCTAATGTGGTCATCACTAGATATGTCCGCTGGATAGAGTATTGCACAGTGGGAACATATGAATCTGTGCCAGGACAATGGCTGCTCCATGATTTCAAATCCAGAATCCCCTATCTCAGACCATACGCTCTGCAGGACTATTCATGGGCTTCTGTATCCAACGCCTATGCTTTTCTTTATTACTATGTCACGGATAATTATAAAAATTCTTCTCATATTGATTTTCTTGATGTGATGGCTTCGAATCATGGACTGATTGAGACCAGGAAGCGGTGTTCTCATTGTAATTTTGAAACCCCAATGGAGAAAACTGGATTTGTGGATTGCCTCTGTGGCCATTTCTTCTGCTTAGTCATGACAATGGTGTTCGGAATGGTCTTGCACCAGGTGAGTATCTCACATCTCCGGACCAGAGAATAAGGTTGGAAATGGAAAGAGGTTGTAATCTTATATTGACTGATACACAGTACAGCCGAATGCTGTGGCACAGTAATACTACAGGAGATGTAGACCGGTTGTGTTTTCTGCGCCTTCAGCCAGATGGGAAACTTGGCTATATATGGTTCTATTTTTAATTCTACACCTGTGTGAAGCAAGCTAATGTGTGGGACTTCTAATGGTAAGCATGAATCAAATTTGATTTTAGTTTCTGGAATGTTTTCTTTGTGCACAAATTGATGGGTAAACTAATGTAATAGGTGCGTCCTAATGGCTTTAAAAAAAAAAAAACTAATTTACAATGCCTTAAATAGGAAAGAAATTTATGAGTTTTTTGAATAGTTGAACGCAAGACCTTCCGATCTTTTTCTAGAATCTAGACTCAAGAGTAAAAGAATATTGCAAGGACATGCAAAACCCTGTTAATTATTCCAAATTTCTATTGCTGTTTTGTAGATTTACATACTGGGAATTGGGGTTAACTGCTCTAGAATGAGTATTCTCCTTCTGCCTGTGTCTATGTAGTTTACCGAAATGGTTATTGTTTCTTTTGCGTGGTATTTGGGACACCGTGTGGGTGAGAAGCGTGAGTTTGGTGGAGAAATAATTTTGGGATTGCGGGGAGAAGGGGTCTGCATGTGCATGGCCATGAGATATAGCGTTTAAAATAGGCATGTTAAATCTACTCCTTGTAATAGTTTTCTACCTTCTTTCAGTATCTTAAAATGAATATTCTTTCCTCTTGAATGACACCTAGACTATATGTTTTTGTGGTTGTTTATATCACTGCCTGATTGTGTGGTTGTTCCTTTAAATCTCGTTCTAATTTCGCTGGTTTTTCTTGGAATGTTCTTTTCCTCTCTTATATCTTACTCTTTTTTTCTTATTTGTCTAAATGGGTTACTGCAATACTGAGTGATGCAATCCAGTTCGTAGGGAAGGAAACATTATTGAGTTTTGTTTGCTTATATGACTTTCTTTTAAAAAGAATTCTGTGATGGTAATTATAATTGAAGGTTACTAAATGGAAGGTTAAAGCCTACATACCTCTTTTGGTTGAATATATACGTATTTCCTGTCTAGGGCTCTCTTGTTTTGCTAAATGGTACATTAATAGTGACGTTGTGTTCTAAAACTTGTTTAAGCCTGTGCGCATTCCTTACTTTTTGTTTGATTAGAAAATGGCATTTGGGTTTTGTTTTATAATTGTACATGGTTGAATGTTGTACCTAGTTCTAGAGGATGAATAACCTGACAGCTATTTTTGGCCTCTACGTGTCGAGAGAATTTCTATACCTACTTCCTGGTTCAAACTCTTGTTTGATTTAAGTAAGGGGGAAACATTGTAAGTTTTATTGAATGAAATCTCTACAATTTTTTTTAAGGGTTGCGAGCAAGCTATTAATAGCTAGACTGAAACAAAAGTTGTAGGTGAATCCATGGTATTGGACTCATGAACTCATTTCCTGTTAGATGACAGCTGATTTCAGTGATAATATAATAGGTGGCTGTTATATTCATCTATTTGATATTTGCTATACTTTTCCTTGATAAGCCCACATGTATCGGGTAAAATTTTCATCTTCTATACCAGTGACAAGGAGCTCATAGAACTTCTAGGCCTGACTGCACTGCGTAACCTTCCTGATGGATTTGTGCGTTGGTTCTTATTTTGTGCTTGTACTCGTGGTAAGGTCTTTTGATTCTGGGGCATCGTTGGTGTATTACCCACCATGTATCGAATCCCTTTGTTTTCGAACTCGAATATCTTATTCTTCGAACTTGGTTACTAAAAGTCCCTTTTCGTGGCTTTGTTAAGGAAAACAATTTTTATTTTTATTTTAAAATAATTATTGGCATTGTTGGAAATATATAAAAAATTATTAACGACTTTTGGGTTTAGCCTTCCCTTATATTATGTAGAGAAGTTGACGATTAGGATAAGGTTTGTTGGCAAAATAATGGCCCTTCTGTGTCTCTTTTGTGCGCTTTTGGAAAAGTGGATTTGTTTTGGTTAACTAGTACTACGTTTTAGAAATCCTGTGAGGAGGTAGTGGTAAACTCCTCTGTTAAAACTGAAACTATAGTTGTGTTCTTTTAAGGGCGTCGAACCCATATTACTATGAAGCCCCTTGGAGAATTGGATAACGTCGTTTTGCTTCACGCCTACGATCATAATTAGTACATTTTGTCTTCTCTTGGACCCCTTTAGTTGGATGGAGTAAGTTTTGGATTCTAATCACGTAATCCATAGGATTACCTGAAGGAGATATCAACACTCTTGACTTCTTGTTCCTAACCCATAAGGTCTTGTCTTGTCTATGTGATTTTGTTCCTACTGGTATTTTGACTTTCTCCTTGTTCGATGGTCTAGATTTCTTTCTCACGTGAATAATTTTGGAGTTGTGGGTTGTGTTTTAATCCATCTCTGAATTAGAACATTCCTTTCTTGATATTGTTAAATGTTAGCTTACTGTTGCAGTGTGTAGCCTTAACATGCTCAGTTCTCGCGAACTGATTCTAGCCAGTATTTGTGCAGATGGATTATGTGAGTAGATTAAGGGAAAGAGTTGTAAAGTTTTCATCAGTGCAATTTATGAGGTTCCTTGTGAAAATGTCTAATGTGAGGTAAATTTTGTAATAGTGCTTGCAAGAAGTTTAGAAGACCTCTTGCCTTGGGATGTTCTAAAATTTCGTGATGATGTTGTCTTGTCCTTCTGTAGGTAAACTGGTAACTGACCTTTGTGAGAAATGGTATTCAATCTTTACATTGATATGAGTATTGTAAAACTTTGATTTTGAGAATAATTTGTTAAGTTAAATCCTTCTAAGACTTAGTGGCAATATTTTATAAGTAAAGTAAAATGGGTCGGTTAACCCTTAAAGAAGCTAAACAAAAATAATAATTTTATATTCAACAAATAAATGTAGAGGTGATCTATTTGAAATCAAATAATTCCATGAGTGATCAAAATGAAACCATCCTTTGTGAAGTAAATTCTTTTTTTTTATAAATTGATATCCCTAGCTAAACTAGTGAACACTACCCCTTTTGGACGAACTCTTAAACAAGCTTAAAGGAAAACAATGGTTAGTTTCTAGAAGATAATAAGCTTTAGCAAGTAGGAGAAGACTTTAAGTGAACTACTCTACAGTGTATAAGAAATTAACTCAGTTGGTGAGATGAATTTGTGCGAATCATATATTGAATCTTTCTGAAAACATAAGTCATGAGTTAAAGGGTGTTTTATCAAAATAAATAAAATTCAATCATTTCTTACTATGGCTTGCCCTAGCTGTGAGAGTGTCATGTGGTTGGAATTCTATGTTGTTCTGTCAAAAAAAAAAATTCCTTGTTAGGTGTGAACGTTTCCGTGCTGCCTTTATGGCCATCCTTGTATCAAGTTGTTCACAGAGTTAGTTGTATCCTTGGTGACGACATGTTGTGTCGTGTTATGTGTCAAAGCAAGTCAAAAAAAAATTTTATCCTATCTTTTACTGTGATTGTTTGTGTGTTTTTTTTTTTTGGGGGTCGTTACATTATAGTGAGGTATTGTAGCTTCCTACAGGTACTCAACACATTTTTTGGGAGTCAATTTACATGTCAATGGATCAAATAAAAGGCCATGGGAAAGAAGGTTTTTACTTTTAACAACAATGTTTGTATCTTTGGATATAGCAGTCAATGCAATTGACACTAAATGAACCATGAGTATCTTTCCTAAATTGTCTATAATCGTAAACATGACTGCTGTGTTCTAGTTAGCATGC